>JALBWW010000006.1:6530000-7155000 GCA_023212625.1 Styphnolobium japonicum
ATATTTTTAGATATATATAGCTTGCCACAAGAAACGCAAATCATAACGATTATTCATTTCATACAGCCTAGTCTCACAAATCCAATATCCAATCTTCCTTGGAAAACCACATGGCAAAGGTAAAGATAAATCTGCTAGTTCATGACAATCTTAACCCTCTTCAAGCTAAGTAAATGAAAGAAATTTAAGACCTAAATGTATGGGATTTGTATAATCTAAAGTGCCTGCAATAGCTTCTACTAACAAATACATAGTTATAGTTTATTATTCATACTTGTATTTTATCAAAATCTAAATCTTCGATTTTTTTTAATCAACAGTTGTAAACAACTTTTTAAAGTTGTACCCTCGACGTTAGAGAATCTTGATTTGAATGTTAAAGGTCTAATGACTGGAAACTAAGCAAAAGAGCCATGTAGAGAACAGGCTTTTTTTTTCCTTTTCAATTTTTCAAGCCCTGTACAGTTTGGGTGATGATTGATTCTAATTCTATGACTCCTTATTCCTCTTTAATTTGAAATTTCGCCATGTTTACATTTGATTGTTTTGAATGAAGTTTAGTTGAAGTTGCTTGCTTTTTGAGATGCCACTATGAACTGATCAAGAATCCTCTATTATCCGTGTCTACAACTACAAGACTAAATTTTCTAGAAAATTTCACATCGCACTAAGTAATCGTTCATGAACTTCATATATTAAAATTCAACAAATTCAAGGTTGTCATACTTAGCAATTAGAAGCTGATTGTAAAAAAGTTATATAAATATCAGAAGGAACTCCAAAAATATAAAAACAGAAACTTTAGAAGATCGAATAGAAGGGATGAAATTCCTTATTTTTACTTTGGAAGGGGTGGGTCAAGGGCCAGCCCAGTTGTGAGGACAAGCCTGTCATCAATGCGCAAGTTCTCAATGTAACTCCTAACCTCATCTGCTATCATCCGCTGCATCATCGTCAGCAAGCACGTTTCCTCCTCCCCCTTCACCATCCCATTCCCTTCATCTTCAGCTTCAACCCCGTTTCCTTCGTTCTGCTCCTCTTCCCCCACCTTGTTCACCGCGCTCTCCCCTGGAGGTAACAAGCTCAGCGACGTCGTCACCGGACCCGCCAATCCCTCTTCCTCCATTGGGTCACCGGAACCGTTGTTCTCCGGCGAAACCCGCCGCAGGCACGGCCGCTTGAATGAGCAGCCGCCGGAATCCAACCGGTCAGAAGAGTCGAAGAGGAGGGGGCGTTTCTTGATCGCCAACGCTGAGTCGGACTCCGACAAGGCGGAGGCGGAGGCGAACTCCGCCATGCGACGGCGGCGGAGGGTGGAGTTCCAGTGGTTCTTGATGGCGTTGTCGGTGCGTCCAGGCAACAGTCGAGAAATGGTGGCCCACTTGTTGCCGTGGATGGCATGGGCCTGGATGATGATTTTGTCCTCGGAGGGGCTGAAGGGTCGGTGTTGCACGGCGGGGCTGAGCTGGTTGCACCACCGTAGGCGGCAAGACTTGCCGGAGCGTCCCGGAATGCCGCTGCTGATGAGGGACCAGTTACGAGGGCCGTGCTGCTCCACCAACTTCATGAGAGTGGCGTCCTCTTGGGGGCTCCATGAACCTTTGACTCGATCGCCGCCGTTGGATTTGGAGTTGTCACCGATCATGGTCCTCTCTTTACCTGGTTTGTGAAAATGCCAGAGAAATGTTGGTGGGTGTTTTGGGTGTAATGTAATGTATATATGTTTATTTATCTGTTATCATAAAATGAAAGATAAACTAACGGTAATTATTGAAGAAGATCGGATCGGAGGAGGAGAGTTGTAGTTGGCAGCACGAACCATAAAACGGCTCTTGTACATAAACTCTTGGACTATCTCTGGTTCCAACGCGATTGTTTCTGTTCCTTAACTTCTTGTTCTTCTTCTTTCCTTTTCTTTTTCTTCCCAAATATTTGGGTGTTTTATTTTTTTGGTTTGGACTTTGGTAGGTGGAAGTTTACAGGTGGGTTTGAGGGAATCGAGGGTTTATGAAGGGAGTGGATGATGGTGAGAGAGAGAGAGAGAGCAATGGAAGAATTGAGGAAGTTATAACTTCCCTCCTTTTCTAACTGATTCAAATAACGCCTTTTCCTAGAAACTCTACAAGGTGGATATATAAATTTTGACCTGTTTGATTCTGTTTTTGATTTTTTATGTTATGTTTTAAAAAACATATGATATTTTTATTTCTTGAATCTGTAGGGAGATGACCAAGATTTCCAAGAGTGTGGCAGTTAGGAACGAGTCTCCAATAAAATGTTTGATATTTATTTATTTATATAAATATAATTAATTGTTATTTATTATCATAATCTTGATGTGTCCTGAGAGACTAACTAACTGATGGGAAGTCAAAATGAAGATGAAGGTGTAACGGCCATCAGTTATTAAGTGTGGTGATATATAGTTGGGAGATGGGATGGGGGGGGGGGGGGTAGAGGAGAGGGAATTGGATGAGGAAATGGAAGGAGCAAAGAGAGGGTTTTCGTAACTGCAAGTTGTTATTGCAGTTAGACATGCATATAGTACAGAATACAGATTCGAGGAGTTTTCAAACTTTTAATAACTTATTCACTAACGCCAAACTAATCTTGTGTTTTTAGTTAGGTTGAGGCATATATATACATCATATTATATGGGGAATTTGAGGGCATCCTCAAAGGTTTAGTAACCGCTCATTGGTACTGTTTTAGTCAATAGATATTGTTAAATGAATTTAAATATATAAATTATAAAAATAATGTTGGAGTACCAAAATAATTTTAGGCATCTAAGAGACCTCATTATATATTAGATTAGATTTATTAGTATTGGATCATTGGTATGGGTTGCTTTGATTGATTTATACATGCACACATGTATACCTGTGTTAGGATTTTAATTAATTAGTTACCAACATCTTTTCTTGTTATCTATATACTATTATACAAAACACAGTCTATATAATGCTAATGTCACATGTTACTCATTTGTAAGTTTTTTTTTCTTCTAAATTCTTGCTCCTTTTATGCATCTTTGTCATAAATTTTGTAGTCCCATTTTTGACTGAATATGAAATGAGATTTGAGCTTATCCAATGATCCTAACATTTTAATATGCAATTTTGTCATTAATTAAATAATCACATTTTTTAACTAAAGATTAAATAAGATTTGAACTTATCTTAACATTTGAAGATTAAATGATAATTTCCTACCACAAAGATTATATTTGATTTTTGGAAAGTTTAATACAATCACATGAAGGCACTCTAGCTACGATATACTCTGTTGTGCCTTACCTATCCAACATTCATTGACTTTCAAACAAGAGACATCATTAGCTATAACACAACACTCTTACACTATATTCATTTCACTCGTGCCATTTATTTTTAATCTACATTATTTTTATTTTGTTTGTCTATGCTAATATTATTTTGTGTTCATTTAAGTACTGCAATAGCTACTCAATACACTTTTGTTGATGACGTCAATATCAACAATAATAAAAAAGTTTAGAAGATTAAAGTGAGAGTTATCATCTTAAGATCTAAAAGATTAATTAGAAATGTTAATATGTAGGTGCCTGTTGCACGGGTTGAATGCTAGTGTATTGAAAAACAAAGTCATTTGAACTTGGGCTAATTTATATCGTTAAGGTTTTGTTTGGTACCATAAAAGGGAAAGGAAAAGAAAGGATACAAAAGAAAAGAAATGAAGGGAGAAGTGGAAGTGTTATCACTTATAATGTTTGGTACCATTCACTGGGATCCACTGGCGCGCGCGCGCGCGGGGGGGGGGGGGGTTGGGAATGGATAATGGATGCTTCCCTTCTATAAGGAGGATGAAAAAATGTGTTGGCCCAGAAAAGTCTAACCCTTCAAATCTCTTCATTTCCATTGTTAAATTGCTACTAAACAAGGGATGAGCTCAAGCCTTATGCCTCTTCCTTTTCTTTCCACTCTAAAAATGAACCAAACAGAGCATAAGATGAGTGTAAATTTAGATAGATATTTAAGTTCCAAGTCATAATGACCACCTACACTTGACTTTCTTCATCGTAGAAGAAATTTGTAATGTAGAGTACGCATTAGCATTTGGAAGAACTTTGGCGTCTCACTCTTCAAAGCTTTACAAGTTGGGATCCTTGTGCAGAATGCAAGGCAAACATAAAACTTAAGTCTAAGGTGTTCCTCGGCATGAAGAAGAATACAACTGAATTTTTTTTTCTCCATAGGTAATGTCCTTTGTAATTGGGACAGAGGAATAAGTTTCTACAAGAAGGTGCAACTGAACTGGTGAATATGTGTGTGTGTGCTGTATTTTGTAAAGGTCCGAGGACACACTCACTGAGGCTGCGGCTACTGTGATTTTGAGCTTTAGGATATTGCAATTTGTATCCGAAGAGCTTATCGCTCCCAGCCCACTGCTTTTCCCCACTTTGATTAAGGATTTTAGATCGAAATCCTAAAGTAAAGATTGTTACAGAGCTTAGCCGTAATTAAAGCTCACTCCCATGACGAAGACCAAGACCCCCAAAGTATTTGTGTTAGAATATTTAAATCGATAGAACACATTTTATATGAATATCTTTTTTTTTTCTTTTTGATCTTACTGAATATTTAGTTATTATATTTAATACAATTTCAATTTTCTTTTGTTTTATAAAATACTCTGTATATGTAGACTTGAGAAAAAGAAGACAACTGACAGGATAAGAATCAAGAATCAAATTCGTGTCCTTAAATTTATTACAGTAAAAACAAAACAAATGGATTCATTTTTATTTTTTTACATTTTTCAATAATTTCTTTGAAGGAAAATTTGCTTATAGATGAAATTAAAATAGGCGCTTAAATATTCCGAAGCAAACCCAAGCTAATTATTTTTACTGTCTCCAGCAACTACGGGCCATTCCCGTTAATTATATCATGATCACTTCTCGAAGAAGCTACTAATATCCACGTATCTGCTATCAAATTTTACCCCCCCCCCCCCCCAAAAAAAAAAACATATAAATCATTTTAAAAGTATAAATTACAAGTCACTTTTTGTTTTAACAGTAATTTTATCAACGCTGCCACTGGCTGCTTTATATCATCAATCATCTGCTGCTTCTATGTATAAAAAGAAAAAGGAAAAAGAGAATATCGGGTCCCATATAGGAGCAATTTGCACTACAACGAAAACTACTCGAGCCATCGAGTGGACGTGCCAACATTTGCTGAATCCATTAATCGCTTCTAAAAGTCATATGTAGTATGATTTAACACTAAAATCTGTCTGCTAAGGAATAAGCACCACCATGATCAACTACTTTTCCACTTAATCACTGTTCTCTCTTGTTTCTCATAGTACGCACGCAATATAAAAATTGTGGGGGCATATATTTGTTTAATTTTTCACTATTTTGCTTTATCCAATTATCCTATTGATTGGATGAGATCTAAATGAAGTAAAGTTGGCTACATTTTTCTCTCCCTCTTGTTTTTCTTTTCCTTGCTAGTCTTAAAAAGCTCAAGTTTCTATTTTGGAAGTAACAAGTGGTCATACATTGGACTTCTTTACTTACCTTTTGTATACGCTTTGCCCTGCTTCATTTTAATTTCCGCCCTTTAACTTGCCATAATTGGTGGCAGTTTGGCACCAAACCAACATTTCTGCTTCCGAATGAACAAACTATACATCTGATAGGTATATAAATGTTGAAAAATGAAAACAAATAATTTCACCTACTGAAATGACCCTCCTAAGAAAAGAAAGGATTTTGCAGTAAATTATTGTACGCGATGAGAAGGCAAGAAGAACCTCTGCCTCTTACTTCTAGTAGGACAATTTGATGCCATGGATGATGAAGCAATTCTGCTCATAGCTGATTTAAGGGACTGTTTGAGAGTGCTAAGGCAAACACTACCCTCCTCACTATCCTTAGAGCAAAGCACCAATATGCTTTTAGTTCTGCCACCCACACTGGCTATGTCAGCTCTAACTGCTGTGAGTCTCAAGCCTTTGAGGACTTGGATGAGTTCAGAGAACAGTTCTGGTCGATCATCGCAGCAAACAGAAGCTTTGATGACGATGTTATCCTTGAATATGTTTACTTTAGTGTAGCTTTCATCTTGAGCAGGGTGATAGTCAATTGTTACTTCATCAATTTCAGTTGGAACTGTAAAGGCCTTGCTGACATCCATGGCCTTTCGCTTTAGATCTTTGACATGGTCTATGACACTCCCCAATAAAGCTGCCTTGTCCATCTGCAACCACAGAAATTTACTCCATTTAGAAATGGGATTGAAATCCTTATGATCTATCACACTCCCTAGTAAAGCTACTCACAGTATAATTGAAATTAACTATCCTATCCTTGAAAAAGAGACAGTGAAGTACTAGAAACTTACAAGGGATCGAATCTAAATCTAAAATCTCTACCTTAATAATACCCTATATATCATCACCATTTGATTTTCCCCAAGTGACTAATTCCATTTTCTTGCTTGATGTCCAGAACAAAATCCAAGCTTAAATAGTATACTTAACTAATTATGCCATTGCCAGCCATTAAAAGAGACACATCAAAATCCTTTACCTTATCAGACTTGGGAATAAGTTTTCTGAGAGTTGCAAGCTGTGCATTGATCCTGTCCCTGCGCCGTTTCTCTGCTTGGCTGTGGCTCTTGGAAGCACTTGCAGCTCTATCTTCTACAACCCCTTCAATGGGTACCGGCCATGAAGGGAACTCGCCAAATTGAAGAGAGGCAGAGTCAGAGACATGAGGCAGTATTTGTGTTGGGACTGAAAGGGGAGATGGATCACTGCTTGGTGCAGAGTTGCATTGAGCCCAGCTAGTGCCCATAGGCCAGCCAGAACAGTAGTAATTTTCCATATCCACAATAGAAACCATTCTAAAGCTTCTCCCAAGCTTTCTGAGCTTTTTATCCCATCCACAGTTACTGTTTACTGTTTGCTTAATTGGTGATCTTTTCTTATCTTGATGTTGATTGGTGTGATACGCAATAACATTTAATTGGTCAAATGAAAATCGTTTTTGGCTGTATCTGCCTGTCACTTCTGCAAGAAAGATTTTACCTCTAATAAATCTAACGAACTTAGACTTTGTAAAGAATCTGAAGTTAAAGGAGGGGAAAAAGGAAGAGCAAAAGAAAAAAGCATGAGGGTGCCCTGGCCTCATAGGTTTATGATTATCTTAATTAGTATCCGTGCTGACTAAGAATTTGAACCAGAAATGAAATAGTGCCTTGCAAATAGACTTGGAAATCACTGTTGGAGCTTGGGAATCGCTTGACCTAGTAACAGTAGTTGATGTAGTGGATGACGATCCGTATCTTATTCTTCTGTAACCACACAGTGTTTGTCTATTTTATTTTATTTTTTATAAATTAAGATATATCTTTGTCAGAATAACAAGAGATTAATCTTATAGAATAGAGTCAACCATATAAAGTGGAAATCATTCTTAATCACATTTTTTTTCTTACATATTATCTCAACAATTAAATTTAAAATAAAATATTTAAAATAACTAAATCTATTTTATTCAAATCAAAATAAGATGATAGTGTTTTGTCTTATGATGGTAATTATACCCAGATGGGCTCCCTTGGTGGATTGTAGTCCAGATCCTAATTGTGGGCATTAATATTAACAACTTCTATGTGTTTATTCTCGTTCCTTTTCAATTAACTTTTATTACTGTACCCAAAAAAAAGCATTTATTTAAGTTTTTTAAAATATTATTCTTTTTCATTTTTAATCAAATTAATTTTCTATTATCATCCCTAATTTTATTTAAAATTATTATAATTAATTTAATAAATATTTAATTTTAATTTATTATTAATATAAAAAAATTTATACTGTCATTTAATTATGTAATGATAAATTATTTAAAAAATTATATTTTTTAAATAATTATTGTGATAATCAAACTCTTTTTATGATTTGACAATACATAATTTAATAAAAGTATAAGATTTTTTTATATTAACGATAAATCAAAATTAAACTCATTTAATAACTCTTTAAAATATGTAGTTTATAAATTCCTATTTACGTTTCCCTTTAATGGTTATCTCTTTCTTAAAACACTTACTCATGTATCTTATACCCTTTTCCTAGAATAGATAAAAAAAATTCATTCAATCCATCATAAAATGGGTAAAATAGTAACCAATCAAACGCTATAAAGTAGAAATCATGACTACTGACAAACACAAGTGAAGACGCCGCATAACCAATATAGTTAAAAGGCAGCAAACTAAATAGTGAACTAGACAAAGTAACTATATAGAATACATTAACTCCCGGTGTTGATCATTCGTCTTCTAAACAATTCTAGCAACATATGTTGATGTCTTTTCTTTTTTTGGTTTGAAAGCAACATGCCAATCTCTCTTTATAGAACACTTTTAAATTTGCAATTTAGCCATGTCATGAAGCCATTGTATAATGCTTTGAAAGGTTAAATTATGACTATTTACGGTTAACATTTAATTTTGTCCGAGCATAGAAATTTTTATTGTTCGATATCCATTGTTGAGCTGTAAGCCTAATTTCTTAAAATTTAATAAGTATCAAATTCAAGTATCAAAATTAATGTCCTATTAATGGTGATTTTGAGTAAATGATGGATTGATTCTAATTATGTAAATTGATCAAAATTAATTCTGATTAAACATTCGTGGAGAGATTGATTATGATTATACATAAATTATGAAAATTGATCCTAATTGATTTTAAAAAATATTTAATTTTTGAATTGATTGGGAATTGAGATGTTCATCTGCTTAGATTATAAATAGCTAAGCGTATAAAAATCCTAAGAGGAGCCCAAGAGAGAGTAGAGATGCAACACACAAAGAGATACACATGACGAATAAGGTAAAGAAAGTTAGAAAGGAGAAAAAAGAGCGCAAGTTTCATTTTAACTTTTCGCCTTTTATTTTTTCACACACTCAGTCAGGTAAATTCCTAAACCTTTACCCTTTTACTTCCCCATATAAATGTGAGTATCTGATATGTGCAAGTCCTGTGTGCCTCACCCTGCAGCTCCATCCATCAATATCCTGAGTCAAAATACCAAGCCTAACATTCCTATTAGTGGCTCCACCAAAATACATGCAAGGCCACACAACTAGAACTCTGCTCCCATTCTTCTTGCATTAATTTATTAGTTCTTTGATTCTCACCATTTTGTTAGTATCATTGTAGAATTAATTATGTGTGTGCTATTGTATCATTGTGATTTTCACTTTCATGGCCACATGGGTGGCAATCAAAGAATAAGAAATACTTCCACCTGATTTTAACTTCAATTTCTAGTGTATATATGTATGTAAATATGTCATTGTGCTTTACTATTAAAATGGATTTAAGATATCCCACGATGAAATAATCAAAGTTAGCTGAAGTGACGGCGAAATCTTGACTTACTAGAGGTGAGGAGCTTCTCTTTAATTTTTTCAGAATGCAGGGCTTTAAATGATTTCCAACATAAATATCTTTCACTTTAGTCAACCACCACATTAACTCTCAAGTCTTGCCGACGATAAAAAATTTGGGAGAGGATTGAAGTGACGATCAATTAAACTCTTTTTAATATTCTTAAGGCATTTTATTAGATTTTTTCAAAAGCACTAACGATGTCTAATTCTCACAAGTAAATGAATCAAATATTTTCATTAAAAAATACAAATTGAACAAATTAATATAGTCCTAAATTTGTGGTGGTGGTAAATTAAAATTTTATTTGGTAACTTATTTTAAAAAATTTATTTTCTAAAAATCATTTCACAAACCACTCATTCTAAAAATTTCATTTTATAAAAATCATTTAAAGATCCCATATTTTATTTTAAAATATTTTCTTAAAAATCTTCATTCTAAAAATTTCCTTCTATAAAAATTATTTAAAATTTTCATATTTTATTTAGTAATATTTTCTTTAAAATATAATTTTTTATTAACATGTTGTGGGCTTACATTTGTTTTATACAACAATGACTATTTTATTACTCATTCACTGTCTTAGTCATTTATCATCTTTTGATATTATGCCAGACACAATGAGACATTTAAAAATAAAAAAATAATAACAATTTTTTTTAAAACAATAAAGGATCAATTTAACTAATTTAGGAAGATAATACTATATTAAATAGGTAACTGTTCATGAAATGGACAGTGTAGGGTGCTAATACATTTCCTACCTATAATCAACCTCCGGACCTAAATTCTAAAACGCATACTATTTTCTTTGGTGTCCAATCACATTATTCCATTTTTAATAAAAGAAATTGACTGGTGGCAACTCCCAAACAATTTTATTTAGTTACTTTTTCCCATTGCGGCGCCTTTCAAGACGATTGCGACCCTTTGAGATGGCATTTGTAGCTCTTACATGCAAAGTTGTTTGTTTAATTGTTTTTGTACAACAATAACTGCTTCTTATCAAAACTCATGTTAAAGAAGTGTTTAGAAGTTAAAAGATTTTTTTTAATTAATTAATCATTAAATTAGTGAGAAAGAATTTAAATAAAGTTAAGAGTGACAACAGACAATTAGTTTGACTATGAATGAGAAAAAAAATACTTTAGAGAAGTTAAATAAAAATTTATTAAATAGAAGTGATAATACATACATAAAAGTGACAATATACGATTCCTAGTTAATCCCTAATTAATTGTACTTGAACTTTTACTTCATAAGATTAAATTTTGAATCTATGTTTTATTCACGTTGCAAGACTGCAAGACTTTCGCATGAACTTGGATGTTAAATATAATTCCTATTTCCTAAGCCTTTACATAGGACATGTCTTAGAAATAGAATGCATAAAAAATCTTTTTCACTAGTTTAATATTAGATCGATTAATTGTTTGATAAATTAAAATGAAATTATTGAAGCTTAATCCAATGTGCTAGGAGTGTGGTGGTGGTGGATCCCATTCGCTCAAGATACTTTAATAAGGACTTTCACATTGAATTTTCAATTTGGTAGAATTAAGCTTCACCTATGTTGCTGGACAATTATTCCAACCAAAGTTTTAGTCTTTACCATGATGACTAAGATGAAGAAGGTGATAGAAAGAAAACAAGCACACAGAATCACAAAATAGAACCCAAGATTTGCTCACACAATTAGACAAATGCATGATGCAACTACATTGCTAAACGAATTGATCTTCAAGTTTAAGACACCTCGTGGACCCATTTTACCAAATCTCTGCGTATATTGGGCAAGCAAGTTGTCTAGCCCAAATGTGCATGCATCCAAGGAAAGGTTTGGTTTCCTTCATGTATCTTGATTGAAAGGTGGAAGTTTAAAGCAGGTCACTCAGTATAAGCGGCTTATTTTGTACACTTTAATGGCGCTCTGATTGAAAAGCTCACTTAGTCTGTCTCCAGCTCAAGCTAGCAAACAAAGGAAGCTCCAATTACAATCACAGGCCGGGGACACAATGTAGGGTCCTATTCTCACATACAATTGTAACTCATAATAAAGAGCACCTTAAAGAGTGATATGACTACTGATCAACCACTCACTTTGCAAGACTCTATTATCTCTCTAGCAATTGCGTGGTTTCTTATGATTCCGTAATTTCTTCTTCCATCTCTTTCATTGTTTTTTCCCCCCTCTCTCTCTCTCTCCATTTTATCTGTCGAATCGAGATTTCAGGCTTTTGGGTCCCATAAACTCAGAACATATCTGCAATAAATATATATATATATATATATAACGAATCGAGAGAAATGATTTATTGTAAGAGAAAAGAATAAATTTTAATTATTAAATTATTAATATATAATTAAGATTAATATTACTTAAATATCATATAATTATTTAAAAAGTTATATAATTTTATGTTTTAATTTTAATTATATATAAATAATTAAATAATCAAAATTTATTTATTAATTTCACTTTCATAATAAATTATTTCTCAATATATATATATATATATATATATATATATATATATATATATATATGTAGTCGGCAAGTGAAGGGTCACGATAAAAATGTGGCAAACCAAATTATTTGCCAAGCAATTGCATGATATGAAATGAACCATTTCAGTAGCTAATGTTGGAAGCCTGTGCGCTCCTCCTTGCCCCTTTGGTCAGAGAAGACTGAAATTAATAAGAAGACAAGAATACAATCATGGATTCGTAATAAATGCTTCAACGAAGCGTAATTACTAGCCGGCATAAATGAAGGCCTGGCTTTGAATTAAATGTGACGGTAGAGCCAACTGTTTTTCATTGGTCTTCAAACTAAGAATCAAAGCAACTATTCTGTCTCACAACGTAACCATCCATTCTATGCTAATCTTGAATTTTAGGTCATGTTTACAAAATATTTAAAGAATATAACTATGGGAAAATTATATAGAGAATACCTTAATACCGTCAATTTAAACTTAAAACATTAATAGGGTTAGAGAAGAAATAGCGTAATCCATAAGAATCAAACAGCTTTATTATAATAAGTCAACAAGAAGGGAACACTAAACTAAAGAGCAACAACTCATAAGAGGTGGTTACTCAAATAGTAAGTAAGTTTAAACTTAACTTTTAAAGAGTCTCTGTAATATTAAGGGTTTAATTTGAAAGTATTTGTAAGGAGAGACAATCTCAGTATCCCAAACAAAATTAGTCTCACACCAAAAAAATAAAATGTCCGGACAAGGAGAAAAAACTATAAAGCAATAAGAGTAGAACAAAAACAACACCTCAATTTTTCCCTTGTGTTATAAAACTGTTATTATTACATGTAATTAAATAAGAAACCTTTTATTTATCTTTTCTTTTTTCATTTAAAAGTTTAGGAGAAAAGTAGTTATCCCATTTAGAATAAGATATGTTACAAGCTTTGGTAATGACTATAGTACTTACAAATAACTTATTAATTAAAAATTAACTATAGAAATTGAACTTAATACCTTTAGTTGACATAATTGGATCTATCAAACCTTCATTGGCCTTTCATTTATCTTTAAGAGTTAATACTCAAGTGCACATTAACTTTGATTAATTTATATTTCACTACACAAATAAATGAGTTACATGAATTTAGCCGGTATAACTCCAATTATAATCAAGAACTATTTAAAAACAAGAATTATATGAATAAAAAATTAGTTAAATACTAGTCATCATGTTCGTGCGATACGGATTTGAAATGCATATAATGTTATATTATTGTAGTATTACTCATTTAATTATACTATTTATTAAAAGTACAAATATTTATTTCAATGATTTCTGAATAAGTTTAAGATAATATTCTATATAGTAATAATTATGTATTGTGTTGGCTCAAATAATAATTAATATATTAATTATATTGAAAATTTTGTATTTTTTTATGAAAAAAAACATTTTTTAATTTTTTTATAAATAAATTGAAGGTATACTGGATAGTCTTTTCGATTTTATATACTTATAGAATTTTTTATTTTATTAAAATATTATAATTTTAAAGAATCATTAATGAAATTTATTGGTCTCAAGTTAATTTTTTTCGGTATAATGGTACGACATTAAGTGAATAAAAAAATTACACGTTCTATTAGTTGAGTTATATTTAGGGTGTAGTTGATAAAGATAAAAATAATTATATGATTGAAAATGAGAAATAAATTTTTTGATATTACTAGTTCTAAGATCAAATCTCAGCTAGGCTATTTTCATTGCACTTTAGCTTCCTCTTTTCTTTCTTACACTATGTATGACTTGTTTCTCTTTTCTTTCTTACACTATGTATGACTTGTTTTGTAAGAAAAAAAATCGTTTGATATTTATTTAGTAACGAATTAAGAAAAATAAATGAAAGTAAATAGCCTCCAATTACATTCCACTCTTAAACACAGTTATTAAAGTGGGATGAAAATGAAATAAAATATAATGTAAAAAGTTTACACAATAAATAAGATTTAATTTTGATTCACTGTGAATGATTTTTTTTTACAATCATTCAATTAAGTATTGTTAAATCATTAAAAGAATTTGATTATTATAATAATTTTACTTCAAAAGTCAAACTTTTTTAATGATGTGTCAACACATGATCATAGTGTAAAAAACTCTACAATAGATCAATTTTAAACCCATAAATATATTATCAAATAAACTTCTTTTATCTCATTTTCTTTCATCATTTTCCACCACTTATATTGCACCTCAAATTTCTCCAATTAAACTTCCATTGTTTCTTCGGTACATTAACATCTAAAGTGATAATTAATAACTAACGTGTTTAACATCAAACACTTCATGAAAGAAGTTATTATACCATACCAAAAATGTGTGGTTTATAACATGTATCTAGACGATGTTAATTATTTTGCAGGCATTGTATTTTTAGCTCATTTTTCTTCTAATTATGCTCATAACTGAATAAAGTATGAATGTACCCCCGTATCTACCTAGTAAGCGCCATCAACTAATACTAAACATAATAAAATGGGTAAGATGCAAAAAAAAACCCTTTAAATTTTGGTTGATGTGCGAATTATTCCTTGAATTTTAAATAAGATCAAAAAAATTATTTGAACTTCACTAAATGTGCAAAAGATCCTCTGTCTATCAAACAACTACTTCATAAAGGGAAAATGTCACTTACACTTCGTATGATCACTTAAAACCATCAGAGGGCATTTAGTGTGTCCCTTATACAAGTTTATCCTGGTAAAAAGATGCCATTTTTTTTAATACTTTTGTTCTGTTGTGTGTTGGTTTAGATTAAGATAAAATTACGATGTCAATTTTTTTTTAAATCCATTTCTATTTGCTAATGTTGATTTTTAGTCCATCAAGGGTTTTGGTAGTTTTAAGTGATAACGTAAAGTATATGTGACATTTTTTGTTAATGAATTAGATGTCTAATGGATTAATGAGGTTTTTTTACACATTTAATAAAGTTCAAGGAGACCATTTTTAAAACTTAAGGGTAAATCGTACATTAGCCAAACTTTAAGAGAGTTTTTACATTTTGCTATAATAAAATTGATTTTTATTTTTTTTTATAGAAATCTTCATCATTAGCTGCCAAATCAAGCACTGAAATTGTAATTTGGTGCTTAATTTGACAGATAATCTTTTTTTTAAATAACTATTATTTATAACAAAATAATTATAGCAAAACATATGATTATTCTATCATGAAGAGCAGTTCTTTCATTTGAAAATATAGCATAACAAAAATATTGACAAAAAAATTACTTGACACAACGTCACAGTTTTTTCTGCACAGATTAATTATTTGAAGGAGATTCCATTGATATTCTTTAGTTTTAGTTTTATGAGAGTACTTGTACATCTAATAATTAGTGACAAATATTTAATAATGTGTTGTACTTAATTGGAACATGAATACTGTAGTTAATATTTGTACATTCACTTTTACATCCTGCCTGAAGTAAGTCCTACTCCTAGCTTGTGAAAAACAAATTAAAGTAAGGATCTGAGTGCCTAAATCTGAGCAAGTGATCTTTTGCATAAGTTCATAAAGCTTGAAGAGTAGAAGCCTGTCCAAATGTATAAATCACAGCTACCCCACTTCTACTTTTTGGTGAATTCTTGACACCTCATCTCAGTACTCAATAAAATAGATCGCACCAACTTTCCACACAAAGTAAGTTGTTGCAAACATCACTGTATTGATAAAAACAAATGAAAAGACAAAAACAGATCAAAACCCCCAGGAAATTGGAAAGTCAAGCCCTGCACCCCCAGGAAATTGGAAAGTCAAGCCCTGCTTTGGCAGCCCCCTCTTGCTGCCATCAAACAAGTTAGTAGGGGGCTTCTGGAAGTCTAGATTTTTTCTTCCCTCGATCACTTTCTTTTAAAGCATCCAACACTCTGCTGCCCATGTCTGATTTAGATGGTTTTGATTCTGTGTACCTGCTGAGGACTCGAGCCGCCCTGAACCTCTCTCTTGCTGTCAAGGAAGATCGTTTGGTCCTAGATTGTGAGTTAGGAGATGCAGCTGACCCTTGCTTTTGGTCAACTGACCCATTGGAACCCTCTGATATTGTCTGAGATCCTGACTCAGCATTAACATTAGCTTGCAACTGGAAATTTTCAGCAGCAGGATTCATGGATGCTGTGCTGACTGATCATTAGAAGGTGAGCTTTCAGCATAGTCAAAATCCTTGCTACTGGTGTCTACTGCAAGCTGATCACTATCTGCAACTGAAATACAATGGTCAAATCTTTTTTCCTTGGCAAGCATTCTCTATCCAGACATTACCAAGAAAGGTGTAAACTGAGTGGCCTTTGATAGTGAAGCTCCAACAGAATACCTTGATGCATCCTGATACTTCGCTTGCAACTTCTAATGGAAAATGAAAGACTTTTGTAAGTAAAAAGAAAAATGGCAGTCAATAATAACATAAGTAAATCATACTAAAGTAACAGAAGATAAAACACAATAACCGTTGATAATTCATTACTTGCAAGACACTGCTTTTTCTTTGAAAGAATAATCTCAAAACGATCATAAAAAAAAGGATTTTTTTTTTTTTACAAAACAATAGTTGGGATAAGTTACTCCAATACTATCGCAAATGGCATACTTGGGATCTTAAAAACTATGACCAATAGCAAAACCCTCATTTTTATCATCAAACAGCTCTCAACCAAAAAATTTAACTTTCAATCATAACATAACGGCAGAGCTTCAATTAATAATTCTATCTCCACAGTAACCACTACCGTACTAAGTCTCTGACTGAAGCATCAGGTTGGTGCTTGTTGACAAAATAGGTCCCTGTAAAAGCTCCACCCACAATAGATTTAACAGCCTATATTTCATTATAGCAACAGAAAATAATACAATGGAATCACGGCTTTCATGAGAAGTATCCCCTTACCAATACTCTCTGCTCTTAATAAAACAGAACTTTTTTCTCACATTTACCTCCATAAAAGCCTTAATTCCTAATCCTTACCATCTGAAGGTCTGTATGGATGCAGTGGCTCGAAACTCTTACGCTAAATTTCAGCTTTCAATACCAAAAAAAAATCAGCTTTTCCCCTAACCTAACAGTTTATCTTTCCCTATCAATCTCAAAACCTTAAACATATTCTTCTTACCATAGCTTAAATCCATAAAATTCTTGTCCTCATATCCTTACCATAACCATTAGAAGCAGGTTGATTAATGTTCACAAGGCAGCTTAATTGAAAGCTGGGCAATTACAATTCTTTGAGGTGAATATATTAAAATTCAAAATTAAAAAAAAAATCCCCAATTAATCTAGCTTTTTTTTCCTTCTGTTTTTGTTTATCACTTTTTCCTATGAAACAAAAGGCTGGGACAAGAGCTTTAAACTAGCAAGAAATTTTGGAGCAATAGAGTACGACCGCACTATATAGTCAACACAGTAAAATACTCTTTAGATTGCCAAGCACGTATCAAAACTTACCCTTCATAGCAAAAAGAGAAAATGGCATTGGTCACAACAGAATTAAGAATTGGTTAAAACATACAGACGTCAAACTAAGTAAATAATTAGTGGCATGAAATAAATAAGGCTGAAAAATAAGTGACTAAGCAAACAGGTTACAATTACACTGTTTAATGGTTGAAATATCATTTCTGTTTTCTTAGGGAAACATAAACACGATACATAAAGCGAAAAGGTTCAATTTTACAAGCAGTAATGCGATTTTGGTCTATAACTATCTTAAGCAAACTCTTTAAAAAAAGAAATTTAATCATCTATTGTATTTGATACAATTCTCCCTAAATTTCTTCATCTTTTCAAAGTATTTGACAAATTTTGTATTGTTTCTGCAGCAATTTCATTTCCAAATTAATCAAAAAGGTAACCATAAAGAAACACTTTGTTCTAATCTCAACATAAATTGTTTTACAGCACCATCGAGAAACCAAATCCAAGAACTACAATTTCTCCTTCACCTAAGGATGTGATCCGGATATTGTAACAGCAATACCATTTGTGTAATTAAGGAAGCATCAAAAAGGAAATTTAAAAAAAAAAATATTTTTTAGCTTAGTCCTTAACTTTTGTTTGTGATTAAAATCATTTGTTAACAGTCATAGCTCGTAAATGATTGTTAGGTGATAAGAAAAAAAGAGAAATTTTTATAGATGAGAGATTTTTATATACACTCAAGTAAGAACATACTCAACGATTGCTAATGTTAACTATATGAACTATCATTGTCTAGTAATAAAAATGTATTAAATCTTCAAGATATTAACAAACTTAAATATGATAGTTATAGATTTTAATAAATTTTTATTCAATCCGATAATAATAACCAATGTTAGGTAGTGTAGTAGTTCAGCTAGCCACCACACTGTAATGTCCATAATATAATTTTAATTGGGAAAACTTGTGACTTTGTCCGCTTGTTTACACAGCTCCGAATAACGGCAGTACCAGTTTGTGTTCTTGCATACAAACTTAAATTTTGCCCTTTTATCTAACGAGACTCTTTGATCCTCTCTCCTTCATCAAACTTGACAGGGTTTGATTTAATGACAGCATCTGGTGAATCACGGTTAGAAGACTATGAATGGCAATTTGGTAATTTGCTGCAGATTGCACCCACTACACTGACGTCCATGGCAACTAAATTAAACTCGCAAATTTCATTGTATATCGTACATAATTCTGAACACTAGACTAGATTTCCTAAAAATATTGGGTCCAAACATGTCAGGGGGCAAGAAACCAAGCAGTATTATCAATGCAATGTGCTTTGTTAATACCATAGATGCGTATCAGTTCACAATAATTAATATTAAACAATATGCACACGACAAACAGCATGCCAGCAAGCTTTAATTAGGTAGCTT
This sequence comes from Styphnolobium japonicum, assembly GCA_023212625.1. Lineage (NCBI taxonomy): Eukaryota > Viridiplantae > Streptophyta > Magnoliopsida > Fabales > Fabaceae > Styphnolobium > Styphnolobium japonicum. The sequence goes on from JALBWW010000006.1 coordinate 6,548,854, forward strand.
CCATAACAAGGAAGAGTGGAATAACCCAGGCCACGACAAGCATATGAAGCTGGCTGTCAAAGTCGGTGTATTTCATATTATACTTGGCAACAGTTCATTTAATACAAGAAAAATGGTAGAATACAGAAAATTCTCGGCTAGCTCGTACCGGCAGCCCAAAAAATGCCTCAACTACAAAAAAAAAAAGAAAAAATATTACAAGACTATGACACAAACCCTTGAAATTATTTTAACTTGAACCTCCACCTCCACCAGAAGCAAGGAAAGAATGCTGCATCAAAATCCCACAACAAATTCTATGCAAAAACACCCAAGCTGCTACATTGCTCTCCATATGGACTGAGTTTGTGCTAAACTTGCCACAGTTGGACACATATCAGTAGCTGCTGCCCATGGGTGGCATGCCAAAAGGAGGCATTGGTGGCATCCCCAGTCCACCCATTGGAGGGGGAGGAGCAAAGCCTCCTCCCATACCTGCTCCTCCTCCCATTCCAGGCATTGGCGGTGCGGGCAAAGCAAGAGGCAACAATTGAGCATACATGTTCTGCAACAGAAAACACATCGATCAAATCAGTACTACTCTAATGTCCAATCTGTTGAGAATGATGGATGCGATGGAAATAGAATATCAACAGCGAACAATTCTGAACACTCAAACTGCTGACATAAAAGTCAGAAGTACTCAGCAAAGCCACAGCAAAAATTGTTATGATAGGGCAACAGAAAATGGCCAAAATAATTACCTGTTGTGCAATTACATCCTTTTCTTCTTTCTCTTTAGCCTTCACTTCATTTTGTGCTTCAATTTTGTCCTTCACCAGTTCATCAACTTTGCCAGTGTACTCACGGATAAACTACAACAGCAAAGAGAAGACAGTGAGAGAAAGTACCACATAAGATGACAATTAAGAAATCCATTTCAGCTCATGAAAGGCTGAAGAAGAAAATAAATGCATCAGTCGACCTAGATTTGCTTGGATAACCATGCAAGACCACAAGTAAATCACATAAGACCAACCACATAACCTTCACAAGCTAAGCCATCAATAACTTGCACAGACACCATCTATTATTTACCCTTTTATTATTTTATCAACAGGAATCTGACTCCATATTCACCAAAAAGTAGTTCAAAGCAACTGTTTAAGACTGTTAACCCATAAACTATTAGACATTGTAAAGGCACTTCAATTAAATCCTTAAGAGCAAAGGGATATAAGAATGCCAGCCTGATTCTCGGGGAACTTTCAAGGAGGGGTGAGGGGAACTATCCAGTTTTGTAAGTTTTTGAAGCCTAATATCAATGGAGTTGTCATAAAGTAAGGCTGAGTTTAATGCATCGTATAAGAAGGACTAGTATAAGCATATACTATCAAGCCTTAGTAAGTGTTTGGTCCACTCACTTGATAGTATAGTCAAATACAGTCAAACTTTTTTTATCCCATTATAATTGGATAACACTATCATCTCTCTCTCGTCTCCTGATATGACCTGATAGGGTATTCATTTCACTTCTACCCTTTATTTCATCTCTCACTCTGCATCCTAATCGCATGGCCACCACTCTCCCACCACCGTCATTATTGTCGGCCACCGCTTTCCGACCGCCGCCATCGTTGCCCGCCACCACTCTCCGACCGCTACCATCATTGATGTCCATCACTCTCCAACTACCACTTTTGTTGTCAGCCACCGCTCTCTGACTGCTACCATTGTTGCTGGCGACTTGCTATCCTCGTCGTAGGGTGACGGCAATTGAGCAAGTGAACATGAGTTGGAGGAAACTTTGGGTGAAGAAAGATGTGAGGAAAATGGGATTAATATATGCAAGATAGTAATTTTTTTCTTTTTTTTTATTGATTTTGTCTTAATGTTTGAAGGCTTTTAGTTTTCTTAAAGGAGGACTTCGGCCTCTTCAATGGAAGAAGGCTATTTTTTTATTATTTTTTTTAAAAAAATTATCAAAAAGGGTAGTTTTGTCATAATAAATATTTATGTATACAATCAGTTTGTTTATACTATAAAGACCAAACACTTGATAGTATAAGAGCTTATCAGCTTTATTATACTTTCAGGCCTTATCCTACTGCCTTATATTATCAGGTCTTGTACTATCATGTACACCAAACGAGGCCTAACATGCATGTCAACTGAATTATAGATGATACAAGTCAGCAGCATAGAAGAAATGCAAACCTGCAAGAGATATGGGAAGGCAAAGTCAATCAAATTGTGCATCCAAGCCAGTTCAAGAGCAATATCCGCCCGTATTAAATCATAGCAAACAAATAGACACGAGGCAAAGCATTCCTTCTTTCCCTGCATCAGCATGTGAAAAGAAAAATTAGAATACTCAATTGTATGCACATTGATAAATAAAAAATTAGAATATCATCATTTCAAGAGGACAAAGGTAAAAATTTGGACCATTAGGTAAGAACATTAACTGACAATCCTTCAATCAATAATTTTTGACAGCATGACTCTTAACACAGTATAGGCTTGACAGAGAAAGAAAATACTAGTAACGCTAGGTGCAAATAATTTCTCTGCATGACTTAAAATTGTACATGCTATGAGAGATACCAGAAACACTAATACGCAATAATCATTGCCAAAAAGAAGGATGTAGAATAGCTATGTATGCATATATATGCAAACATGATGACTTGGCTCCTCATAGTCATTAAACAAAACACATCAACCAAGCATAATAGTAAACCCTAAATCAAATAGGATATTGCAAGAAAATGAATTATATATGCAGTTTGAAAGTTAATTTGGTACCTGATCAATGAAATAAACAAGCAACTCCTCGGCAAGTTCACGCTCACCGGATTGTGAGGCTGTCTCCATGGCATCTTTGTAAAGGTTATCCTTCTTTGACAAGGCAATGGACTGCTTCCACCTACCTGCCTTCTTGTAAATATAAGCAGCAACACGTCTCATCTCAAGAAGCTCATGCTTTTCAATCTGCATCATATAATAATAATCTATGAGGTTTATACAATTGAAATTGAACAATAGTCATCATGAAGAGCAAATCCAGCTCACCTTCTGTGCAAGGCCTATTTGATCAAAGTTATCATGCAAATCAATTGACTCACGCAATCTATCATAGTCTTCCTCCTCAACATATATCTCGTTCAAGGCTTCATTAACAGCAGACACATTGTTGCTCTGAACTGCAACCATGTATGGCTTCACAAGACGGAGATGACCGGCCTATAGTACATTACAGGGAAAATATCCATCAGTGATATAGAAAGCAAGTGATAAACTAAGATCTAACGAAATTTTTGTCACTACCAATGCTACCTTGCGCATGATATCGACAACATGTGCGTGGTCCACACGAAGTGCAAGGACATTCAGAACATCATTAATAAGATCTGGATGCTCTTGCAAATAGAAGTGAACAGCCTTGTAATACAACTCCACATTAGCAACTTTGACAATAACATCTTTGAATTGCATGTGATCCCATGCTTCAGGTGAGTGGTTCATGATGGTAGTTGCAGCATTATCAAACTCATCATATTGGATATACAAATAGGTCAATTCCTTCCAATGCTGTTGTTCATCACAAGCTCTTATGAGCTTCGGAATATTGAGGCGGGTTGAGAATAGTTTGATATGCTCCATAAGCTTCTCAGGACGGTATCTAGCATACAGAACTCCTAACTCGGTGAAGATGCCCATATGTGCCCGTTCTAACCCTAAACCACTCTCCATGAGAGATATTAGCTCATTGAAGCAACCTCTATTTTGATAATATTCACTGACCTCTTCCAAGTCATCCACCTACAAAATTAACAACAAAAATTGACATACTAAGCATTGGAAAGACTACAAGCTCACTACCAGCAGACCAACATAAAGCTCAAATAGTAAGAACAAAAGCCTTCCAATCATTACACGTTCACAACATACTTTTAGGGATATTGGTTCACCGTTACATTCTGAAGGCTCAGATCATTCAAACTTTCTAAATTGAAATCAGATGACAGCTGAATTCAAGAAAAACCTTCCCAGTTTATTTTTTAAAAAAAAGATAGTTCATTAAAAAAGAGAAATCAACATATTACCTGAATAATAATGTTGAGCCCACATATCTGAGCTAAACGAAACTCTTCTGCATCAACACAAGCAAAGCAAACTTCCTTCCATGTTTTTGAGCTGTTGGCTTTCCTTGCCGCATCAACAGCACCTTGGAACTGTTTCAACTTGACCAGTGTGATAGCCAGCTTGGCCCAGTTAGATATAAAAGCAAATATGATTTTTGCAGCCTCATATAATGCCTCATCATACAACCGGTCACCAACATTTTGAAGATTAGCCACATTCGGCACAAGAATAAACTCCTCAATGTCACTGAGCCTATCAATCTTTGCATACGCATAAATGAGCTCACTGTCCACCTTGGGTTCTTTTGCCTTCTGTCTTACCATCAGCAAGTATCTCACCAAGTCATGGTAAACATTGGCATCTTCAGCAGCACGGATAACATCCAAAAATTGTGTAGCATCATCTGCTCGTATAAATGACTCAATTGCATCACTTACTAGCCCTTCCCTGAGCTGAGCCTTGGCTACCTGACTCCAAACGGCATCTTCTTCAACTCGGAAAGCAAACTCCACAGCTCTATCAATGCTATGAATATTATCTAGCAAGACATTGACTGCTTGAACATTCAAGTTGAACTTCTTGAAAATTGCAAATGCTTCCTCATATAACTGAGCTTCTACAGCCATTTCTCCAACTGCAGGCCCATCAAAATTATCCAGTCTATTAATATAATCCATAACTCTGGATGGATCAGCCTTTATCGCTGTCAAAATAAGCAGATTCTGCAAATTAAAGTTCCCACTGAATGCAGAATTCTGAAGCACAATCTTCTCAAGAAGTTCAATCAATTCATGAGGCAGATCAGCTGTCATGAAAGCCTTAACAGCTGCAGAAACTTGTTCAGGGCTCTTGCTTTCAGGCAAAGCGGTAGATACAACCTGATCAATAAGTTGCCTTCTGTAGCCATTATCAGGGTTAAGAACTTTCTCCCACAGATCACCATCCATCCTCTCAACAACATATCTGTCATCACAATATATACATGTAAGCATTGAATCCAAGAAAAATGATTTGGTGAAAGAAAGACCACATATACATCACAAACCTTGCTTGTAGTTTGAACAAAGAATTTTTGTTTGTGACATTGATAAGTTCATCATCACATTGTCCACGCCGGTAAGCTACAACTGCCAAGGTGGGGTCACGTTTCTCACAATACTTGCCCACAACTCGAGAATCGTAGTATGGGTTGGTCGTGAGAAAATGTTCTGGGTTGTTGTTGCTATCAATGATAATTTTACCCAGTGCATTGTGAACATGTACATCCTGGCTTCCCTCACTTACGAGATGTTCCAAGAACTGCGTGAGCAAACGAAGCCGATTCCTGCATACCAAAAAGTCACAGGATAAAAATCAGAAATGTGAATGCAAAACAACAATATGTAGGATTAGAGGAGGACAGACACCACCTCTTCTCACATTCCTCCACAAGGGGCTCCACTGGCAGTAAAGAACGAACAGAAAGAATCAAGCCTTTGATAAAATCTTCTGGACACTCATCATCTAGCAGCTGCCCAACAACTAAAGGAGCATTCCCTGGGTTCACCTATAAAGCATGGCACCAAGTTCAGAGAGGGGCAGAGAGAGAGTAGATAGCACTCATGAGATAAGCAAGGCTACTAAAATAGAAATGCAAACTATAATACCTTCTGAACATAACCTTCAATGTAGCGAAGCATGTTGCTTGTGTACAGATAGTGTGTGAGATCTGGAACAAATCCGAAACGATCACAAACATTAATTAAAGGTCGTGCGTCCGGAAGCTTAGCTTCCATTAGAAAGTTCTTCGTTTTCTCGGGATCATAGAAATTTGATTCTCTAGTCACACGCTCGACCTCTTTGATTTGTCCAGTCTTTGCTGCCGCTTCAATGTACTTAAAGTGAATGTCAGGATCCTCACTGTCCCATATTATTCAGAGAAGCAAACATTAACAGATATGCATTGGAAAATATCTCCATTACAAATGGAGTCACTTACCAACAGAAAAAACAGAAGTTCTTTCCAAATGAAAGAATTACCTGGAGCTCAAATATGATCCAAGGAAAAAGTACAGTCCTTCATATGACCTGAACTGCTCAAAAATCTTTATGCAGGCGTCAACACCCAATTGTTCACAATATTCTTTAGCAACCTGGACAGACATAAGTAAGCTTAGTTATCAATTAATTATTAATAAGTTCCAAGTTCTAGACGACAATGATACTTCCATACCTGCACAATTATCTGTAGGTTGCCTCTAAGATTGGCCAGTAATAGATCTTTCATGCACTCTAACGCCCATTCTCGCGACAGAGTACCAAAAAACTCTACAAGTGACTGTAACAATCACATCATGAGTAAGTATTTTAAAAACTCCCATGATGTTAAAATAGATAAAAGTAATAGGGTAGGGCACATAAACCTGTGGCTCAATTGCATGTGTATTTACAATCACACGTTTTATATCTGGCAACTCAGTGTAATGCTGCACCAAGAATAATGGAATCAACAAAGGGTATGACTTTAAGCTTAAAGTAGGGATAGGGTAAGAATAAAACAAATTTGGCATGTCATTACTTGCAAAGCTCGCACATAAAGACCAGCTTTTTCACAAAGTTGGGCAATACGAGGGCGGTCATAATGGCTGAACATGCCATTAGCCAAAATCGCATCAGCAACATTGGGGAAAGTCACCAGATTTATCTCCAAAACCTGAACAACAATTCACAAGAAGATTATATCACAGCAAAGAAAGAACTATCAGTAAAATGCCCAAAACAAATGGAAACAAAGGCCACAACCTTTGTCTGAAGGAACCCATGTTCTGGTAGATTTGGCTTTAAAACATCTAGGAGAAATGCTGTTGCCTCACGGATCAGGTTCCTCTGAGCAGGACAAAAAATAACCAAAAGCTAAGGAGGGGAAATGAAATAACAGGTGCTTCTATGTCTAATGACAATGATGTTACTTAAAGAAACATTGTGTACTCAATCAATGATCATGAAGCTAGAATATCAAATTACTAATCATCATAATCGCTTAATCACAGTAGATAATCAACCTGAAGAAACAGATCAGTTATGGTGTTGTAATCAACTGGGCAACCTCCCTCCATTTGAGACATCATTAATGCAAAATTAACAGCACCCTGCAAATCAAAATGAAAATAGTAACTTATAGAATTTCTATGTACAGAAAAACAAAATTCACCATATTGTTTAAAAAACCAGTTACCACGTGTCCAACAAGGTGGCAGACCACAGACAATGGGGAAAATACAAAAAAAAAATTCAATTTAAATAATTAGAAAATATAAACTGCAGAGGTTTCTCACACACCTGAGGATCTGTCCGGAGAATTGTTTGCAAAAGGAAGAGGTAGTCAGGTGTGTACCCAACCTACAGCAACAAATAAGTAAAGAAAATGTTCAGGCTCAAATATTTCCAATAAAATGAAAAGGATTGATATGCAAATGCTAATAATACAGGCTGAGTAATGCTCTACGTGCTATAATAGCATTAAAGCATCTTACGAACCAAACTTCAATATTCTTTGATAAGTAAACAGGCACCTGCTTAGAGTATATCAGAATTTTGTCAAACTCCCTCCTCTCAGCAAAAGCAGCAACAACTTTTGGAGTAACTCTGGCTTTGATATATATTTTTAAAGCAAGATCAGTGTCCACAGTCTGCAATGGAGCATACTCATCAAAATTAACACAAACACACCATTTCACAATAAGCAAATTAGACAAGAAATAGTACACCACTATGCAAACAATTAGAAAGATAAAAGTACAAAATATAAAAATAAATAACAGATCAATTTTTGAATTTTTGAATGCAAGCCAACCTTAACAAGATCTCCTAGCTCCTCACTGCATTCAAGCTTGTCCTCTGCCAACCAATTCTCCAACAGATTTTTTTTGTTCTGGTTCACAACTAACCGTGACAACTCTAATGACTCAAAGGCATTCAACTTTCCCCTCGTCAAAAGTGTTCCAAAATACTGCAACAGTGGAGGAGTTTGCCCAGCTTGCACAGGAACACTCTGCCACATAGAGCAGATTGTGACATTTTCATCATTACAATCTAAATGACCAAACAAAAGGACACATAAAAGCAAACAGTTCAATTTCTTTTATCCCTCAAAACAACCAAAGATGACTGTCTCTGTAATTATAGTAACAGAAAGAGCATGAGAAAAATCCTAGATAGCTACATCTTATCAAGAAACCTGAAATTTGGCGACAGTGTCTGGTGTACGAAGGATCCCTTGTGGAGATTCAGCAGCAAGCTCAGCTGCTTCTTTATACTTTGTTTGGGCAAATAGTTCATGGAAACGTTCCACTACCTGTAATGTCAACAAGTCATGTCATCATGTCTATAAATAAAAGGACCAAAAATGCAAAATAACAAGGCACCATTTTTTAAAGAGATTAATACACAATACAATCAACCAATCAATTCCAAATATTTTACAAAAAAAAAAAAACAGATTAAAGCATGTAGATTGCATTACAATAAATGAAGTAAATGACTAAAGAAGCAACAAATTTACAGCATACATCATCAAGGTCACTCACATAACCTCACTCATCCCAAGCATCTATCTTTTACAAACATGAATCAAAATATCTAAAATAAAAAGGTTGATAGTGCAAAACAAATATACAACACATATCAGTAGGGAAAGGAAATTTCTTTCAAACACTTAAGGAATAAACTGAACTAGTGAATGCTAAAAAGAAAAATTAGCAATTACTTATCAAAGTATTGTACTTTTTATTGTAAGCATACAACCAAATTTCACGCAAGTTAGCATATAGCAATTATATGAAACCCTGCGAGATTAACAGTCAATACATCCAAGTTTCTAGAATCTCCCTGAAAACACCCCTAATGAAGAAATATAATTAATTTATTTCTAAAGTTGAGTTCTTCACAAAAATTGACATACCAGCTTCTCAGCACCAGGAAGATTTCCTCTTTTGGCAAGATTAACTGCTAGCTCCAAATTGTTCAACTGTGATAATAACCAGATGAAAGTTATTAAAATGCCATTACATTTCCCACTTTACATCATAAAAGTGATAACAAGATCAGAAACATACTTGACCACTGACAAAATTCACAATGGTTTGTTCATTAACAGTAGCCAATAACACCTGGCCTCTCCGATTGATGGCATAAAAGCCTCCCACTGATGTAGCTTCTGATGTCAAAAATATAGGATCTGGACTAATTCTGTTCCGATATACAGCAGTAGCTGTCTCCAAATCATAGACAAATAGTAGGCCAAGTTTGGTAATCACATAAATCAAATTGTATTTGTGGGATATCTGCCAAAATTCAAAGTAGGAATCAAATATATGCACTGTCAATAGAATGAACAATAAACACTAGCAACTTCTTTACCTGCATGGCAACTGGAAAGTCATCAGCAAAATCTGGGGGGAAGAAAAGATCTGCTTGTTTCTTAGTAAACGATGGCTTCCCTGCCAACAAATTTGGATAGTTAGACTCCAGAAGGATGATCAATTGAATCACAGGTGATAAAATGAGACACGTAATTCAATTCCACAATATCCCTATCCATCTCCAAAATCCCTGACTGATTTCAATATACTGCTTCCTGGATTTGTGAAATTAGCTACCAAATACCACTCAAGTCTTAACAAATTTCACTGCTTCATTTACCTCCAAGTTTCATGGCTACACAGGTTTATCATTAAAATTGGCCAAAAAACTAGAATTCCATTAGTCATATTATTCAAAATTTCCTATCATTCAAATGTATGGACATAGAAAGCAATCCTAGGAGCATGGCCTAACAACAAAAAGTAATATATTTCATTAACTGAAGTTGTTAGCAATAATGAGTAACCTCCTCCATACTGCTACATGGATCACTGTAATTCATCCATCCACTATTTGAAGTTAATGAAATAGTTATATTCTGAGTTCAATAATTTTAAATTGCAAGACAAAGGTGCCATTCTAGGGACATCTTTAAAAAGTTCCATTCTATTCATTCATATGATATTGAGAAGAGACACCACCACCCACTGCACCTCTAATTATAAATGAAGCATGATGAATGCATATTGATGTAACCAATTTAAATTTGGAAACTCAAGATAGGACAACTAAATTGGCATTACAAGACAGATTTGTGTAACAGCCATATTATATTGCCCATAGAATAAATAAATACAGAAGAGGTAAATGTGAATGAGATAAAAATATGCAGACCTGGCTGCGCACCCAGCTCAATAACATGCAACTTGGATATAATTTGACCAGCATTAAGCGTCTTTGAGGCAAAAGAAATCAAAACAGAAGGATTTTCGTTCCCAGGAACCTGTCCAAAAAACATCAATTAAATTTTGCCCAACACAGAGTAGCATAGTATGGTAGTATACAAATATACAATTATTCAGGCAATATTAAATAAATAATTAAAGGAAAATGAACACAGAATCATATAAAGACGCACTTTATATTGGGCAAATGATGCAGCATGAGCTTCAAGAGCCTGACTGCGCTGCTGATCCACAGAGAAAAGTTGCATGTTTCCTTTAACCAATTGTGGCCTCTATAATGCAAAACAATATGGAGAAATAAACAAAACTAGATCAGGATTGTGAAACTCATAGTAAAATAGATCATAATTGTTATACAACAATACACAGATAAACCAGGCAGAAAACAGATATATAGACAAGCAAATATGAGCTAAATGAAAAACCTAAAGTACAGCTGAAATGTATTTCATGATAGCATAATAGGCACCAGACATATACCTCGGGGGAACCAGGAGCAATACCAATCAAGACCAACCATTTTTCCGAAGGGTCACATCGATAATTAATGATCTGATTGTTCGCCAAATTCGCTGTTCTCTCAAACATCTTTAAAGGTTCAGAGTCACCTACAAGTTACATATATCACGGACCATATACCAGTTAACAATTTGCAGACAAGCTACAAGCACACTGAACAAGAATGTGTAAACTGGAAAATATAGTAGCACACAACAATATTGAGTTAAGCAGATTGTCATTATCTTACCTTCTATTGACCAGTGGTATACAGAGGTCTGTGTCACAAGACCCAACATCTTGGGGCTAATCCACTTCCAAAAGACTACCTATACATGAAACGAGGGCATTCCACAAGGATTAACAAAGTCATCCTTAAGGACCCATTATGATACAGTATATGTATACTTGTAAATAATAGTTACCTGCTCAGGCATCTGATAAGATTTCATCTTTGCTTTCATCTCAATATTAAATATTTGTAGGTGATCTTGAGTAGTCCCTTGGAGTTGGGCTTCAAGAGAAGGATGCAGCTTGTAAGTGAAGATAATCCAAAAGTAAATAATATTTGAAATGCAGCACAATCGAAGCACGTGGCATAATCAACTGAAACCTTGAAGTTCTCCCAATGGGTGGGAGCATTATGAACATCTGGTCATCTTAATACTGATTATTTTCTTTTTGCTAGGGGCATATTGTTTCGTAAAATATAAAACCACTGTAAATCCTGTCAAACGATGATTAACATGAAAATATATGAATCACAACATCTAATAGGCCTTAGGTGAAATTGGGGATTGTTAATGCACTAGCAGAAGCAGAAAGCATGGAGAAAAAAATAATTCAGATTCATTGCATTAAGAACAATAAAGTAAGAATAAATTCATTGTTTAACCCCCAAAGAATAACTTCTTTCTACCTGACTAAATTCTTCAGGACCCCATTGCATCCTCGTATAGGAGAGTGAGAACAAAAGTACAGTATGTTTTTTCCCAATAAATATTATTATATCACTTAAACACGTAATCTTTTGATTTCATATATAAAATTGAAAAATAAGGTTCCCAAGTTGATTTCAGATTCACAAATCAATCAACGATTCCTGCTTCACAGCTCTGTACCCCTAGTGATCAGGGTGCATATACCTGACTGTGCTAGAGACAATCTGGTAACCTAAGGTATCAGAAGAAACTAAGGAACAGAAAACCAAAAAAATAGCACTGGTCATAGTCTTGCTCAACTAAGTCACGATACCATGCATGAAGTGGATATACTATGGAATTAGACATGTTCATATGCTTCAGGTCAAACTAGTCAAAATAAGCAGTTTGTTTCATCCAACAGTTGCATCAACAAAACAATACAACTAAAGGAGGCAAAAGCAAAAGGAATTTAAGCCTTCTATTAAAAAAAATTAAGCTTTCAATAAATTTTGATATCTACAATGACAGTTAGATCTCATATCAAAACCGAAATGCTAGTAAGTAGATAAAGAATCCAAAATATTAGTAACTATAAACACAACTCACAAGTTCAGTAGAAATTACAAAAGACATATCCTACCTTTCAAAGCAAGGATTCTAGAATTCGGATTCATAAGAGCAGAATCCGCAGTGATAGGCCTCCTCAAAGGTTGCATTGGCATGTTCATATCAATGATAACCACACTATTCTGTGGAGCCGTTTCTCGAACACATATATATTTATCGGATTCCATCGTCACATGCGTAAAAGTGATGAATTGTGGACTGATGCCAACGCTTGGCAACTGCAATCACAAGTCAGATCACACAAATCACATCACTCAATTCACTACTAGGCGAAAGAATGCATTGGCAACAACGAACGATTAAACTTCTCACTCTCCAGTTCAGACACAAACAGAAAAACACTCAGATCTATGCAAAGTTGACAGTAAGCAAACTATTAAAGTAAACTTGCACAGTACTCGACTTGGAAATCAATATTAGAGCAAAGTATAACTGTAAAACCTCTATAATTATCACAAAAGCAAGTGTTCTCGTTCTTTAAGTCCAAACTAGAACTATGAATTGAGCTCAGCAAACAGCAAAACGCAAAGCTCACGAACTGTGCATGAATAGAATGCGAAGGGGAAGGAGAACTCACAGTTAGGGCTTCTTTCATGGCGATCGGAGCGTTCGCGGCCGCCATGATGGCTTAGATCGAGGAACTGAAAATCGAATAGTCGGATCTGCGGCGGCGATTGAAATTGTTGATTGAAGAGTGAAGAAAAGTAGAGAGGGAGAGAGCTTGCGGAGGATCCAAATCGCAGCGAGATCTGGGAACAGCAGCAGAGAAGACTTGGACCCTCTTCTAAGCGAAGAAGAGAGCGATCTGTGGAAGAAAGAAGCGAGGGTGGAAATGGACTACGAGTTCTGACACGAATAAAACGGGAGAGAATTGCCTATGAAATGACGAGAAGAGAAGCAGAGATCTCGTCTTAGGCCATCTAATAAAGCAAAGAGAAATGATTTAGGACAGGTAATTAAAAAATCTTCACAGCAAAGCACACAGCAGAGACGTGTGTCTACTGTCTAGTAACATGCCTATGTGCTCGGTGGCTTTGCTTTGATTTTGTACACATCGGATCCGGGTAAGGGTCCCGACCGATTATTCTTCTGTCTTTTTTATGTCCATTTAAAATTAGGCAGCAAAAATAGGAAAAGGAATTTAAACAATTTTTTGCTTCTTCTTTCACCTCAAACAAGGAAGACTTCATTATTATTCAGATGCTCAACTATCCAAGTAAATCTTCGTGTTCATTCTTGATTAGTGAATCAATTGATTCATTTTTAAAATTAATTAATTAATTAATTAATATAATTAATATTTTATATACAATTAATTATATATCAAATATCAAATATCAAAATAAATATAAATTATTAATTAATTATATATAAATTATTAATTAATTATATATAAATTATTAATTAAATTAATTAAATATTTAATTAATTTTCAAAACAAACTAAATAATAAATTTCTTTCTCACACTGATTCTTAAGGTCATTTTCTCATCAATTACTCGTATTGTATGAAATTAAACTTTAAAGTTGGTATACTGTTTAAATGTTTCATATTCAAAGTGTTGTTTTTGTTTATGGTATCTTTTGTAATTAGAAAATTCTTTATTTTGTCTCACCAAATCTAAGACTTTCTCTATGAAAACAAAATTTTCAAATATACTTAATTTTATTAAATTAAGAAAGTTATAAAAACTTGTTGAAATTAAATAAACTTAGCGTTAATGGATTAGTAGAATAAGAGTAATACTATATTTAAAGTAATTTCTCAATAAACCACAAGATGTAGATAATATGTAGATACTAGTAGGCGAATTTTATATATATTACAGGAGTTAAAAAATTACTAAAAATGTATTGTAATTAGGGTTAAATTGAGTTCCAAATAAAAATTAATCTCGCACTTAAATAATATAAAAATACTTAATGGTTTCACTTTAAAAAAGAACTTCTCAACAACTTCACGATGTATAAAGGGCAAAAATTTAGTTAAAAGTTTGTATAAAATAAAAATTTAAATATATTTAAGTTATGTAATAATTAAGAATCGACAATAAATTTAGAAAACATCCTTGTACGTAAATGAAAGTTAAAAATTATTAGAAATAGCTTAACAGCATAGTCTTTTAAGTAGCTTTATATGTTTTACGTAATTACTCCATATATTATGATTAACGTCTTCATATCTATTATTCTATTATTTATTAATAGAAAGATTATCTCTAACATCACATGGCAATTTCTAATTTCAATTTAGGATAAATTATTCCTGCTTAAATCTTATCTCTCTTGTTCTTGTTTCATTATTCTCTCACGAAAAACTTGTTTTTCTAGCTAGCAATTTTCCTGTTGCTTATTTGCTCTTTCAATTACTTCATCATGTGTACTGCAAAAGCATCCTCCCTTGTTTCTAGCTCTAAAAACAAAGGCTGCACCACATGATGTTCACACGAGTTTTGAGAAATTAAAATCTAAATACTGATATTAACAAAATCTACATATTACACAAGTTGTAAACTATATTTTTATTTTATTTTATTTAATAATTTAAAAAACAATAGAATAGTTACTTATTAGTTATAATTGATTACTTTTTAGAATTAAAATTTACATATGATAAAGAGATATCAAACATTGAAATCTTTTTTTTTTTTGTTCCACATGAAATCTAATTTTAATATTGTAATATAAATAGATAAAAAGATAGCACAAAAATAACAAAATTAAGTTTTTTCCGGTGTATTTAATTTTTTGGGTGCATAATTAAATTTTACTATACTAAGAGCATGTTTAAACAGGTTTTTTTTTTAAAAAAAGTTGTTTTATATAAAATCTATATTGTTTGTTTAATACTTTAAAGTGTATAAATTGATTATAAGTTGAGATTATTTTTCTAAAACTAAAAATAGCGTTTTAGTAAAAATTGTTATTTGAAGTTTTTAATTATTTGATTTCATATTATTTCAAACGTTTTAAGAGATAAATACTTATTTGCCCTCAATCAAATAACTTTTTTAATCATTTCATACATCTTTTGGTAATTTAATACATAAAAGCGATATCTTTTATATAATCCAAACAAAACTCTTTATCATAAAATCGATTATGAATTAACATATCCAAGCATAAATTAATTTTCTCATAATCAATTTTCTTGAAAATCAATTATACACATAATCAATTTTTCACATAATCTTTTTTTTCACAACTAATCCAAACACACACTCAATTTTTATGTGATTTTATCCGATTTTTATTTTGCTACTCTATAGTTTAAGAACATGCTTTAGAAAGATTAATTCTTTCCCAAAACAATTTTTTTCAATAAAAGCTATTTTATCTAAAATCTACCTGATTTTTTTAAAGTGTGTAAAAGTGATTATAAGTTAAGATTATTTTTCTATAACTAAAAGCTTTTAATTATTTGATTTCACATCATTTCAAAAGTTTTAAGAGATAAATACTTATTTACCCTCAATCAAATAACTTTTTAATCATTTCATACATCTTTTGGTAATTGAATACATAAAAGCAATTTTTTTATACAATCCAAACAAAACTTCTTATCATAAAATCGATTATGAATTAACATATCCAAACATATAGCATGTTTGGGAAAGATTAATTCTTTCCCAAAACAGCTTTTTTTTAAAAAAAAAGTTGTTTTATATAAAATATATCTTGTTTGTTTAAAGTGTGTAAAATTGATTATAAGTTAAGATTATTTTTCAATAACTAAAAACAGTCTTTTTAAAAAGGCTATTATTTTAAGCTTTTAATTATTTAATTTTAGATTATTTCAAAAGTTTTGAGAGAGAAATACCTATTTATACCTATTTGCTCTCAGTCAAATAACTTTTTCAATAATTTTATATATCTTTTGGTAATTTTATACATAAAAACGATTTTTTTATACAATCCAAACAAAACTCTTTATCATAAAATCGATTATGAATTAACATATCCAAACATAAGTTAATTTTCTTATAATCAATTTTATTGAAAATCGATTATACACATAATCAATTTTTTACATAATCTTTTCAAAACTAATCTAAACACACACATAAATTAATTTTTTCATAATCAATTTTCTTGAAAATTGATTAAACACATAATTAATTTTTCACATAATATTTTTTTCACAGCTAATACACGCACTAAAAGTTAAACTTTGTTTCCTGAATTCTACTTCTTTAGCATATAATTCTCTTGTGGTTTTTTTCTCCCCGCATATTATGTTTGGTAATCACGAAACTATGCTTGTCAAATTCAATAATATATATATATATATATATATATATATATACAACAAACATATATAAATATTGAAAAGAAACTCACGCGCGTGTAAAGAATTTTGAACAACTTACAAAAAAAAAACGGATACACAAAGAAACAAATACGCTCAAACTTTAATTTACATGCAATAAACATATATACAAATTTTAATTAAAAAAAACTAACGTATGAGGAAATTTGAACAACTTAAAAAAAAACCACAAATACAAAAAGAAACAACAAAACATGATATCTCTATCGTTACTCGTCTATTTTATGTAATTATATTTGTTTGTAAAGTTCATCTTACTCACAACAAATTAATGTAGATATTTGAATCAATAACTTATATACATATTTCAAAGTTGAGACAAAATACTTTAGTTTACCAATTTTTAAAACAAAAAATGTACGTTATGACACCACTTTAATATTGGAAATCTATTCGAACATTGAGTGCTTATGTAAAGTATATATATATATATATATATATATATATATATATATGAGATAAGGTTTGTATGCATATATGATATATATAAATATAAAATAATTAAGAAAGTTTGAAATATATTAAATTGCATAGTTAGTCCCTACCTAGTTTGATTAAAAATTACAAGTTGAATTGTGTTATCAGTTTGATTCAGATACAAAACCTTTCAATTGGGTTAAATTGTTTCGCTTGGTGGGCTGGGATTGTCAAGCCTAACCCAACGATACCAAATATTATTTTTCTATTTTTAATATGATAAAACATTATTGTCATAGATATAATTATACGTCACTCATTCTTGAGGGTCAATAATCTTTCATTTGTCACTTAATTTCACTCATTATTCCTTGGTTCATCCTAAAGTTTGGAGTTCATAACCAGATCAAAATACTCAACCACTCATTTATCATCAATCTTCCCACATCACCTATGAGTCTCACCATGGTTTAATGTAGATTGTAATTGATAAAACCATGGTGCACTTTTTGAGGGAATGTGATTTTTCTATTAAAATTTGGAACCTAATAGGTTTCAATAATGACACTTCATTAAAAATTAGATTTTGCTTTGTCATTTTAGTTATAAAAATAGTGATTTTGATTGTACAAACATATTGTTTGTTTTGTGTTCTTTATGGTCAATTTGCTGTAACAAACAAAAAAAGTGAAAAACCAAGCAACTAGACCCCAATTATAGTAACGTTGGGGTTGTTAGGGTTGACAAAATATTTTCTTTCAACCTAACATAATTTGATAAAGGTTGGTCATGTTGGTTTTTTAATTTTCTTTAAATCCAAACTAACCTAACCTGATTATACTTCCAAGCTTCACAACCATAATTTTTTTTCATTAAAGTTACATATAACTGATAAATTTGAAACATTTGTCTTAATTGTGAAGCTTCATGTGTCATATTTTTTTATTAACAATTTTAGATTGATTAGTTACATTTAAGATAAAAATATACATGTATATTACAATGTGTAAGTTCTTTTGTAGGTGATCTATAAGTATTACTATAAGGCTCTATTGAGGTTTGCGACGTGTCATGACATTAGAAAACGGTAACCTCTTCCCTTAATTATGGTCTACCAAAAAATATATAACATGAAAATAAAAAATCAAGAAAATTCTTCAGTAGGCAATGCTTACATAAGTATTTCATTATATAATTGACATGTGTAAGGACACTTATTAGAGATATGTGAATTTATAACATGGTTCACATAACCTTACACATATAAATGGAGTGCCTATTGTAGATATTGCTTACCTAATTTTTTTTTCTAGAAAACCAAAGAGTTATATGGTAATAAAAACAAATGCAACGAGGGGTCAGTGAGGCCTTAACCCCATTGATCTAAGATTTAATTAGTAGTGTATATAATTTTTTTTTGTGTAATACATATTTAGTTTTGGACATATATTTAAGGTGTGCAAAATTGTTTTTGTTATATCAAATGTGGTGTATACACAAATGAACATTATTTCACACAATTTATTAACATTTTGAAATCAAAAACTTAGCTTGAATTAATTTAGTGTTTTTTTTTGAAGGGGAATTAATTTTATGTTAATTGCCATAAAAATTTAAATATATGAATAGAATAATGAGATAAGTAATTTAATAACTGAAAAAACAAGCTAATTAGTATGTTTGAAAGAATAAATAAATAATCATAAATACTATTGGCATTTATGCATTATATTAAGAAAAATAAAATTAAAGGTGATTATAGTTCATTTTAATTATTTATTTAACATTAATATTTTGGTTCCTTAAACACTTATCTTTTGAAACCATACCCTATGGTAATGAAATAAAATTGAGAATAGTCAAGTATCAATTTTTAAACACATAAAAAAATACATATAATTTGCTAAGGATTTAATTTCTATGCACTATCAGTATAAAGTTTTTTTACACTGTCATTCAATCATGTATTGACACATCATTAAAATAGTTATATTTTTTAGGTAGTGGTTATGATAATCAAAATCTTTTAATGATTTGACAATACATGATTAAATAACAATGTAAATAAATTTTACACTGTCAGTAAATAAAAATTAAACTCATTTGTAATTGTTTTCTAATCATGTGACAATGTCACGTCGTGCAATGACAGTATATGTCACATAAGCAGTAAGTAGTTTTTTTTTTTTTTTTTTATACTTTTGCTAACAAGTTTCCTATAGTTAAGAATATTAAAATATAAAATATTAAATAAAAATTAAAAAATAAAAAAATTTAATATCAAGTGAATTTTAAAATTATTTAATATTTTATTTTTTAAATAATTAAAAATATTTATTAAAAGATATTAAATATTTCTTAATTAATACCCTAAAGACACTGGTTGTCTAGTTGGGACGACCTTTTTTAATTTTTTTTCCTCTAACCAGTAAGTAGTTAATGATACAGTTAGTACTTTACATGTGTTTCAATGGACTTTTCAAGATATACCAACTAAGCAAACAAAGTGGAATAATTAATAGGTTAAACTCTCCAAATTCCAATCATTAAATAACCAATCTAGACACGAAGATATTTTTTACTTTAGTATCTCCCATCACATTTTTACTGAAATGGCCAAGAACATCACACACAGAGCATAATTTTTTAAAAATTTAATTTTGATCTATTATTTAAATATTCCGAGCATAGATAATGAGCGCCCAAAGTCTAGGGTTCAAGGGTGTCTTCGCTCCAAACTCAAAAGCAAGCAAAAATAAAGAGCGGGAGGCAAGAGCCTTCGCTTCCTTACTTGTGAGTGCGAAACAGTTCATTTCACTCTGCTCCTCTTCCATTTTCGTCACTCGACTCAAGCGAGCTTACCTGTCACCTCCGAAAATGTCAATAGGCGTCCGTCGCTTAACAGTGCTCGGCGAATTCAAGCCCTTTGGCCTCATCGCCGAAGCTCTCGACGGCAAATCTGCCGACATTGTCACTGACAAGTACGACTATTTCCTTTTCGATCCAGAAATCGCTCGAGACAGAGACGCCGAAGACAATTGCGATGAGGTTGCTTCTGCATTGAGTAATCGGGGTGATCACGAGATTTTCATTCGAGGGAACCGGTAATTTTTGTCAAAAACCCTTGTTTCTCTGCCGAGTTGCTTCCATTCATCTTCAAACGAAGAAAAGGAAAACGGAGCGTTTTAAATTTTAACCTTCATTTTCAAATACTGTTGCTGTTTGGCTGCTGTGCTGCGCATGATTGTCACTTCAACTAAACACTCACTTGGTGCTGTATCTAACACGCGTACTGTTTTGTGACAGGATTATATGGTCGACAGGTGCAAGAGTCTTTAAGAGATTTACCTTGCGATCCCCAATCGTTTCGGTGTGAATTTTGATCTTTCATGCTTTGTTATGGGTTCCCTTATGGCGAAGGAGTGTTATTGCTTGTCTTCATTCAATGCTTACATTTGGATTGCTTCATGTGGATTATTTCCTGCCTAGCGGTTTTTAAAAAACTGGGGAATTTTTATTGGAAAATTTTGTTGAGTGGGAAGCCAAAGCTGCTGGTTTGAGTCTGTAGAGAAAATGTTCTATCTGTTTTAAGGAGGTTAATTTATCTTCCTTCTTTTTTTCCCTTATCATAAAATTTCCTCTTTTATATATATAAAAAGTCTTCTTTGACTTGGCTTTGGGTTTTCAAGGAGGTTGAAATTTATCCAATCAGCCTATGACTGCAATATTGTCCATGCAACCAGCAAGTGCAATAGTAGATGACTAAAAGTATCAGAAACTAGCCTTCTTTCCTTCCTTGTAGCATATGTGATTCTACTTTTTGTTCCATTTACTGAATTTATTTTGTTTTAACAATAATTATTTTTAAATTTTAGGTGTGCTGGTGTCGTCTGGGTCATACAGCTGAAGCTCTTCTATGTATATTACAAATTGATTGTTTGACTATCTATAATACCTCTGGTGAGTGTACTAAGTGAATGGAACTGGTTTGTGGCTTTATTGTTAAAACATTATTTTACTCATTGGAAACGGGTTTCTCTTACTCGTTATATAATATCTGGAATTTACATTATTGTTTTAGTTTATATATGTACGTTTTGTTTTTCTAGGCATGAAGAAACTGGCATACAATTGTTTTATGGGTGAAATGCCATCCTTTCCACCACTCTGTCACACCTGCATGATCTCTTCCATTTCCTTTGTTGCTTTAGCAGGGAATTGAATTAACTATATGTCTCATGCTCCTTTTCCATCTTTTATTTCATGCTCTTTTTCAATTTCAACTTTACAAGGTTCTATAATTTCAACTTTTACTTTACTCTTCATTAGAAGGACTCCTCGATTTAAATCCCCCTTGTATGTCTATATGTGTCAGTATTTTCATGTGTTTGAATTTACTTTTTTTCTGATGCTGTGGCGACTAAAATTTCCTTTTTTTTATAGGTGAAGTAGTATCACTTCCACTTCCTCGTACAATCACGTCTATATGGCCTCTTCCATGTGCTTTATTACTCCAGCAGGATGTTGAAGCAAATATACCATCACGTGTTCCTTTTTCATCTACAAGCCCTTTGCTTAGTACACATGATATGTTGCTCAGTGCATCTAATTATAGCCAAAAAGGGGAGGGAACTTCTGTATCCTCACATCTGATCCTGATGGATCCACTGGACGAACAACAAGTATGTTATAACAGTCTATGGATTGTTGCTGATATTTTATTCTTCTTGGCTATATCTTGTGACATATTTACTGCAATAGATTCTTGTTCTGGTATCACTTGTTTTTGTTTGATTACTTCTTAATTCTTAAGGTTTTTTTTGTTACCATAATTGTAGCCAACTTTTATTGAAGAAAGAGGGAAATTGAACATAATGAAGGAATATGATGAAAAGACAATTTGGACAAGTGATCGGGTCCCTCTTATGGCATCCTATAATAAAGGTTTCTTTCATTAAAATTCCTTCAATCAGTTCCTGGTCTCCTTGTGAACTGTTCGTTGCCTTGGTAATTTTTGTGATGTTGTTACTTTGAATTCAGGAAAGATGCAACACTCTATGTGGGTTGCAGAAATTGTCAATTCTAACTTTGATGAGGCAGCCACTGGTTTATTAAATGTAGATCCTATGGGTGTATTGCCAAAACATTTGTCCTTTCGTAGAATATGGCAGGGGAAAGGTGCTCAGACAGCTGCTTGTAAGGTGGTAAAGGCTGCCATTCTACTATCTTGCTTTTGTTGGTCATATATGTGTATTTAATTAGGCCTTGATTTTTTTAAAAAGGGAAATGCCATTCACCTCTTTTCTTTCTTTTATTCATACCACCATGCTTTGTACACTCAACATATTATTTTATTTTTCTGTTTTTAGGTAAGCTCCAACAACATTCTGTTATATGCTCAGATTGATTATCTCTTGTTATGTTGATTTTGATTTTATATTTACAGTTACTCTTGTCAAGCCTACTTTGACTTAGTTCCTCTTAATGATGTAGTATAAATATATTGCCCAAAATGCCTGATTGTTTTATTGCTTGAAGAATTATTTTATTTAATTGGATTTTTGGGATTCTTAGTTCAGAACAGTGGAATTCCTAAGTCCTTACTTAGTGCGTGTTTGGATTAGCTGTGAAAAAAAGATTATGTGAAAAATTGATTATGTATATAATCGATTTTCAAGAAATTGATTATGAGAAAAATAATTTATGTTTGGATATGTTAATTCATAATCGATTTTATGATAAGGAGTTTTGTTTGGATTGTATAAAAAAATTGCTTTTATGTATTAAATTACCAAAAGATGTATGAAGTGATTGAAAAAGTTATCTGATTGAGGGTAAGTGGGTATTTATCTCTTAAAACTTTTGAAATAATCTGAAATCAAATAATTAAAAGCTTAAAATACCAGTTTTTTTAAAAAAGTTGTTTTTAGTTATAGAAAAATAATCTTAACTTATAATCAATTTTACACACTTTAAACAAACAAGATAGATTTTAGATAACACAACTTTTTATTGAAAAAAAGCTATTTTGGGAAAGAATTAATCTTTCCCAAACATGCTCTTAAACTAGTTGGATTCCATTCTTCTTTCCTCATTGCATGCTTTATTGTTTATTATTTTGTTTTCTTATTATATGCTGCATTTATTTATTTATTTTATTTTTTGCATTGGACTTTCCCTTCAAATGATTCCTAGGTCTTCATGGCCACTGATGATGATGCAGCTCCTGTTGTCTGCTTTCTTCACCAAGAACAAAGAAAGTTGTTGTCTGTTAGGCTTCAGAGTGTTGAAATAAATAATGAGATTGTGTTTGATGTTAAACCTGATATGAGCTGGATCATACCTGCAGTTGCAGCTTCACCTGTGACCGTAACTCGCCCTAGGTAAATTTAAGATATTTCCATTTGTTTTCACCTGAAATATTATTTTTATAACATTGGACATAATTTTCTCCAAAATATGTGATTTCCAGGGTCAAAGTTGGACTACTTCCATATTCAGACATAATGGTTTTGGCTCCAGAAAACATTCTGCTTCTCTATGTAAGCTGTGTGCATGGGTGGACACATATTGGTTAAGTCATTGACTCATTGTTAATTTCTTTTTAGTGTCCTGGCATTTCTCTCAGTCTATTTATTATCCTTTGTCTACATGTGTGTTTGCCAGTAAATTTAATTTGGGGTCGGATACTTTTCCTTGCTTTATTGTGGGTTAATCCACATGATTTTTCTTTTTTTTCAAGGGGGTTTCTTTGTTGCACATATAGGGGGATTGGATAGCCATTTTGAGATGATGCTTGTATTCTTTTTTTTTTTTTTGTTGCTGTTGGGACTTGGGAGGATTCCGGATCCTCCTGCTCTGTTTGTATCTTTCCTTCAATAAATTCTTCTATTAAAAAATGTTTTCTTTCAATTATCTGCTTATATTTTCAAATAATTGAAGTGAATCATTTTTGTTTTTTTAATTTTATTTCTTATTGTTTAAACTTTTGGGTAGTTCCTCTCTTTAGTAATATTGTACTTATAGGTTTAGCGATATACATATCACTGATTTTGTAGAGAAGTTATTAATTTCTACTCCTGGTCTAGCTAATAATAATATTTTTACTTCTGATAAGTACTAAGTGCTACAGCTGATAACTTGTTTTTAGCCTTATGAAATTTGACCTATTTGTTTCCATAAGTCCTTTTATTGACCCGCCTTTTTCAGGTTGAACTTTTGCACCTTATGTGACTGTGTTCATTCCCCCCTTTGTCCGATATAATATTTCTTTTCCATCAAATGGCAGCAAGAATTGCTAAAGCTTGATATAACTTTTTGTAATTGTAACATGTCTTGCTTATATTGTAGTCTGGGAAGCAATGCCTATGTAGATATGTGCTACCTTCTTGCTTAAATAAAGATCAGCTTTTGCATGATTTGGAGTTTCCAGAAACAACAGCTTCTTTTTCCAATGACTTAAAGATTACTGGCCTGGCTGATGCTGTTGAGGGGCGTGTCAATGTGATAGTAAATAACAGGCAGGTACGCTGACTTGTTTTTAAGGATTATTTTTGTTCCTTTTTCACTTTGAATTTGACAAATGCAAGTTTCTTGGCATGTGGACACCAATGTCTCCCTGTTTGATATTACTGTATTGTATGTGCAGATGTTTAGATGTGCATTACAACAAAGTCCTTCATCTTTATTAGCTAATGATTGCATCACAGCACTTGCTGAGGGGCTTAGTTCTAGTTTCTACAGACATTTTCTTGGTCTTCTCTGGAAAGATGGTGACCCTGCTCATTTGTCAGAGGCTGAATCAAGTGTTGATTCAGAATGGGACGCTTTTTGTCGTGTAATTATGCAAATCTGCAGAAAATCTAACATGATATCTCAAAAGTGTTCTGGTTCAGTGCCACACTCTGCTTGGGACTTCCTTGTTAGTAGCCAATTTCATAATAACTTCCGCAAAATAAACTCCATGTTTGGAATATCTTGTGCCGTGTCACTTGATCAGCAGGAATCAAATTTCCCCAGATCATCTATAGATCGTACACAAAGTTCTGATAAGCCATTTTATACTGAACTGTTAATGGAATGTCTGGAATCTCTTCATGCAGTCTATGAGAGCTTGAAACTGGATAATCTTCGCAAATGGTATGTCTTGTGTTGTGTCCGATTTCTGATTTTTAAATATTTTTTGGTTACTTTTTTCATTGTAGTCTGTAGTTAAAGCTTTTTCTTGACACCTCTTATTTCTATTCTATCAGGCATTTTATCAGGTTATGCTGCCTGTTTGTTTAGAAAGCTGCTAGTTGGTTGTGTTTGGTGAATCTAATCATTAATCTAGATTACTTTTTAGTTATTAGTTCAGTGTTTTTAATTTTAATCTCAGCTTGATTTGATTAGCATGTAGGTTTAGTTTCAAGCAAGTAGCTACCTCTTACTTTTCTTTCATGATGATGTATTGACATTCTTTTGCTTGATAGGTTGGTATGGTCAAAGGGCATGATGAGCTCTGCATTACTTTTTTGTTCTGTCTTAATGTTTTCTGTGAGTGTACATGGTTAAGCCTAAACATTGTTTTCTTTTCTATGAAACTAACCTACTTAACAGAAAGAGTTTGATGGTTGTGTAGGTGGAACATATGTGTGTAGATGGTGCATAGATGTGGCTAAGTAGTTAGTAGAAAACCTTGGCTTGAGCCTTTTGGGGTTTAATAATTTGTTAACAGAACCCTGAGACTAGTAAATCAGATGTTTTAGGAAATTTGGGTGCTGAAAAGGAGGTGCGTGGAGCAGTCTACAAAATGCTGTGAATTTCTGAGGCCTATAAAATGTGGGATACACTTTGAAAAAGAAAATAGAGCCAGAGAGGCTAACAAATGCAACAAATTTGTATAGTCTTTCCATCTATCAGAAATTGAGACTCCGGTAAAGAAAACCATGAGCAGAGCACCAAAGAGAGGCCAAAAACACAATCCTATTCCATACATAGTCATTGTAACCTGATCTGATGTCTGCTTCAGATATTTTAGGTTTTGCCTTTCATCAGGTGTTTAGATGAAATAACCCTTTTGAGGCACAAATTGATTTACTAACAAAGTCTAAAACAATTTCCACTTAATACTGTTTTTGGTTTATTTGACACCATAAGTGGCTTCCTTATTCTGTTTGTAGGCTGTATTCTTCTTCTGGACCACTGGTTTGTTGTTAAGCTCTATGTCCTATTGTCCTTGTTCTCTCATCAATCTTCATGACCTGCCCATTGCTATTAAAACTGCTGGAAGATCATGCATCAGTCAGTGGTCTAAGACCTGCTGTAGTTTTTGCTGAGACTTTCCTCTGTCATTTTCTGCTGCATTATGTTATGCAAAAATCTTTAGATTTTAGCTATGCAAGAATGGCATTGGACTTACTTTGCTTATGCTATACGGCCAAGAAAAAACTTATGCTTTGTTTGCTGAGTATTGACAGCTAAAAGGTTTATTTGATTGTCTTTTGGAGATTAACATTATTTCTACCATCCACTTTATGCATTTCATTCTGTTCTGTAGGATGTATCATCTCAGTATGTTACTTAGTAATTAATTTTCCACTTCAGTTCTTTTTATTTTGCTGTGATTCTATATGATAGTTGTTGCTTATAGGGACTTGGAGCTTCTAGCAATTCTCTTATGCAACATTGCTGAATTTCTGGGTGTGGACAACTACTTGGACCATTATATTCGTGATTTCCCTGGCCTCTGTAAAAAGTTTCTGATGTCTGGAACTTCCATTTCCTGTAAAATTCCTCCAAGTTTATTCAGATGGCTTGAGAACTGCTTGCAACATGGATGTAGTTATGCCAATATTACTGATCTTCCACCTTTAGTCTGTAAAGATGGAAGTTCTGTTGTTAGCTGGGCTCGGAAAATTGTTTCCTTTTATAGTATATTATCTGGTGCTAAATTGCTTGGAAAGAAGCTTTCTTCTGGTGTTTACTGTAACGTTGCCATGGGATCACATTCTTCAAAGGAGGAGCTTACTGTTTTAGCAATGGTTGGTGAAAGGTTTGGACTTCAACAGCTGGACTCACTGCCTTCTGGTGTATCGCTTCCACTTCGTCATGTAAGTTTGACTTAAGTGGCGTCAAAGCATTGAGAACTTTATGCCGATGAATTTAAATGTTTTTACAAATTTGTTCATGGAGTACCATATGCTGACTGCTGTTTTTTTTTTTTTTTTGTCGTACGTTAGAAAGTGCCTATTGTCTTACTTCTGTTCACAGAATTCTAATGATTGTCATGATGCTATTCTCATTTATCAGACATTGCCTACAGTTTTTCTCATGTTTCTTTGATTCTTTCACATATCTGGGACAATGTACTTCCTATTTTTCATGAGTAGTTGCATTGCTACTATAGTACTTTTGTTCTTTGAATATTATCCTTGGGAAGGTATCAGTTTTAACATCTATATCCTGAGTTTTTTTACTCATGATTGCTATTATGCCTTCTAGGCTTTAGATAAGTGTCGAGATTTTCCTCCCAATGACTGGCCAGCAGCTGCTTATGTCCTTCTTGGTCGACAAGATTTGGCAATGTCAACTTTGGCACGTGAATGCAAGTATAGGGAAATAGAAACCCCAACCAATGTGAATGTAATCTCTATGTCCACACCTTATATGCTAAATCTGCATCCAGTGACAATATCTTCTACTATTTCTGATGCAATTGGATTGGAAGGAACAAAGTTTGAGGATACAGATTCAGTTGACGGGTCTATGACTGATGGTATGGAGCATATTTTCAACTCTAGCACACAGTTGCGTTATGGTCGTGATCTGAGATTGAATGAGGTCAGTTATGGCACTGATATATGAATTTTGGAATAAGACTGATTTGATTATCTATATCTTCATTATCTTGTAGTGATATATTTTCAACCCCTATTGTGGCTTGTCTATATAGAAAAAGGGACATGTATTATCAATTCTCTATTGTAATTGTTTTGATGTTTCTTACCTTCATTTTGAGATATTACTGTATGCTTTGCACATCAGTTTATTAGTAATCATTTTATGCAAAGAGTTGCTGCTGCTTTATTGTTATCACTATTAACGATTCCAGGGGATTTTTTCTTCAAATTCTTTTACACCTGTCTTCAACAACAAAAACTGACAGGAGAAAAGAGAAGAGAAGAGTGCTGCTTGTTATCTTGTTAATGTTAAGCCTTCTTGTGCTTGTTATGCATATAACATCAGCTGCTTCATAGTTGTAGAAGTTTGAAAAAATTGTATACTGACTTTTCTTGTTTCAAGGACAATTCTGGAACCTGTATTGTTAATCTGCCTCGATGTATGGTTATGAGTTACCATTGATTAATAAGCTATCAATTGGTTTTGGTTGTATGCTAATGATCATGTTCCAGAGTCTACCATTACATGTTATTTATTTTTACTGTTATCATGTACTGACATTTAACTTTGTGTCCACTGTCAATTGACGTGTACTGTGATGGTGCAAAAGTTACATATAAACTTAGTTCTTTCTTTTTTGAGTCATGGCTCTTGCTACTTTTACTAGGTTAGACGCCTTTTGTGCTCTTCAAGACCTGTGGCAATTCAAACATCTGCTAACCATAGTGCTTCTGATCAGGACCTCCAGCAGGTATGCTTTTCCATGGTACTTGATTGGCGAATTATTAGTTATTGTCTACAACTTTGTTTTTAATTTGATTATTCAAGCAACTGATATAGTTGATAGTAATATTCTTAGTAAGTTTGATCCTGCAGCCCTCCTGCTATGGTGAAATTCTTATATAATATATACACCCAATGTACTGATGCCAACCATCAGACTATGACACGTGGCAGAGAAATTAAATCTGTACCATCATATTAACTTTGAAGTGAAATCTCAGCCGTAGGGTGTAATACACCCAATGTATGTAAAGAATCTCTCCCTGCTATGATGTACATAACACACTTTTATGTGATAAAAATTCATTCTTTTACTGGCTACATTGATGTTTTAGCTTTCCAAAGTTCCAAACTCCAACATATAATTGGGCTATTCATATGTTTCTTAGGCCACCTAATCTAGTTGTGTGTTCCCTCTCTTTCTTCCTTAACTTGGTTGTCATAAGTTGTTTTTCTTCTGATATTTGGTTGATTTTGTTACGATCATCATATTGAGGTTAATTTAGGTATGGTTTTTATAGGGCTTATTATTAGGGCAAGGTATTTGATTTAGTTATTGTTGAGATTCAATGAATGCAGAATGCACTGAGTGCTTCGTTGCCTCAGTGCTATCTGCTAGGTGTAGATATTCTCATTGTCTCCTACTTTAGATATCCACTAGCTTAGTATATATTATCTCAATTGTATACGTTATCTTATGATGATTATGTCTTGTATAAGTAGGCTATATAATCAGACTCTCAAAGAGTCATTGTACAAATTGAATATAGAGAAGCAACATTCAAATTCTCACATCTCAATTCTGTCTTTCAACTTGGTATCAGAGCTCACTGTCCGTGGGCCTGATTTCCTTCAAAATATCACTGTCCGAGCTTCTGTGGAGGCTACCCAGTAGCCTTTCCGACCACCACCGAACCTCAAACTCCGGCCACAGCTTCAGAGAGTGCCGACGAGCTGTCCGCCGCCGACCAGCTCTCAGCCCAGGTCCCCACGTGCCGCCACAAGACTCTGCAGCAGCCTGCGCGTGAAGTCCACGCGCCGTCCTACCGGTCTCCAATATTCTCACCGCCGGTCCTGGGCCATGAATCGGGCGGTTTTCTCCTTCATCAGAGCCACTTTCGTCTCGCGGGTGAGCCTAAGCGCGCTCTGCTACCCACGCGCCGCCGCCGCACTCTAGTCTTCTGATATCTGCAATTTCAAAGATCACTCAACTTCATCAAATGGCTTCCACACACGAGGCTTCCGTAGCAACGTCTGGTACAACCTCTGGTGCTCCTAATCCATCTTCACAAAGCAAAACTCCACTTTCCTTTGTTTTCTCTGCAGATGTTAATGCAGCAGATCAAGATCAATGAAAGAAGGCAGACTATCAGCTAGTTTCTCTTATGGCAGTCAATTGACCCAAAGTTGTTGGTGCATTTTCGCACTTATAAAACATGTTATGACATATGGAAGAAAGCCCGCAGTGTTTATTCCAATGATATCCAACGTCTGTATGATGTGGTACACAACTTGGCTACACTTCAAATGACGAATAATGATCTCCCAGGATATTTGACCAAAGCTAAGTCCACTATTGATGAAGTCAAGTTGCTCTTAACTGGTAATGATATGGAAAACAAGGTGGATAACATGTGTATGGTGTTTGTTCTTCACGGTCTCCACAAACCTTGAATCTGTTCGGAACCAAATTCTGACTAATCCTAGCGTCCCCACAGTAGAAAACCTTATGGATCGACTCTACGCAGTTCCCCAAACTATGGCCAGGAACTAGTTCTTTTTCGCTCGAATCATCTCTGCCTTTTTCTCCAACACCACCAATCGTGGAGGCCGAGGTCGTGGGTGCCCGAGGTGGCCGAGGAGGTCGTAGCTTTGGCAATCGCCCACAATGTTCATACCGTGAATCGCACGGGTCATATCAAAGACAAATGTTATTCTCTCATTGGATTCCCCGAGAAATCACCCGTATGACATACATGCACGACCTCAATCTTCGTAAAAGCAGGACTTGGAATGATAATCGAGAATGTCTTATCGCTGAATTCAAGGAATATCTGCAAATTAAAGGAGTTCAACAAGGCCGATCTTCACCATGTAGCCCATACCGGTAAATCTACTATTGCTTGTCTCTCACAGGTCATTGCCTATTGATCTTGGCTTTGATTCGGTGCTTGATCATATAGCCGGTAATCCTTCTCTTTTCTCTACTATAACACACCTAAAATACCACATTATATTACTCTTGCTAATGGCTCCAAGACAAAGCCACCGGCATTGGTCAAGCCACCCTCTTCCATCACTTTCTCTAAATTAATTCTCTTTATACACGATTGTCCCTTTAACTTAGTCTCTCGTTAGTCAACTCACTCGCAACCTTAATTGTTCCATCACTTTTACTAATAATTCTTTTTCCATCCAGGATCGGAATACGGATGCACGATTGGCACAGGATCCGAATCACATGGCCTTTACTATTTTCACCACCATCTTCGCTTTGCTTGCACCATAGTTGAGTCCCCAGTTCTCCTTCCTTCACTGCTGCCGCTTGGTCATCCTAGTCTCAATAAATTAAAGAAAATGGTCCCCATCCTGTCTCACTTATCCTTTAAAGTGTGAGCCATGTCAGCTTGGCAAACATGTACGAGTTTCTTTTTCAACAAGGAATCCTCGTCAGACAACCACTCCCTTTGGTCTCGTTCATTCTGACATATGGGGTCCTAGTCGAATCAGCTCTATCTTAGGGCATAGGTACTTTGTTACTTTCATTGATGATTTCTCAAGATGTACTTGGATATTTTTAATGAAAGATCGTTCTGAACTATCAACTATTTTTCAGCATTTTTACAAAGAGATTGAAACCCAATTTGGACATTCCATTCATATTTTACGAAGTGATAATGCCAAAGAATATTTTTCTGCATCCTTTAATCAGTTTATGAACTCTCATGGCATGATTCACCAATCTTCTTGTCCACACACACCCCAACAAAATGGCATTGCTGAAAGAAAACACCGTCATATTGTAGAAACCGCACGTACTCTTTTGTTACATGCCAAAGCACCTTTAAAATTTTGGGGTGATGCTGTTCTCACTGCTGGTTTCTTAATAAATCGGATGCCATCATCTGTTTTGAATAACAAAATACCATTTTCCATCTTGTTCCCAGAGAAACCATTGTTTAATGTTCCCCCACGGGTATTTGGTTCTACATGTTTTGTTCATGATCTCACACCAGGTCTTGACAAGTTGTCTGCCCGTGCTGTCAAATGTATCTTTCTTGGTTACTCTCATGTTCAAAAAGGATACAAATGTTATTCTCCCACTAGTCATCGTTTCTACATATCTGCCGATGTTACCTTCTTTGAGGATACCCTTTATTTCACCTCCTCTGTAACACCAACGCCCATTTCTCAGGTATTACCTCTTCCTATGTCTATCCCGACTATTGTCCAGACCCCTACTCCACTTGTGTCTCTCTCTCCTTCTCCCCAGCCTATTATTACCTACCAGCGTCGTCCTATCCAAATGACATTGACAGATGGTGTACCGAATGTAGGTGATTCATCTCCCACTCCAATTGATCTACCTGCTCCGGATCCTCCTAAGTCTCCTACCGACTTACCTATTGCCCTTCGTAAAGGTACACGTTCCACCTGCAATCCTTACCCTATCTATAACTTCTTAAGTTATCACCGTATATCTCCTTCCCATTATTCTTTTGTCTCTGCCATTTCTTCAGTGTCTATTCCTAACAATGTACAGAAGCACTCTCTCATCCAGGATGGAGACAAAGGCTATGATTGATGAGATGTGACAAACTTAGAATCCAATACCACATGGACTCTTGTACCCAACCCCCTTGGCAAATCCACAACACTGTCGTTGGGTATTTACTATCAAAGCTCGGACGGTGATGGTAACATTGATCGCCTAAAAGCGCGTTTAGTTGCTAAAGGATATACTCGCATCTTTGGGGCTCGATTATGGTGACACTTTCTCTCCGTTGCCAAAATGACTTCGTCTTTTTCTTAGCTACGGCACCATGGCCGATGGCCCCTACATCAGTTGGACATTAAAAATGCTTTTCTCCATGGTGATTTGACTGAGGAAGTTTATATGGAGCAACCACCTGGTTTTGTTGCTCAGAGGGAGTCTCGTAGCTTTGTTTGTAGGTTACACAAAGCCTTATATGGTCTCAAGCAGAGTCCTCAGGCATGGTTTGGGAAATTCAGTACAGCTCTTCAACATTTTGGCATGATTTGCAGTGAAGCAGATCACTCTGTCTTTTATAAATGCTCTTCCTTTGCGGCAAGACATTTATCTTGTTGTATATGTAGATGACATTGTCATTACAGGAGATGATCATGATGGCATTACAAGTCTCAAGCAGCATCTATCTCAACAATTTGACACCAAAGACTTGGGACGATTACGATATTTTCTAGGAATTGAAGTTGCTCAGTCTGATTCAGGAATTGCTATATCTCAGAGGAAATATGCTCTTGATATTTTGGAGGAAATTAACATGCTAGATTGTAAAATGACTGACACACCTATGGATCCCAATGTTAAGCTTATGCCAGATCAGGGGGAGCCATATTCAAATCCAGGAAGATATCGAAGATTAGTTGGAAAACTGAATTATCTCACTATTACCAGATCTGACATCTCCTTCGCTGTCAGTGTTGTGAGCCAATTCCTCAATTCTCCTCGTAAGAGTCATTGGGATGCAGTAGTTCGGATTCTTAGATACATTAAAAGTTTTCCTGGGAGAGGACTAATTTATCAAAGTAGAGGCCACACTGACATAATTGCTTACACAGATGCAGATTGGGGTCAAGTTGCCCAAGTGATGACTCAATAACCTCAGAGCTATTGTGTCCTCATTGGAGGCAACCTCATTGCATGGAAAAGTAAGAAGCAAAGTGTTGTAGCTAGATCAAGTGCAGAAGCAGAATATAGAGCTATGACCCTTGCTACATGTGAGCTCATTTGGCTAAAGCAACTAATCTCTGAGTTGAAATTCTGTAAGATTGGGCTCATGAGTCTTATATGTGATAATCAGGCAGCCTTGCATATTGCCTCCAATCCTGTCTTCCACGAGCGAACCAAGCACATCGAAATTGATTGTCACTTTATCCGTGAAAAGGTTATATCTGGAGAAATCACCACGACATTTGTAAACTCCAATGATCAGCTGGCAGACATACTCACCAAATCACTCCGGGGTCCAAGGATAAAATACATATGTGACAAGTTTGATGCCTATGACATATATGCACCAACTTGAGGGGGAGTGTTGAGATTCAATGAATGCAGAATGCACTGAGTGCTTCGTTGCCTCAGTGCTATCTGCTAGGTGTAGATATTCTCATTGTCTCCTACTTTAGATATCCACTAGCTTAGTATATATTATCTCAATTGTATACGTTATCTTATGATGATTATGTCTTGTATAAGTAGGCTATATAATCAGACTCTCAAAGAGTCATTGTACAACTTGAATATAGAGAAGCAACATTCAAATTCTCACATCTCAATTCTGTCTTTCAACTGTTATTAATG
This sequence comes from Styphnolobium japonicum, assembly GCA_023212625.1. Classification (NCBI taxonomy): domain Eukaryota; kingdom Viridiplantae; phylum Streptophyta; class Magnoliopsida; order Fabales; family Fabaceae; genus Styphnolobium; species Styphnolobium japonicum. The sequence continues at coordinate 6,583,312 of JALBWW010000006.1, forward strand.
TAAAAATAATTATGTTAAACTACTTAGTTGTACTAAGATCAGGGATTTGATTTAATTATGAAGGCAAAAATATTTGGATCCAACGATTATGGTATATATAATTAAAGTAAAACGTGGTTATTTTTACCTCTTACTTTCCCCCCTTCTTTTGAATTATTCTTCTATTGAAAAAAGTTGGACTTGATTATTGTGAATTAGAGTAATTATAGGGATTGTTACTCTTTTTTTTATCATTTATAATTGTGACAGCTAAATCGCATTGATACTGAAACTAAAGCAACCTTAGAAAATTTTAATTGGCATATTGTACAGGACTCCTGGTCTTATTGTGCTTATACAGGGGAAAAACATTTGACTGTAGTTTATGAAGCCTGTAATTTGTGAATCCATTAGGATTTTGCATCCTTCTGATAACTATCTCCCTCTTGGTTGTATGTTCTTCATTGGTGGAAAACTCAAAAGTAATTGTTGAACTTATACGAATATATACTAATCAGGATTTATGAAGCATATCATATTCTTGTACTAATTATACATTATGCATTTACTACTACCATTTTGTTATTTTCCTCCAATAGGAAGAGCAACGGGGAAGAGAGCTTGCTTGAGTTAGTAATTTCTCCCAATTGTGGGCCAAGTTTTAAAAAGTGATGAACCTTAATTTTCCCTAGACACATTATAAACCAGCTTAATTGATCAAGCAAGCAGAGGTTGTTAACCAGTAGCCATGTTTGGGCTGTTTAGAGAGCATTGAATATGCATGCCTAATTTGAAGTTTTTTTTAATGCCCCCCCTTCTCTTCTCAGCCTGATATCATGGTTTTTGGGGTAGAAAGTGAGAACGAGGTGCTTTGGAATTGTGCTCTTTTGTCTGGTGTTTGGTGCATTGGGTTGGGGCAACATTTTAGAATTTTTAATCACCGGTTTCTTCCTTCTCTTTTGTTGACAGGCTTGTCTTTGCCTTTGTGGCCCCGTTTGAATAAATAGCTTATATAGGTACTTATTCGAGTAAAGCTTATTCAATAAGCTCTACTGTCATAAGCGCGGTCTAAAATAAGCTAAATAGCGTTTGGATATTCACTTAGAGAAACACTTTTCATAAACCCTTTGGAATAAGTATTGTGCATTTGAGGGATATGCTATGAATTGTGTCAATTCCTTAAGGTTAATTTTCTCAAAAATCATTATAAAAACTACTAGCATCTATGTTATTTTTAGCTTCTGCAAAGGCTTATTTTCATAAGCTTGAATTTTTGGCTTATGAAAATAAGCCCAAAACAACTTATAAGGATTGCTTATCCAAACAGAATAAAAACACTTCATAAGCGCTTATTGCAGTAGATAAGCCCAAATAAGTTGCACATAAGCTTATCCAAACTGGGCTTTTGTGGATTTCTACTCTTGGGTTTTTAAAGGAGTTCCTTTATCTTTCATTAAAAAGGGTGCTTTTTGTCTATCATGCAAAGGGATTGGTTTGCCCTTTTGAGCTGATGTTCTTCTTTATACTTTTTAGGATGGTTACTGATCCTCCCATCTTTGTATTTCTTTTCTGTCTTAATGAATTCTTTTCCTGAAAAAAAAGAGAGCAGAAGATGCTCTTAATTCTCTGCACTACTTTCTTTGATTTAAATGCTCTTATATTATATTTCTCTTGCTGACTGGATATACTGTTTTTTTTTAAAAAGAATCTTTGCCTTTGACACTTTTCTTTTACTTTTTATGAAGGCTCAATTGTGGCATCTTGCACAAAGGACCACTTCACTTCCTCTTGGACGTGGGGCATTCACTCTCGCTACCATATATACACTCTTAACTGAGGTTCTTTTACATTTAAAGTTTTTGGTCCTATTTTGTCTTCATTGTGAGAATTTTGAAATTATTTCTGGAAATATACTCTTTCTTATAGGATCTTTGCAAAACTTTCAGGCCTTTACTGTTCCGAAGCTAGTATTAGCAGGTCGGTTGCCTGCCCAACAGAATGCAACTGTAAGTTGATATCATGTGCTTGACTATACCTGTAATACTTGTTTTGGCTTGTGAAACTATTTTAGAGTTTCTTGTATTTTTTTTGACTTGAACCATTCTGTCTTCTCATAGGTTAATCTCGACCCCAACATCAGGAACATACAAGAACTCAAGTCTTGGCCTGAGTTTCATAATGCTGTTGCCGCTGGACTTAGACTAGCCCCCCTTCAGGTTTAACATTAATTCTTAAGGTTATGTAGTTCTGAGCAGTTTAATCCTGCTACGATGTTATTTTATTTGGCCACTTCATTGACACAATTGGTACTTAAAGTGGTTTTGATACCAATTGTTGCGTCAACTAAACTAACTACATTCAGTTTCACGTTAATCACTCCAAAATAACCATTTATTATTTTAGTTAACCAGTCATCATTTCAATTAAGCATTTGTCAACTGAATTAGCCACTTATCATGAATATATAACAAGAATCAGAGTAGTTAGTTAAACTTAAAAATTTGATTAAAGTTAAGAGTGGCGTCAACACTGCTTCAAGACTCAATTGTATGTTAGAATTTTCCTTTCTATTTTATGGAAGTGTTTAGTTTTAGTTGGTTGCTTTAACACATACAACCTTGAAGTGCCTAATGATGGCTTGATACGTATTAATGTATCTAGAAAATGTAAACACATTTTTCCCCACTGTGATTTAGTGTAAAACTTTATTTGTTGAGTTTCTGTCAAATTTGTTAGATAGATGCTTTTGTCCATTCCTTTCTTTGACCCTCTGCCAAAATAATGAGAATTTTATGCTTTTTTTAATTAAATATTTGAATCCTGTAATTTTATTTTTCATGCATTAAAAGCACTCCAACTTCTATGAAAAGTTACAAAAGGAAAAGAAACCCTATTAGCATCCTGATCATATAACAGACCTAGTGATGTTCCAATTTTATATATGATTCCTTTAACCTGCTAATTGACCAAATTCAGAACTATATTATCCATGCTGAGAATATAGGTACAGAGTCCGTTTGTTTCAACTTCAGCAGAGCTCCAAATTGTCAGTCACTGTTTTCATGATATTTTTTTTTTTTGGTATTTAAAAAGTTTAGGGTGAGGGGAGGCTCTCCCCATTCCAAGGGTCATGATAATTACTATTATTAGTGCTCTCTATTTCCATCTTCAGTTCAGGTTGCCAATTGGTTATTCTGTGTGGTGCATGGTTCTGTAATATGCATGTGTTTTGTTTCCTATGTACAATAACATGGAATATATATTTTTTAATATAGAAATTAGCATGGCAACTTTTTCTTTTACAATTGCTTAATTCTGTCTCTCTCCCGCGTCTTACTTTCTGTTTCCCTGCTCATTTTCTTCCTTTGTCCATCTTTTTCTATCTCCGCAATCTCAGCAGCAATAGCTTAATTTTGAAAACTCTGGCATTTCTCTCTGTCCATAAGCAGCAAATAACAGCATACATTGCACACTGCCAAAGAGCCTTTCCTTCTTTACTCCTCCCCAAACCTCTGAAATGACAGACGCAAAAGATTCAAACTCTGCCTCTTTGGCCAAATCAAACATTCACCAAAAATACCAAAAAGCCTACCCCACAAATACCTAGCAGTTAGGCTGTCTAAAAGTAAATGGGAGCTAGTGTCAGAATAAGAGAAATGCATAACAAAAACATTTAGAGGCATCATACTGTTTTCAAACTAGATTTCAGTTTCAACAATGTTGTTGCTGATATAAAGCTTTGGGTTTGAGTATGTGTTTTTGCAGCTTGCATAATGGTATATCTTGGATTCTAATTTCTATAAAATGCATACAACCCTCTTTGCAGGGAAGAATGTCAAGAACATGGATAATATACAACAAACCTGAAGAGCCAAATTCTGTTCATGCTGGACTTCTCCTTGCTCTAGGATTGCATGGATATCTGCGTGTATTAAGTATTACTGACATATACCAGTATTTTTCGCAGGTTTAATTCTCTAGAACTCCATTGTCTTTGTTATTTAATTTTTAGCATTCCATTTTATTGTGACGGTGATGATTTATTGTGCGCAAAGGAGAAATAATTGATCTTAAATTTCTATTGAAAATTTGAATATATATATATATATATATATATATATATATATATGATTTGTTGCTTGTGCTCTAAGTTCATTCTATGCATTTGTAGCGCTTGAAAAATTATTTGGCCTTTATATAATTACCTTTCTAGCTGGACTCCATCTATTTATAGGTTACAAGCTACGGAAATTAGGATGATATATGTTGTAGCATTAACTTCCCTCTGGAGGAGAGTAATTAGACCAGTTACAAAAGCTTAAGGGATAAAGTGCAACTAGACAATTAGAGTGGATGAAGGAAAATAAACCAGTTGTTGATTTTAGAATTCTTGGAGTTCTTTTCTCAACTGAAATATCCTTGTGAGTGTGATTGGAGTCAGAATGAAGTTCAATGAACTAGAACTTAGGTCAAAACTATTCTCAAGTGGCGAAATGAACATACTTGTTAGTGATATAAAACCAATCTTGGTTCTTCACTTAACATCTTAAGCTATTGGGAGAGTTGGTCCTTGACATGGTATCAGAGCCTCTATGACCAAGTGGTCAAGAGTTCGATCCTTGCCGCCCCCATTCTTCTAAATAAAGTTGAATTTCAGCATAAGGTAGGGTGGGCCTGTGCATTGTCCACACTTTACGCCCAAAGGGCTCTTGTGTGAGGGGGCGTGTTAGGGATATAAAACCAATCTTGGGCTTTCCCCTAACAGCTTAAGCTATTGGGAGAGTTGGTCATTGACAATACTGTTGGATTTTAAAGGCCTTGTTGTCACCAAGATGGTCAATGCTACATCATGCATTTAATATCAATTAACTTGGGGGCAATTTTTCCATCTTTCCCAATTTTTTATTGTTGCGTTTTTATCTTTCAACTTTTCCATTTTGTATGACTTCAAATTATTGTCACTACATCTTTGTAGGAGCATGAAAGTACTACTGTGGGATTAATGCTTGGTCTGGCGGCTTCTTATAGAGGTACTATGCAACCAGCAATATCAAAGGTATCAAACATTACTTTTTTTTTCCTCATGTAATTATGGCAGATCTTGCCCCTCATATGGAAGATCATAGCTTTGAATGCATTTGAAAAGACTTTCATAACAGTTGCAGAGTCACCTTACAATTGCTGTCATTTGTGGAATTGGTTCGATTGGGCATGAAGTATACATGACCATGGTGTCATTCATCCATGAAACATTTAAATTGTGGATCTGATGTGCTTCTTCATGCTTGTAGACATGCTTTAGAGAAACCACTCCTATGAAAAGGCTATACTACTGTAATGTGTTTATATTATCTAGTATTCTACCGTGGACTAGATTTTTTCTTGAATACTCAATTCACTAAACTGAACAATACTTACACACTGCATTATGATTTGATGTACTGTCATAATAATTTGTGTCTGGTTTCAGTTTCATATTTAGAGCATTTTTAGATTATTTTATAGCAACAAAAACATGCATTTGTTTGTCTCATGTTAAATACTGTTTTTTTCCTTTTGAAAATCATCTGTAGGACACCACAAATTTGAGTGCTGGCATACTTTTCTTTTTTCTATATCTTTTTCCTGCTAAAATCTTTTTGAACTTTTTGTTGTTTTGTATGATGTTCATCTTAATTTACTGCTTTTAGAAGCAGATTTCTAGTGGCTGCTAGAACTCTTCCACTCAGTGGGACCATCAAATAACCCTAACTCAATGGGTCCCTTGTGCTTAAGTAGCATCTGAGATTTTCTTTAGAAAATAAGCATATGTTTGGGTCACACTAAATTTTTACCAGAAGCACAAGTCGCAGATGAGAATTTATGTGCATCATCATGTTTGAAATGCTTCTATTTGCTCTTGTTTTCTGAGCAAGATTAAAATATATTTTTTATTTCTCAATTAGTCATAGATAGTGTTTTTTTTTTTTTTTTTTAAAGCTTCTCTATAGTATTCAACTTTTATGGGTTTTTGACATTTATCTTCAACTAATATTCATAGGGATTTGAGGGCATTTTGTTTGATGATGTATGTGGCTTTTTCACCCCTTTCTGAGAATTTGTTGTACTTTTCAAGGTACTTTTTTCCTATTTTTCCCCTCATTAAAACTTCTTTCATTATCAAAAGAGAAGTGAAGATTCTAGGTACTTCAAGTACCTCCTATGTCCCAAAGAACCAGTATATGCTCATATGATTGATTTTTCTTAGGTTTTGAAAATTTGCTGGTTGTTTGAGACCACATAATATGTTTGGAAATACACTCTTCAATGGTAAAGAATGATAAATTGGAATGGCCTGTATAATACTTCTGGTAATAAAATTTTCTTTGTTTTATTATGGCACCAGATAATTCATATTAAGTATGGTTTAGACCCAAATGGGTGGGATCCCGAAGCTTCCCCTAAGGTCAAGTCATTTGTTTGGACATAAGTAAATAGGATTAATACAAATGATTTGTTGCAGATCGTTGCTTTACATTGCTCTTTCTCCCTATATATGTGTTATGTGAAAAACTAGTTTGGAAATAGCAGGCAATCTTTTTTTGCATTGTATAGCAGCTACTTTCCTAGGATAGGCTTATATTTTTTGTTTATCTTTGGTGTTCTTCTCATGGCTCTTTCAAGAGAGTTGCTATTTCTGATTTTGAGAGAGATTGGCAGCCTTGCTGCACACTTGAGTTTTTTAATGTTCCTTGTTGCATCTAGAATTTTCTGTTCTGGTGGATATCTTATAGCCTCCTTAGTTGTATTTTTCCTTTTTTTTCCCTATATTAACATTTCCTTTTCAGTAAAAAAATAAATTTTAATTGTTGAGCTCTATGTAATTTTATGAATTGCATTGCTTTTTCTTGTGCATGAAAAGAACTTACCATTTTAATGGAAAACACACTTGAATCTAATGGAACTGAATCAAGGCATTTCAAACTGGAGTCTAATAGAAAGCACTCATTCATATCAAAGTTTCCATGACTCTATTAAATATGGGATGTGCCTAATTCAACTGATTTATATAAGGAAATGGTACTATTTAAATTGGAGTGCTTATAAAATATAATAAGCCTTGTCAATTTAATACTCGTTCTTAGTACTAAACTTTTAAATGACTATCTTGTACTTGTTTTCTATTAGTTCTAGGAAATGTTTCTGATTGAATTTCATGCCCTCCCTCCTCACACCATGTATATTGTAAGAAAAGAACATGCGGACACAAATAGTTGTGTTTTACATGTGTGTATGTGGACAAACCTACAAAATTATAAAAGATTTTGCTTTATTTTTTTATTTTTTTAGTGCATGAAATCAGCATCTTTTTATTGCACAACTTCTATGGTAACACCCATACTCACACCCCCCCTTTTCATGTTGCTTATGCTATGTTAAATTGATCAAACGTTTTTTGATGGAGAACTGATCAAACTACCCTGTGGCAGAGTCTTTATGTTCATATTCCGGTTCGACATCCATCTTCCTATCCAGAGTTGGAACTTCCAACCCTGCTACAGGTATCTTTTATGTCCTTCTATATTTTCACTTGAGAAGAAGCCCCCTTTTCCGGGCATGTGTTGGTTAGGGTGGAGGAGAGTATGCCGGTGCTTTCTAATATCAAGAGAAAATGTAAATGCCCAAAGTTTATGGCTTCAATGTCCCAAATTTTATATGAAAAAGAAGTTGATTATTCAGTAAATAACATTTAATTTGTGTGTGGTAATATTAGTATCACCACCTGGTGATTATTTTTGAAGTTGCAATTTTTTTTTCAGTCGGCAGCTTTAATGTCCGTGGGGATTTTATATGAAAGTTCAGGGCACCCACAAACAATGCAGATTTTATTGGTAAATATATTTCTCATCTTTCTCTGCTATTTGATTCCATGCTTGAACGTTTGTAAGTTTCTTTTGCCTGAGTTATTCAATTCATGCATGTCATCAAGATAAAGTGAACACGGACTGGTCTTGTTTGAGCAGCTATGCTTTACATCCATGTTGCCTCTTTCCCTTTCTGTTAAATGCAATTAGCTTAGAGTTTTGCTATATTTGTATTTTATTATCATTTGTGCACTCATGGAGTTTACAAATTGGTTATCAAAGATGTAGTTTGCTTCATGATGTTATTTGTGTGGTATGTACTGATCCTATGGTCCTTCAGATTTTGATAAACCTGCCTCAATAGAAATACCTCAATTGCTTTCATGATTCAATTTTTTGTATGCATGGTTCCATTTTATCCTGAATAATAGTGTTTATGTCTGCTCTGGTTGAATTAGGGATTGCAGACTTGCTGTATCTACTTTAAATTGTCTCCTAACTTTCTATTTAATTTCTTTTAATTGGTGTTCTACATGTAATTTTTTTAGGGCGAAATTGGGCGCCGAAGTGGAGGTGATAATGTTCTTGAGCGAGAGGGTCATGCTGTTTCTGCAGGATTTGCACTGGGTCTTGTCGCATTGGGTATGAATGCTTAAACAAATAGCAGCTTTTGGATTGTGGTCTACTGGTTCTTTATTTAACTAAGATATGTTGCCTGAAGGACGGGGAGAAGATGCACTCGGTTTCATGGACACATTTGTGAATCGTCTATTTCTCTACATTGGTGGCAAAGTTCACAATGTATGTTGTGGAATCCACAAATTCTCCCTTCTCCTTTTTTTGTCCCTTGTTGAGATCCTCAGATCTCTTTTATGTTTTTCTATGAGATAATTAGGCTAGTTTTGAATACCTGTAAAGAGACTGCACCATTGTGATCCTCTATCAATAGGCACTTTGAGACTACTTTATAATATTTTTTTGTATAACACTCAAGTACTTCTGCATCAGGAGAGATCTCATTTTTCAACAATCTCAATGGACGAAAATCGTGGTTCTGTGCAGGTTCAGTGAATTCAATTCATTTTTTCTTTCTTTTTTTCTCCATAATGAAACCAAAGTAAAATAAAATTGTGTCTGAGACATATTATGGTTGGGATTCTCTCCCACAACTAATTTGGAAACTTTTACATCTCTTATTTCTTGTTGTAGATGATGGATGGGACAACGGTCAATATTGATGTCACTGCACCTGGCGCTACCATTGCTCTTGCTTTGATGTTTTTGAAGGTACTTCCGGTGAATTCACTCTACAATAAGTAGTTGATATGTCAGCAAGAAGTCTGTTTATCATTTTTGGGAAAGATTAATTCTTTCCCCAAACAACTTTTTTTCCAATTAAAAGCTGTTTTATCTAAAATTTATCTTGTTTGTTTAAAGTGTGTAAAATTGATTATAAGTTAAGATTATTTTTTTATTAACTAATAACAACTTTTTTAGAAAAGCTTTTATTTTGAGCTTTTGATTATTTGATTTCAGATTATTTCAAAAGCTTTGGGAGAGAAATACCTATTTTCCCTCAACCAAATAACTTTTTCAATCATTCCATATATCTTTTGGTAATTTAATACATAAAAGTGATTTTTTTATACAATCCAAACAAAACTTTTTATCTTAAAATCGATTATGAATTAACATATCCAAACATAAATTAATTTTTTCATAATTGATTTTTTTGAAAATCGATTGTACATATAGTTGATTTTTAACATAATCTTTTTTTCACAGCTAATCCAAACACATACCTACTTCTGCAATTTTTAAGTAGTTTTCTACCTTTAGAGATTGTGAGGAACAGGTTCAGTATTATCATTGCCTACATATTTGTAGCTTCCTTTTAAGTATATCCTTATAATTGATATATAATAAGTATGTAACTTTGAGGTCATTCATCAATATGGCATGCCTCAAAGGCTCAAACTTTCTGTGGATATGTGTCTTTGTGACTTTATACTGTGTTGTTTTGACAGACAGAATCTGAGGCTATTGTGAATAGGCTCTCAATTCCCAATACATGTTTTGATTTGCAATATGTGAGGCCTGATTTCATAATGCTTCGTGTCATTGCCCGAAATTTAATAATGTGGAGCAGGTTTGTGCACGCTCTTTAAGTTATTGCAACAATTTACTTGGATCTGTTTGTCACACTTTTGATCCATGTTTGGTGCATATTCTTTTGTAGGGTTCATCCCTCAAAAGATTGGGTTTTGTCCCAGATTCCTGAAATTATCAGATGTGGTGTAGAAGGCCTTGGAGGTGATGGCAATGATACTGATGATATGGATGCTGAGGCTTTTATACAGGCTTATGTTAATATTGTAGCTGGAGCTTGTATATCTCTTGGTAAAATGCTCTTTGGTTTTTGCATTGATTGAAATTTTTTTATTATAGAATATTGTCTTGGAATATTTGAAGTCCTTCCTATTGTACGTTTTGACATACCATGCTTCCCCTCTTATTTCCTCTTAGTTTCTCATTTCCAATTTCAATTGTAAATCTTGCGCTCCTCTGAAGGTTAAAATTTTTGTTTGGTGTGTATATGATTAACACTAATGGCCCATTATAGGGGAGAAAACCACATAAAGCTTTCACCGGATATTTGTGTTTTGTGTCACAATAGTGTAGAGACTCATTGCCATCTGCTTTTACATTGCCTTGTGGTTTGGAATTATGGTGTAGGCTGTTTGTTATTATTTATGAAACTTGGGTTCGCATTTTTCATCTGGATATTTTTTTTTTTTTGGTTTTTTTGTGGTGGTTGGGTTCCTCTTGCAGATATTTAAAGATATTAGAGGGACTATGTCATATTAATTTTATGGAATTGGGGTTTATCTTTGCCTTTTCATTTCTTTTCTGACTTTTTTGTATACTGTTTGATTTGAAGGATTACTGATCCTCGTTCTTGTATGTTGTTATTACCTTTTAATAAATTCTTTTTGTATCAAAGGTAATCATACGACTGAAATTATTTAAATCCTCATTTGCTATCATTGTCCTTGATGATATTTATTAACAGTGGTTTCTTCTATGTTTTCTAACCTCCTTGCTAGCAGTACTTCTCGCAGCATCTTAGTGGTTGTGATGCTGTTTGATCTTTATCTTGAAACTTGTTCTTTAATCATGGCAGGGCTGGTGTTTGCTGGCACAAGAAATGGAAATGCACAGGAATTACTATATGAATTTGCTATATACTTTCTTAATGAGGTTGGTCCATAGAATTATGCTGCCTAACTCCTCCATGCATGTTAAGTGGTTGGCTCTAAATTGCTTATTGTTTGCTTGCAGATCAAGCCTGTTTCCCCTACAAGTGGAAAGGTTTTCCCAAAGGGACTGTCTCGCTACATTGATCGGGGCACATTGGAGACATGCCTTCACCTCATTGTTCTTTCTCTATCTGTGGTACCTGCATCTCCCTTCCACCGTCAATTAATTAAAGATTAAGATCATGGCTAAAATTCTGTGGTTAAACTTCTGCATACCAGGTTATGGCTGGGTCTGGACATTTACAGACCTTTCGATTGTTGAGATTCCTAAGGAGCAGAAATTGTGCAGATGGGCAGTCTAGTTATGGTATTCAGATGGCCGTAAGTTCTACAAGTTGTTGCTATATCTCATATATCTTCATAATTGAAAAAACTAGTAAGAAATATATATGTATGTGTGTGTGTTTATAAAAGATTAGTGCTAAGGAATTGGTTTATAGCTAGTGAAGCTTTCTGTGTAAGAACTAAGAATTTCTCTTCAATCATTTGGCATCCCTTCAACCAAAAATGTCTGTGCTTATGTATTCATGTAACTGCTAAGAAATATATGTGTGCGTGTGTGTTTTTATTGTGAAGCTTTCTGTGTAAGAATTTCTTTTCAATCATCTGGCATCTCCTCAACCAAAAATTTCTGCGCTTATGTATTCATGTACACAAATGTATCTTTTGCTCGTGCATGCATGTATGCATATAAACAGAAAAAGAGAAAGGTATTTTTGGAGATTCAGATAACTTGTGTTTATGATAGTATTATCAAAGAATCAGTTTGAAGTTCATATACTTCATTTAGTAAAACAAACTTTATTCAGAAAAAATCTCTTATATGCTTGAAATTTCCTTGTTTTAAATTGGAGTTTGTTAATTTGCTTTCTTCAGTCTCCATTCTAATTTTGTGTTTTATAAACCTGCTGTTTTAGGTAAGCTTAGCTATTGGTTTCTTGTTTCTTGGTGGTGGAATGCAAACATTTTCAACAAACAACAGTTCCATTGCTGCTTTGCTCATTACCCTATATCCACGCTTGCCTACTGGTCCAAATGATAACCGATGCCACCTTCAGGTATATCATTATTGCTGGAATCGCTCTGCCTTGTGAAGAGTTTGACAATTCTATCATCAAGTGGTTGATTTTGTTTAAAAATTTGTTGATTAACTATGGAGATTAACCAGCGTTGAGATGTGGAGTTTGGTTACTGCTGACTAGTATGCGTCTCCATTATAACTATATACTCTACATTGCTATATAATTAATGCATGCTTGATGCTTCTCTTTAGTAACATCTAATAAGCCATATATGTACAGAGATCCTTTATAAGTAGGGGAGTTGCATTGGTAGAAAACATGAAATTAACTTGAGGAATATCATTCATCATACAATGAGAATGAGAGAATGGCTAAACTATTTTTGGATAATTCCGTGAATTTATAACCCTCTGGAATTATCTAATACGCATATTGATCAAGGGTTTCCAACCACAGCTTAGATTTACTAGTAGAATGAAGCTCAACTCCAATGTCCTACTCTTGACCTAACCGAAACAGAGACGTTCTTTCCCTCGACTCACTGGATGAGCTACCAGTGACGGCAAGGTGTTCAACTTTTCAATCTTCATCTGATTCATTCCTAACCACAGGCTGAGTACTGATTGTGCTCTGACAGGGAGTGGGTTGGCTGTGGGGGCGGGGTTTCGAGGGGGCAGCTGGCAATATATCATGTATTAGTTTGTTGAATTCAAAATGATTAATTATGCAGTATTTTTTACACACACACACGCACACATATATATAACTTTAGATATTTTGTTTAAATACCCTATCGTACCCGTGTTCTAGTGGAAAGTGTCATATGGCGATTAAGATTGTCCATTGTCAAGATAACCACGCTAATGGACTGAGTTTCTCTTGATTTTAGGTTGTGCGTATTGGATTTACTATTAAATATCACAGATCTTACATGTAAATGCATATTATCTACGCCTGCCCCCTGTTTAATGTATCAATACGTCTGAATATAAATGTGTAAATTTGTATTCAAATGTAGGACTATATAATTTGTATATAGGCTTATTGAGAAAATGACAACATGCATACCTCTACTGGAGGAACCCAGATACTCATTTCAAAGTTTATTACAAGCAAAATATCATGTGCTGTCACAAAAACAAAAATGTAGAGGAGAATGTGTTGCATCTCTGATAGCATTCTGCATTTTTTATGATTAATTTAGCTGGTTCTCTTTTGATAATTTCAGTATTAAGTGTACTGTACTTTGGGATATTTTGATAACTTTTTATATGCTTATTAAATGTATGGACAAAGTACCATTCGTAATATTAATCCAACACATTTTTCAGCTCTCTATATCATGATACGTATAAAAGGATGACACTTTTTTTCTCTTCTTTGTTTCCAAATTATCTATCTTTTAGAATCAAATAAGTACGTGGATGTCCCATGAAGTTTGATGTCATGAAACTATATGGATCTCCTTCATGTTTCTAAAATTCCATATACCTCTGTTTTTTTTAAAATTATAACATGAAATGAACCTCTTTTAGAATTTGATCAAAGATCAGAGGGTCTTTGCAGTTTACTCTTTGAAACTACGTTCTTCTGAAGAAATTTTTTCGCAGGCATTTCGCCATCTATATGTCCTTGCAACAGAGGCACGATGGATTCAGACAGTTGATGTTGACACAGGTCTGCCTGTTTATGCTCCTCTTGAGGTCACAATCAGAGAAACTGAACATTATGCTGAATCGAGCTTTTGTGAGGTCACCCCTTGCCTTCTGCCAGAGCGAGCTATTGTAAGTCTGAATGGTCTATGAATGAAATCTGTGGGGTACTTCAATTTGTCTTACTTGAGTTTATCATTTTTGGCACACAGTACTTCTGCTTGAATTAACTTTTATTTGATTGATTTTGGAATGAATCTATTTCTTACTGTTGGATTAGAGAAAAGCATTTGTGGATCTAATTTGTTTGGCTTTGATGGTTACAGTTGAAAAGAATACGTGTTTGCGGGCCTCGCTACTGGCCTCAAGTAATAGACTTTGCCCCTGAAGGTGAACATAAACTATTGTTTATATGATCTTATATTGATTTTAAATTTTTACAATTATATTCTTTTTGAATGAGTAACCTCAAATTATGCATTTAATGACAGATAAACCTTGGTGGAATTTTGGAGACAAGAATAATCCATTTAATTCTGGTGTTCTTTATATCAAAAGAAAAGTTGGAGCTTGTTCATATGTTGATGATCCCATTGGGTGCCAGTCACTGCTGTCACGGGCAATGCACAAGGTTGAAATTGTGTAGTATCTGATACTGTTCGACTAGTTTACACATATTATACACCCAGTTTAATTTTTGCATGATCTAGGTGTTTGGCCTGACAAGTTTAAAAGCATCTGATCCAATCACCAACATCCATAGTGGACCTGGTTCTGTCACAGTTGATCAGTTGGTTGGTACCTTCTCATCTGATCCTAGTTTGATTGCTTTTGCACAACTCTGCTGTGACCCCTCCTGGTATAATAGGTAAGCTCATATTTCTAGATTCTTTTTTCATCCCAGGTCTTGGCATCCATGTTCTGTTTGATTATATCTTGAGTATTTCATTCTATTTGTTTGATTTATGATAAGTTTATTAAATCTTTTGATGAATAATAACTGGTCAGATGTAATACCCTCTAATGAATCATAAGGATTGGGGGAAGAATCACGTGATTAAGGCTGTAATCCCGTGTGATTATGTCAAATAGATAGGTTAGGAAAGTATATATTCTAGTTTCCAAGAATTAGGAGGTGCAATTATTTTCCCCTAGAATTAGAGATTTGATTTTTCCCTATTTCCTAATCTAGTCTTGTTTCCTAATTTAGTGTAGGGTTTCTCCTGTATAAATTCTAACATATTTAACAGTATTGAATATAGAAAAATATAGTTATTCACCCATTGTCAAGATGGTATCAGAGCTCCCGACCTGGGAGACTCTGTTATTTTCGCTGCAAACCAGCCTTCATTGCTAGGGTTCACCCCTTGTTCCTTCTTCCGTATAAACAACCTTAATTGCTGTCCCTGACCTCTAGCCGTAATCGTCCTTTCCCTTGTTCCTGTTTTTCTTTTTCTCAAATTCAAAGACTTGTGTCTTTGGTCTGATTGTTCACCATGTCAGAGGTGGAAGATACAATGACTACAACCCAGTCAGAGGAAGGAAGTCACACACAACAACCTGGAGATTTGCAGAACATTCAGGAAGCCTATAGACTAAACGAGAAGAATTATCTCAAGTGGTCTCAACTTGTTTGTACAACACTAAAAGGAAAAGGGAAGATTAACCACCTTACGGGTACAGGCCCCCAAAAGGCAGATCCTAAATTCAAAGCATGGGATGAAGAGGATTCCATGATCATGGCATGGTTAAGGAGTTCAATGACACCTGATATATTCGACACTTGTATGTTCCTGACTACCGTTAAGGATATTTGGGATGCTGTTCAACAAACATATTCCAAGGTGAAGGATGCTGCTCAACTGTATGAGGTTAAGATGAAAACAATGACAGCAAAGCAAGGATCCAAGACAGTTATTGGGTATGCCAACCAGTTGAAAGCTCTATGGCAAGAGCTGGATCATTATAGGGTAATAGAAACCAAATGCTCAAATGATGTAGCAGTGTTGAAAGATTTCATAGAACAGGACAAGGTGTATGATTTCCTTTGTGGATTGAATCTAGAATTTGATCAAGTAAGAATTCAGATTCTAGGAAAACAGGAGATCTTGTGCTTTAATGAAGTGGTTGCAGTTGTTTGAGGAGAAGAGAGTAGAAGAGGCTTGATGCTCAAATCACAGAACATTGACAGCTCTGCCATAGTAGCTAACAGTGGCAAACCTGTCACAAATTTGGAGAAAGGAGTAGCTCTTGAAGTAGGAAAAGGCACTCAAACAAAGTGTCAGAATTGTGAAAAATTATGGGGCAACTACTGCAAGAGGCCACGCTAGGAAGCACTGATGCTTCAAAATATTTGCTGTACCTGTGTCGGATATGTACTCGTATCAGATATCGGTATTCAATACCAGATACTCCAAATATACTACCGAAACCTATATCCTATAATTTTTATTTTTAAAATTCTTGTGCCAATATGAGTGGGATATCATAACAATTTGATAAATTATAGTCTTCTATTGTGTTTGTAGTGACTAATACTAAAATAAAAGCTATTTTCTCCACTTTTCTCCCTTAATCATGAAATGACCCAACTATTTTTTTATTTATTTATGATGTATTACGATGGTTTTATATATATTTTTTGATGTTTTATAAGATCATATTTATAATTATATATATATATATGTTATGTCGTATCATGTTGTACTCATATCCTAATTTTTTAAGAAATTACGTATCCTCGTACTGTACCGGTGTCGTATTCAATACCCGTACCCGTACCTGTATCCGAGCATTAGGCCACATCATACCCAAGAGAAATGCTGGAAGCTTCATGGAAAGCCTCCCAGCCGTGAGTGGGGAAAAAAAAGAGATCAGTCAAGAAATAATGGGCCATCTAACCGAGAGTGGACATAGAAAAGAGATCAACCAAGAGGTGGGGAACAAGCCTACATGGATGTAAAAGAGTCTACATTACTTGAACTGGGTTTTCTCAATCAGGAGGAGATGAAGAGGGTGAGATCTCTTATCAACAGCCTTGATAAGCCTTTAGGTAGCTGTTCTTTAGACAGTTGGGATAGCTAGCGACTGCACTGGGGACAGTAGAGGGTTAAGCCATGTTATAATCTTGTTATTTGCCTTTTTAATTGCTTTGGTCCTTATTATTCTCATTTTTTTTTTTAAATCTCTTATTCGCTTCATGTCATGTTGCATTTGTTTGCTTTATATGCCTTTTGGATTGTGAATAAGATTATTTCTATGTTCCCTCCTACACACTATGCACTACACTTACACACACAAGCCCTACTCCCGAGCTTGTTACCTTGTAAGCTTAGATAGAGGGCAAAGTAATGTTACTTTGACAGACCTATTGTCTCCGTATAAGCACATGAAACCCTCTAACTCAAATTGAACCCTTTTCGTTTGTAGCCTGTCATGGGTGAGGATTAGGGACCCTACTAGCCAAAGTGTTGGCAACAGTAGGGACAATTTGGGAACCTTTTGTACCACAGATGTAAGGGCAAAGTAATGTTGGTTTGAGAGACATATGGTCTCCGTATAGGCACGCGAAACCCCTTACTCAAATTGAAACCTTTCCATTTGTAACTTATCATGAGTGAGGATTGAGGACCCTTACTGGCCAAAGTGTTAACGACAATAGGGGCAATTACCTTTTGTCCAATATTGGTCTAAAACTCAAACCATCACTAATCATAATGACCCTAGAGCCACCATGGTTTATAAAACTTATCCTTTAGGACAGGGCATCAAGCCTTGAGAACTCCTTTTGTAGCACACATGAGGGAACCTTTTTCCTTTTTCATTGCTTTTTAAAATCCTTTTGAATAAATTTGGCTATAAGTTTGTTTTCTAGAATGACTACTGGCCATTTTCTTTAATAATTTTGAAATATTGTGCCAATTCTATGGCCTAATGGCATTTTAGTAAACAAACCTAGATGGCAATCATACTTTTGTTTGTTGCATTTCACCAATTTTGTTAACTTGTGAAAATAAAAAAAAAGGTATCACATAAAGAGCAACCCTACTTCTGCGGCGCCCTTGTAGGACTTGATCCCAAGCCAAGATCATGATGAATTACAACAAGAAAGGACTCAGAAGAACTTAAAAGTGATGTAAACCAGCTTAAAGATCAAATGGCCAAGATTTTGGAGATTTTGCAAAGAAGGATTGTCATGGATGGAATCCCTACAGGGAATAATGAAGAACCTCCGATAACACCTCCACCACAAGTAACCAATCCTCAAGACGACAGTGTGCCATTAGCTACATCAAACTTTTACCCACAAAATATCTAGAACCAACAGGCTCTTCTTAGTACCCTTGAAGAAGTGTATTTACAACCAACACAACAGTCTTATCATTATTTCATGTCACAAGGATCGAAACCCAAAAAGAGCCTAGAAGTGCTTGAAGAAAGATTGCGAGCCATATAAGGGGTGAAAAATTATGGTATCATGGACGCTTCAGAGCTTTATCTTGTTCCTAATGTGATTATTCCTCCAAAGTTTAAAGTGCCGGATTTTGATAAATATAAGGGAACCACATACCCGAAGAATCATTTGACTATGTATTGTTGAAAGATGGCTTCTTGTACCTATGATGACAAGTTGTTTATCCATTTCTTTCATGGTAGTTTAACTGGGGCAGCCTCAAATTGGTATACCCACCTTGATCGAGCCCGTATTTGATGTTGGAAAAACCTTGCTGATGCCTTCCTAAGGCAATACAAATACATCATTGACATGGCTTCAGATAGGCTGTAGTTGCAAAATATGGAAAAGAAAGCTTCAGAAACTTTCAAAGAATATGCATAACGATGGAGAGAAATAGCCGCTGAAGTGGAGCCGCCATTATTTGATAAGGAGATGACTGCTATGTTCATCGGTACTCTTTAGTCACCCTTCTATGATTAGATGATTGGGATGTTTCCTCAAATTTCTCTGACATCGTCATCATAGGCGAAAGGGTAGAAAATGGAATGAGAAATGGAAAGATTGTTGACAACTCAGGTGGGGCAGCCAGTGCAAGAAAACCCTGGGTAGGAAATAAGGAAGGTGAGGTACACGCTATGATATATGATAAAAGAAATGGGGAAAATCCAGCTTAAGGAAAGCCTAGCCATTCATCTGCTATACCTTATCAATCATTTCAAGCACCATACACATCATACCCATACATCGCCACCATTTCACTTGCTTTATACTCTCAACCTTACCAAGCACCTTCTTCTTTTCAGCACCAAGCACTTACAATGCCTCCCTAAACCACTCAATCTTGGACTCAAAAATTGAATGCTAATCAAAGAAAGACCCAGAATAACCAGGACAAGAAACCCATTCAACATGACCTTATCCCCATGTCTTATACTAAGTTGCTACCTCATCTATTGTGTAATGGTTTGGTAGCTCTATGCCTTGTGAAGGCAATGGAACCCCCATACGCAAAGTGGTATGGTCCAAATGCACAATGCGATTATCATGCGGGAGCAATAGGCCATTCCACAGAAAATTGTACTACTTTGAAGAATAAGGTGCAAGCTCTTATAAAAGCCAAATGGTTGACATTCAATCAAGGAACTCCCAACATAAGTCATTATCCTTTGCCTAACCATGGAAATCTAGGTGTTAGTGTTGTTGAGATAGTACTCACCTGTGACTCGTGCTAAAACTTTTGAAGCTTCATAATGGCATCTCTGGTTCAAGTGTCTGCGGCTGAAGATACTCCCCCCCCCCCCCAAAAAAAACAAAAAAAAAAGACTAATCATAAAGTGAACTTGGTGTACCCTTGTTCTCCAACCATCAAGCTTAGTGATTGAGAAATCATCAAGCTTCTCCAACTCTAGAGTTTCATTATTAGTAATTCTTGATACTAATCCTATGGCTCTGCTCAAGGTTGTAAGGTGACATTTGTAGAACGGGCTCACATGCTTCAATTTCAGTATTGTTATCAATAAATGTATTTTCAATTCCAAAGATAAATGTTCGTAATATCTTCTCTTTTCTAAAATTAGCCTTCATCCATACTCATTCTGTTGCCTTTATGCAATTTGCCTTCATTCATTACATGTGCTAATAGAAATCAACGCGTGTCTGAAAATGGTATTCTTGAAAATGACAATGCTGTGAACCTAGGTTATGATTTTGATCACCCCACTAATGGTGTTGACAAAGACAATGATGCAAATTGAGAGTTTTCTATTCAACTACTAAGGAACCTGTGATGTTCAATCCTATAAAATGTCTGTTGCAACAATTAATTTGGAGATTGAAAATTGGAGAGAAAGGAAAATCAAGATCAATACCTCAATGAAGGAAGACAAGTGTGAAAATATAATTATAGGGTACCTTATTGCTATAGAGCAGAGTAGTGGCAAGGGAACAAATCTAAGAGAGAGAAAGTATACTGATAGAGACACTGCAGAACTTCAAGGGTCTGCTTCCTCCTTCCTAATCCTTGGTTATTCTTCTTCTCACTCTCTCTCACTCTCACTCTCACTCTCTCCCCCTTTCTCTCTTATACTCTCATTTTAACAAAATACCTTAACATAATTTCACTCCCCTTTTCCCCTGCCATGTGGGCAAGTGGCTACATTCTCAACCCCTTCCCTTATTTGCCCTCATATTCCCCACATGGTCCAGCATAGGAGGATGCCAAACAGTACAACTTGCCTATACATATAGGATCCCCATCTAGCTGCAAATTTTTTTTAAAAAGTAAAGATGAAATGACTCTGACTGCTTATCCATATTATCTAATTCTAGAAAATGTATTTTTTGTTCTATGGAATTCTATGCTAATTGGTCAGATCAGATAATCAGATCACATAAGTTTCTTAGTCATGTATTGTGATTGAATGGGCTGTATTGCTGCCTCTTTTGTTATCTGTACAAACTTTTCACACAATTACAATATGTTGCATCCTGAAAGTCCTCTTGAGGATGAGAAGGTCACTTTCCTTTATCTTTGCATCATGATTATCTAGACATGCCTGAATGAGAGCTTTCCTTCATAGAGTTTTTTTTTCTTTTTTTCTTTTTTGGGTTCCTAAACCATTTAAAATCCATTATTCCCTAGATTCATATTGAAGATCATAGATGATAAGTCAACGATGCCACGACTAATTATGCAGAGTTCTTGCAGATAGTATTACATTCTTTTGCTGTAAAGATGGTGCAATATCTAAATAGACTAATGAAACTTGCTTGCAGATCTGATGTTGATTTCAAGGAATTTTGCTTGCAAGTATTATTTGAGTGTGTGAGCAAGGATAGACCAGCTCTTTTACAGGTAAGTGTACATAGAAGGTTAATTTGTACTTTCTAAATTCAATAAATGATGATAGCCCAATTTAAAAGCTTCAATTCTGGTTGCATTACCATAGGTATTACGTTCTTTAAATTATTTATGTGATTCACATGGAAAGATGTGGTATAGTTGGATGCATCTTATGATTTAGGATTTGTTGACACTGATGTAAGATTTTGCACATTTGAATTGTTGAATAACTTACGAAATGTGATTTTCACAGATCCAACCGTTGAATCCAAATATTCTCATGTTGATCATACTTGCCAAATTTCAAATAAATTGCTTATCCATAAGTCGAAATTCAAGTAGTCAACGATTTCATATATTTTAGATTCCACATATTGGATGCTAATCTTATATACTAATTGAGTATAAATAAATTTTGAATTAACATGGAATTTTATGAGCTTGATCTACATAATGTAAACTTTTAAGATTATTGGTTTATTGTGAGAGGTCACACAGACACAGATCCAACGATCAAGATTTTCTCCCCTCACTTGATACGTCCCTATATATATATATATATATATATATAAGGTTAGGATATGTTGATGTTGGGTTTCAGGATCGGGAAACACAGCAAAAAACAAAACCAAATCCCAAACCTAGCTAAGGATCCATGCGAAAATCATAAAACATGTTATAGGGATTTACCTCTAGGAAGAAATGGTTGTCAATCACGAGCATAGCAACAAGCGGTGCCTCTACAGTATCCACACAAACAGACCGAAGTTGGGTTGTCCTCCACTCGGTGGTACTAGCAGCCGGGAAGGGGGATGCGCCTCTCACACTCACTGTTTTCTATCTCGTGTTGAATGCGGCTGCAACAACTATATATCATATATATGGCTAGGGCAGCCGTCTTCAGTGAGTAAGAGGAGCATTGATATGCCTGCTCATAATTTGACCTAGGTCATAATTATGTGCAGGCTCATTTATTCAGTTGGCCCATTTAGTCCAACTAAATGTTCAACTAGTTATCTAGGAGCCCAAGTCATAATTGGATCCTTAATTAAATTCATCTCATGAATATTAAACCCTAATATCGATTCATTCTAAGTGTGTAACCCTGTAGGTTCTCATTACGTTGACAGTAGTATTAAAATCCAATTTTAGCATTACAAAAACAGTGAGCAATATCTAGTAATACATTGCAACTACTTTAGTAACAGGAATGTTAGTGATATGACAACCTTTCTGTGAACAATGTTACCCTATAATCTAGTCTCTTTGTCCAGATATATAGATTGAATACAAGGCATGGAATGGTCATCCTTATATAGTTCAATATTTGGTTTCTTGATGTCTGAGTAGACATACAAAGACAAATGAGATCAATATCTCATATTGACTTATTCGAGCATGGCGATGCATTTTCAGTCTCACTCTATCAAGCGGTCTGAAGATATCGCTCCCATTAAGTAGGAGGGACAAATCCTATTTAGACTACTCACATCCTTCTGCATGATTTATAGTATGTTCAATAGCCGTCTTTTTAATCTCTTTGTTACAAGTGACGTTTGACGGTATCAAGTCATACAACTCTTCATGTTGGGAACTGTAGTGCCTAGTGTAGTTAAAGGCGCTCAAGCGAGGCAAGGAAGGGGTTTATTGCCTCTTGCTGGTCCAGGCGGTGCTCCTTCAATGAGGTGCTTGCCTTTCTCGCATTTACAGCGCTTCGTCTATGCGTAGAGGCGCATCATGCGAGCGCCTGACTGCCCTGATTGATGGGCAATGGGTTTTGTCTATTCTTTTTACTATTTCATGCATGTTTCAGTTCTGTTTGTGACAGAAACACTCTTATTTATGGCTATTTCCTTTTCAGTTTCACTACCAACCATCACGTGCTCTGTTTAAGTCTTATTTTATTTTCAATATGTTTTCTTCATCTTTTTCATACTTTCTATCATTGAAGTATTAAACTTGTTTTTTATTACTATTTTATTATTCACTACCAACCAACATGTACTCTCTTTTTGTCTGTAATATATCTGTTGGATGCTCCGTTTTAGTTTTCGGTTACAGAGTTCTGTGTGTCACCCAAAATAGTTAGCATCTTTTTTATTTTTTATTCTATCTACCTTTATAAATTAGAATTTATATTAATATAATATTTTAAACTTGTTTTTTATTACTGTTTTATGGTTCACTACTGACGAGCACGTGCTCTGTTTTTCATCTGTAATATGCTCTGTTTAAGTTTTCAATTACAGAGTTGTGTGTTACCGAGAATAGTTGACATATATATTTTTTTGTTTTATTCTATGTACTTTTAGAAATTAGAATTTATATTAATATAATACTTTAGCAAGTGAAAATATTTACCATCTAATCAGATACTTGTAATTATTTAATTTCTATAAATTTTTGTGTGATATAGTCTTTAATATTTATTATAATTAATAAATAATAGCTCTTATGATATAAAATTTCACTTTTAAATTATTTTCATTATATCAATTTATACGAAAATTAATATAATAATTGAATATTTCATTGATTATGAACTTTAGTATTTAAAGCTTGGTATCAACTTATTATCGTGCTATATTGCTTAACATTTTAATGTTTTATTTTCACTATGAAGTAGTTAATTTATATGAGAATTTATTGTAAGCTAGTTATATATTTTACTTTTTTTTTAGTGTTAGCGCCTTTCTTAAATGAGGCGTGTGCTTTTTGGTGCCCCTCTCCTCAAGGCATTAAAAGACCCTACCGCCTTAAGGGTGCCTTTCACCTTTGACTATCTTGGTAGTGTCTTCAAGTCAAAGGATCACATACACTATTGTCATTGTGAGAATCACTCATGACACTCACGTAATGATCCATGCAGCGTTCTCATGGTGGGTCAATCCAATACAACATTACTCTAATGTGTACTCATGTGAAGACTTGATATCTCATATCTATGACCCGTGAGATATGGTCATCAGTCTACGCACTTACTAGTCTCAATATATTACGGTTGTCATAATTCACAATAATACTTGACTAGAGATACCTGGATAATCTAGTAACCCCATATAGAAAATGATTTTAAACAATTCGACCGTTGAATTATACGTAGTTAATATGTAAATCTTACACAACAAATTTCAATTTTTTTTTTAAAATTACAAGTATGCAATCAAGCGTTGAATATTTTCATTGCTTGAAATGGATGTTATACTGTCAAAGACCAACTCTCCTAAACGCTTAAGCTGTTAGGTAGAATCCCATGAATGGTTTTTATATCTCTAACATTTACATTAATTCTAGTATAAATTGATGAAGTAGAAAAAAAATATTGGATTAATGTGAAATTTTGAGTATGATATGCATGATATATACTTTCAATCCAATAGTTGATTTTGTGGAACATTTATTCTATGAAAAGTTATTCATTGGTGTACTGTGTAAGATTCATTTAGATTTACACTAGTGTCAACAGTTCCTTATCCATATATATATCCTAAAAATAATTGGTCTATGCTTGCTGTAACCACTCAGATGATAGACATAAATTTTTTCATTTCTTAAAATGGGGATATTCTGATAGTACATTTGTCAATGGTTTTATTATGCAGGTATATTTGTCATTATACACAACAGTTGGATCAATGGTTGATCAAGTTACTACTGGTGCCATTGTTTTTGGTGACTCGCTCTCTATATCTAGTTTTAAGGTGAGTTTCACTCATAATCTTTATAATTGTACTTTCTTTTCAAGTAATAATCTCTCTCTAAATTGGATTTTACAGTCAGCTCTATAGGTATACAGCTGTTTGCTTACCATTACTAAACTCCTCTGATTTGGTCATAGTGGGAGATTGCCATTTTTTGGTCCCTTGATTAGGCTCTTACGGTAAAGATATGGTTAAAGATGGCTAGGGAGCCAATCTACCCTTTGTTAGGCTTATTTTATTATATATGGTCCCTAGCAAACACTCAGTGAATACCATCCTATAACATCTGAATTAAACATTAGTTATCACGTTTCACTAGGGATGAGTTCAGTTATGCTCATTTAATATGATCTATATGTGATTAGTTCTTTCAATCAAATAAATCATACTCCTTCAGTCCTTTAAGTGAATTAGTGACAATATAAGCATGTGCATGGGTGCGAGCGTAGGTGCAACAGTATGGTTCTTGCCTTGTGACATGGTAGTCATGAGTTTGGGTTGTTGAAACAACCTCTGCGCAGGGGTAAGACTGCGTACATCTGACCCTCTCTAGGCCCACAATGGTAGGAGCCTCATGTACTAGGCCACCCTTAATAAGTGTGCGCATGACTTCATGCTAATTATTTCTCCTTTCAGCTTGCACTGACTTATATTGAGGCATTGATGACTGGAAGATTATCTGCTCCAAGAGGAGGAGTTGTACAATCAACGTTTGTAGGTTCTCTTAGGAAGCGGGTGGAAGAGCTCCTTAATTGTTCCCAGGAATTGAAGGATGATTTTCATAAATATTTGAAGTTGGGAAAATGGCCTGATGGGGAATCCCAAGATAAACGTTCAATACTTCTTTCTTGGTTCCTTCGGTGGTTTGATGTACCGGCTTCATCTGTAATCAAGACAGCTATTAATAGAGTCAAACCCAAGCTTATGTCGTCATCCTCAGTTCCCTTCTTGCGTCTGTCTTTTCCAAACACTCATATCCATGTTATTAGCGAGATAGATAGATGTTTGTCCCGCTCGTAGGTCAGTTTTAATCTGTTGATTTTACGAATACTTTGAAAAGTAGTCTTCGCATCAATGTAACTGGCTAGCGTTTTTACTTATATGAGCTTATCCCGTCCTACTTTCTTGTTCTGCAAACCAAATTGGCATTGAGAGGATGTCCCTGGAAACCGTGTACATTTGTGTATATGCAAATTTGATAATTATTTTGTTCGTATGGTCTTGTCTTGCGTCTGTGGAACTGCTTTGACTGAGAATACAAAGAACAAGTCGTGATGAGCATTGGTTGCAATTTGCAAGTTAACCATGAAACAGTTATAATGTGAATCAAGATTTATATCTGGGTCTACATAGTAAAGTAGGCCAATTTTGTTTATAATTTTTCTGAGGTTTCTTAAATATCCCCCAAATTTTTTTGTATCATTGCATTTTTAACTATTAAATTCTATATTCAAATTTATTCAGCAGTCATTGCCAAATTTTCAGAAGTACTGTAGTAAATTTGATGCTAGGCGGCTTTTGATTTGGTCTATTTTTGAAGGAGCCTGAGCTCAGCCACATCAATGATCCAAGGCAAAATTAAATGTATTCTCTACAATAGAAAATTTATTATATGATGTTAATTGTTATATTATTTTCCACATGCACAGGCGTAATATCATAATATTTAATTATTTTGATCTCGAAACAATTAAACTTGGAAAGTAAAGTAAACCAAACCTATATAAAAAAATATTATGTAGTGTGACATACATTGTGTAATTACTTTATTTTCTCTCGAAGGATACATTGTATAAATCAGGTGCTTGCTTTGCTTCTGATTTCCGTTAAATTGCCTTAACAAAGCAACAAGAAGAAAAGAAAAAGATCCTAGAACTCAATCTATAAGAATGGAAAATGACTCGAGAAAAATGACTAGAACTTACAGAGACAAAACAAAAAAGCTGAGGCATTGAAGGGAAAAAGAAGAGATTATGTTTAAGTAAAAAGAGAATTAATAACAATTAAGTAAAGAGGAAAAGGGAAAATAAAAGGAATGTGTGAAGATATCTATATGTTGTAGGTCAAGATTGAGAGATGATACGTGTATAAATGAACTCATTCCAAGTGTCGGGTAATCCAGGTAAACACCAATGGATACAATCTGCATAAGTAGCTGGGTCAGCTTGCTGTTCCGAAGTTAGCATCTTGCCTTGACGTATGGTGTAAACAGAGGTATGTGCATCTTTTCGGAACTCTGATAAGGTAGTGATGTTAATGAAGTACACAGGTACCTTCATTGACTGTGTCACATTGTTGGCAATGGCAAAAAGCCGACGATCTGTGCCCACTTCCAGAGGTGTGGACATGTTGAGAAACGGGGTGGTTTCCTTAGCACATTTTATACCATCTGGATTGTTCCAATCCTCACTCCTAGAAAATCATATGGTTAATTACAAATATTGAATTCAAAGGCCAACGTGCGAAGTATTCATAATTGTTAAGTATACATAGTAAACTAAAAAAATTGCAAAAAAATGAAGTTAAAAACATAGCAGTGGGTCACCAACTAAACTACCAACCGTGTTATTAAATTGTTTACAGCAAGGATCGTCTCACCTAATGGCATAACAAATATGTGGTAGACTGAAAATTACATACTGCTTGTGGAGGATTACAAGAAGGTTAAACCGTTTGATGCCAATTAGCCAACGGAATGGGTTAGTAGATCAGCTTTTCGAAACAACAAATTGCTGATCCAACAATAGTGGAAATACTTGCGTGCACGATATACAGATACAAAACCAAAATTAGCCATGCACAACGCAGGTTGGTGACAGCCAAATAGAGTACTCAGTAAAGGTGATGAAAAAGCGTGAATTAAGATTAGTATAGATTTGTCCTCAAACATTAACATTTTAAGAAACGAGTTGTGTCAGTATCAAATACGTATTAGCTATTTCATATTAGATGTGACACAACACTTAAAAATATATATTAACACATTGAACTTTTTTTTGGGGGGGGGGGGGGGGGGGGTACAGACACATTAAACTTTATTGTATCTATATGACATATTGTGTATGTATCACCGTTCATATTAAAAAGCCGAGATTAAGATTTGGGCATTACTTGATATGAAGAGGGGACGTGCTGGTGAAGAAAACTTTGGTGCGATTTGGATCAATGTTATCATCCACCCATTTTGACCATGTCTTGAGGACTCTCCCATATGCTATTGGCCGAGGGACTTCATCGTATTCCGTGGACCCTTCATCAAACGACCCTCGTCTTTTGCATCACACCCCACAAATAAGACAAATACAGATCAGCTTCATGCATTTGCTTTAAAAATAGGAAACTTTAAAAGAGGAAAAGAATTGGGGTAGAGTGATCTTGTGCTTACAAGACTTTCATAGAGAAAGTATTCATCCACCATATGTAGGTGTTGAAGATCAGGTAGTCCACATTCTTCCAGTTCACCCCATGCTTTTCGATCGATTCAGGCATGATTATACGGTTCAATATGCTGTGCATCGTTGGATCATCTGAATTTGACTCTACAAGGAATGGTGCCCAGTAGAACTCCACTGTAGTAATGTGGTCCGGCTCCTGCACACACACAACCAGCTATTCACTCAACTGGAGTGGATCCTAAGCAATATTATCTAGATCCACGTTATCCCCTGACATAATATGTCCTTTCTTAACTACCAGGAGATTGGCACAATCTTCCAAAGCCAGATCTTGCAGACAAAGGCAAAACAAACAGGTGACTTGGTATTTAAACAACCCCAGTTGTTCATCAAATTCAGTGGCCCACCATTGATGCACGAAATGATTCTTATTGCTGGCTTACACTGATTCTAGCCCATAAGGGTAATAATTAATGAAGATGAATACTTTACCAGTCTAGTATTATGCTTGTGGTTAATTATTATGGCAAATTATTATGATTTATGATGATAAAAATGGCCTGACATATATCCCCTACTTGAACAACCAGAGAAAAAGGAGAAAGATAAACCTCGATTCTGAAGATAGCAAGAGAACCAGTCTTGTACCAGCTCTTTCTGCCTGCAGGAACCACAGATTGAACCATACAAACCATTGATTCCCACTGGTTCCTATTCAGTGAGTCTCCAACAAACATAAGCCTCTTCCCTCGAATCTTCTCAAGCAACAGTCTTGGATTGAACCTTAAATAAGTTAAGAAAAAATGCAATAAATAAGAATATTATTTTTAATTTATTTTTTTTAAAAAAGGGAAGATTGAGAAAAGAAAATGGAAATTGAAAGAACTAAATTGCCTACTTGGGCAAAGAGCAATCTCTGGGCTGCCATCTCCAATTCTGATACATAGAATCACGTCGTCCATTCCTCATGCAGGTCACTTGGGCAGTGAGGAATTCACATTGGTCTTCTTTGTACAAAGGATGGGTCACGTTATCAAAAACCCACTCCCCTGTAAACAAGTCACACTCTGCTGGAGGCAACTCAACCTCCTCTTCTTCTTCTTCTTCCTCTTCCTCCACAATTGGCAATTCAATCTTCTCCTCTTTCTCTGTCGCCACAATCGATTTCAAATCAATCGGTTCTTGGGTTTCCTCAGATTCTTCGCCCTGGCTTTGCTCCAGTTGAGCTCTTGAATTCTTAGAAACTGTGACCGTGACACTGTCTTCCACTTCCACGTCTTTCTTGGTATCCCTTTGAACAGTGTCAACTGTGACAGCATCGTCCATGTCTTTCCTTGTATCCCTTTGAACAGAATCAACTGGTTTTGATTTCCCTTCTTGGATTTCTTGAGCTTTAGGCCTCGAAAATGGGAACTCAGCAATTGACTTAACGTCCTCGTTGTACATGAAGACCCCAAAGAGGAACATGGAGAAGACCACGACAAAAATGGAGAGGTTATTGTTCTTGCGGACCTTCATTGCCCCTATTTCTGAGTTGAAAAGAGGAGTCTTGCGGCGAAGAGGCTGCATGGGAGAAAAGAGTGAATAACAGAATGACTGAGCAAAGAGGAGGAAAAGAGAGATAGAAATATAGAGAATGAAATGAGAGACATTGAAAGGAAAATATTTGAATGGAAGAATAGTAGGTTGTGTTTGTTTAATTGGGGTTTGGTGAAATGGTTTTGTCTTTGAAGAAACTGCTACAGATGAAGGCTATTGGTGGAGGGAGACTTGTCTTTCTCAATTCTCAAGCTAACTCTCTGTTTCTCTATTTTTATTTTTATTTTTTAAAATTTTGAATTTCCCTATGATCCATTGGCAACCACTTTCAACATCTCCTCCCTCTTATTCAGACAATACGTGAGGGAGAGAGATACAGAGGAGTGATCTCAAAGCCTTCAAAGTTGGTACCAGTCTCAGTCAGTTGAAGGGGTGCGTAGTGTGGTGGTGTTGAGGCCCTTTGGTGGACAGAATGTTGTTGTCTTTCAGTTTCAGATTGCAAGCTAATGTTTGATGGTCAGAGAGAGTGTTGTGTTGAGTTGAGAAGCCCACACCAGCAGCTGAGTCCAGATTCTATAAGTCAATGAGTCAACTAATTAAAAATGGTAAAAAATTATTTGTATTAAATTATAAACAGGGAGCTTAATACCGGCCTTAAATCCTTTCATTTTTATTATTTTTAAAAGATTAAAAGGTGTTCCAAGTTCCAACATCACACACCCCTATACATGAAAGATGTGTGATTAATTTTTACTTAGACGTAAGTTTGGCTTACAAGTAAAATTCGTTTTACATAAAGTTTAATTTATTAATGAAGTCACACCTCATACATATTTTTTTTCCAGATTATGGCATTCATTTTTTTTTTGTGACCCTTGATAAATTTAGGTTACAAATATTTGTATATTTCTCTCTCACTATCACATTTTAATAGTTTCTATTTTTCTTTAACAAAATCCAAAAAAAAATCTAAATCCTTCCCTGACTTACGGACTTTCCATTAATTAGCTCAGCTTAACCATCGCGAATACTATAATAATTCACTTCAATTGCCCCTGATTTGCACTTGTATGAAAGATTGTTGATAGTTGCTTCCTTTGATATTTGTGAATCTCCAGATCTGATGAAATATTTTTCAAAATTTTGACACAACCTATGAGGTGGACTCCTCGAAGTTTTAATTATTTCATTAGTATGTTAGATGAAAAAACATTATTTTTTTTACCCAAAAAAAAATATTATTTCTTTTTCTTTCTAGTATAGGATAAATTTAAGTTGAAAAGAAGACTTGTCTCAATTTAAGTTTAGGGCATATTAATAACCTCAATAATAATTTATAATTGAGTTTATAAATAACTTACTAATAAGAAATCTAAATTCAAATCTAAATCATAATTAACATAAGTGAAAATTTTTACCTAATGAGTCAACCTTGTTTATGAAAATAAAAAAGCTTTAATAAGGTGAAAAGTGGTGGGAAATAAAAAAATGTTTTGTTTCTCCAACAAAAAAATAAACGAGGTGTTCCATTCCATTAAATATTTAAGTTAAACATAAAAAGATGATGTTTAGTGTATTATTAAGATTTCTTGGATCCCAGTACGCCCTTTCAAGTTCAAAGAAGTTGATGAGCTATCTACATTCTTATGGACTTGTAGATGTAACAAATTACAAAATCATCTTCATTTCAGATAGTCGTTAAATTATTTTTTGAAAAATCAATACAAATAATAATCATGATTTAAATTTCAAAAACAGTAAAATACAAGTGTATCCAATGTCGATTTATAGAGAAAAGAGACAAATTGACAAGAGGGGAGAGAGAATAGCTCTACAAGTATAAACAATTTCTCAAATCTCGAAAGATAAAACATATATATATTTTTTAAATGATTACACCAGCTTCCTTAAAGAGCAATTAAAGGTAATGCATACTAAGTTTGAAAAAAAAAGTTAAGCAAGAACGTAACTTTGGTTGGTTGAACTCTGCTATCAAGGCTTCGGTAAATTGATAACAGAAATGAATTTTTTTTCTGATTTCACGAAAATGCTTTCGTGATATTTGCCATTTCTCTCAAAGAAAATTTGGGTTTGGCTAGTGTAGATGGTTTGATCATTCATGATTGTGCTACCTAGGCAAAGGATAATGGTATTTCAAGAAACCGTAGCAGATGCTCTTCGATTATCTAATCTTAGCCTACGTGAAATTTGAGATTCCAAAGGATTGTCGAAGAAGTGGATTCCAATGTTGCAGTACTCCTTCTGCAGGAAGAAAATATAAAACATAATTCCAATAGACCTCTCCTAACTGCTATTCATTCTATTGTAGTATATATAGAGAGAGAGAGGCTCGAACATTCTTTCATTAAATCAATAGGTGTGATAATTAGCTTGCTGGATAGTTTCGCAT
This sequence comes from Styphnolobium japonicum, assembly GCA_023212625.1. Lineage (NCBI taxonomy): Eukaryota > Viridiplantae > Streptophyta > Magnoliopsida > Fabales > Fabaceae > Styphnolobium > Styphnolobium japonicum. Next base: position 6,615,472 of record JALBWW010000006.1, read on the forward strand.
TCAAAAGAAATATATATACACACAAGCAGCCCATTTTAGCTTCAAAGGCAAACTGCTAAAAGCATCAAAGCCTTCAGTTCTCCCCAAAACTCCACCCACACCCTCTTTATCACTCTTTCAATCTCTTTCACCATCTGATTAACTTTCAGATGTATACATCATGGTAGCTAAGTGGCAGCATCACTGTGTAAAAGCCAAACATGCCGATCCTAAAAGTATTAACGACCCCCAAGATAAATATATGGAAAATGATCACCTAATCTTAACTAACAAAAGGTAAATAAACAAGGAACATCAGGAAGGGAAAAGAGCCCTACTAAATTACATGAATGGGGTCCTAAGTCCAACGGTGCAAGTGCGTGGAGCAAGTACGTACGCCATAGCATGAGCCACAACTCATGTCTCATGCCCACGAGCATATGTTTTCAAATGCAGATTTGTTGGTTGCAGTTTGATGTAGTTTAATCACGCATATGATTTATTTATTTTTTGTATAAATAAAACTTTAAAACTATTAGTTTCAGGGGCCGACATACATTGAAGAGTGTCGGTAACGACAACAACCCCAAAGCCAAAAAAAATTCTATACTTAAATATACATAATTCTTTAAGTATTACGTTTTATTTCACCTTAAAAAGCTAATGAGAATTCTCAAAGCATTTTCATGACTTGTAATTGAAAAAATGTCTTTTCCTATTGAAGATATTTTCAAATATATGTAGCATTTAAGTGTTTATAGTATCCCCAATTTATGCTATTTGTTCGAAACATTAATGATTTTCTCGGAACGATTGGTTTTGAGGAATGAATATGGAGGAGGGAAAGAAAAAAAAAGTAAAAAAAAAAAAGAAAGAGGAATGTAATGTTTCTTTGCTTGGGGCATAGAAAGTGAATAGAAATTTTGGAAGGATAGATATTTTAAAATGTTTGTCATACTCATATCTCAATTGAATATGTACTTTTATTGGATACAATATTAGATATTCTTCATACATTATCAAATACTCTTAGCTTATATCTTATAATTTTTATTTTTGAATTTTGTTAGGATATCTTAAGAATTTAATAAATGTTAGTATTCTATATTATGTTCGTAATGACTAATGATGAAAATAAAAATTATTTTTTTATTTTTCTCCTTTAAATATGAAATGACCTAACTATATTATGATGATTTTATTTGTTTTATAAGATAATATACATAATTTGATATATATATATATATATATATATACATATATACATATTATGTTGTATATTATTGTACATGTATCTTAATTTTTTAAAAAATATTATATTCCCATGTTGTACTAGTATCCAATCTGATATTTAAACCGATATATCACTTTTTTACTTTTTAACAACAATAAAAAAAAAACTATAATCTTCTCTTTTTCCTTCCTTTCATCAAGCTTATGTACAAGCATGTACACATGTGCACAAAGATAATATTAACCTTAACTAAACCATAAAATACAAAGTGCATACACATTAATCAACATGCCAATACGCATTGCGTCTCAAAGTTTAATAACATCAAACTCAACTTAGCACATGCAAACTTAAATGTTTTGTTATCATCAAAATATGATGACTTGACCTTCAAGGTCAAACTCAACATACGCACACAATCTCCCTTTCCTTATATTCCTAATCCATTACTAAGCAGATCAAGATACATATGACAAGCTCTCGTGCAACACCTTATGCGTAACTTGACCTCCACTTTGGGATTGCTAAAACTGTGATATGGAGTTGCTGGAAGCTGACCATGACAGCCAAGGATGCTCCATTAAACTTTTCCCCTTCCTAATACAATCAAATCAAACATAAACATTTATCCATAAAAATTTCACCTCTTAATTTTTTTAATAATAATTTTAATTTCATATAAAACATACATCTTACAGAAAATAATTTTAAGGTATTTCCTTGAATATACAGGATATATTTATTTTAGATTGTTTGTTTTCCTTTATACAGCAAAGTGAGGGAAGAACACAATTTGGGACGTAAAAGTAAAGCTTCTTTAAGACAAAATAAAAACAAAGAAGTGACGTAAAAGTAAAGCTTCTTTAAGACAAAATAAAAATAAAAATAAAGAAGTTATAAACAATATAGAAGATAACAAACTTTTCAATTAACATCACACTTTCAATTTATTTTTGCCACCATGTTAATAACAAATATTTTAAATTTGCCACATGGCACCTTTGTTTACTACGTAATACTTTTCGTTTACGCATTAAAATTGAATGTGATAGTAGAGATTATTTTACAAAGTATAAAAATTATAGTGATATGTTTAATTAATTTTAAGCTAAAGAGAGTAAACTGAATTTACACGAAATTCTAGGACCAAATAAATAATTTAATCTTTATTTTTTTATATGAGTCTCTCTTTGTATCTATTTTTTCATTCTCCCCCAGCCTCTTGTTCCGCCAACAACAAATACTTTTGGGTCAATTAATCTTGGGCCCCGTATATTCTAATCCAAACACATCGGGCTCCCTACAGTCCCATACATAAGAATGGGCTTTGGACTTTAACAAAAGAGATAGAAGATTGGATAAGAGTATATTATAACTCTCAGCGAAAACTTTCATTTCAAATAATTTATCAATAAAGGATAATCAGTAGGAATTAATCTTTGGTCAACTTAGTTTGATTTTACCATTTAAGCTAACTCTTGTTGAATTTTTTTTTCATCTCTACTATAATGGTCCCTGATTTTCGATTGGATTGGTATTAAATTGGCTTTGTTCATTGCATAACATTGGACATGCCGACATGGATTGAATTATGTTTAGTTCTTGATGATTCTGTACATTCTCTACTGAGATTTTAGGCTTTAGTCCCTTTTGTTTCTCTTTTATATCCTTTTTAGATGTAATAGAGACATACCTTTGCTGGAGGTAAAAAAAAAAAGCACACAATTTCGATGCTATGAAATATTAGAATTAAAAAGTCCAATTTATCTGATGAAAAAGCAAGGAATGTGAATTGTAAGCGTTAATTATAATTTTATCTAATCTATCCGTATAATTATGGTGATATTTCAATTTAACAATCACAAGTAAGCTACAGAAGAACTTCACAAACTTACGAAATTAAAAATCAAAATTAAACTTATAACTACTATTTCCAAGTCCGCACAATCATTTCCCATGATAAATTAAAGATGCTCTATTTCTATAATCATCGTTTGGACGAGTTTTTCAGTACACCCACATTTCCGTGTAGGATTCATTACTAATCTTTCTTATAGTTGAACCTCATTTTTATCATGCTACATATCTTGCATCGCACCCCAAATATCATGCCACACCGAAATGGAATTTCCAGAACCCACACGCCAACAAAAGTCTTGATGCAGCCAAGAGGCCTTCTTAACTATATATATCCTTCCAAGACGAAAAACATCATATTTTTTCAAGAACAGGACCACAAAAAAATTAGGATTGCTGATAAATGGAGGAGTGACAACCAGTTGGTTGGAGCCGACGAGAAAGAAACAGAGAAGATAAGAACTTGCCACACTTGACATTACAGAAAACTCAAAAACACTAGAGATCAAAGGCTCTTACCAAGAAAGTCCAAAAATAAAGAGCATCTCTATGACTCTATGCAAGAACTCTAAATGAGAAACACGTATTAAGTAGCTAGTTATCATGAATTATGGCTAACAAATAACTATAATTTTCTTTAAAACTTAAAGCCCCTTGTCAGTGAAGTTAGAATTTTCAATCAGTACTTGACTATAGTTCCAAATTTCATGCTATGGTCTGCTATGATTATCCAATATAATTTTATGAAATTTTGTTTTCATTTTCAAATTTAAACATGCTATAGCAATAAATACCCAATTAGAATATTTAATCCCATTTTACTGAGGAAGACAATTGAAGGCACTGCCTACGCAATATTGGCATAGAGTTGCACCGCAAAGTAATTGATACAAACTGAGATTCTACATTAAAAAGTCCAAGTAAAAATCAGTGACTGTGTTTTTAAACTCTTCAAAATCAATAAAATAAATAAATGGAGCATATACATCTCATCATTATGAGTCCTCTCATTTCTAATTTTTTTCCTTCACCATCCAAAATTTAAGTGTACGGAACTAACATTGGCATGACAAATAAAGCTCACACAAACTCGCAAATGGCTGGGAAAAAAAACAATAACAGAATTATCAGCCCGTGAGAGACAACTACAACTTTTAAGTAACACGGTACCTATCCAGTGGATCTTTCAAAAGGAGGCGTTCATGGTAGACTCTCCAAGCATAGTCCTCAAAATCAAAAGAGTTAAACACCCTCCCTTGTCCTTCACCACCAATATTGCTTTCTTCTTCATCTTCTTCCTTTTGGTCCCTGCTGCTGCCAAGGGTTGCCTTGGGAAGGAGCGGAGCGATCCTGCTCTCTGTAGGAAGAGTGATCAGTAATGACATTGTTATGCAGCGTGAACCATTTTCATCTCCCACCGTGGCCACTGGTCTGCCTCTCACTTTCTTTAACTTGCCATTGCTCCACACCTACATATTAATTGTTCAGTCATATTATATTATATAGCCCATTAATTAATACAGGCTTAGGATTAGTTCAAAAAAAATTGGGTTCTAGGATTAGTTTAATTTAATGCCCCTTAAAAATAAAGTTAAAAATTTAAACATAACTTTTGTATAAGACTAAAATTAAAGGCTAAGGCACAACACACAAAAACACTTGAGAGGCACTATGGCTTTTTCTTCCTTTTCCTATTCACCAAGTTGGCTTTTCTTCCTCTGATTTGAATTGAGGACTTTTTCCTTTAGGCCACACCCCCCTCCCTCTATATGAAAAGGTGTTAACAATAAAAACAGAACCTCACAATGCTACATTACCTCCTGGCCCGCCTTGCTATACTAGGGGCCCAACATAAATTATCTGCATGATCAACATTCTAAATCTATAATTTATTTACTCAGAATTTGCATGTAAGAAATAAAAAGATAATGGTTATTTTAAATATACATATTAAGAGTGTGAATAATCTAAACTTTTTTAAAATAACTTTACGTATAACTTAATTATAATTCTTAAAAAATATTAAAGAACGTAATATAAGTTAATATAAGAATGACATCACCAAAATAACATCTCTCTCATTCATGTGTTACATAACTACTTTTTTTGTGTTAAAAGTTTAGATGTGGGAAAAACTCATTTACAGTTTAAAGTAAATGTAGACCACTAACTATAATAAAATTTACAATGAGATTATAGATTGTCTACTAACAAGTATACCTTAAATTTGAAGACAAATCATAATTAACATAAATAGAAAGTTCAACCAGAGTGACTCAACACCCGATTGCCGTGTTATCCAACCACTAAAAAGAGGACTCGGTAACATAAATAATGCCTTGTAAGTTGCAATCGCATAGCAACACTTGCAATATGATGGTACAAGAAAAAAAGAAAAACACTAGCAATATGTAGTTTTTGTACACCGGATGCTATGGCTTGAACAAAACTTGTCTCTCTAAATTTTTGCAAAACAAAACTTGTCTCTCTAAATTTGTGCAAACTAAAACAATACATGCACTTGAGGGGTAAAAAAGTAATCACACATCATAAAGATTTTTGCCCAACATGATTACATGACAATATTAATATATAAGCATTCCCAAGAAAAACAGGCCACTAGCCATAAGAAATAAATTTCCTTGAGAGAAGTTAGATTGTACAATAAAATTAACAAATATCCAAATCATAAAGCAAACTAGCCATGTTCATTGTTTCTGAATAAAATAACAACTAATTAATTAACAATTAATAAAAAGGTCCAAAAAAAAATCTCACCTGAGCAATATCGCCAATGGTAACCAAGATAGAGTCCACGTGTGGCAACACAGAAACCCATCCTGAATCCGACAACAACGAGTACTTCTGACACCTTATCTGGTACTGCAACCCGACTACAAACGGGTAAAACCCACCCGACATGGCGGGCCTGGTACCGGGCAGACACTCAGAGATCCACATCACCGAGCAAAGCCGGGTTGGGTCATCCCCCATCGGGTTCTCGAACCCCACAGCCTTCGACAACAAATCAATTATTTTCAGACCCAAGTTCTCCAGTGCACATGCGAACTCGCGCAGAGAAGCTAATGCCAACTCGCTCGACTCGCTCGAACACGACGAGTCCAGGCGGAACGACTCGCCGAGTCCGGCACCATCTTCTTCGTCGTCGTCGTCGTAACCTAGAGGCCAGTTCTTGGGGAAGAAGGACTCCTTCTGGTCTCTAGAAAGGTCGAAGAGGGCTAGCGCCTCTGACTCGGCCGAGTTGGCGAGTTCGGAAGACACGGAATGATCGGTGAGTTGGGCGAAACCGAGTTGAGAAACGGAGGAGAGGAGGTCGTTTGGGGCTTGTTCGGAGAGGGAGAGGGAGAGGACGGGGGGACACGTGGCGGCGGAGGAGGAGCGGCGGGTGGGGAGGGAGAGGTTGGGTGGCATGCGGTGGAGCAGCCGTGAGAGCGCGTCGGCGGCGTCGGAAGTGGAGAGGAGGTTGTTGGGGTGAGTCGACGGCGTTGGCGGCGGCGCTGAGGTGGCGCCGCCGTAGAGGTTTGGTAACTTGTGAGCTGAAGAGGCCATGACGTGAGAAGAGAATGCGAGATGTGGTGTGAATAATATTTTGGTTCCCTTCCCTTTTTGTTCGTATAATTTCGCCTCGTTTGTTGAGTCCAAGCTTGTGAATATTGGGCGGCAAAGGACGATTCACACGTGTGAAGGGCCCATTTCATAATGCTTGCTTCTTTTTAGAAGATAGGTGAGTTGTCAATCGTTTACTGATTATTAATTTTATAATAAATATTTAAGAGTCTATTAAATATAAATAATAACTAATAAATATTAGACAACTCACCATGAATACTAATACTCTAAAAAAAAAGATAAGTATCAGAATAATCTCCTTCCCCTTTTGTTTTTTTGACTAATAATTCTTTATTTCCTTGTTCAAAATGAGACATTATAGTTAATAGTGTCTAATTTGGTAGGCTTTATTGGATTTGAGAATCCAAATCCGCATTTATTAAACCATAATAGGACATCTTTTGACACAATTTTATTGCTGAATGTTTCTTAAGGCAGCATTATAAAACGAACGTTTTTAATTTGCAAATTTAAAATTAATATTAATCTGATAAATGAATAGTATATAAAAATATTTACATTGGTTAACAACTTTGAAATTATATATACTTAAAATAAATAAAATATATTTAATGATTTTTTTAAAAGTTTACTATTAACTATAATATTATGCATAACTCACTCTGGAGTACACTTTGGAGAGAACAAATTAAAATTTTGTTTTGGACTGGAATCTTTTAATCCTTTCCAAATAGTTTCATTATAGTATATAAGGCGTGCCTCAATTAGTTACTCTCTCTTTTTTTTTTCTTTCTATATAGTATATACTATATTAAATTTGCTCTTGTGATAAAATCCATTTTTTAAGTAATTATTTGGAATAAATTTTCAATTTGTAATCAATTAATTTTTTAAATATTTGTTCATTAATAAATATATGAATACACATAAATTTTTTTATATGAACTTAAATATGATTGATGGATCCTTTGAGTATTCGTCCATTAATAAATGTGTACTTATATAAATTTTCGTATATAAATTTAAACATTATCTCTTGTGTTATACTATCATAATTTAAAAAAAAAAGTTAAGAGAACATTCATTTAAGTATTTCAAATATATGCTTAATATTACATTGGTCATATCAAAATTGTTCTCCAACATCTATAAATACTATTAAAATAGTCTTTAAAATACCATTAAATTAGTCATTCTGTAAATAAAATTGATAGCATTAATAGTCATTGAATAATTAATTTAATATTATTTATAAACAAAAGACTAATATGATGTCGAGTATATATTTGAATGATTAAAATAGACATTTACTTGAAAAATTAATATTTTCAATTCAATCTACATAATTATAATAAAAAATTAATATATAAAAACTTTAAAAAATTATTTACCCCAAAATTAACAAATCCAAAATATTAACATATAATTTTACTTAATTACATAAGTCTATAACATTAAAATTTGTAAACTACTAACTAAATATATAAGTGTTCGTGCACGAGCTAATTGACTAGTCATTTATTTATGAATAATGATATGTATTAAAAAAAATAGTAAGAATTTTATCAGAATTCAACTAAATTTAAGGTAGTTGTTAGATAAAATAAAAGTGATAAAGATTACTCATTCATTTAAGAATCAATAAATATAACAACTTATTTTATCAAAAAAATTAAGAAAAATATTATGGTTATGTAGCATTTTTTTTTGTGAGGACAAATTTGTTCCTCGTATTTGAATAATAAAGAAGTGAAATATGAAAAGAAAGCCAACAAGTATGTTTCGCATACTTTATATATATATATATATATATATATAAATGATAGTAAGAATAAGTTATTCTTGTATTCTTAATAAGAATGCCAGTGATATACTTTAAATTTTGAAAGGTAGGTAAAAGCTTATTAAAAAATTTACCTCCAGGATGCTCACCAAGGCTGGCTACGTACTTATAGCCATTGGGCACCCAAGGAATTTTCCTAAAGGAAAATGATCACCAAAACTCGTATACTTTAAAAGTATTGAGCTTGTTTCGCATGCTTCAATCTCTAAATATATCAAGAATAATATGAAAAGATGAATATTAAAGAGCGGAACCTCCTCTTACAGGGTGAAGATGGTTCAAGCTCACAAAAAAAAAAATTAAAAATAAATATAAATATAACAGATTATATATTTATAGGTTTATATAAGTTTGGAGACCTCATATAATAACCAAATGCATGAATTGAATTTATATATATTTTTTTAGAGGAGAATGATTAATTTTTTTTGACTGACTATATATATATATATATATGTTTGGTTGAGAACGCCAATTATATTATATATATTTGAATCAATCCCACCATCATGCGTAACAATGATTGCTTACCTGAAATATAAGCCAACTGGGGCCGAATGTGGGTCTTTGAATGCTCGAAACTGCATTAATTAAGCAGAAGGAAATTACGAAACGAAGAATTTTCCAGCTGGAAAGAAATTTCATAAAAGAGAGAAGAAACAATTCATTAAATGTGTATTTAGGTTACTTGTGAAAAAAAAGTTAAAATTAATTATATTTATAATTATAAAAAAATTAATTTATATTTAGATGTATTAGTTTATAATTAATTTTAAGATAAATTTTTTTATTTGAATTGTATAAAAAAATTATTTTTATATATTAAATTACTAAAAGAAATATAAAATAATTAAAAATTTTATGTAGTTGAGGATAAAAAAATATTTATCTATTAAAGCTTTTGAAGTAATTTATAATTACATAATTAAAAGCTCTAAATATAAGTTTTTTAAAAAATAAGTTGTTTTTAATTATAAAAAATAAATCTCAACTTATAATTAATTTTATACACTTTAAATAAATAAAATAGATTTTAAATAAAATATTTTTTTATTTAAAAAACTATTTTAATAAAAAATAATCTTTTTCAAATATACTTTAAATAAAAAAAAGAGAAAAAAAAACAAAAACAGAAACAATTTCTGCACAATGAAAAAGAGATAAATACACTAATAATTTAACCTTATAAATATGAGCGTTGTTATAATATTTTGATAGATTTAATATTTAGAATAAATTGTTAATTAATTATTAATTATTAATTTTATAATATATATTTAAAATTTTATTTAATATAAAAAATATTTAATAATTCACATTAATTACTAATATTTTTTTATGAGTTAATTATTAATATCTTAAAAAAGATAAAATAAATACTGAAATAATCACCTATATATTAAGCAAAATTTAACCCAGAGGGAACACTGGAACATGCTCTAATACACAGCAGTAGCACAGTGAAATATCTTGATTGAAACGATAAAATTTGAAAAATTATTTATGTACCCATTTGTTTATTAAAATTTTAATATTAAGAGTAAATTGTTAAATATTTATTAGTTATTATTTATTTTTAATAAATTTTAAATATTTATTATAAAATAAATAAATAATTAATAATTAACAACTCATTTTAAATACTAAATTTAGTATAATATAAGAAAATATCATAAGAATTTCTAAAATTTTAGCTAAACACTCTATCATAAGAATTTCATTTAATATTTAGTGTACGTGCCATGTGGTTGAATAAAAAATTGGCAGCTTTTGAAGCTGCAGGTTATAGTGGCAGTCTTCTGCCTTGTTGTGAGGAAAGATGCGCCTGTCGTGGCAGCAGGAAGGGATGGTTTTCGACAGTTGGACACGGGCCTGACCCTTCATTTACTTTTTAAAGTTTTGTTCATAATAAAATATAAGTGCAATTATCTTAAACATATCATTCTACAAATTAAAATTATTTTTTTCTAAGATTAAATTATTTTTTTTGTTATTTTTACATGACACATTAAAAATTTATATTTAATTTTGGCACGTTACATTTTATCGCCTGTTTTACAAAATTTTAGCAAAAATTTATGAATTATGAGTTAAGTTATACTAATCTTTATAATTTATGTAAATTTGTGTAAATATATAGTTGTTAAATTTATTCTTATTTTATCTATTTATGTAACTTTTGTACCTTGCACATTTCCCATAAAATTGAAATACATGAAATTAAACTTTAATTCTTATAAACAATAATAATTATATATTACTTTTGGATTTAAATTTTGTTTCATTATTTATATTAAAAAAATATTATACTATTATTTAATCATGTTATCACATTTAAGGATGAAATTTAAATAAATAAAAATTTAGGGGATTAAAATTATATTTAAAAAAATTAAAAGGAAATTTTAATTTTTAAAAAGTTTGAAAAGTCATGATCGTATCACACATGTAGTTCTGCCCTTGGTCACAATATCAAAATAATTTTATCTATAAAATAATTGTTATTACAGTCAATTTTGTTTAATGATATATCAATAACTATTAAATAATAATATAAGAAATTTTTACAATAACAATGAATCAGAATTAAATTTATTATTTAAAAAAATTACATATTACTTATTTGATTTCATTATTGATGGCATTTATATGTTGTGAATTTCTATAAATTACGGATCATAAAAATATGTTAACGGTAAAATAAATTAAAGATTACTAGAGTTAATCCTTTATGATTGATTAATTAGTTTTTTTAAAACAAAAGCAAAATCTAATGACGCGACTTCAGCTTAATTTGGAGTATCCATCGAAGGTTAGGGAGAGAGGGACAAGTTTCAATTCCCTTCTCCAAGATCTGATTCCCAATTTTTGTTTTTATAAAAAAGTTGACATTACAGCTGATTGTGAATTACTTAACTAACTACGCTACGTTTATTGGAAGAAATCATCTGCAAATATTAGATTTTATTATCAATATAAAAACTTTTGTCAGTCATCAGAAAATAGAGGTCAATTTTTTGGATAACATAGGATCTAGATATATCAAATTCAAACAGCTGTTCAGCCTTTGAACTAGCCAAATTTTTATTTCTTATAGGCCTATTGAACACGTTTCTTTTATTTATGTTTTCCCAATATACAGGGGTTTGTTTACTTATATGACACGTAAAGGAAATTATCAGATAAAGTACTAATTAATCACGCTGCCTTAATTATATTATGATAAAAAATTACAACGACAGTTTGTACCCATTTTTTTTTACAACAACAACGTCAACAACGGGAGCATTTGTCATTATGCAGGCAAATAATACGAACTACTAATCCACAACGTACCAAAATTGGTTTAGGAATTGGTTTAGGTGATGCTGATGTAATCTGTTGCATTCACAAACATAATCAAAGTAAACATCAAATTGTGTCAAGAACTCACGATATCAAGCAAAAAAGGGGAAAAAATCAATATAATATATGGAGTTGTTCTCTTTTTTTATATAAAAAAATATATGGTTTATTTATTACTTAAATTTGGTCAAAGTTGACGTGATAATTAACCTAAACCACTTGGTCCAAGTAGTTAGAGTAATAGAAATTGAGCAAATCTTTGGTGATAGTGATAATATATGAGGGATATTGCATCCAATGTTATGTTGGAGAACCTAGATTATACACTAGACAAGTGCAAAGGTAATCAGTATCAACAAGCACTTTGAGCAAAAGAAATTGAAGAGGAAACCCAGAAAACAGACATTGAAGAGCTTGAAGGCTACAAATTTAGTGATGATGAGAGCATTAGACTTGGAAATGAATAATGTTGAAGAGGATTACTAGTTTAAATCCTAATTTATGATAGGATTTGCATTTGCAATCTTATTGTCTTATGTTTTATCTTATGTCTTAGTAGTACTTTGGTTTTTCAAGACTTCATTTGCATCTAGAATGAGTTTAATGATTAATTTTTAGAGTAAATGGACAAGTTAGTCTATATAAATATCTTTTATTTATAATTTATTTTATGAATTTATTCTTATATACGAGTTAGTCTTTAAATTTATAAAACTTGTATCAATTTAGTTATTTTGTTATTTTTGGTTGACTAAGTTAAATGATGGCTCTTAACGTGACACATTAAATGTCTATGTGTAACGTTTGGTGTCACATGATATGTTGCTTAGCACTTTTCCTTAAAGTATGACGTCATTTTAACTTAGTGAGAGAGTGATTAAGTGTTTTGTAATAAGGAGGTTAGTGTTCATTAAGCTAAAATGATATTATATCTCAAGTGGGAAGGCTGAGTAACGTGTTATGTGACACTTAATATTACACATAAGAACTTAACGTGTCACGTCAGATGTCATTGTTTAACTTGGTTAACTAGAGATAATAAAAAGACTAAATTGATACAAGTTTTATAAATTTAAGGACTAACTCGTACACAAGAATAAATTTAGATATTAAACTGCAAATGAAAAATATTTTATAGGACTAAATTGCTTATTTACTTTTAATTTTTATGAAATCTTATTACTACATTCTCCACCGGTCCGTATAGCCTTTAAGCAAGCTGAGTTTAGAAATTGTTGCCTCCACTCATCTTTTGCCTCATGACAATATTAATTATATTAAAACTCAAATTTTTTGTTCTTAATCACGTCTCTTCAATAAAATATTATTAACTAAGGAAAAAATGATAATTAAGAAAGATGTGATATTTGCAAGATTAGTAATGGTGATGACTTAGGCAAATATGATTCACAAACTAATCTCCTACAACTAATGTCACAAAAATTCCGACATCTTTATACAAACAAAAATGCATTATTATTGCTGTAACTTGTCAAGGAAAGGGGAATAGTTACAAAAGGGCAACAAGATTGACTATAATAGGTGACAACCCTATACTTATAAATAGGAATCTTGTCTCCCATGTATAGATTCTGGATCTATCACTCTTAATTTATTTATATTATGAGTCAATGACTTCATTGATTTAATTGTTGAAGTGGACTCAACCTCGTACCACTTCTCTCTTATTGAGATTTACCATCATTGATCTCGAGTTCATTCTATAAATTAGTCGAAGCTCGTCTAACACTTATTAGTTGACAATTTTACTAAACATAATAATTAATATAAAAAAGCACAAATTATAAATGTAAAACAAGCAACTCTCTTATAATTTATAACTAACTACCAATCATAAACAAAACCAACTACTAATCAAAATGTGTTAGTAACTTTATTTTTCAAAACAATGAATAAAGAAACTAACAGCTAGTTTGATTTGTTTTTTGTTTTTATTTTCAGTTAGATATGTTTTTATTATAATAACAAAAATGTCACATTATTTTCACTATGTTTCCTGTTTTTAAAATTTGGTAAAAGAAATAGTAAAAAATATTTTGTTGTTTTCACAATTTTCTTTATAAAATTTTAAAAACAAAAAATATAATACAAATAAGATGACATTTTTATAATGATAATAAAATCATATATAATTAAAAATGAAAACTGAACTCTAAAGTGATAATATGTTTCTAAAACAACTTTCGTATATATTCGTCTTGAAAGAGCACAAATACAACGACGGAGGTTAATAGTGTAAAGCAACGTCTGCCCTTCCATGGGCCCTACTTAATTTTGGATTTTGGTTTTCCGGCAATCAAATCCCCAAAGCTCCCTTGAAGGCTGAAATCAAACAATCAAAGTAGCACCACTTGGCCTCGCATCACCGTCCATTTTGATAACAAAATCGGAAGGAGCACCCATCCATGATGCATCATACTGGTGATTCACACAATACCTGAACCACGAAGAAACAGAAAATCCGAATACAAATTGGGAAGCCGAGGAAGCAAAAGGCAAAAGCACTTGGATTGGATCATCCGCAATGTTTTCTAGATTCTTTCAGAAATCTTCTCCGCAACAACCCCCACAGGTACATGCTCAATTTCTTCCATAAATAATGCTCATTACAAATTGTAAATTCTTGGATTCTTTAGTGATTGATTATGAATGCCGTTGAAGAATGTTAGGGGACGATTTTTGTTGAATAATGCATTGATATGAGTTTTGAAACTAATGCTTGTTTTTGAAAATTTCGCATGGTGTTCAGCAGCAGAACGTGGAGCAGGGTAGTTTTTCATCGGCGGATTTCGATCCCCGAGTTGTTCTCCACTATGGTGTTCCATCTACTGCGTCTATCCTTGCCTTTGATCGTATTCAACGTCTATTGGCAGTGGGAACACTGTGAGTTATTTCTTGTTATTGGCCTTGTGTTGGAACTGCGCATTCTAATCGTATTTTCTGCTTTATTAGAATTCTCCATTTCCGATGAAACCAAAGTAAAATATTCATGAATCATCATACAACTTTCTATTTTTAAGTAATGTCAAATATATGATGCATGCTTTTTTATGCAGTATATATGACATCTACCAAGTAGTTTTAATAAATTCCTGCTTTTGGAACTAGCTGATAATACGTTTAGTACTTCTTTTTTTTCTTTAATTGTGTTATCAAAACGAGTTTTTATGTTTCATGTGCCTCGAAATTGTGTTTTTAACTTCATTAGATGTGCATTTTTTTTTAATCATTCAAAGTCTCATCATTCTTTTGTTGTGATGATTGAGGAGTAACTTAGATATTGGAGCAGCAATGTAGTACATTAGTACATAGTGGTGTCGTGAGCTAGACAATTTTCCTACGTAGACTGTTAGTGGCTTTGTGAGTTGGCTTCAACATTTTCTTCGCTTTTGTAGTGATGGCAGGATAAAGGTGTTTGGTGGTGACAATATTGAAGGGATTCTCTTCTCTCCTAAGCATTCATCCTTCAAGAATTTAGAGGTTTGTAATTTTGGATCCATGATGAAACTTGAAACCAAAGTAATGTGTATCAATCATTCAATCTTATATTGAGTATTACCCTGAGAATCTGTTTTATTTGTTCTTTGAGTGTGTGCATCTCTGGAGTTCATGTGTATGTGGTGATATGTGAGTGCATGGTGTGCATGTGCATGCAGGTGCATGCATGTGGATTGATCTAGCATTAGGAGACAAAATCACGTTTATTGAACTCTAGATGTAAAAAATGAAACGTTTTAAAAGAATTCCATGGATATTATGGTATCTTATGTTTTCTTTTGGCATCTCTCTCACAGTTCTTGGAAAATCAAGGTTTTCTTGCTAGCGTCTCAAGTGATAATGAAATACAGGTACCTTCTAAGACTACTAAAATTCTTTTAAACTGTCTATGATCAGGCATTCTCTGTATCTGCTTATGGTTTTTTTGTTTTGTTTTTATTGTAGTCCACCCGAGCTTTCTTACTTTGGTCATTATCTTGTTTTTTAAAGTGGATCACTTTTATCACCTTGTTTCTTTTCTTTTGTCTCTCATTCTTCCCCCTTTCCTCTGTTGCATTTACTAACCGGTTCAATATGTTTCTGATAACTGCAGGTTTGGGATTTGGAAAGCAGGCAAATTGTGTCTTCTTTGCAGTGGGAATCGACTATAACTGCTTTCTCTGTTATTTATGGCACCAGTTACATGTAAAATACTTGTTCAGATAATTTGGAATCTGCATTTGCATGCTACTCTTTCTTGTAAAATCTTGGCACACGGGTCTATAACATTTTTACCCTGTTGATGAGTTTCAGGTATATTGGAAGTGAGCATGGGATGGTATATGTGCTGAAGTTCGATTCTGAAGACAGAAAAATTAAAATATTGCCTTATTATGTTCCCACAAATGTTATAGCTGGTAAGTACTCATTCTTGTAGTTCATTTATGCCATATTTGAGTTGGAAGCAAGACTTGTATTTTTGCACCGACCAAAATGGCTGGTTTAATTGAAGCATTCTTTGGTTTGAGTTTGGTATGTGGGGAGAGATACGGTCTGATCCAAAATTCCTGATTCAGATGTAAGACTACTCTCTTTGGATGCTGATTGTAACCCACTAACCACACATTTTGAAATGACCTTATGGTTGTGCATGAGTGAAATGTAGTTATTGCGTGCTTGGTGTAATCTATCAACTTTCTTGACATAGGTGATGTGTGTTATCCAGAGAGATTACGAGGTAAGGATTATAACTACAACTGAAATTGTGTATAAATGCATATAGTAATGTAGGGGATCTAATACTCTTTTTTGACCTTTTGCTAATATCCATGTCATTTTATATAGATGTTGTTCAATAATCACTTGACTTAAAAGTTTAAGCTGTTAGGTGAAGGCCTAAGAATTTATTTATATTTATTCTAATACACCCGTTCATGCAAAATTCATTTGGGCTTGAGCTGTAATTAAAGCACAAATCCACCACTGCCTTATGTTGAAATCAAGTTTTTGATGGTTTGGTCAAAGAGGCTTTGATACCAAGTTAAGGATTTGCTTGACCGAAAAGACTAGAAGTTTTAACTATTAGGTAAAGGGATAGCATGTAATTTATTTCTTACAACATTATACGGTGTTAGGCTAGTATATTTCTCAAGTACATGGAAGTTATTGTAGGGTTTAATCGTGCTGCTAGATTCACTAAGGTGCGTATGAAAAAGTATTTCCTAGAAGCATGATAGTTTTACTTAATGTACCCTTCTGATGCACTGGATTGAAATGAATTTTCCCTCTAGGCTATGTGGTTTTCTGACAATGAAGACACTTGGAGAAGGATGGCTGATGAATGGAAGATACTGCAAAGCTTTGCACTTTATTTTGAAGGGGGATAGGGTGACTTGTCAATGGTGTTAGGTAGTAGTGCTTGTATTATATGGTGCATTCTACTTGAAAAGGAATACTTGGGTATGTCTAGATTTAAAGATCATAGAGGACCCTTTTGGTTGCTTTGAACCCTGTATAGAAACATAGAGATTATGACTGGGATTGTGTGACTAATCAGTCTATTCAGGCATATGTTTATATATACAAGATCAATTACAAGAACAATTAACTCCTAAATTAGAGCACTAATTATAGCTGTACAGAAAATACAGGTTATGCACATGTAATACATGTCTAATATAATTATTCTAACAATTAGTAATTTGGAGTTTTAGGTTTTTGGTGTATTCTTCTGGTACTTCTTGTCCTCCATGGGTGATGTTTCTTGTATACTTGTTTTCTTGGATTGCACCATATTGATTTGATGCTTTGTAAATTGTAATAGATAGATTTGACTTATTAACTAGAAGACTTGTGATCATCTTTAATGAAATTCCTTCATTAGAGCAGATTATTGTTTGTATGTCATAACTCATAAATGTAACATAAGTTTCTATTAAAAAAATGTACCATAAGCATATGGTTAATATCTAATTTGTATTTTTTCATGTGGGAAATCATATAATTTCTCTAAGTATAACATCTAACTTGTTTCAAAATGTTGCTCACCTTTGCAGAAGAAGTTGGGATGTCACTTGATCATGTTTCAGTTGTCAGAGTTGTTCATCAACCTTGTTCTAATGGAAACAGGCAAGACAGCAATTTACTTAAGAGTTTCTCTAATTAATTTTCTTGTGTTGTATGAGGAAATTGTGAGACATGATTTTTAGGTAATTCTGAATCTCCATGGCTAGGCTAGTTGATTTCTCTATTAAATGGTCATGTATTTGGGCCTTTTCTTTTAGAACAATAAGGGAAATTATGAATTGGCCTGAGTTTGAGTTTCATCAATTTCGAGATAGGCTTGACCACTAGGGGTGGCAAAAGATCCATCAATCCATTATCCATCCAGCCCATCCATATATAAATCCAATCCAATCCAATCCGTCCATTTATGAAATGGTTTTTAATGGATTGGATTTACTAAATCCAATTCATGTATTGGATGGCTAATGGATCATCCAACATATCTGTAACATCCATTTGCATGCGGAATGCTTCTCTGTTGCAAAAACGTAAACATAGCCACTGCCCTTCTTCTTCTAGAATTGGAATGTCTTTTGGCTTTTCCTACGCAGGGCTTTCTCGCCCACTGTAGCTTCTTCCGAGACTGTTTGTCTCATTTGTGTTCCCATTTTTTTTTGTTATTATGTTTCAAAAAATGAATTAAAGAAAAAGAAAGAAAAGCCCCGTTTTGTGGCCACTTTGAAATACTTTTATAATTTTGGAAATTAAGTGGCTTCCAGCCAAGCATTACCAAAATTCTTAATTGCTAAGGAGCACCAATGAGATTTTATTTTCTATTGATTTGTTAACCGTGGAAATACACTCAAATAACGAATAAGGAAAAATTAATTTTTTTTAAAAATTACATGAAAAAATAATATAATCAATAATAGATGAATTAGATGGTTTGGATATCCATATGTTAAAATAGATTAACAGATGGGTTGGATATCTATCCATTAAACAGGTTGTGGATGGATTGGATTTTCTAATAATTTTTTAGTGGATCTAAAATTAATTAATGGTTTATTTTTTACCCATCCATTATAGTCCGATCCAAAATTCATCTGATCCATCCGTTTGGCACCCTTATGGACCACAGAGAACAATTGGATTATAAGTATACCATGAGATACAAGTTTTTTTTTTATAATGAGGTTTGAATGGAGTATATGCAATTTTTTATCTAGTTTTCAAAGGAGAGTGAAGTTTTCTTCACTTTTTGTTGTATGGCAATGGATTATACTCAAGGATTCTGCAATTTAAATTCAATTTTAATTGCTTGGAGTTTCTTCTTGTTTGAAATGTACAACATGCAGAAGAAACTCAAGACAGATATAATTAAGATGATCGTAGAGATCCAGTGAACTACATGGTTAAAGAAAGCAAGAACAATAAAAAGCCTTTACTCCCCTTATAAACAGTTGCACTCATTCAAAAGCAAGCTTCTTCTTCTTCATCCATAAGAATGACAAGTGGGAAGTGGCATCAAAATTTGTTGCAGTGTTTAACTTGAGGCTTTTGGTGGGTTAGGACAAAGTGATAGCCTGTTTAAAATGGGGCTTTTTTAACCTGGCCCGTTCAGCCCCCAGGCTGAATAGGTTAGGGCTGGATGTTAAGTAAAAATTTGTACATAATATAATTGGGTTAAATGGGTCAACATACAGGTTAAATTAACCCATACTTTTTATTTTATTTTATTTTTTTTGGAATGGGCAGTCAAACTTGTAGTGTTAGGGTGTGACTGCCAATTTGGAAACCCTTTTGTTAGGTTGTGATATTTGTATAGAATGATTCTATTTGATCACAGCCAAGTTAGAATAATTTGAAATATTCTGCATGTTACAATAAAAGCAAGCAGATACTTTTGTGGGAGCTGAGTTTGAAACTTTGATGGGATATTCTTCTGAAATCTGACCTTGAAATATTGTCCTTAACACCTCGTAGACAAACTTGAATGTCTTAATGTAAGATGCTTGCCCCTAGATGATTTCCATCTTACTGTGTAAATTGAACCATCCATTTTGTTCTATTACTTGTTGATTATGCTAATTGCTTGCAGCATGGAAAAAGTCATTGCAAAATGCACATATCAAAGATACACTGTTATACACATTGTGTACATAGAATATATTCATAACCTAACGGTGCTTAGCTTTTGTGTAATATGTACGGTATGTTCATGTTTTAGAGTATTTAATTAAAATCATTATTTTGCAGACTGCTGATCGCCTATGAGAATGGTGTGATGGTACTCTGGGATGCTTCTGAAGATCGAATTGTTCTCATCAGAGGCCACAAGGACATCGAATTGATGAGAAAAATGGTGGCTAGTTGTCCAAATGACACTAAGGATGAACTTTCTGATGATAAATTAGACCATGAAGAAGAGGATAAGGAGATAAGCTCTGTTTCTTGGGCATCTAATGATGGATCAGTTGTTGTTGTTGGTTATGTAGATGGGGATATAATGTTTTGGGACTTGTCAACTGCTGACTCTCCCCTAGATCAGCAAGCTCAAAAATTGTCAAATTCTGTTGTCAAGCTTCAGTTATCATCAGCAGATAGAAGACTCCCTATTATTGTTCTACATTGGTGTGCCAATAAATCATATAATAATAGTGGGGGCCAACTTTTTGTCTATGGTGGTGACGAAATTGGGTCTGATGAAGTTCTGACAGTAAGCTTCATACTCATAGTAGCTATTTGACGATGATGTTTTAATAGTTATTGTAATAACTAAAAATATCCTGATGTCTATCATAATGTTAACCTTTGCAGGAGATTATGCATAGATGAGAAAAAGTTTTCCTTAGTTTTTGTTATGATTGTGGTATCTGTATACAATAACAGGAAGAAAAAAAAAAACCATAATTTCACCACAAAAAAAAGCCATAGTAATGAGAGCCACAAGTTCAAGTTGCCACAAGATCCTGTCGCAACAGGTAGTCTTATGAATGATTTAGAGGAAGTTTAGGTGAATGAGGAAACCAGCTGGAGGCAAAAGTCATGTGTTCAGTGGGCTAAGGATGAAGATGTCAATTTGAAATTTTCTATCGGGTGGCCTCCTGGTAGATATGGAAGAGTTTTATCAGGGAGATTGCAGATGATAGAGGAAACATGGTTAGGGATCCGAGCTTAATTTCTGAATAGATTACTGGATTTTTTAAGTTTCTTTATTCAGAAGATATCAATTTTAGGACTTCTGTTGAAGAGTTAGATTGTTGTCCAATTCCTGCAGAAAAGCCCACACGACTAAAATAACCTTTTGAGGAGGAAGAAAAAAGGGATATTTGGAGTATTGATTGACATAATGCTCCAGGTTCAGATAGTATACAGTTGATTTCTTTTATGTGTTGGGATTGAAGGAGATCTTATAAGAGTCTTTTCTGAGTTTTTTTTCTTAATGGTAAGGTTGGGATTAGAATGTAGTCAATGTGCCTTTAGTACCTTGGTTCTTAAAAAGGATTCTTCTATGAAGTTTAAGGACTATTGAAACATTAGTCTGGTCTCCCGTGTCTACAAAATTTTGACTAATATCTTATCAGTTCAATTGAGTGAGCTTTTATTACCTTGGTGGATGACACTTCTATTTTTTGGATAATGACAAGGATAATTTGATGAATTTCCTGAGTCGATTTCTTTCTGGGATCAAGTGGTACAGAAAATTTCTAGAAGGTTGGATAAATTGAAGGGTGCTTTCTTCTCTTTAGGAGGCTGTATCACTCTTATTCAGGCCTCTTTATCCAATATCCCCCTTTATTTATTGTCTTTCTTCAGGATCCCTGTTGGAGTTGTGGACAGAATGGAGAAGACTATGAGAGTGTCTTTGGTGACGACTTGGGGATACCAAGAGGATCATCTAGTGAATTGGGAAATCTGTTGCAAGCCTAAGAAGGAGGGGGTTTGGGTCTTGGTAATTTGGTGTTTAAGAACATTGTCCTAACTACCATATAATTATGGTGGTTTTCTCTGGAATCATATTCTCTATGGCACCAAGTAGTTCAGACTTCAGAGCGAGTATGGGATTCAACACAGCTGGGATGCAACGGTTGCAGTTTGCCACTCACTGAAATCCTTGGACATTTATCTTAATGGAGTATGCTTCTTTCCTTCCTTTGGTTTCTTTCAGATTAGGGGATGGCTCTCATGTTAGATTTTGTGAGGATTTGTGGGCTGCAGTCTTGCACATCATCTGTTTTCTGTTTCTTATTTATGCCTTTATTGCTTATCCTCTCTGTGTCACCACCCCATTTGAAGCTTCTATTTTTTCCATAATTTTACCATCCATTGGAATTTTCATTTTTTTTAAACTCTCGCAACAAGCTTTGGAGGTGGACTATCCTCTTTGTGGCTTGATTCTATTCGCCCCTCTTCTTTGGTGGACAGCAGGAATTGGACTTTAGACTCCCCTGGGTGGTATTTTAATATATCCTATTTCCAGTTCCTTACTCTCCAAACAGGGATAACTTTCTTATTGCTAACCCCCTTTGGAAGTCCGATAGCCCCCTTTAAGGTAAAGCCCTTCATCTGGATTACTTAATAAGTTAATAGGATTAATACAAATGATTTGTTGCTAATTCTTAGACCACACAAAGCTTTCTCTACTAACATTTGTATGTGTTTCTGTGATTCTGATGACTAATATCCATTTATTTGTACAATGTCCAGCTGATAGATATTGTGATGTAGGCTGTTTGGATTTTTTAATTTTTGGGTGTGTGCTGTTTGGATTTATTGGTGAATGTTGGATCTGTCCAGTATGCTTTGAGCACTATCTCATATCTCATTTTCAGTGATTTTGGGAGGTGTAAGAGGGCAAGGCTCTTTGGTGGTGTGCAATGTATGCAGTTATTTGGTTCTTATAGTTGGAGAGGAATGCCTGAATTTTTGGATATAGTTTTTTTTTGCCATCATTGCCTCTTTTATGGAATCAAGTGTGATCTTTCTGGCTTCTTTGTGGTGCTCAGCTAATGGCCTCTTTAGATGGGTTTCAATGATGATCATGCAGAGGGACTGTCGAGTTTTGCTTAGTTGATGTGGCTTTCTTGTTTGTTCTGCCTCTTAGGGTTTTTTGTTTCTTTTAGGAGGATATTTTATCCTCTGGTTTTTCCCTTTACTCTTTTTCTTCTCTAATAATATTTCTTCTTCTA
Source organism: Styphnolobium japonicum (assembly GCA_023212625.1). Classification (NCBI taxonomy): domain Eukaryota; kingdom Viridiplantae; phylum Streptophyta; class Magnoliopsida; order Fabales; family Fabaceae; genus Styphnolobium; species Styphnolobium japonicum. The sequence continues at coordinate 6,638,516 of JALBWW010000006.1, forward strand.
TAGAAAGGATAAAAAAGAAAGAAAGAAAGCAAAAGGTCCTAGATGAGTACTAAAAATGGTCTGTGCTTCTTCTTTAGTCACTTGGTGCTTTGCTTTTGTTTTATACAATGTATATACATCTTGTCGTCCTAATGGAGTAAAGTTGTATTTCCTATTGAAAAGAAAAGAAGAAAACAGGCTATGTGAACTTGTGGAGCAAACACTGTTCAGCCTCTGTGCATCGTTACTTCATTGTTTTTTATTGTAGAATAACTATTTTTGTTGGAACCTCTTAATGCTACAATTAGTTTTTCACTTTTGCTATGTTAGATTTGAATTGGCTTTGTAATATTGGCAGTGTCAACGGTCTGTTAATATTTCATAAATTCACTTATGTAGATAATTAATGTGTCACTATAATATGGCCTTTTTCTTGTTCACAGGTTTTGAGCCTTGATTGGTCTTCTGGGATAGAAAGTCTAAAGTGCACTGGTCGCATTGATGTTACACTTCATGGTTCTTTCGCTGATATGGTTTTGTTATCTAGTGATTGCCATACAGAGGGAGCTTGTAATATGTTATTTGTATTGACTCCTGGACAACTGGATCTTTATGACAATGATTGTTTGTCTTCTTTAATGTCTCGGCAAGAAAAGAAGACTTCTGTTCCCACAATGCAATATCCCATGGTCATACCCACTCTTGAACCATACATGACAACAGCAAGTCTTGGTGTCGTATGCCGAGATGTGAAGTCATTTAGGGCCTTGTCTGAGGTAATGCATACTTATTAGGTCTAAAGATTCTTTATTTTTCTATGGCTATTTGCTATCCCTATGGTAACTGTTATATAGATGTTATGTTTTCAGTACAAACATTGATAATTTTTATCCTTTTTTTTTAAAGATAAAAAAAAATCTATTGTCACCACCACTAACAGCAAAGGATATCTGTGTAGATTCTTGTAGCTGCAAAGCAGCATTCAGTACAAAATCAGACAAGTATGGGTATAAAGTGGCCTTTGACCGGTGGTGTTCCAGGTCAGCTTTTCAAAGAAGACCATCATATCAATCAAATATACATAGCGGGTTACCGAGATGGATCTGTTCGGATATGGGATGCCACATATCCTGCTTTGTCACTTGTTTACAACATAAAATCTGAGGTTGGCCGTTAGCATACAATGCAATTTTTTAACTAGCGAATTTCCCCCCCAAATGTTGCACTTATATATTAATCAAAACTCACATTGGTGACTTAAGCTAGTCTTTCATGACAGACAATGAATTCTGCAAGTGCACCCGTGTCAGCATTGGACTTTTGCCCTGAAACTCTACATCTGGCTGTTGGCGATGAAAGTGGTCTTGTAAGATTTATTGGTGTTGTAGTATTTTTCATTCCCTTCTCATTCGATAAAGTCTTGAATCCCTGGTAATTTTATCCTATGTGAGTATGTAGGTTCATCTATATGGGCTAATAAGGAGTTCGGATGAAACTGCTTTGCACTTCGTGACAGAAAAAGGAACTGAAGGTTGGGTGTTCTTTCTTTTCTATTTGAATTGCAAACAGAATCTCTCTTTATTTGTTTCAAGTGTCAGAAGGTTTTATAATTATCTGTTCAAGAAAATCTGGCTGCAAAAACAAGAAATATTGTTAAAGGGGCATCTAAAAATTTAGAATTTTTTAAATTAATGATTGGGGGTAGTTTTATGTATCTTGGGACTTAGATTTACTTGAAGGTTGAAGCACAAACCAAACATCTGAAACTTTAGTTTGCATATCTCGGGCCTCTCCATTTGTGAATTGTGACAATTAAAGAGTGCCTTCCAAATCTTGGACCGCTTGTCCGACATCATACTTTCATAGCTGAAAATAGGAACTCTTGAGAATTTTACTATTCAAACAAACTTTGTAGATAACGTAAAAATTCAGTTTTCACAACTTTTTGGAAGGCTAAAGCTCTAAGTTAATACTTTTGTTTGGATTGCAGTAATCAATATAGTTGATCCTTTCCCCTGATTTATCTATTATGTACCTTAAAAGCTCTATAGTCAAGTATAGTAGAAAATTTATTTTGGTTTGGTTGTTTGGAGAACATTGGACATGTCTGCCTAGCTTGGAGGTCTTCATTTCTATCTGTTTTAAGAGTTTGTGGGTAACAAAGGCGAGTAAGGTGCTTTGGACTTGTACTCTTTTTGCTGGAGTGTGGTGCATTTGGTTGGAGTGTAATTCCAGAACGGCAGAATCTTCTTCCTTGCCTATCATGGTATAGGTTTATTTACTTAAATCAATTCTAATTTTATTAAAAAGAAAGAAAGTAAAGAAAAGTTTTGTAGAATTATTACTACCACATTACCCTAAGCCTATCAACCAATATTGTCAAAAGTAAAGAAAAGTTTTGTAGAAGTATTTACTATACTACCACATTACCCTAAGCCTATCATCCAATATTGTCTGTGTGGCAAATGTTTTCACCTTAGTTATGGAAATCTAGACAAGTGTGCAGTAACCATGCAACATGGAATCTCACGCACCTAGTATGAGGAAGAACTGAAAACTAGGTTTATTATAATGGCATACACTGACTTATTTTGGTTAGGATCCCTGTGTGTGTATTTATATGAACAAACTAGGTTTAGTACAAGTGTAGTGCAAGACAATTGGTACAAGCCCAGTCCACACGCTAACTTAGTATTATTCTCTAACAAAGAGAAAAGCACAAAGTTAGATAAACAGGGCCTCCTGTTGATTGAGAAAGACTATAGAACATAACTTTGCATAGAGTCGGATTTAAACTATGAAATGTTGTTTTAATTTTGTAACTAGTTCTGTTTTTCTGCAAGTTGTTCCATGTTTTCTTGGGACAACATTCTTTGCAGTCATCGAAAGAAAAATTGGTAAAAGACTAATTGGATTTCCTTTTTCTGTAAGGATATATGTATTTTACACTAACCAATAGTTTAGCCCTATCTATGTATTTGTGAGGTCCCCTGTCTTGGTGAAATTTATAGAAAAGCTTCTTCCACTAAGTTTCTCTTTTCTCTTTCCCATGATTTTGCAACCCTAGATTATGATGCTTTGAAGTTGGGCTGGTATAAACAGTAGCTATCAGTCTGAATGCATGCTTGTGAGTTGTGGGTGAAGAACAGATGACTTGTTTGTAAGATTTTTTTTCTTCCGAATCTCTTTTTCCCATATAATTATGATACTGATACTTGTGTGCTTTATCAATAAAAAAATGTAATCTACTCTCCAATCACCATGGGGAAGTTCTACAGTTCAGTTGACAACGACCTAATTTACTTTTTGTGTCTCTGTTTACAATAAAAACGATTTGATATTTCTAATCTCTGGTTTTAACCTGTTCTTGTGTAATGAGACAGTTCATAATATGCATCAAGGGGATGGACCTAATTGCACAGCAGTGTTTTCCCTTCAAAGTTCTGCTGTATGCACCCTAAAGTTTGCAAACCTTGGAGAGAAGCTTGCTGTTGGATATGAAAATGGGCAGGTAAGATCATCCATTAATTCCTTTCTTTTTGTTTTTTAAGGAAATGGTTTATTTGTTGTTGGTTGAGTTGTTGAGTAGCAATTTGAATTAAACTAGCACTGAAAAACTTTATTTTCTAATCTATTTTGTAGGTGGCTATGCTTGATGTCAGTACATCATCAGTTTTGTTTCTTACGAACACTGAAGCTACCACATCTTCCGCAGTCGTTTCTCTGAATGCAAAATTTTTAGACACTTGTAGCTTAAACATTCAACAGGAATCTGTATCTGATATTTCTGACAGTCATGAAACGGGGCTAGTCTTTGTTATGATGAGGGATGCACACCTTGTTGCAGTAGATACTGCAACAGGGAATATAGTTTGCAGTAGGTCAATGAACCCAAAAATAAAGTCAAATGCAATTTCAATGCACATTATAGGCAAGTATTTTGGTTAAGAAAAATAGAATATTATAATCTGCGAATAATTCTATTACTTATACAGTGCTGTATTATTTCAGATGGTGCTTCTGAACTATCCACTCAGAAAAATTCATCCAACTCGCCTCAGAACAGTGATTCTGGAATCCAAGCTAACATTCAATCTGAAAATGCACAAGTTGAAGTTGAAACTTCTACTACTGTAGAAAATTCATATTTTGGACAGATAGTATTGAACTCACTCATTTTACTTTGTTATGAGAGTGAATTGAGCTTACACTCATTAAAATTTGTGATTGAGGTGCCACTCTTCATGTCCATTGTCCTTCAAATTTCAACTTATTCCTTTCTACCGGTTAATGAAACTACCTTATTACAGGGTAGCAGCAAGTACATACGGAAGGTGAACCTTCTACAACGATGCTGCTGGACTACAATCTTTAAGAAAGATGAGAAAGAATGTGTGCTGGTTGTACTGTATCAAACTGGAGACATGGAATTAAGGTGAAGTGCTTATTAGACTACGTGTTCTTCTTCTTACTTTGGTCATAGGAACAGTCTTCAGGTCACATTTGGATGAAAAGAGGCAACCAACCCCCCCCCCCCCAAAAAAAAAAAAGAAAACTGAACTTTGTCTACTACTAAAATAATAATCAAACTTTGAGAGATGGTCCATAATAAAAATAAAATACTAGCCTTCAAATAATTAGTATTCTATATGGAAGTTCATTAATTTTATATTAGTGTTGACTTATCTTATATGGAAAACGAATTCTTAAAGGTAGCATTATCTAGATTATCTAAAAGATGATAATTTTGTAACTAAAACATTTAATATGTAAGAAAAAAAATAGTAAATCATATTCATTCTTTTAGCTCCAGTAGCTACTTTTTAACTTTAAATTCCGTTTTACTCTGTTCAAGTCCAATTTTTATTCCACTTGTTTCATACCTTGCTTTGTTTCTTCATCACAAAAAAGTCAACATTTCTTAGCAATTATCTGGAGAAAGCACTTATCATATGCTGTACAAATCTTAGTTGTCTTTTAAATTTTTAATTTTTTTAATTGCTATTCCTTCTTATATTTTTTTCAACAATATTGTGGATTCATCATTAGTTACCTAACTTTTAGGATTTTTTTCCGTGATTTTCTTTTGAGGTAAATGAATTCTATTCATTTTTTTAAACCTCTGTAAACATTAATCATGCACTGGGTTTGATCTATTTTTGTGGTGGCTATATTTAGCAAATATTACATTTCAATTTTCAAGTGGTAATATTATATGAAGCAATCCTTTATAATTAGTGATCAGTAAAGTATTATGGCTAGATAGTAAATATATATGTAGGGATGTCTGCAATTAGAGAAAATTGAAATATTGAAATACTCTTTGCATATCATATGAACACCTAATAATTTGTTAATTTTACTTTAGAAGACAAAATCTTAGGTGCATGATACGAGAAGAAAAACCTTGTTCATAATTTTATCATGGAAAAACCAATTTCTTTAACTTGGGTTCCCCCTCACCCCAATAGTAAAGTCCCAGTTTTGCCACATGAAAAATCTTATAATGATTTTGGTGCCCGATTATTTGCTCTTTACGAGAAATCATATAATTTTGGCACTGAATCTGTAATAGTTATTCTTGTGCAATGTTTGTGTTGTTGCTGTAATGCTGTAATGCTGTATCACACTAACTTTTTGGGATGTCATGGTCTACTTAGCTATATTCCCCCCCTCCCCTTCTTTATGATAAGCTTTTGATGGAAGTCATGTCACTTTGAACAGGTCCTTACCAACTCTGGAAGTGTTGGGAGAAAGCTCTTTAATGTCAATCCTAAGATGGAACTTGAAGACCGACATGGAGAAGACAATATGTTCTTCCACAAATGGACAAATTATTCTGGTTTAATTTATTTATTTTTTTCGTTTTTCAAATGAAGCTATTTTGTTTGTATATTCTGCCAGAACTTATTTGATCGGTCTGTTGTTGTCTTAAGCTTGATATATGTCACTTTAGGAATGCTAGTATTTATTTTATTTTATTTTTTGATGTGGAGAGAATGTTAGTTTGTGAGTTCAGTATATATCTATTAGACATTATCAATTCACTTAAAGCTTTTCGAACTGTTAATCACGCAGGAAATATAGTAAACTGAACTTTCATTTGGAAACGATGCCAGCCAAATGTTTCAGTTTATTCTGTTTCCTCCTTTGTCTGGTTTTCTTATAAGAATCACCTATGTTCCAGTTTCACAATTATCTAAATTCACTAGCTTTTATACCTCTTATCAGAACAACATTTGAAACAGAATGTGATTTATCTTGTTAAAATATCTCAGAATTTCTTCAGAGCATTTTAAAATATCTTTAGAATATCTTAGAAGATCTTTAGAATATATTGCGGAATAAATTATTCATCTAATTGAGAAGGCAATCTTAGGAATTCTTTCCTAATTTCATTATGTTTCTTAATTTGTTTCCTTATTTAATTAGGGTTAGGAGTCTAATTGTATTAGTGAGCTTGGGCTTGGGCTTGTACTAGTAATACTACACTGGTACTTGAGCTAATTATTAGTATAAATAGGTGTTAGTATTTTGTATTTTAGACACATCAAATCAATACAATCTTATATTACTTAGCAGTATCCATTCTCCTTTCCTACTAAAACTCTATAATTTCAACATGGTATCAAAGCCCGAGTTCCCTAAAATTCGGAACTCCTCTTCAACAATCAACAACCATGGTCTCTCTGTCTCGTATCTCTTCTAACAAACCCTAACCATTGTGCCCATTGCCCAGTGGAAAATTTCCCAGTCTTGCCTTAATTTTGGCATTCTCTTTCCTCGATGTGCCTCAAATATGGCATGGCATTGAGGGGGAGAGAGAATAAGAAAGCTGCAATCTTCACACCGATGAGTCATTCTGGTGGTGACATTTTTTTCGGACGACGAATCATACTAGTAGTATTTTATCTCACTAATGAGTCATATCGGTGATTAATTCTGTTGATGAATGATGGTACAAGTAAGAAGTCCCACACCAAAAAGGAGTTCACATCAATGGTGAATGGTGGCCTTTCGTTGGTGGCGTTGGCAGGATTAGCAGCAAGAAGGCCCTTTGTTTTTGTGCATTGCACACTGTTTTTTGTGCAGTGTTTTGTGCTTTCTGTTTTAGAGTCATAGAAGCTTTCCAGTGGCCTGTGGTGACACTTTGAAGTCCGTACAGGGGGAGTACTAGTTGCCTTTGTTCTTGGGTTGAAATGGGCTCTGTTATTTGTCTTACGTTTGTGTGTTTGCAAGTTGTAAGTAGTACAAGCTTAAGCTTGAGGGGGAGTATTAAAATATCTCATAATATCTTTAGAGTAATTTAGAATATCTTAAAAGATCTTTAGAATATATTGTGGAATTAATTATTCCTCTAATTGTGAAAGCAATCTTAGGAGTTGTTTCCTTATTTAATTAGGGTTAGGAGTCTTACGGTATTATTGGGCTTGGACTAGTAATACTACACTAGTACTTGACCTAATTATTAGTATAAATAGGTGTTAGTGCCTTGTATTTTAGCCACATCAAACCAATACACTCTTATATTATTCAGCAATATCCATCCTCTTTTTCTCCTTACCTACCTAAACTCTATAATTTCAACATATCTATCTAATTGCACTGAATAATCCACAATTAACATCAATATTTCTCCTTAAAAAGGAAAAGGAAAAATCATTAGAACCGCTGAGCATTTATCTTTTATGTGCTTTGGGTCTTTCAAAAAGCTTTTCATCTGTGAGCTGCAAGAAAATACATCGCATGAATAACTCTTACAATATTCTTACAAATGATTTAAGTTCCAGTTGTTTTTGGTTTTATAATCAGACTAATGGCTATTTTGTTTTATAGGTCAATGGGAATGAAACTGCTTTCGTATCACTGTTGACCTGTGAAAATGAGTTCTGGTAAATTTCTCCTTCCTCCCTTTTCTCGCCAAGTATGTTTCATTTAGCCATCAATTCTTATCCCACAATTTTAGAGAACTATTGTTCATATACAAAGTATTGGATAAATTATTTGCAACATAACACATCTTCTTAGGAATCACAAATTAAATGAAATCAAATTTGAGAGCTCCTATAAAGGAGAGCCCTGGACATCAAATCCACAGGTGGTTGCTGAATGTGATCAGCCTCTCTAAAAAATGTATGAGAAAATTATATGTATAGCCTCATTAATAGTTAGAACTCTGGTTTCTTACACGAACTTTCAAATTATTGTAGGATTCCGGAGTCTTTTCCTTGTCTTCATGATATAGTTCTCGCAGCTGCAGTAGATGTTACTGCAAGCCTATCTCCAAACCAGAATGAAAAACAGGTCCAGTTTGTTCAGGCTTGCTGTGCTTCTGTATCTTTCATTAAATTTTTCAGGATTTGTAATTTAACTTATCTTGCCACAGGGAGCACCTGCACCTGCTCTCTTCCTTAATATTGTTAAGAACTTTAAAGGGGGGAAAGCAGATCAGAATGCAAATCAAGCAGTTCATACTCATAATTTGGAAAATTTAGAACGATTCTTCTCCAGTCCCCCTTTCTTAAAGCCTTCCTCAGACACAGTAGATAAGCAAGATGCTTTTGAGCTTGACATAGGTTTGTTTTTAACATCTTCTGCTGCCAGCTATAGTTTATTTTCTGAATGTTTACCTTATCTTGTGCAGATAAAATTCATATTGACGAACTGTCCTCGGACACAGTAGATAAGCAAGATGCTTTTGAGCTTGACATAGGTTTGTTCTTAACATGTTCTGCTGCCAGCTATAGTTTATTTTCTGAATGTTTACGTTATCTTGTGCGGATAAAATTCATATTGATGAACTTGTAGCCGTTTCATCTCTTCATAAAAGCGATATTGACAAGAGAGGTACATCTATATTGTTTATTTTCTCCTAAAAGTATTTAATCTTTTGAATAACTTGCAGATAAAGGGAAAGGAACAGACCGACAGAAATTACTTGAGGGTGCAAGCACTGCTTCAGAACCAAGAGTTAGAACAGCTGAAGAAATTAAGGCTAAATACAGAAAGACGGGGGTAAATCTAAGATGTGAAAATTCTGTAATTTACTTATTTTAGCTCACATGTCTTGACCTGGTCAGTGGTTTCAGGATGCCTCTGCAGCAGCTGCACTTGCAAGGGATAAGCTTGTACAGCGCCAAGAAAAACTCCAGGTATCTCAACCCGACATGTTCAAACTTCAAACCCCATCTCCCCCTTTTCCAAGAAAATAAAAACCCTCCAGATTAAAGAAGTTTCTAGAAATAGATGTTTCTTGTCTGACGTTAGTGGATGGTAGATTTGTCCTTCTTAATTATGGTTGAGGTCCCATGAAGTCTCCCATGAAGTCTCTTAACATATCTAGCAGCATGACATATTCCTAAGTTGTATACTCTTGGGGCTTGGAGTATTAATTATAATAAATTCCAATTTAGCTCCTTTTAATAATAAAACTTCTCTTCGATTCTTAATTACATCTTATAACGGGAAAAAAAATATTGTCCTTAAATAACCAGGTTTCATCACAAAAATGACGACTTTGAGAAATCCAAGTAATTTTTTTTTTATTAATTGAAACCTGCCTGGAATTCTCCCAAATTCGTTTATTTTTCTATCTAACCATCTCTCCTCGCCATTTATATTAGATGCTCAGCCAACGTACTGAAGAGTTGCAAAGTGGGGCACAAGACTTTGCATCCATGGCAACTGAACTTGCCAAAAGAATGGAAAATCGTAAATGGTGGCAGTTATGACTAGTTGCATGATTTATTATTTTCATCGGCACGTCCCGGTAGTGTCCTTTAGAAGTTGAAGTGCTGAACTAGTGATCTGGCCTCACTTTAGCTCTGATTCCGTTGCTTATATACTGTGGTAATTTTTAAACATTTCTGGTGCAGCGTGTGCATGTAGTGTAATTTGATTATTGTGTACAGCATATTATTTTGTATATTATAATCAGCGTCAGTAAGGAGGTGCCTAATGCATAAAGCCCGTGAAGGTAAGGTGAGTTTTTTTAAATTACAAATGAATAAAATGAACAGAGAGAATATCAGTAATTTTTCTTCAAACTAAATGTAGTAATTATTTATTGATGAAATTAAATAAAAAATATGACCATATTTCATTTTAATATTTTCATTTGAGAGAAAATTATTAAGATGTAATTTTTATTAATTTAGTAGTGCAGAATGTGTTATGACTTTGTGCTTTTACTTTTTCCTCTCTTTTGCATTATTATTTGAATTTTTTTATAAGAGTCATGCTAGAGAAACAACACTCAAATTCACAACGCATCCTAGTCGATTGAGTTTATCTCTAGTTATATATAGGTTGAAAAGTTTACATGAAATTCAATTTTTCTGCATAAACTTTGTATTTTTTATTTATACAACTTTTGTTCATTTAACGTAACACTTCCTCAAATAAGTCATGTTTTTTTTTTTTTTGACAAACTCAAATAATTCATGTTAAGAAGATAACAGACAAAAGGTGCATAAACATATATGACCATATATGATATGAAGCATTATATTTATCTCTTGATCTATATAAATTATATTAATATTTTACAGCACAAATTTATATAAAATTTAATGATGGTGCATAAACGCATTTATTTATGAATTTATGATGATCATATTACCGTTCATTTTTGTTCATTGGACAAAATGGAAAAATAATTTGGGTATTATTTGTGACCGCAAGATACCTCTCAAGCTAAAGGAAAAATTTTATAAAACAGTTATAAGACCAGCAATGTTGTATGATAATGAGTGTTAGATAGTAAAATATCAACATGAGCATAAGTTAAGGGTTTCAGAGATGAGAATGTTGTACTGGATGAGTGGACACACAAAAAAAGATAAAATTAAGAGCGAGTACATTCGAGAGAAAGTTGGAGTAGCACCCATTGATGAAAAGATAACAGATTCTTGCTTAAGATGGTTTGGTCATGTGAGGAGGAGACTATTAGAAGCCCCAATAAGAAGAATTGATCAGATTAAGGATAATCCTTTAAATAGAGATAGAGGTATACTATTAAAAATACTAAAGGATATCATAAGAAAAAGATCTTAAAATAAGTAATCTATCTAAAAATATAATCTTTGACATAGTACAATAACATCGTTTGATCCATACATCCATTCTAAATTTAAACACGTGGGTTGCTTAACCCTGAACTCACAAACCTGAAAAAGCAACTCATTCTAGCCTATCCAAAAAAAAAACCAACTCATTCTTGAAAGTTGAAAGGACTCATCTACCTCTTGGACCATTGACCCCCACACAACATCTGGATGACAACCTTTCCGACATGACCTCCATTTCGAAGTTGTACAAGTCTTTCGATCTTTTTTGGCCTATTGCATTGCTCCATTGCCAAGTGCCACCCTTGCTCCAGAGAAAGCAAGCAGGTAAGCTGAGCTCCATCTTTGCATACTATTTTTTTTATATTTTTATACTTAATTAATAATAAATAAATTTTTAATTAATATAATATATTATTTAATTAATAAATTTAGATAATAAATTATTTATGAATTTAATTAATGATGAATAAATTATTAATTAATAAATTATATTATTTGATTAATAAACTATTAGTTTATAAATAATTAGTTATTAAAATTTATTAACTAAATAATATACTTTATTAATTAATAATTTATTTATTATTAACTAAGAATAAAAATAATGTAAAAAAATATTGTACAAAAAACATTTTTGCATCTACTTATCACCTGCTTTTCCCATAATGTAGGCTGTACCCAATTAAAAAAAAAAAACAAAACAAAATCAAGGTATATGTGAGAGGTGTAATGTTATTGGATTATTATTTCTTTTACACGGTATACTAATTTGACGTCCTCCATAACCTAACAAATTATGTTTCTTTTACTTCCTGACAACTGCTGTACGAACATTTTCATATAAAAATTCTCTAAATAGCAACATTACTCTAATTTAGCGCACAATACAAGGATACTTGTGAGTTTACATCTCCTAGTTCTATTTTTTTTTTCTTAAACAAAACACAACCTTTAAGTTGACTGAGCTTCAATGGATCATTCACTTATCTAAGTTTTGGGAGCTTGTGATGCTTGATTTTATTGCTTATTATTATATTTATTCTAGTTAGGAAAAAAAAACCTATTACCAAAATAAAACTGACCTCTCTTTTCTTTGAATTCAAATAACGAGAAAAAAGTAAATGAGCAAAAAAAAGGGCGTTGATCCTCTTCTTGTTCTTTCTCTTCTTAGTAATTCTCTCTCTCTTTCTCTCAAAAAACAAAAATTTGATTATTTTTCAAGAATATGACAATGTCATGAGAGAGAGGCTCACGAACCTTGCATAGCATAACATTATCATATTCCTAAAAATTATCTAAAGATTTACTAATAATATTAATTAAACTGATACGAAAAATGAGTTAGATTTGAAGGACCAGAGAAGGATTTTCTTATTATTTTAAATTTAATCCTTCAAATCTTAAGCTACAAAATGGAATAGCTTATTCCTTCTCAGTCATATCTATTAAATTTGAACTCAATTTTCAAATTCAAACATTAGTACTTCTGCTGTGTCCCCGCAGAAAAACAAAAATGTCAAACCAAATGCTCCTAGTTTAAAACTAAGGACTAGGCATGTTTCTTATTTTTGGGACAACTTATTAATGTTACCTACATTTATAATCACACACTAATATAAAATAAGAAGCTAAATTTTACCCATATCAAAATTCACTAAAAGCACTTGTGATTAAGGTTAAGTTGAAGTTCTAGTATGATTAATTTCACATTTAAAAAGAATTAATCTCAAATTTAAAAAATAATATAGACTCAAATTTAAAAAATAATATAGACTCCTAGTAATATTCTTGGAGAAAAAAAATACCCCCCGTATACATTATTATTCTTACCCAATGATTGTTCATGATTACTGATCATTATTGGCTCACCTCGCTTATATTTTTCATTTTTCATTGGGAAAATGATTGAAAGGGTTAAAGATATTTCTCATTTGATTTATTTTAAAAATTAATTAAATATTCATATAATTTAATTAATAATTTATATATGATTAATTACATATTAAATATCAAAATGATGATAAATTATTAATTAATTAAATATAAATTATTAATTAAATTTATTAAATACTTAATTAATTTTTAAAACAAACTAAATAAAAAATAATTTTTTTTAAAGTGACTAATTGGGTCATTTTTTCTTGTTCATTTACGCTAATAAAATTCTCATTCTTTTATACAAGCCATCTTACCATAACTTTTTTCTTTTTTTGGTTTTTCAAAGTATCTCCATACTCGATTGCAGGATTAATTCATTAAAATATTAAAATCTATTTAAAAAGTTAACATCTCTCAATAAATATTTTTCTATACACATAAATCAAAAATTAAACCTCTAACTATATATTTAAGAAACCCAAATACCTTGTACCACACCATATTAGTTTACTATAACTTTTTTTAAATAATTCAAATTATACATGTAACTCACATAATCCATGCAAATATCTTTTCCTTCATGTTTTCCACCTACGATTTTGTTTATATAAAAGCTAAGACGAATGCAGTAAACATAACCACAAGAATTGAAATCAAACACAGATCAGATTATAATAAGATGCCGAAAGAATACCAGACGTCAGAAATTCCCATGAAATTACTTCATAATAATGGATAAGCATTGATCAGAAGTCACACAACAATATATATTTAAAAAAAGCTTGTCAACTTGCTAAAGAAAATACAACCACCCACTAGAAAAGGGGGAATAAATCATATAATACAATAGAAAAATTCAGCATCCTTGCTCTCATCCAACGTTTCTCCAACTCTTCCTTGACCCAGAAGTTGGTACTCTGTTCAAATCTCTGGATTAACCTGAACTTTGTTCTTTGCAACATGTCTCATCCTATCCCTAACAAATCTATGTAATGTTGGATAGTAGTAACAGTTTAAATAAATAATAAATAAATAAATAAACTTTGTCAGAATAATCAAGAAGCATTGCCATGGCAGCACTTATGCTACCATCTGCTCCTGTTCTATATACATCTGCTCCACCCAAGGTGGAAGCATCTCTTTACTGAGATCATACCGCTGCTTCTCAGCACCAAATATCTCAGAACTCTCAGAGGGAACGTCTTTAACCAATGAATGAACCCACGAGACATCTGGCTCAACATGTTCTGACTGAGCCATGGGGAAGGCAGTTACCCCATTATTTCTGAACCCAAATGAAGCAGATTTCTTCAGCTTGTGCAGCTCATCTCCATTTACGCCCCAATCCAGTTTCCCATTGGGGGAACTCCAATCTGAAAGGGCAGAGAACATCCCACAGGTGGGGTTGGAAGCTGAGGACAGCCCATGATTGTGGGTTACTGCTCCACGATCAATAAAACTTTGGCTTCGCTTTGCAAAGGCAGCAGACCTGGAATTCATCACTGCTGCTGCCACAGCAGCCGATGAATCAAAACCAAACGCTGAAGCTTTTCTCACCGGAGAGGAAGGGATGTTGGACGGATAACTTGCCCGAAGGTGGTTCATGTTTTGGCGCATCTGAAGCCCACTTGGAGATTGCAACTGAGTAGGTGTTGAAGGTTGTACCGAAAGTCCATGTAATTGAGATAATACAGAGGGATCAACAGATCTTAACAGGTCATCAAGGTTAGTTGGATTCAAATCACCAATCCTACTGAATTCCTTGTTCCGAAAAGATGGGGAAGAGATTCGAGCAATCTCTTCTATCAATTGCTGTTGTTGGTGCTGCTGTTGACGAGCAGGACTTTCTAGACCAAGCAGCTCCATCTCCAGTTCCAGATCCCTGGCACTCATAGCAGTCTTCAACCGGCTACCTGGGAGCTGCAAAGATGGTGGAGTAAGGTTTATTTTGTTCTGCCACAAGCTTCCACTCTTGGGAGATGAAGAAGCTGCCAAGGGAGACATGGGCGGCGTAGAAACAGTTGGCATTGCCAAAGATGAGGAACTAAGAGCCAAAGGACTCATCGCTGTCATGTCAAGTGCACTAGCCGAATAAGATTTTGGTGAAGGCATAGCTGACCCAGTGGAAGCATACACAGGGCGTAACTCTTCAGGTTTGTGAGCAAAGAAGCAGACTTTTCTAGCGCAGCCAGTCTCATCCTTGCAAAGCCTTGTTCGGTATTGGGCAGGATGGAGCCAGGACTCAAAAACACCATGAGCATACTCACAGGAATCCCCCTTCTGGCAGGTCCCTTTGCGAAACTCTGGGCAGGGAACACAGCTATAAGGGTACTTTCGTGGGTCTCTCCTCCTTGCATTCTCCCCTGGATGAACAAATGGACACTCAGTCCAGTCATGGGAGTAAGCCCTCGAGCAAGGCTTCACCTTGAAACTGTACATCCTAAACTCGTCCATTCCATATATACCATTGTTTATGTCAGGCAACGATATATCAACAGGATATTCTTTCTTATCAGTTCCTTCTTTTTCTTTTTTATCCATCCCTTCTTTTGGTGAGAAAGAAGGCACAGAAAACATTTGCTCCATCTCCTGGTGTATGATTTGATCTCTTTCCCCACCTCTGAGAAACAACTCCATGGCCTTCCTTCGTGAATTAGACAAAGAATTAAAGGCAGGAGCAATCAGATTAACAGGCTTATTTCCACTAGCATCAAGGCAGTCAGGATCTGCTCGAGCATCAAGCAAGAGCTTGACGATCTCAAGTGAGGATTCAGAGCCCCCAGCAACAGCACAATGGAGAGCAGTGGCCCTATCAGAACCACAGGCCCTGTTTACATCCACCCTGCCTGTCTCAATAATGTACTTCAGCACCCTAATGCTTCCAAACAAAGAAGCAATCATTAGGGGTGTCCTCTTTTCGGATCCCATCTTCTTTGATCCAATTCTTCTACCATACCAAAAGCCTGCCTCGTTGACATCCAAACCCTTCTCTTCCACTTCTCTTTTGAAAGCTTCGAAATCATCGGATGCAGTCAATTCAAGCAAAATAGAGAAGTTATGGAGACCATCCTGTTTCTGCTTCGGAAACTCACTTTCCATGACGTGGTTTGAAGGAGAAAGTTTACTTTTTGAACCACTGCACGTGCCCAAATCCTGCAGAATTGGACAACACAAACTCAATAAGCCTCTCAATTAAACTTTAGTATTCTCACAAGAGAAGAAAAGTAATTAAACGCCCAAATTAGAAAGAAGTTGAAGCTTGGAAACAAAACTTCCCATCAATATCAACAAGAATCTAAGGTTTCGAATCACTAAAGATATACAGCTAGGTAACATCCCATAAAACGTGTTATACCAATTTTATGTCCCAATATTTCTTGTACAAGATTTTTCTCACCAAACCCACAACAAATTCAGCTAAAAAAAAAAGAGAGAAAGAGAGAGATATTAGATCCTTGACAGCATTAGAAACAATCCAAGACCTACTTTCTACTAGAATCTCAACAAGGAGGAAGTAAAATGACCAAAAAAGAAAAAAGGGCAAAAACAAGTAACAACCCAGAACCTAAATTTGAAATCAAAGTTTGAAACTTTGATCTACCAAAAACCAGACCCACAAAACATTTTCCTTAAACCCACCCAAAACAACCTAAGAGCTGACCAATACCGACCCAGATCAAGCAAGAACACCCAAAAAACCAAAGCTTTATCAGTCAATCAAATCATCAAAACAAACATACCTTAGAGTAGAGCGATTATCACTGGAATAAGCTTTTGTTGCAAAGAGTAGAGAGGAAAATTGAGAAGATGAGGGAGAAGGAGAAAGAGAGGAAGGGTTGGCCCTTTTATTCTCTGATTACACAAAGCCAACCAGCTACAGCGATTTGAGAAGCAGAGGAAGAAGAGAGGAAAGTGTGACTTTTCTTCATGCTCTTTCTCTTTCCCTTCTCTTTGGTCAAAGTCAATTATTCAATGCCAAAGCGCGGCCCACAGGCAGCGTTTCCTTAAGCTTATTGTCTATCTTCTTTCTAAATGAAACTCAAATGAATTTGAAATGAAACTCAAATTCTCGTGGACCCCACCTTCAATTCTATAATCTCGTTCTCTCCGAAAATTCTCATATTTTAAATTTTATGTGTAATATTTTCTATTTAATTTTTATCATGTAATATTTTAAATTTAATTTAATATTTATTTTTAAGTTTTTAAAGGGTGTTTTCGCATGCTATTAAAAATATGAAATTAATTTCTTTTGAGCATAGTTGTGAATAGAAGACTCTTCTAAAGTTAATAATAACTCCACTTCTGTATTCTTTTTCCTCCGTCATACCAACCAAAATCCTAACTTCGTCAACCTCAACGAGTGGTTCACTCATTTTGAGTTGTGAATCTCTTGGCTTCTTCTAAGTTCTATCTTACGCGCAAGTGCCCGGTTCCCTGTCTTCTCTTTCTTTTTCTTGTTTTGGTTAATATTTGCAATTCCCCCCAAATTGGATGCAAGAGATAG
This sequence comes from Styphnolobium japonicum, assembly GCA_023212625.1. Lineage (NCBI taxonomy): Eukaryota > Viridiplantae > Streptophyta > Magnoliopsida > Fabales > Fabaceae > Styphnolobium > Styphnolobium japonicum. The sequence goes on from JALBWW010000006.1 coordinate 6,655,949, forward strand.
CTTCCAGGTTGGAACATCTTTCATGTACATGGAGGCATTTAACATCCTCCAACACAACATTGGTGTATTGATTCACTAATATTGTAGTTGGTTATTATAGGTGACTAAAATTATATTTTAAGTTCAAAAAATATTTATTTATAAAACTACTCTATTTTTTATATTCAGAAAATTGAAATTAAAATATATTAAAAAAAGACTTAAAAATTATTAAAAAGTAATAAATAAATAAAATACAAATATAAAATGTGAAATAGTGACTTGGTTAAAATAATAAAAACTGATATTATAATAAACCAACAAGTTTTATATAAAAATAATAATTTGAAAATTTTGAACAAAAGAAAATACAAAAACAACCAAAATAGAAGAATAAAAAAGTGAATTTAAAAACCTAAAATATATATTTGAATATAAAATGATTTTAGTAAAAATTTAAATTTTAAAATAATAAATAAAAACAACGGATTTAATAAATTAAAAGATTCAAAATTTTTAACACTTGGTCTAATTTAAAAATCATAACAATTTTTTCATTTTATAATTCTTAAATAAATTTTTTTATATTTTTTAAGCAACTTTTAAATAATCTATCATGAACTATTTAGTAAAAATTAAACTTTTCAAATAAATTTAAAATATTTTTACAAAGTTAAACTTTTTTCATGTTAACCAATAATATAAGTATTTTTAAAAAAAATTTAGTCATAAATTAACTTTTAAACAAAATTAATGGTGTATATAAGGTGATGGATAAATCCACCATATTTTTGGTAGTGGATGGAAAACGTCCCCCGTATACCAAAATATGGGTATGTCATATTAAAAATTCTAGCTTTGAAGAACTACATATGCCCCTTTTAAAATGCAAGATGCAATTAAAAAAGTTGCAAAGATATACACCACGGGGGCAATCATTTTTTAAGTGGCCATTTTCAAAGAAGATCATTGCATCCGACTTTAGTTTTTCACGAATATATGGTGTATTACTTTTATCCGTTGTTTTTAATATTTATACTTGCACGTGTCTTCAAAATATAGTCAGGAATGCTATGCATAAGAAAGGTAATGAATTAAAGAGAATAAATTCATGAATTGTGTTTATCATCATGTCATGGCTATTCTCTTAATATATATATATATATATATATATATATATATATATATATATATATATAGTCAGGAATGCTATGCATAAGAAAGGTAATGAACTGAAGAGAATAAATTCATGAGTTGTGCTTATCATCATGTCATGACTATTCTCTTAACATTGAATATTTATATGAATTAAAATAAATTTATATATTAAGACACTTAATTTCATTCGTGACAAGTAACTGATACTGTATTCGTTCTCAAAGAAAGTTTGAATACTCTCATTTAATATATTCTTTTTCGTTTTATTCCAACTCTTAGACCTCTTTAATTAAAAATAATAAAGATAATGTTGGAGAGCGGAAGGATATGGAAGCAACGGAGGGACCACAAAGGGGATGGGTACGGGTACCACTATGGCAGTTCAACCCTTCATTATTCATAGTTTGAACGCGTTATATATCTATTTGGCTCTTTCAATTATTTAATGTTTATTGTTGGGTGCTTACTCAGTGGGTCGTAGGGTCTAAATTGGGTGATAGACAGCAGGATATGTTCCTGAGTCAGCCTTCCACTATAGCTTGAAAACTGCTTCCTCTCTCACATTAGAGTAGCACTTGGATGAAAGAGATCCACAGCTTTGACGTAGTACTATACTCATTGTTTCATAAATATATGCCTTTTTGTCTCTATTCAATATCAATCACACATGAATGTAGAGCTTGGTAAATCGGTGAAGGATGCGCGCCTGTCCGTTTAATCTACTTTTTTAAAGAAAGAGTTAAATCAACTTAATATTTAACATGTGACTATTTTAGATTAGTAAGTTTTAATTTGTTTAATTTGGAGATTAAGCGAATTAGATCAGATTAGCTTGTGAGTTAGTTTGTGGTCTAATATTTTTTTTTAAAAAAATAATTTTTTTTTATGAAAATACTATCAATTAGTAATCTAATTAAAAAATTTTAAAAATAGTTTAAAAAGTTTAACTAATAACCTCATATTACACTTATATATACACTTTTTTTTATTTAAATTATTAAAAAAAATAGCAAGTTAACCCATGGACTTAGAGGGGTCAGACTCGGGTTGGCCATAGTCTCAACCTGTTATTAAAACGAGCCAACTCGATCTGATCTGCATAAGAGAAGCTCGCAACGGGTTGTGCCGAGCCAAGTCTGATTGGCCCGCTATCCACCTTTAACTGTAAGCTGTACTTTCCTTTGGTATTTAAAGGATTGTGATTATATGTTGGGATTTTGATTTCCTACAAGTCTATTTTTTTATTTTTTCTTAACTCTAATAGGATTTCTTTGAATATATATATATATATATATCTCATTTTATGACGACGTTTTTATATTAATATAGCAAAAAAAAAATTTATCACTCTCATGCTATTTGTAAATTAAATATTAAAATAAATTTGTTTTTTCTACATAAAAAAGTCGATTTCTATGAATCTGATTTCTCAACGTGTTTAATTTTTTTTTAATACCAAGTTGAGAAGTTGGTTCTACATATATCGACTTCTTAACAACATTTTTCCTTTTATTTTTTTGGTGGTTTAGGGTTTTACATTAACGGTTTTAGGTTTTGATAGAGTGATTTAGGGGTTTGATTGAGTGGTTTAGGACTTTGGTAAAATTGTTTAGGGTTTTGGTTTTGTTGAGTAGTTTAGGGTTTATGATTAATGGTTTAGGAATTTGGTTTTGTTAAGTGGTTTAAGGTTTTAGTAGAATGATTTAGGGTTTTTGTTTTGTTAAGTGGTTTAAGGTTTATGATTAATGGTTTATGGTTAATAGTGGTATAGGGTTTGAGATTAATATTTTAGGGTTTAAGAATAATGGTTTATGGTTTATAATTAATGGTTTATGATTTATGATTAGTGGTTTACAAATGATTAAGTGTTTAGGGTTATTTATTAATAGTAAATAACTAATCATAAATCCTAAACCATAAATACTCTAAACCATTAACTATTAACCCTAAATCATTATTCCTAAACCCTAAACTACTAATTAACCGTAAACTATTAATTATAAACCCTAAACCACTCAACAAAACCACAACCTTAAACCATTCTACCAAAACTTTAAACCACTCAACTAAACCCTTTAACAACTCTACCAAAACCCTAAGTCGTTAATGTAAAACCCTAAATCACCATAAAATATAAAAAAAAAATGTTGTTGAGGATATTGACTTCTCAACAACTTGAAAAAATAAAATAAATGAAGACGTTGAGAATAACTGACTTTCCAATATAAAAAAAAAGGTTATTTTAGTACTTAATTTGCAAACAACATAAAAGTGATAAATAATTTTTTGTTGTTGTTATATTAATATAAAAAATCCTATGACTCCAACTTAAATATTTTATTCAGGCACTTTATTAATATTGTGCCAATTTGGCACATTGTTTTATGGTTTGGTTAAGCTGAAGCTCGTAGGGTACGTTTAGATTAGAGGGGTTTGGAGAGAAAGGAAAGGAAGGAATAATCTTTTATTTCTAAATTGAGAGAATTATAAAATGTTAATAAAAAAAAGTATGATTGAAATGTTACATAATAATTTCTCATTTTATTCTTCTCAGTTTAAAAAATTATTCAATAAAGAGAATGTAAAATTCAAATGAAAAATTACTTCTCCCCTTCCTTCTCCTACAAACACCTCCATCCAAATAATACATTAAGGTTAGCTTGAGAAAAACTATCCCTATTTGGTTCTTAAAATAAAATTAATCAAGTATTCAACTAATTTAACTAATAATTTACATATAGTTAACCATGTATCAAGTATCAAAATAAAAATAAATTATTAATTAACTGTATGTAAATTATTAGTTAAATTAGTTTGATATTTAATTAATTTAAAGAACAAACCAAAATGAAATACATTTTACTAACGAGTCATTTTCCCAAAATAAGAAAGAAAGTGGCTCAATTGTCCAAACAGAAACAGACTACCATGGCTGATGGAAAATAAAATGTAAATCGATCAGCGCAAACACAATGCTTGGTTTGGAGAATAAATAATAAAAGTAAGAAAAAATGTATATATACTCTGGAACTTCCCATTATTCACCATAGCTATGCCTTTTGTTCTATGTACCTCCCATTATTCATCATGCTTACCAATTTCCGGAACATTCTGGAACCTTCCATTGAACGTTCCATATGCTGGCAACAAGATGTTTTCCAGAGATTTTCTTATTTCTTCCCTTCCCTCCTCATCAAAGACAAACCATGTAGCGGAATTATGAGAATGAGAATGAGAATGAGAAGTAGTTGTCAATGTCTATGGTGGAGTCGGTCCTGGAAAAGAAAGGCCTATTGGAATCATTCAAATTGATTGAAACCAGAGTGTGGGGTTTTTGCGATTGCTAGAATGATCGAAATGTAAAATGGGCTATAACTATGACTGTGCAGAAAGATATAGTTCAAAAATTTCAAAAAGTAGAACCATCTCCTATATGTCGTATCTAATCTATACCCAATTATTTTCCACCAAAAACAAAATCTATACCCAATTCAATTATTCACCAATATATATATATATATATATATATATATATATATATAGGCCAATTATCTATCCCACTGAATAAGCCCAATCTGCAAAATAAAATTGGGCATGAAATTTGTGGTTTGAATAAAATTTGGGATGGGCTTGAGTTTTTTGTAAGCTTTTCTTTTGGTACATAGGTTTTCTGTTTTTTGGTAAATAGGTTTTTTGTAAACTTTATTTTACTTATATGATACTAATTTATTTCATTTTCAATATAAAAATTCCTCATTTCATATAATTTTAACATGTTAGGAATCTTAAATTATAATATATTTTTAACAAAAATACTTTTATGCATTGTAAAAAAAAAATTTCTAAAATTTTTAATCTAAATTTAATTTAAGCTTCGAGGCTAGAAGTTGAACACAAATTAAAACCAGATTAAGTTCCCCCCTATAATTAGTAGGGGAGCTGGCTTTGCGAGTTGAGATTACGGGGAGGGGAAGGAGGATTTTGGGAGGAGATGGGGATCGAACCCCAAACTCGTATCCTATAAAGTTTAACCTATAATACTTTTAAGGAGGTTTATTATTATTAATGGAAGAAAAATTCAAATTGCAAGTAAAATAACACATAGAAAGGAAACATTTTACTATATTTGGTTGATGGGAAAACACAGAATAATATAAGGTAGGATAAGAATCATAAGATCTAGCAGGATAAGAAGCTGATAAATTTTTATAGAGTAAATGTACATTTGTTCTTCTAAATATATATGTGACATTACATTGATTTTTTTTTATTTATAATTACATTAAATTGGTTCTCCAAAGATATTTGCAACATAATAATAATCCTTTAATGTGACATTTCTGCCATCAAATTAATTCTTAAAATGATATCAAATTGGTCTTTAAATGAGGAAACTAATGACATTAATTATCATTGAAAGATCAATTTAGTGTCGCTGATAAATAAATTATCAATACGTTGTCGCGTATATATTTAGAAAATTAAAATGAGTATTTATTCATTCTTATATTATTTGTTGTTTAGTAACATTTGGTTCTTTTGAATGATTTTGATGAGAATAAGGAAATATATGAAAAAGGATATAGAATTGGATGGAAAGATATCACTTTTCCTAAAATAAAATGTATATTCCATTTCATTTCAACAATGATACATTGGAATTAAGCTATGAATAAAAAATAATTTAATGACGTATAATAATACTCTTAGTAGTAATGGTGGTGGGAATAGTAGTGAAGCAATGACAACAATAGTTTTGGTGTAAACTAGGGTATCTCCTTGTTTGGAAGACGATAGACTAATCCGATATGGTACGGTCAGATGCGTGAAGCGAAGGCTCCTCCTAACTACATTCTCTCCATACATTCTGCCCCAATAATCGATACCAATAGTTAAGTTAGTAGTGGTAAATAACAGTTGTGATGGGATTGATGGTGGTATGATATTGGTAGACCTAGCGACAATGGATGTGTTATTTTTTAAAAATACAAAGGATATAATAACAATTGAACTTATAATTCTTAGAATGGAATTGTTGTTCCTTTGAAATTGGAGGGAGTCAAGGAATGGTACTTTTATTATAAGGGAATATCATTCCTAGAGGAATGACTAATCCTTCCTATAGCAAATTTTTATTACATCTCATTCCTATTCTTATTTACTCAACCTTTAGTCCCACCAACCAAACATCAACTTTTTTACACTTTATTGTTTGATGCATTATAAACAATCGATAGCATAAACAAATATTTACTTAAATAAAAATATCATATTTTCTCAATTAAAACCTAAGGGTATGTTTGGTAGTTTTAAAAAGGATAGAATGAGGTGGCTCATAATGGAATTAAATGGAATTGAAAGATAAATGTCACTCTATTGTTTGGTAGTTTAATAAAGGAATGGAAGGGACTTCCTACACCTTATTTGGAAGTTATAATTTAAGTAGGTGGAATGAAAATACTTATACATTTTACTTTCTAATTTTACCTCAATATAATCACTCCATCTCACATGCTGGAGCAGCCAATTTTCAAAGCTAATTTACAGCTTCAACTCTTTTACAAATTAGAGAGAATCCCTTAAATCAATTTATTAAAGCTTTTAATTTACATAAGCAGTAACTAGATGACATTTGCCTAATGTTCTAATGCATGTATCTATGGATGTGTATTAATTGGAGTAAAGGTGTGTGGCCTGATTGCATGTTCTAGGTCTGCTGCCTATATTCTTGTTCTTTTCTTAATTAAAAAGTGCATAGTGTTACTAACAATCAACACAACATCCCTTTTTTTTTTTAGATAGGAGACCCAACCTAGGAATGGAAGTAATGTTGTCCTCTTACTGTGTGATTAAGTTTAACATTTAGTCTTATTATAGGAGAAAGATATTATATGCAACTACCATAGCATTATATCTGCAGCCAGGAACGTGCAAATGAGGGAGAGATTGATTAACGAATGCGAGGAGCACGAGCGGATAGTGGCAATAAGTAGGATTGTAGAGGCTAGATCACCTTGAACAAGTTATTTCTTCCATGTAAATTAAATAAGCAATCTTATCAAGTTTAGATTCCTCTAATATGACAAGGTGGAAGGCTCAAACTTTCTATCAATGAGCAAAGAAAATGTGCATAGTAACATGATAAGGAAATACCTTGAGACGAGACCTAGCAAAAATAACATTACAAGAAAATGTGCATATTACAAGTTGATACAGATAAATGTAAGCCTATTTTATTTTGTATTGAGTTGTTACAAGTTTCTATTCTAGTTCCATAGTTAATACTTAATTTTGTGGTTTCTCAAGATGGTAGAATCAACTATGAAGAATTGTATACAATGATGAGGAGTGTAACCCAACACATGGTTGGACATTATACAACACATGACTTTATACAGCAATAGTTCACTTCTACCTGCACATAACTTTAATTAGTACATCTCCCCTTACAAAGTACATAACTTAATAGTTTATATAGCAAAATCATAGGATAATCTATCAACATAAACTGTCATAAAATCTTGTCATCATATATCATAAAATCTTGTCCATACAAAATGCAACCACAAATTTGTCAATATAAAGCAAAAAAATAAGCATGCTCACATGTTAACTAAGTTGTTGGTTCAACAAAAAAAGGTTAAGCAGAATCTAAAGTATTGTCCATATATGTAAAAGCTAATTGGTAGGCACAATATTACTAGTAGACATAATAAACATTAACATCTCATTGTGCTCCTCAGGAGGACATCCGATCAAAGCCCTTTGTGCATCAATGTCACGAATCAAGAAATAATAAGCTCTATTTATCATTTTTTTTTCAACCTCTAAGCCTTTTACAAGAATCTAAACCTCATTCTCTGTCATAAGACGAGTTTGGTGACACTTGACAAATGCTTCAACAATATTGTCCAATGATTTTGTAAGCATTTCCTTGCACGTGTCATCAGTTGTTTCTTTGCATTTCCTTCTCTTGTTCTTGGGCAAAGTTGTACCTTGCGTAGCACTTTGAGATGGAATCACATGAGATTCCAAGCATACATCAAAGCCTTCTAAAGTTGCTTCATTGTTGGATACTAGTTGATCAATGTCATCTATGGATTCAAAATTAGTTTCATTAAGTGATGCTTGTTGTCTCATTTCAATAGCAGTTTGTGTATACTCTCCCGTTACTCTATCTTGTGCATAAAGTATAAGCATTTTGTCATAATATGATATTTGCTTATTCATCCACACAGCAACTTCAGGTTTTGCCTGAGAAAAAGTATTAAAACACAATCTCATTAACTGAAATTGTATGCAAATAATGATAAAAACATAAGCTAACATTAAATAGTTTTATTTACCTCAATCAATTTTTCTCAAGCCTCAGGTTCAACAGTGCACATCTTCATAATTGGGTCCCAACCAAATCCACTAAGTCCATTCTTAAACAAGTCATAGCAAGGTGTGAATTTGCTCTTCAATCTTTTCATGCGATCTTTTATCTTCTGTTCGTCAAGTTGTTTACTAGGAAAGTGCGCTTTCATCTTTTTCAAAATATTGTCAATTGTTGTTGATGTAAAAGTTCCACCTTGCCTATTTCCCAAATTATGCTGGTGCACATATGTATTAAAAAAATATTCCATAGCAATATTCCAAAATCATTTTTCATTTGACTTATTAGCTGCATTTAACTCAGTAGCTATATTTTGCATAACATCTGCACTTTTTCACTTTGACATATCTAACTCAACATAAAGCAAATTGTATTTAAAGCAGCAAAATCTAAAAGAGTGCAAATAGTAAAAATAATAACAAAAGGCAACACAACTTTTATATCTAATAATTCATACAATAATTACTAACGAAACTAACATTCAAAACAAACACAAAATATATAGCTAATAGAAACAATTCCATGTCAAAGTGTGTAATCACGCCACTAGCAGCAACAATCGAATTTATAATTATCTCCCCTCTACTTGCTTCCACACTATCATCCCTATCAACATGATGCTCCTCTTGGTAATTATTTTGATTTGTCAGTTCATGGTCTACCTCAGCTATGAGGTTTTCATCTGGATTTACACCCATCAAATAATTATGCAAAATACAACTGGATATCACAATTTTCTTCCGAGTCTTGATGCCATAAGTTGGTTCTGTTGTAGTTTTTAAAATGGCAAATAGTTTTTTCAAAACACCAAATGCTCTTTTAATGGCATTTCGCAAGGATGAATATCGATAGTTAAATAGTTCATGGAGGTTTCATGGTGGATTTCTTGAGTTCTCCTTTAAATGATATCTTTCTCCCCTATATGATGTGATGAGCCCACCTCTCAACATGAATCCAGCATCAACAAGATAAAATTTTCCTATAAAATATTAGACAACACCTTATTAATTCTTTTGTTTCTAATTGAGTATTGAAAAGTTTGTGCTTTGATTAAAGAATACCTTCTGGGATTTTCAAAGGATCACAATGTTTCAGTGCATCTTTTAAAATTCTTGAATCAGATGTTGTCCCTTCCCACCCAGGTAGAATCTATTGTTGTTGAGTATTTCTGGAGCAACTTGTTCACCACCATATTGTTTCAAATATACGTGTTCTAATTCTATCAAAGCATTTAATACGCTATGAAAATGGCGACTTACGATCTCACCAGACCGTCTAAAGGAAAAGTTAATTGCACGATTTCTTACATTGTGATCTATTAAATATAAAAACTTTGCAGCTTGTTCTTCAATTGTTGCTCGTTCTGTTGGTCTAAGACCACCATCCCTTTGTTATATGCCACACAAGTTTACAAATGCTTTAGGACCCATGTGAATTATATCATGACATTTTTCACTACCCACTAGGTATCTCATTAGCTCATCTTGTACTCGTTCTCTTTCTTCTCTTATGTATGAGAAACTTGATTTTTCCTAGGCTGTTTTTGTACCATATGCCACATGGCTACAAACCATAGAAGTATGACAATAGCCCTATGAAATATATGTTGCAATAAGATATAAGTGTGTTTCATATCTCCATGAGCCATCTATTTCAAGTTATAAAATGAAACTAGACTTGGAAATTTATGAATGTAAATTGACTTGAAAACAAATACAACATATGCAATCTATTAGAATTGATAAATATAACATATCAGAATACAATATATAACTATGTCACATTCATGAAACAAAGATTGAAGCTTGTGAAACTAAGTGATGAAAATAAAAATCTAACCAATAGCATTTACGACACTAAAGAACTCAACAAGTCCAATTATTTGAAAGCATATAATCAAGATTAACAAAAAAAATAAAAAATAAATAATAGGTGCATGGGAAAACAACCGACTTATCAACTTTTGAACATAAGGTGCAAGGGAGAACGTGACAACAATTAAAGTTGCAATCAGAAGTTCAAGATTCATACTTGACCAAGTGGCCATTTGTATGACTTATAGTAATCTCAGAATCATAAGTTCCAAGCTGCAAGAGACTTTTACTTTAAAATAATGTCCCTTTGTATGTGAAATAGATATTTACCACACGTTTTCAATTATTTGAAAGCATTTAATCATGAAAGTTGCTTGTTTACGTGATTTTGCTAAATTTTTGCCCAATTTACTGTGAAAATCTTTATGGAATTTGTTAAAGTTTGGAAAGTCTTTACTTTTTAATATTAATACCTTAAAAGAGAAAAAAATAATTATTTTGTTGAAGCCCAATTTTTTAAATTAAAAAATTCCATAGAGACTGGTTGATAAAGACTTTAACGAATTCCATAAAGACTTTACGTGAAAATTGCCTAATTTTTCAATCAAGTTTTTCTCAATACTTCAGAAAATTCGTTAAAGTTTTGAAAGTCTTTAACGCTTTACAAAATAATCTCAATTGAATCTTAGCTGACAATAATGGAGGCAGAGAAATCATGGGTAGAAATCAAGAGAAGAAATCAAGAGAAAGGCACAGAACAAGTTAAAGTAAACAAGAAAAAGAATAAACAAAGCAATAAATAGAATCGGAAAAACTCATATGTTTCAATTGAAAACAAAGCCTTAATATGAATCAAGACAGGTAAAGACATTGAATACCTACAAGGAAGGCAACGAGAGGTTGGAGTTCCAATTAGCAGCAAGGAAACCTTTGCACACACCTTGAAGAGAACGGGAAGTAGCAGAGAGAGTCAGAGAGAGAAGGAGTGGGATAGAAGGGTTACTTTTTTTTATTTTGAATCAGAATCATAAAGGGGATAAGATAATAATTAGATAATTTGGAGGAAAATTTTCTTACCAAATAATGTCACTCCTTCCTAAACACCCTAATTTGAAGTGACAACAAATTGAGGTTTTTAATGGCAATGAGAGGTCTTGAGCTCCCTCTATTGTCACTCTCTTTTATCCTCTTTAATAACTCTCAAACACCTATTTTGTAAAATTTAATATGTGATTTCATTCTATTCCTTTACATATCATCTTTCCAAACATAGCCTAAGGCGATGGTGATAGTAATGGCCACAATAGAGTAATGGTTACGAAGGTAATGAGTTCGTGGCAATAAAAAAAGTATGACAAATTAAAAATGATATTTAACTTATTACCCTATTTGACATTTTCTAGTGTGCAAAACCAAATATTAAATCAATACTTTTTTGGTAGTGGTTTAACTTCACTTCTCTCATTATCTATTTTTTAAACATAAAATTTTAAATGATATTATTTTTATGATGTTCCAAATTTCATGAACTAAAGACTTCATTTTTTCGAGTGATTGGAAACCTTGATTTTTTATAAGGTTTACGGTATTATTTATTAGATCATCCTAAATATTTCTGTATTAATTTGCTATATAATTTTATATAGTATTTTATTATATATTTTTAGAGTCAATTAATGAAAAACAGGTAGAACTTTTGAGAACTCGAATAGTCCATAAAATTACAATTTTAGTTTAGTTTTTGGGTAAGAAATTACATTTTTATTTTCGTATGTGGTTTGTTTGACCTTGTGATCGCACGTAAATCATTTCCCCTCATTATTTGGACTCGGTATGTCAAATCTCAATATACTTTTATCTAAATTATTAACACATGAAACTTTTAATTATCCGGTGCAAATAAGATCATGATCGTTACCTTTTTTAATCTAACAATTATAACTTTCTGTAAATTAATTGAACTCCTCATCACTAACTTACTCGCTAGCTCTTGCTTGGTATTAAAATACTAATTCCCGGCTATAAATTTATATTGTATAGTTTGAAAACTCAACCTTTTTATGGGTTTATTATTATTATTATTATAAAGTTTATAGAACGTAATGCAACTTTTGTGTTGTACTAGAAAATTAAAAAAGCACACTACTTTTTATGATATAGTGAAATGCTGTCATGGACTTCATTATCAATTAAATGGTAATTAATAAGCACCTATCTTATATATCCTTTTTCTTTTTCGCCCATAAACGTGTCTGGACACTTTTTTTTTCCTTCTTTCAAATATATAGAAGCTCCTACAATGTGACAGACCGTGCGTACAAAGCCCAATAAATCATTTGGGTAAAGAATATTCACCACTACTTCATAACCCATAGGTCTAAAAAATTGAGAGTCAACTGATTCTTCAATTTGATAGTATGAATAGCGAGGAAGATTGGAACAGAGCTCAAACAAGTTCAGTCCTCCATGAACCAATTCCCTAACGTGAACTGGATGATGAAAAGGATGTGGTGTTGGGCCCTCGATCATTAATGATGGGTGAATCAGCAAGTCAGCAACTAAGGAATAGATATCCATATTACAAGGATATATAAGGCATATCCTTGTAAGTTGTAACAAATCTTTCTAACATTGTTTTAATTACTTAAAATAAAAAATATTAAATAAAATTATTTAATATCTTAAAAAATTTAAAAATATTTAATTCTTTTTTCTTTAAATAATTAAGAGAATTATTAAATTGATTCATTAAAATGATATAAAATTATTCATGTTTTTTCCAACCTATTTTTGCACGAGTTCATATAACTTACCTTCTTCCAGTATGTTTCATGCCCATGTGGGGTTGGAACCTACTCGAACATAAGAAAATTATTTAAAGAGAAGAAGCGAGACTCCCCACTAAAAAAACTAGTTTGATCAACAATCAGCCTCCAACACTGCTGTGCCAATATTGCCAATGATACGGACTGAAGCATTTTATTTATAAGGCTTAGTTTGAATTTTTGTTGCCAGCAATTTCTTTTGATAAGCAACTGTCAACTCTTACTAAAATCTGTATTATGTCCTGACTTTAAAATAAGGTAACTTCATATCTCTCTTAACTTTGCCTATCCACAAATAAAAAAAATAAAAACTCTTAAATCTTTGAAACCAATGTCCTAATTCTTCTAATGTTGGCAAAGATTTTTTCATCTTACTTCTTAAGAACCAACTACTATCCTAAAAATTTAAGTTGTCAAGGATCAAGAGGCTCAAGAATAATTTAAATTTTTAACTTGTACTCTCACATAAAAGCCCTTTGCATTTGAATTGTTAATACTATCCTAAAAATTTAAGTTGTCAAGGATCAAGAGGCTCAAGAATAATTTAAATTTTTAACTTGTACTCTCACATAAAAGCCCTTTGCATTTGAATTGTTAATAAAACACAAGTTCATTCAAATCTTATGTTTCGAGAATGATTTATGGTTCTCTTTAGTACGAAATTATAAGGACTAAATGAATAATTTAATTATTTTTTATTATACAAATTTATTTTTAGTAATTTATAAATTAATGAAGGGATACACTTGATAAAGATAAATGTGTATTTATATATAAAAAAAGAGTAATTAATATTGGTAATTTATAAAATATGTTCAAATCTCTTGTCACAAACATTTAAGATTTTTATGAATTAAAGAAAAAATTCATATTCCCACACAATAAACAATAGTACCCAATTACATATGAAACTCCTCCTTACTGTTGAAGCCATGAAAGAACGTACTCCATGTACCTAATAAAGAATTATCCATTCCCATTTAGTCCCACCAAACACTTTATTGGGACAACTCTAATCCAAGCCTCAAACTTCAAACAAAGAAAGCAATGCTACAACGCTTGGTGGTTTCTATGATTATTACACTAATAAATTTTCTGGTACAGAACTAGACAGAGGTAGCAAAAACGAAGTAAAATCAAGTTGTGCACGGCGCCGGAATTGGGGGGCCAATCCCTTTCAATCCAACTCCATCGACCTGAGTTGTAAAATCAGGTGTGGCCAAATTCATGTTTTATAGTATTTTTATTCGAAATAACAATAAAATTGTTAATATTGTTAATTATTATTATAAAATTTTACAATAAAAAATGCGAATAAATTCTCATTTGATAATTGATATATCTTTTATTTCTTTTTGTGTCAACTTCATAAGAAGACACCCCACCCCACACCTTTGCAAAAATAAACCCCACTAAATTGTCTCATCTGTCTCTCTCTCGGAATTAACTTATCAAGCATTCACACCCATTAAACCCCATAAATTCCACGTTTCATTAAAGTCCCTCAGTCCCCACCATGGCCCCATTTCCTTTCTCCCATTTAAGCTCCACCCTATCTCTCATCCCTACGCACCCACCTCTCTCTCTCTCTCTCTTTATCTGACACACTCACACATGCCCCAACTGTAATAAAATCAAGGAAATTGTTCCATAGTACTAAGTGACATAAATATTATGAAGAGTACCTTGGAAAGCAAGCCTACTAATCAACCAGCAGCAACAATGATCAATAGCCCACGCGATTGGCCTGAGCCAATAGTCCGGGTTCAGTCCTTGTCCGAAATCTGCATAGATTCCATCCCTGAAAGGTATATCAAGCCCCCTACTGACCGTCCATCCATAAACTCTGCTGCTGCTGCTGCTGCTGATGATGATGATGATGATGATGCCAACATCCCAATCATTGACCTTGGAGGTCTATACGGTGACCCAGATACCCGAGCCTCTACGCTTAGGCAAATCTCCAAGGCTTGCAACGAGTGGGGTTTCTTCCAAATCGTAAACCATGGGGTTAGCCCTGATTTGATGGACAAGGCTGGGGAAACTTGGCGTCAATTCTTTCACTTGCCCATGGAGGTGAAGCAGCAATTTGCAAACTCGCCAAAAACTTATGAAGGGTATGGTAGCAGGCTTGGAGTTGAGAAGGGTGCTATTCTTGATTGGAGTGACTATTACTATCTTCATTACCTTCCCTTGTCATTGAAGGACTACAACAAATGGCCTGCTCAGCCTCCCTCTTGCAGGTTCAGTAAAATATATAATAAACTCATGAACTTTTTGTTTATCTTTGCTATATTGTTGTGTGCCTATATACTATAGTTGTCGTTCTGTATTTAACAAACACAAATTTGAATGCAGGGAAGTGTTTGATGAGTATGGGAGAGAGTTGGTGAAGCTATGTGGGAGGTTGATGAAGGTTCTGTCCATAAACCTTGGATTGGAAGAAGGTTTTCTTCAAAACGCTTTTGGGGGTCCAGACATTGGTGCCTGCCTAAGGGTCAATTTTTACCCCAAATGTCCACAGCCAGAGTTGACGCTGGGTCTGTCGTCACACTCGGACCCAGGAGGCATGACTCTCTTGCTTCCAGATGCTCAAGTCCCTGGTCTTCAAGTCCGCAAATGCGATAATTGGATTACGGTGAAGCCTGCTCGCCATGCCTTCATTGTCAATATCGGTGACCAAATTCAGGTGAATAATCTCTCTCTCTCTGCATATTATCCTTATAGAGAATGTTTGGCTAGGATTCATCATTCATGATACATGAATCACTCACATGGAGGGGACACATGAAGTTGAGGTGTTCATTTTTTTTTAGTTTTGTTCTTAGTCAGATTTTTGGATGGATGTGGCCTTTAAAATGTTACTGCTCAGTTAAGATCATTTCCCGTGTTTTTTGTTTTGTTGTGGTAGAAGCGAGATATTTTTATCATGCTTTAGTTTACACCGCTTACATCAGAATGGTTCAAGGCATGAAGTACGTGGCATTAAGATGGGTTTAATAGTTTGATTGAAAGAGATTGATCTTTATTATAAAGAATGTTCTTTTCACTATTGCAAAATCAGCGCACATACATAAAGTGGATAAACATTTGGCCTGGCCACAGGGTTAAGGATAAGGTCTTAGGTTTCTTGGCATGACATTTCCGAATAAATGATTTTATACTTTAATTAAGCTCAATTGTGCTTTTACGTTTCTAAATTTGTGACTGTGAAATTTTGTCCGTTATAGTTGTAGTGATCAATTATTACCCTCATGATATGAAACTAGAATCAACTCTCTAGTCTTTACCAATCATATGCAATATGACTGATATATATATTGCATCTTTGACAATGTTCAAAAGACCCAATATTGCGCCTTGTAAAATATTCTTTCTAACATGATTGAATAAGGTTAGAGCACACTCCAATAATTGTGAACTAGATATTTCAACCACAATGTTACAGTTTATATGAAATGGGGTTTATAAAAGATAGATGGGGATGAGCTATCCTCCCTATTTTGAATAGTTTAGATTCTAATTAGAAAAAGAGAGACGTTAGAGTAGATTGATTAACTTCTCTTATGTACTATGTAAAAATAAAATAAATGTGCAAATAAACACCTAAATGAGTACATGCCCATATTCTACCATGACGAGAAAAAAGAAAAACAGAATGAGTTGGCTACCCACATAACCGCATGATGACTTTCGAAAAAAGTGAGTTGGTTACGGTGTCTATGACCGAAAAAAAAAAAACCGTGTTGATTCTCAATGGGCACTGCTAAGACCACTATACGTAACTTACTTGCATAATTCCTTAAGCAATCCCGTCGTATCAAAAGGCATCATTGACGTAGTCACGTACGTAGATCTTTGCCTCCTATTTAAGTTTGCATGATGATGTTACTTCCTATTGAAGTTCCAAGATTTATATATCTTTAGTAGTTTATCAATATGAAAGTCACAAAGCTGTATTAATTGCTTAATTTGTTTGTTTTGTGTTTGACAAGGTTCTAAGCAATGCAATCTACAAGAGTGTAGAGCACAGAGTGATAGTAAATTCAAATAAAGAGAGAGTTTCCCTAGCCTTCTTCTACAACCCCAAAGGTGATATACCCATAGAGCCAGCAAAGGAGCTGGTGAAGCCAGATAGCCCTGCACTCTACCCGGCCATGACCTTCGATGAGTACAGGCTCTTCATTAGATTGAGAGGACCATGTGGAAAATCTCAAGTGGAATCTTTACAATCTCCAAGATGATCGATGAACAAGCATTGCTTACATTATATAATCACAAGTCAAACAATTCCCTCTCCTTGATATTCAGATAATTGTAAATCTTGTAATTAGATAGGGATTTGTTAATTTGAACAAAAATGCACATTAAGCCACGAAGTGAGGAAAATATTGGATATAGGTATGAAATTTATTGAAAAGGCAGGTTTCTTTTTCCTGGTTGCTTTGTAATGGCTAAATTTGGATGGTCCACAAAGATCCTTCCTAGCTGGGTAAATATTAGTGAATTTTGTCCCCATTTCCCAACCGATGATTGTGGTGATAAGTACACCATACTTTTAGGGGGCGATATATGTTGTATGCTTATATCTACTGTATTAAATATGATGCAATGCTTATAAAGGCCTGTTTCAAATTCAATGTACTAAAGTAATTATTGAACTCCACTCTCTCTCTCTCTCTCTCTCTCTCTCTCTCTCTCTTACATTGTTTCTGGCTGTTAATAAAAAAAAGATGTTTTTTTTTGGAGAGCATTATTTGTATTCTTATAGTATAATCTGTCACATTAAAACTAATTCAATTGAAAATAAGGGTATACATATATAGTAGGATTGAAAAAGAGATAAATGAAAGTGGAAGAGAGTAATATGAATCAATAGTACGTTAAGATATTGTTAATCTTTTGATATATTCTTCTCACTTTTATTTTTTATCAAGTACATGTTAAAATTTAGATAGTTTTTTATCGTTGATGGTGAAAGCTATCAACTAGCTATAAGAAAATTAACTTTAATTAGTTACCTAAATTATATAAAATTTATTTGTAATATCAGTAAAACATATGGTGTAAAGGAGACGGCAGGTTAATATGCAGACAAAGCAGGATGGTTGAGATTCGATCTTAGGATGTTGTCTCTTAAAAAATTTAATTCCACTTGAGCTGCTAAGCATGGTGTCACAATTTGTATTAGGACAAGATGCAATTTCTTCAGCTCCTATATATAGACTCTTACAAGTTACAACTGACCCACGTCTTTTACGTATCTTTATTTTATTGGTGCTATCCAAATTATTAAAAGAAATTAATCTTTTTCTTTTTGTTATAAGTGGAATGTTTGTATTAGATGCAAGAAAAATGTACAATAATATGATGTCAAGTTTAAGATCATATAGCATGTATGTAGTTGTCTTGCATCTGGATTAAAGATTTACACCTACGATCAAATGAAGTAAGAAATTCTCAAGTTTTAATGTTATTTCCGCTCACTTTCTCCGCTTAACCTCCTCTATCAGCTCTTGTCCCATCTGACCGACCATCTCTACAACTACATCATGCATGTTAAGCATCCTACTCATTCATTAATTAGTAATCACCCAGCAGGGTCAAGGCATAAACATAATAGATTGTATAGCAGAGCAAGTTATGCTTTCTCTCTGCTTGATTATCTTACGTTGCTAAAATAAGAACAGTCAATGGATTCATGAAACAGACCAGACTGGTTTCTCTCTCCATCTCTCTCTATCCAATGCTGAACCAGACTGTTCAACAACGTGGGTTATTGCTCCTAACTTAATCATCTCAAGAGCTGTTCTTAAATTAAACCCACATATATACCTGACTATATTCATGTCATCAGAGAGCTTTATCTCGCACTAAAACAAATGTACCTGTATGTTGAATTTTTTAAACAACAATCATGCTCGAAAGTCAGTATTGTCAACTATTTATTAAGGTTCATGATCATCATAAAAATATATATTAAGATTCAATTACTGAAAATTTTAATCACGTGCTTGAAACTGTGCAGCTAATAGTGACTCTTCCTCCAATTATTTCAAAAGGCAAATCGTGTTGTCTCATAGTGGAAGTGAATCACCCTAATCTAGAATTGTTTATTTGGATATGAAAATTGTGCATTACGTACATCATAGGGTAGTTTAGTACTTTAGTTAGTTTGAAACTTTTTTTTTAATTGAAGGTTTGAAATTAACTTTGAATTTGGCGAACTCTGAGTAGTTGTTTAACATCATCATCACGGTATAAAATTCAGAGGGGCAAATCCGTAGCAGTCGAAGCAGTTGCTGATGTGGGTAACCTTTCATTGTCTTTTAAATAGGAAAAGTTTCTAGTCATCATGTATGAATTTTGTTTTTTTCCTTCACAATTTTCTCCACTTGTGTGAACTGTTAAGGGTCATATTAAGCACCTTTAACGATAATTAAGATATGAAGGTGATATGTTTCTTTTTTTTTTTTTTTTGGTGGAAGTGAAGGTGATATGTTGATTAATTATATTTTGCCTGTGATGTCTTGAAGTTTATGTATAGAGGTACTTGTTGGTAGGCGTCTACCGGAAGGTCTGAAAAGGTGGGCTATGAACCACGTACTTCTCGTAATATTATACCCAGAGTATAAAAAGTATAATATTATAAAATTATAATTTAATAATTATTAAATATTATTATTTATATATATATATTATAATTATCAAATATTTTTTATTTTTATTTTTTATATAAAATATAAGAGATTATTTTATAGTGGATGGTTAAGTTTAAATCAAAAATCTTAATTTAAAAAATACATGCTATGACTAAAAGAAAAAAAAATTTCATAAGCACAACTATAAATATTTAATGTCTTGACTATGATAAAATATTAATATATAATCTAATATATGACAACAAAATATAATAACTAAATATTTCATATGATACATAAAATGGCTTAAACCCCTCAAATACTTAAAAATAAGTTTAATGTTACATTTTTTTTGTTAAATTATAGAATAATTAATAATAAAATAAAAGAATTTAAAAGAGTTAATGACAATTTTTTTAAATTTGACTTTATCTCAATATTATTTAACTTAATTATTTTTATGATAATTATAAAAATATTTCAAAAAGAATAAATTTCATTTATTTAAATATCAATAAAATAATAATATTATGTAAATAAACTAAAAACATTTTTATGTATAATATACATCTAATTTTTATTTTGTATATAAGAAGTATCACTTTTTCAATTAGAATACATAATTACATTAAGTAACTGGATGTGATTATGTAAAAATAAATATAACTTAACACGATTGTATTATTTTTAATACACATTTGACTCTCATGTTATCATTTGAATTAAACTAAACTAGTTAATATTAACATAAATCTTTTTCGAATCAAAAACATAATAATATAAGAACATAATAATTTTTTTTCTTTCTAAGTGACATATATCAAAAGCTTCTCTTGATGATCTTAATTTTCATCATAAAATAATATTTAATATGCATGTATATAATCACAAATTAATTACAAAATTAATGTTTAATATGAATTCATATAATCATAAATTAATATTTAATCTGCATGCGTAAATTAAAGTTTAACAACAAAAATTATTAGTTCCATTTAAGATAGTATCAAAATTGCTCATATTAAACATGGCATGCTTAGCTTTAACTCCTTGAACATTAATCATTCATTAATAATCTGTGCATATTAGCACTTGTAGAGTGACACGCATCAAGATTTTAAATTATACACTTGTATCATATTAAGATGTTCAAACGTGACACATGTCAAGATTTTGTTCTTGATTTTAAGGTGACACATGTCAAGATTTTGTTCTTGATTTTAAGGTAACACGTGTCAAGATTTAAAATGATACACTTGTTTCATATTAAGATGTTCAAAAGTGACATATGTCAAAATTTTGTTTTTTGTCTTAACTTTTATATATATATATGGGTGGCATTTGATTCTCTGTTTTTCGCTTTTGTTTTTTTTGCTATTAATTTGATTATCAATTTCAACTCAAAAAATACTAAGTAGTCCGAATTTTTGTATTAAATTTTTTGAAAAAATAAATTTGCATTATTATTAGTTGAATGAGTACTCCTCACTACTTTCACTTAATTAACAATTACTCTTAAATTGCGACAAAATTCTGATATCAAATTTTTATGACTATGTACCATCACTTCCTTCTGTGCACATTGCAGTTGCACAAGTCGCTAAAATTGAATGTACGAACACTGCATTAATTTAATTTGAAAATGTTTTTGCACAAATTATATAAAATATGTCTAATTTAGATCATTTAAAAAAATTTATAATAATATTAACGTGTTATTTAATAATTTATATGAAATTATTTAATAACTTACATAAAAATATGTGAAGAATATATAAGTATAAATTTATATAAATATCATTATTTATTGAATTTTCGCTATGTAATTTTTACGAAAAATGAGTTATTGACATGATACCATTTAAATTATGACTATCGAACTTTAATTCTCAATTTTAATAGAATACTGAATTAACTATGAGAATTATAAATTGAAGTTTTTATTGTACTTTAAAAATTAAAATAATTTTTTCTTAATTCAATAAAAGATAACATTATTTAATAAGGTAAAAAAAGGAGAAACTTTTTTCAATATGTATAATATTAAGTTGAAGTTCCAAACATTAATATATAATTAATACTTTCTATATAATCAAACTTTTTATGGCTATATATAGTTCTTAAGAATCAACTCCCTTAAAAGTTTAAGGAGTTAGATGAAGATATATAATTGATTTTATATTTCTTACACGTCATCTCACGCAAAATCCCTTTTGATGTAAAATGTAAATAATGTATAAGTTTACTTTATCATGTGGTGAAATTTAATTTTTATTATAGAAAAATGACGACGACAAATATCGAACTCCTATCTTTTGGTCATAAATATTCTAATACCATGTGAATGAAGGCATTTGAATGGATTTATATCTCTAACAATAGTATTCACATTATAAAAATCATATATGGAGAGTTAAATTAGGAGATACGAAACAAAAGATGTTGATTCAACTAGTAAGGATCAAAGCATTTAACTTGAATGGCTTAGGTTTGATTTCTATCACTTGTAAGCGACCATGCTCTCGCCTTAAAATAGGGTAACTTTTCCTATCTAATTTTTTTTTCTAATAAAAAAAAGAGTTGCGATATGATTTTATTTTTTCTATCATTTGGAAGTATTTACTGTAATAGTATTCAATTAATTTTTCTCTCTCTTTAATGGATTAGGAGGGAGGATAAGCACTCAAATTATTCACTAAATATCTACTTTCAACTTTGCATAACTACCTAATTTATGCACTTGCTATACATCAATATTGTGGTGTATAAGGATAAATTAATATTTATTCTTATTCATCTCCACCGATTTTTTTATATAAAAATTAAACATGAAAATGAATGCATCAGAAAAATTATGAGTATATATGGGTAATGACACTATTAGTAATTTAATTGTGAGTGAAAGAAATCTCATATTAAAAAAATTGAAATAAATGAAAATTATATAAGTTAAAAGATTCATGAATTTAATATTTTAAAATTTTAAATTAAAAAAATAAAAAATAATAATAATATCATACCTACTAGTATGATTCAACTTTTCATCAATGAAAGAATAACTAAGCCGGTAAATGAAGTTTTGGGCTCTCACTATTTAAATACTTTTTTAAATATCACATCGTTGTTAACACAAATTATTTGGCACGTATTCAACAAGAATACGGCTCTATTTTTATTATTATCAAACAAAGGAATTCCTACTTCCGTTTCTCTTCTTCTCGTTAAACAAACGGTAGTCATGTTTGCATACTTTTTGTACATCTCTTCCACACATTTTCTCATATTTAATATTTTAATATTAATTTTCTATTACCTCGATTAATTTCTTATGTTGAAAATATTGATTATTTTATTTTATATGTTCAAGATTTAAATCTTATTTAGACTGAGTAAGATGATTATAAATAAATAAAAATAAGATACCTGTATTATATAGCTTCTACTTGAAAAAAGAAGGATTTTTTAATAATAAGTGAGATTAATATTACTCTTATAGACCATATATATATGAGTGTGTGAACAAAAATTCTTAGAAAGGATTTTAAAATGGCAAATTAACATGAAAATAGTTAAATACAATGGGGTGAGAATAGGAACGAGGGCATTGGCATTGGCAGATAAGGTGTAATTTTCAATGAGAAAATGACCTTCACTCTGAGAAAAAAGTGAGATAATTTAATTTTTATAAAAAATTAATTAAATATTTAATTAATTTAATTAATAATTTATATATAATTAATTATGTATTAAATATAAAAAATAAAAATAAAAATAATTACTAATTAATTATATATAAATTATTAATTAAATTATTTAAATACTTAATTAATTTTAAAAAAAATTAAATTGCCCACTTTTATCTACAAACGGGAGACGGTGAGAGTCATTCTCCCATTTTCAATCTGGTGTCCAATGGATAGTATGATCAGCTTTGGGTTGGGCCCATGCCTTTGTTTTGGAGACAGTTGTGCCTAACACGCACGCTGGAAATAAAAAGTCAAACATCACGTGCCTGAAAATGAAAGTAGCACGTTCATTAAATATACGTTTATTATAAAAATATCAATATGTAAAGGAGTCTAACATTTATTAAGTGATATTTATATTTAATAAATTTTTTAATATTTATTATAAAATCAGTTATTAAAAAATAATTAATAATTTATTATAAGTATCAAATTCATCATAATATTATAACATCTTCTTTTATATATATATATATATATATATATATGCATGTGAGCGCGCTGTGCCCGTCACATTCGTCCCCAAGGTCGGCACTCGGTACATCTAATCAACACAATCTACATTTTTATTGATTGCGAAAAGATGGTTATGCAAACTCTAAGTACGTGACAATTTGGATCATTTAAATTTGTTTAAAGAAGATTAAAATATTATCTAATAGTTGATATAAAATTATATAATGAATGGATAAGTATAAATTTATACAAGTGTTATTATTATTATTACTATTGATTTATGCTCTTCAATGATTTGATAACTTATCAGTCTTATCAGTTTTTTTTTTGTTTTTTTTAATTTTTAAGATATATGTAAAAACAAAATACTCTCTCCAACCAAAAAATAAAATAAAATAAAGAACAAAATACTTTCCAACATGTGAACTTTAATCACACACAAAGAAAATAATTAATTAAATTAATGTTAATTCAAATGATAAGAGAATTTATTTTGTTTTATTATCTTTAATTTAAATTTATTAATAAACTGTAATAAAATAAAGAACAAAATACTTTCCAACATGTGAACTTTAATCACACACAAAGAAAATAATTAATTAAATTAATGTTAATTCAAATGATAAGAGAATTTATTTTGTTTTATTATCTTTAATTTAAATTTATTAATAAACTGTAAGAAATTAAGTTTTATTAAATTTACTATAGTTGACTTTAAAAAAACCTGTTTAACTCATACTGAAGAAGAGATTATATGCACATTCCAAAATACTAAAATAACAAATATATGTGATTAAACATTAATTATATGAGAGTTCGATGCCAAACAGCTCGAATTAAATGAGAATAATTTATTTTACTAATCACTATAATCTCATTTTCATTAAATATCTTAAGTTTTTTAAACGCATATTTAATATTTAAAATAAAAGTTTTGTCAAATGTTTAAATTTTTTTAATCAATAAAAGATGTTATTACTTTTAGTGATTTCACTTTCTTTAATTTGAGTTTTGCTTGTCATGTGCTCAGGTTGACCGTGCTTAGTTTGTACCTAACAACATAGTTATTAAATTCAACTTAGTTATTGACTCGTTCAAGTTATTAGGTCACTAAATTACACGTTCAATTAATAAATTATTAGTTGAATTATATATAATTAAATATTTAATAAAATTAAAATTACATTAAAAATCATAAATTTATTAAAATATAACACAAATAACCGATATAATTTTACAAGTTCAAAACATAATTAAACAACAATACATAATAGATATATAAGAAAAGAAAAGAAGCAATACAAATAAAGCAAAAAAAAAAAAAGGACAATTACTACCTCATCCCCAATCCTCATGTCTTGTTCCTGTAAGCTGTGAAGCACTCAAGCAAATTAATATTATTATTTTTCTCAAGGAATAATTCTCTTGTTCCTGCAAAGTGCAAATTGTCAAACACTCAAGCAAACTATTCCATCCTCTGCGAGCTATTTCTCTTCATCCTTAATATCCCTTCTCCTATCATTTTTTCCTCACTTGGTAACTTGGTTTTACAGTTTCTTTTGAATTAGGGGGCTTGATTGAGAGGAGATCACTCGCTCAGAGTTGGAACTTGGAACCAACAAATCAATTGCAAAGGTCAGGTTTTGAAACGTTGAATCTTAGGTGAAGATGGTTGAGACTTACCTTGGCTTGGCAGGTGCAACAGTGGTCGGTGGCAAGCCCGAGGGCATGTGGCAGGTGCAACGTTCAAGCAATCTCGCCCAGGCCAAGTCATATTCCAATTAGGTCACTGATTTTGTAAAAAATTGACTGATTGAGATTGGTTTCCTTGCAAAATCGATTTAAATAGTTACTTAGACTGGTTACTTGACTAGTTCACCATTGTGAGTTTAATACCATTGCCTAAGAAGAAGTTACTGACTATGGCAAATCAGTATACAGACAATAAAAGTCACCTCATCATGCATATTGTTCAATACTATTATCATTGGACTTAGCCTATGGATCGATTTTTTCAAATGATAAGGACGCGGATCAAGTCAAATTGATAAGGATCGTAGGAGTCCTACCTTGAGATATATGCCGAGATAAGTAACGAGATTGATTAAAGGGAATTATATCCTAACTAAAACACCTCGGACATAAATAGGGATCAAAACCCCACGGTATGAGGAATCAAACTATAAACACTAGCCTACCCTAGTACAATTACTGGCTTCAGCTTCGAAATGCAATTACAACCATCTTAGAAAGTGCTCTACCGCTCGAAAAATAGAAGTCCACATTGGCAACCACAACCCAAGTAATCAAACATGAACACATATGAATAGGGACCTACCTTACACAGGTATGCATCTTTTATTCATTTAGTATTCTAAGATATCTTTTTTATTTTGGATTTCGATTCTCTAAAGTGAGAGGTATACTTTAGAAAGTAAAGTGCAAAATTGTTACTGGTGATGAAAAATTAAGGAAGTGAATTATCACATATCTATGATCTGTTATGCATGTGCATATATTTTATAAAAGCCTAAGCCCTTGATTTTCTCATCAACAATTATAATTTTACACTTTATTATCTAAAGTGCATTCTTCACTTTAGATATCCAAATCCATTTATTTTTAGGTATTTATTTATTTAATCATTGAAATAGACAAACTTTCCATCTAATTCTCTCTCATCCTTCAAACTACTATACCCCATCTCTAACCAACCTACAAATTAACCTAGAATATAACAAATTTCATAATTTACTTTTGCATATCCAAATAAAAACTAACACAATAATTTTGAAATAAGTGTCAAGCAAGATATCTGAGGCACAAGTTTTTTGGAATTTTGTCTTTGTACGAGTATCCACACACTCTTTAGATGTAAGACTAATTTCGTTGATGCTATCTTCTCCACAAGTGCTTTCCTATTGGCTCGTGTTGGGAATTCAAGTGTGAGTAAGAAGGAGGTGAAAAGTCTCACATTGGTAAGGACTAGACAAAGTGAGGAATATATAAATGGAATGACCTGTGAACCTAATATCTTAAGGTTTTGGGTTGAGATGTGTCAAGTCTACTGATGTGATCCCTCAAAAAGTCCATTGAAGAGATATCTCTGACATTTTAGGGTTCCCCCTAACACCCTCACAAGTGGTATCAGAGCCAATAGTTCAAATCGTCTGGGATGAATATTGGAGAGATGATGGTTGTACAAAAAGCCTAGGTAGAGTGGTAAGGAGTAGCTCCTGTGAAAATTGGTTCGGCCCAGCCTATGTTGTGGAGCATTGGAAGACATACACTCAGGTGACGAACGGGTGATAACACCTTGGTGGAGATGTGGCTCACTCAAGTGACAAACAAATGGTAACACCTTGGTGGAATGTGTTCTTAGTGACACCGTCAAATACTAAAAAAAAAGGTTTCCATTCGAATGAGAGATTGTTGAAAATTCAAGTGTGAGTGAGATGTGGGTGAAAAGTCCTACATTGGTAAAGAATGAACGAAATAAGGAACATATAAGTGAAAAAACCTATATACTTAATGTCTTAAGGTTTTATGTTAAGATGTGGTGTTAAGTTCACTAATGTGTTTTCGCGATAAATATATTGAAGAGATCTCCCTCCGTTTCAGACTCCCCCTGACACCTTAAGAGCTCGAACTCTTAATATTGGAAAAGCCCATCAACCACTGACCTCAAGCTTGCACAAATGACTCTTAATGGACACAATAGTTAGACTACATGAATATAAATGAGTTATGAACAAAAGTGTTTTATATATTTTTTTATAACATTTTTGGTAAGTCAATGAATAACAACGTGATCTTATTTGACATTTAAAAAAAAATGGTTAAGAATTTGCACAAATTCTTTAAAAATTTGCGAGGAGTTTGATTCAGAAGTGCAACTTTAATTTAGACAAATCATTTATTGAGACTAGGAATTGATTCTATTTAATTAGTATTTTAGTTCACGTCAGAGACAAAATTATTCACTGTAGTCTTCAACCTACAAAACTTCACATTCTCGTAGGTTATAAATTATTACCAAAGAAGAGACTGAAGAAAAAAACTTTCTCACGGGTTATTTCCTTCAAATATTGATTTGTCAGATAAATTGAGGACAATTTTTGGATAGTTTATTTTCGAGTTCCTTAGGATATTATCATTCATTAGGAAAATTGAATTCATTTATAAAATTGTGGTTGGTGGATAGAAATAGTTTGGTAATTTTACCCTTATGATGAATCTGAAATACATCCTGAGCTTATTTAAAAGTTGTAGATACAGAAAATGTTAGTTAACTTAATTGATTTTTTTTTTGTAATTGAAATAAAGGCTTAAGATTGAATTTTGTTTTCATCAAAGATAATAGTGTTGTACAAAAGGGGCCGGGGCGGGGGGGGGGGGCGCGGGGAATTACATTTTATTCTATTATTATGTAACTCACACTTATGAATAAAAAAAAGTGCATATGCATGATGAAGCCATTAATAATTTTTCTTATTTAAAACATGAAGAATATAGTTCCAGTTTAAGTTCATTTTTGTTTGCTTTTTTTTTTTTTCTTCAATATGTCGTTGAATTACTTTCTTTAGATTCGCATGAAAAGATCTTAAAGAAGTTCACGTTGCCGAATGAAAATATCGTAATCATTGTGGAACTGAATAAAAATATTACATTTTTTTTTCTGAATATGAATACATGTGTAATTTCCAATTCCATTGAGTAGCAGTATTAGTTGTTCCGTTCCTCTTTACAATCCGGTCAAACGTGTGGCAAACATTCTGTGACTACAATAAATGAGTTCTTTCTAATTTTAACTATATTCTCTGTCTCTAATGTAATTTTGTTTACTTTGTAGGTAACAAAGCTATGGTCAATTTTATGCATGACTATAATCATGATTTCTCTGTCCCATTTTTTTCTTACTTCACATACTCTGATGCCAGGAGGACCACTTGGATTGTCTATCAATTCAAGTCGAAATTCTCTAATGTTGAAATATCACATCCATCTATCTCTTTGATTTCTATGGATGATCTATAGTCGATTCCTAGCTTTTAGCTTTAGGTGCTTATTAAAGTTATGTTGATAAATGTATTTAATTGAATATACATGCATTTGGATGTGTTGTTTTGCACAGGAAGAAAGTTTATATATTTTTCTGTACATGGGAGAATTAGATATGTCTACGGCACAGATAAAAAAAAACATTTATTTTTTCATCACCATAAATCTTTTTTTTTTTACCCTCCTGGGGTTTGGTACCAAAATATTTAGGTGAGGGGAAGACTCATCCCTAATTTAAAACTAAAGTAAACCACCAACTTTAATGAAAATTTATGGTGGAATTACAAATTATTTATCAATGAGCATAGTCTGAATTTGAACCCAAGTTCAGGTAGCATGAGTAAAATGCTTGACTAGGTGAGCCAACATTTATTTGTTTCTTAATTTCCAATCTAACTATTTTTTATTCTTCATATGCTACCCTCTATGAAAATTTTAGATAACCCATATTTAAGCAGGCGACCAAAACCCATATTGTAGGAGAAGCTAAAGCGCTTTGCGTGTGTGTGTGTGTCTACATATATATATATATACACAAATGGACTGTAACGTTAATCAAGCCTCTACTGCAGACACTAAAACAACTGGATTTGTATTGCTTGCATTAACAGCCACTACAATGCAGAAACGAACACTCTGGGCTCTGGCCCCTAACACTCAAACAACTGGAGTTAATAACCATACAGTTAGTGCATTAATCAACAACCAAAGCAATCGTGTAAATTAGCCGCTACTGCCTACCCCTTCTAGTGTTACAAAGGGCAATTGTATTGCTTGATACTTTCTGCCTTTGCTGGAGTGATCTTCACACACTTCCCATGGAACATCTCTCACATATGTCACAACAAATCCAAAACTCATCAGAGTTGTATTTCCACCACAGCTTCCACAAAGGGTTTCACTGTGCTCCTCATCATCCTCCGCATTACTTTCATCAAGTAATTTGGAATTGCTTCTGATCTGTCCTTCATTTGGTCCCTGCAAAGCAAAGGTAAGTAAGAAACAAAAAAGTTCAGCAAGCAATATAAAAAAATTGCGTTACTGTCATGATAAATTGCATTTGCCTATCCACATGATATGAAGTCTTCCTTCCACCTTTAAGCTGCTCCTGGATTTGCTACCACTATTGTGTGCTTGTTCTTATAGGCTTACATCCAGTCACAACTTCAAAGACAGTTGGCAGATCGTTCGTCAGACTGAATAGACGCTTCCTGTTAACTGTAATTGTGTAAAAATTTTAATTTATGTTTTGCATTAATAACAATTAATACAACAAGTGGGGGGGGGGGGGCGGGGGGGGGGAAACTACCTAAGAAAAAGAAGTTCAGAAAGAATAAGAGAGACCAGTGATGCAGACAACAAAAGCATAATAGAACTAAGGTTAAAGATGAAAGAATCTGAACAATTTGGTTCAGTTTTGATACTGAGGCTGTTTGCAACTTCGTAATATTCCATGGGCTATGAGTTAGAATTGAGCTATTATATTTTTGGTTCAATAAGCTGCTAGAATGTTTTCCTTCGAGTTATGATAAATTCTCTAAAGAATGATAATTATACACCAGAGTCACACCAGCAAAGTCACTAAAATCTGGGTGTATGAATTCAGGTGGGACCAACTGGTTAAAAGAAGAAATGAAAACAACTAATTGAAAGACGAAGGAAAAGGAGATGAAGAAGAAGAATAAGAAGTAGACTGGGGAGAAATGTCATGAAATTCACTGTGCATCATCAGTGCATGCATTAATCAATTACATCAAGCAACCACAACTTAGAAAAACAAGGAGACATTTGATTTTAATATGCAAGGAAAATCACACAAATCACTAACTGCAGTTTACATAATATACACAATTATAACCTAGACAAAGAAACCCGACAAAATTATAGCTTTAAAGGCTAGAATAGTTTTATTATGTGCTACATCTAAATTATACATCCAAAAAGAAAAGACCACATTTTCGGGTAGGAATTCAATCTATAATTATCCTCGGGGGAAGGTATACACTCGAAGCTTGCTGCGGACATTTAGCTAGTTTCACAATCGAACGAGCAGTGAGGTTGTACCTTCTCTGTACTTCTGTAAATCCTCCACAGAGAACTTGCTCCACCCAGTTCTCTACCTCCATATCTCTGTCTGAGATATATGCAGCTGCAAGCAATTGGTCCATGACTTCTGACTGGATCTGTAAGGAACACTCAGATCCAACAATTTTGTGGAAGCTACTCGTGATCACTTTCAGCACTCTATCCGCAAGTGCATCAAAATTAAATGGTTTAAAAACAACTGTTTCATCAACCTGATCATACAAAACTTGCAACCAAAGGTTTTGGTTCTCAGTTGAGGCATGCTCGGAGTTTCCATCATCTGTTTGTTGAAGTTCATTCTCTTCAACTGGAAGATTCAAATCTAAAAGCCAATTTGATGTTGTATGTTGCCTTTTAGCTGTGCCTGAGATTAAATGCTGGTCATGATATTCATTGTCGCCAATCAACTTTCGTTTATTTACAAAAATTAGATTGGGAATGCCTTCTATTGAACTGTTATCTACACTGACACTTTGGCTTCTGACGTCTCCAATCACATGTTCAACTTTTATCTTGACAGGCCCCCCTTTTGTCCTTACTATTCTTTCCTCAAAATAGTTGGAAGGTTCCCTTGTTGGCGTGGAACTATTTTGGTGACCTGAGAAAGAAGTCAAAAATATTGCATTGTTTACACCAACTTCTCGTCCATGTGAGTCTGTAAGTTTTCCAGTCTTGATGGCTTGAGACAAACTATTTTGAGCTAACATATCAGCCTTGTCTACATTTTCAAGGAAAACCACAGATAAGGGTTTCTTGCAATACTCCCCTACAATAAAATCAAGAGTAGTCTTCCCTCTGAATTTCACATTGCATCCTTTCATTTGTTCAGAACTTAGATCCACAAAAATAAAGCTTTCCCGGCTTCCATACAAAAACTCAGCTAGAGAAACAGCAATTTTCTTTTTACCATGCCTATCAGGTCCCACAAAATTCATCCATATATCGCCCCGTTGATTTGCTCCCTCATGTTTAACCCTTTTTGTTTGGCTGCAAGCTATTGTTTTGATGATAACACGTAAGGCTTCATCTTGCCAGCTAACCTCCTTGGTAAGGGCCTCAAAAAGAATTTTGGGATCTCTTCCATCAACTTGTCCACAATAGTCAAAACTTAAGCAGGTTGAAGACTGGGATGGATGCTTCAAGATATTCCCATCAGCCAAATTAAAGTTTGAAGAAAAGAGACTTGGGATTTCCTTTGGAGGCTCCATTGTATATTGAATGGTAGGTTTCTTAGATTTATTGCTGGTAGGAGAAGAGCATATTCCTAAGCCTAGATCTGTGGTTACAGAAATCACAGACGTGGGAGACATCCGACTACCATTACACACACTTGAATTGGACATGTTGCATGATCTTAGGTCACCTGACTCGAGACCTTCCACTTTCTGGAGCATCTCAGAAAGTTTTGAAGTATATTTCTCCTGCTTTGCCTTGAAAACCACAGGAAAAGGACTGCTTGATTGTGATGTAGAAATCATTTGCACACCAACAGGCAAGTGTGAGTTGAGAATCTTGAGATTGATGTATTCACTTGGTGATGTGTCTATAAGTTTGCTACTGTGGTTGTTAGCATCTTCCTTTTTGTTGTCAGAACATTGAAACCCCACAACAGTTGGACAATTATTTGCATCAGGGAATTTCTGGTGCAGAGGCTGGCATATCTTGTCCAATTTCTTATGTGGTGGCCCAGATTCTCTACTATCCAGCAGAACACCATCATCTTTGAACTGCACTGAATGGAAGAAAAAGTGGTTTTTACACAAACAAAATGAAGAAGACTTCATCGATCAAGTATAAAGCAACTGCAGATGATTCTCCATACAATCAATACAATCGTAGTTACATTAACAGATGATCTGCAAGGATGTTTTGTAGGACATGAAGGTCAATTCATGATATGCTAATTTACCAACTACCAAAACAAGACAGGAGCAAATAGAATAGATCACAGTGTAGCAAGGTTACAGTTGCTTATGTAAGCCATTTGATTTTACAGGTAACAGTCAACTGAGAGAGAATGTAACAGACAGCAACTTGTTTATTCTCTTTTCCCACACAATTATCAATTCTGCAAAAAGAAAAAAATAGAAAGGGTATATAGATCTATCAAGTGTCAACCATTTTTCAAGTTTCATGAATGAAACATCTTAAAATAGTACATGTTATTTTGTTATTGTTTCATCAATAAAGTTGCATAACTTGTTATATAGCATCTTTGGAAGAAAACCAAAGGTTCAATGATCTGCTGTTAATATACTAAGACTGGATATGTCAAAATAAATAAAACGGGCTAGTAAATCTTGTTTAGATCCTTTAAAAGAATAGAATTTAAGCACATGTTACTGGACTGGACATTTATTTTAGGCCAAAGAAAAGCTTGTCCTTTCCAGAATTATACAATGCTTAGCGTTTACTACAGTTGCGCACAGGAAAGTTTTTTGGGGGGGAAACGGGAAAAAAAGACCAGTAAGTCCAAACAAACCCTTGAAAATCAAGGATTACAGTGAGAGATGATCCATTTCCTCAATCAAGCTTGCCCTTAAACCTAGATTCCTTTTATTTTCTGTGTTTTGGGGTTGGTAAATAACTCACTCAATTAAAAAAAATGTCCCATCTTGTCTATAATAAATTTAGGATGAATTTAGTTGATGTATCTAAGTGCTACACACCTTAATATTCAATCCTTTTGCTGTGCCAAATTCAGTAACCTGCAACCATGGAGGTAAGTTAGAGTGATATGGATCAGCAGCTGAAGCAGAAAACCTTTCCTTTGAAGCAGCGAGGACTTCTCGTTCACACCTTTCACCACATTGATGGCAGTGGAGAACACAATAAAATTAGTCATTTAGCAGACCTTTCAAATCAGGAGGTGAAACAAAAAAATCCACCAAATGGGACAAATGAATCTATTATGCTGTAAATATCATGACCAAAAAAATTTAGTTTAAACCAAACTTGTGCAAACCTAATTACTATGTGAAAGAATCAGAATTCAATTAATTATTCATAATAATAATAAAGTGATCATAGTAGTACAAGTTACTTTAGTACAGAGCAACCCAACTATTTGGTTTTAGATGTCAGCATGATATTACCAGAAGACAAGATAGCAACACTTTTGATATGCAGCTAAAGGCCGAATACAGTGGAATCACAACACTTTACGATGAATGTAACTTCTAACAACTTAGCAAATCAGAAACATTACGATATTAACTAACTGGCAAAAACTATTGTGTAAATAGTTGTGAATAAAGCAGGGATTGAAGGAGGAAACATTAGGGAGGCTGTTGCTTCATATCCAAGTAAACAATAATTTAAAGAGAAATTACATCAGAAACAGAAATGTTTAAAGTCAAGAATATGATACCGTAAGAAGTGAAGAAACTAAGTCAACAACAATGCTGCTGTAAGGAATCAAGAGGCACTAAACAAATAAAACAGAAGGAGGGAGAGAGAAAAAGGGACCTCCAAATGAATTTCATGCAAGAGTCGGAGACATTGAAGACTTGCATATAGAAAACTTTTTCACTCATCTTAAGTTTCATGGTTTTATCAAACACACAAATACGGTGGCGTGTACCCTGTAGCCTTCACATAACGTCAAAGATCACAATATACAGAAGACACAACTAAGAAGGGGACAATCACACACGATCTTAGACATAGATAAACATTATTGAACTACACAACTAAAAACCATTTAATTCAATTTAACATAGACTCGCTTATAAAAACCAGAAAACAAAAAATAAAGTCAACACTTAACAGACACAGATTAACGTGGTGCCTGACCTTCAGAATTTGATATATTTTTTTTAAAAAAAAACATATATAAATTTGACACCAAAGGGCCAAGAGTGGATAAAAAATCAAACTACACCACTCTATTTGAAGCAAAACAAACAGGCATGGATAAAAAGAACCATGCTTTGTGGTCACAATTTATAGAAGAGACCCAATGATACTTAGTAGGACTGAACCAGATGGATATCAACCAGCAACCACACGCAATAATAGATGGTCATTTACCTGGACCTGGACCTCTGATATGATTCAGCAGCCATGGAAGACGGAACAGACGTGATGGGCAGAAGCTGCAAATCCCAGTCCTTCTCTATAGAAGGAAACCTGCCCACAAATTTCAAATAGCTCTCATGGCTCGCCGCAGCACCCATCAACCAAAACTTGCCATAATGAAGCTTCAACAACTTGGCCAACTGAGCAACAACGTAGCTCACTTCTTCACCACTCTCATTGACAAAAGCCTTCAAGTCTCCAAAATTCACAACCAGACCAGGTCCCACGCACTGCTCCACCATCTCAGCAATTTCTTCAAACCTCGAACTCATAGCCTCGCCACCACAATTCTCACTCTCCGTAATGAACTTGGAAACGTCATTTCCAATGTATATCACATGCAACCCAGATAACTCCAGCGGCAAAGCGCCATCTTTTCGCTTCTCCACAGCTTCTGTGAAACAGCTCAGAGCTTCACATGCGCATGCACCGAGAAGCAGAGGATTCCTGCCACTGCTCCGGCAAAGCACCTCCCCGATTCTTCTGTAATTCTGCAACTCGCCGTCGCAGAAACCGGAAAACGGGAAAGTGAAGCTCCGGCGAGTTTGGTCAGGGAACTCCGACGAGCTACAGAGGAACGCAGGGGAGTACCTGAGGAGGTGCGGAAGAGGGCGAAGGAGGGCGAGCTTGATTTCGGAGCTCCGAAAACCCGCATCGGCAAAGACCCGGCTGACGACCGGGTCATCGAGAATGGAGAAGATTAAAAACTGAAGCTCGACCTTGACGGAGGAAACCGAAGAGGGATGCTGGTGGAAATTCTCCGGCAGCCGTCTCTGGGTGGCCTGGGAGCGCTTGATGGCGGCCATGAGGGAGTTGGAGACGGGGGGGTCGTCGGAGAGTTGGGTGGAGGGGGCGCGGTCGAGGGAGACGCTGAGGCAGAGGTGAAGGAGGCGGGGGGAATAGGGGGAGCTGCGGGAGCGGGAGCGGGAGCAGGCGTCGCGTAAGGAGGAGGAGGGGAGGGAGAGGAGGGCGGAGACGGCGTGGAGGGAGGTGGTCTGGGAGTGGCCGCGGCGGCGGGCGACGGAAACGGCGTCGTCAAGAGCAGAAGCTGCCTCTGGCGTTAAGTAGTGCCTGGCTACTCCGACGGGCGTAGGCATCGCCGGCGTTCATAAAAGTGAATAATAATAATAATAACAATAATTAATTGATTGATTAAAATTTGAGAAATGGCAGTTCAGTTGGTGGCAGGGCAGGGGTAGGTATATAAAATTTCCTTATTAAGCAAAAACAAGATTTTGATGGTACTATAAAAAAGGTGGTTGCTCTTTGTTGGGCTCTAAAATTACATTCTATATATAATTACATAGATATATATAATAATGATGGAGTGAGAACTGAGAAGCGAGAAGAAGGCATAAGAGAGAGAGAGAGTGTGTGGTTAATTAGTGGTGAGTGAGTGCAATGAGGAAGGAGAATAGATTAGATTCTCTCTCACGAAAAGGAGGGATCTTTTGCTCTGTTCTGTTCTGTGTGTTTGGGAGGTGCAGAGATAGAGAGAGAGTATGAACCAATTAGCAATCTCTGCAGTGTCGTGTTGTTGTTCTTCTTCTTCGTCGTCGTCGTCGTCTTCTTCATCAATCATGATCGTGTTCATCATCATGGTTGGTTGCTTTTTTGAGAGAAAAAGAGAGAGATGCTGCGTCCACTTACTTTCTGTTGTGTGGGCCAACTACCACACTCACTCTCTCTCCTTTTATTATTTCTTTTTTTCTTCTAATTATATTTGATTTACTATCCTTTACGGTTTTATTTATTTATTTTTGGTTAAATTACTCTTTTATCTTTATAATTTTATACTAAATTTAATTTAATATTATTTAAAAATATATTTATAATTTTTAAATAATATAAAATAGTCTCTATAATTTTTAAATAATACAAATTAATCTTTATAATTTCACTTTGAATAAATAATAAACTTAATTAATAAGGATTATTTTGTATTATTTAAAAATTATAAGACCCTTTTTCAATAATTTTAAATTATAAAGATTAAATTAAATTTTGTATAAAATTATAAAGACGAAATAGATAATTTAACCTTTATTTTTAATTAAAAAAAGTAGAATCCTCCAAAAGAATATGGTTGACTCACTATAATTAGAAAATATGAAAATACTAGATAATCATAGGCTTTTTGTGAGAATTTTTATTGAAATGAGTTGATATTATTATTAATTATTGGATGACCATGAATTAAAAAATTACCATTTTTTAAGGAGGTTAAAGATAAATTATTTATATTAAAAACTTTTTAAAGAAATTCTTGAAGATTGTGGGGCTGTGATCCGCCAGTCCCCTTCCTTCCCCACTGCGTAAATATGTAATTTGAGTAGGGATTAGTCATATCCTAATGAGTGCATCGTAGAGTTCTCAGCATCCATTGCATACACGTTGCTATCTAACAAAGAGAGTGGTGAATAAATCATCATTTATGCATTAATCCGCCTTTTATTGATGCCCACTTACCATTTGTGTTTACTAAGAGATAATGGGATTGATTTACATGGAAGTGCATAATTGATTCAACCACAGCCCAAAATAATTTTTTTTGTTTGAATTGAACAATGAGCTTATCATTGTCCACAAATAAGTGTTTCATTAATAATAAAAGGCAAATCAACTTTATTCTTGCTTGTTAACACCACACCTCTCTCCCTGTGCTGTGTTTCTTTTCTTGATTGCACTATATGAGTGAGTTTGAAATGTTAAAAAATAAAAATTAATTTGACTTGTAAATTAAATTTTGTGTTTGAAATGTTAAAAAATAAAATTTGATTTGATTTTGAAATCTTTTTTATTTAAGTTGTGTGTATTTAGAAATTCAATTAAATTTGATTAGATTTAATTTGATTTTAAATTTAATTATTTAGATTGATTATTTTACCATTACTAATTTTTTTTATTTTACCTCACTAACTCAACAATATCATTCACAATTATATAAGGTTAAAAAAGTAAAATAATCAAATCAAATCAAATTAATTCCGTTTTTAATGGACTCCAAACATAAGAATTATTTTCTAAATCAATTCAAATCTAATTTTTAATAATGAGTTTTAAATATAAAATTTAATTTTTAAATCAAATATATTTTTAATTAATTTAATTCAATTTAAATCAAATTTATTTTTAATTAATTATAAACACAACCTTTAAGAATTAATCTGAGCCTCCAAATTCTAGAAAATAAACTCATCGAGTCAAATAATAGCTACCTAGTGCAAAGGTCAAGAGTCTAAAGTGAATATGTAACTTTTAAAAGTGGGTCAATGATAAAAAAGAAACACAATTGTTAACATATTATTTTTTTATGTTTTTTACATTGAAGTTATATATATGAATTAGTTTTTGCGTAGAAGTTATATACTTGAATCTTTATATAAAAATTGATT
Organism: Styphnolobium japonicum; assembly: GCA_023212625.1. NCBI lineage: Eukaryota > Viridiplantae > Streptophyta > Magnoliopsida > Fabales > Fabaceae > Styphnolobium > Styphnolobium japonicum. The sequence continues at coordinate 6,694,567 of JALBWW010000006.1, forward strand.
TTTTTTACGTATACGTTAATTAATGTAAAAATATGTAAAGATGTATGATATGCAATTATCACTTAAAAAAAGAGAAAAAAGGGGGAGGGGGGGGGTTCGAAGGTCTCTTCAAAATCATATTATAAAAGGCTTGAGCGAAAGAAAGGGCGAACGAACCCTACAACAACCCACGCACCACACATAAATCATTCACCGGCACAATATTGGCAGTGTCTGAAACCTCTGCTTTTTAGTGTGGCCTGGAGATGCATCCCCAATCAGCATCACATTACTTACACACTTCTTTCCCACACCACGGGAGGCACAAAGAGAAAGGTAAAAAGGCTATGATTTGACATGCAAATTTGTTGTTACCTTACGTGTTCGCTTTTGCCAACCTTTTCAGCTGCTTTTTTGTTTCCCCTTCAAATACCAAACAGTCTCGGCTTGGAGACCTCCTCCAACTGCAATAATGGATACGAACTTGGCCAGTGCCCACCACCAGCCGATATCCTTCTATTCCTCAAACCTTGCTAAGATAGTTGACTCACTCCAGTTCCATTCTGGTTTTCACACCCAGTTAATTCAAACTAGTTAATAACACAAGTTGGACTATATGAAAAATACTTCCTTTTTATTTTTATTTCTTCTTTAATCTTGTTATCATTGTAATTTTTATGGCACTTGCTCTCTTTATTTTTATAGATATAAATCATATGTTTATTTTTTGTAGTTTTTCTAATTCTAAAAAATAATATTTATGATCATATGACTCCATGCTCGTATTAATCGATCATAACGCCATAATTAGATCAATTAAACACATGCCACAAACATAGATATTGTGGGGGGGGGGGTTGATAATTTTCCCTTTCTCTTTTGGTTTTTGCACATGTTCATGATTAAGCTGGAGATGCATCCATATTTCTTGTTTAGAGAGTTGGAAGATGAATAGTGTTAAGTCACAGGAGATAAACTAAGCTGGGATTGACACCAATCAAGTGATATATATATATATATATATATATATATATATATATATATAATAGATAGATAGATAGATAAAGACATAGAGAGAGAGCAGCAGCAACAACAACATTGTATTCGTAGGGCACAGTTTGACAATGAGGGATAGAGACAGGCTTAACTCTTGGCGTTTTAGATGTACCATACTTATGTAACCAACTCTACTGCAAGAACTGAGATATAAGGGTATAATTATCAACAATCGAACTATGAATGTTGTACTGGTTCAGTTTGTTTAGAGACCCATCCGATAAAAAAAGCAATAAAAGCAACCATCAAATCAGCACATAGCTCAAGGCCGTGTGAATGGCTCAAGACCTCATCTCACTTTTCCAGCCTAGCTATGCACATATATACGAGGGAAAACTCTCTCAAATGTAGGTATCTTCCCCTTTCTCTACAAGATACATTTCTTACATAAACTAACTTAAGCATCTGAATGCCTTTTTGCAGGTACCACACCCATTGATCTTGTTAATGGCCATAAGGGACCAGCTTCCACTTTTGGACTGGAACATTAGCGCCGTTTGTGGGGATCGGTAGAATGATTCCCATACTCTCAAGCTATCTCTCACGACACATCTCTCATGCACTACATTTCAGTGCCCAGCCATCCCTTGATTTTTCTTATCATTCATCAACCCAATACCAAGATGAATTGCATGATTTTCCTCGTGCAAAGGGCTTCCATGACCATGCCTCCACCTGGTACAAACGTAACAAACCTAGTTATCGAAGTAATTTTCTCTCCTGACCCTCCAAAAGCTCTCATGATAGCTCAATGAACCTTCTAGATTTATAGCTACTCTACTCGACCTAACACCAAAGTCAAAAACCTTGTCTGGCAACCTCGTTCCTATTGGTTCAACCTAGCGCCCTTGCCCAGACGAGTTGTGAAGTTCATGGGGCCATGTAAAGATTGCAAACTTACCAAACGTACATTATCGGGTCATGGAGCCGTCAGGTTTGTTGTTGGGTTGCAGAGTTTACCGAGGTGGTATTCCTCCAAGCTTATGTCAACCCAATGCTGCAGGATGATTCAACTTGGAAGGCTCCGAGCTTACCCCGGTGTCGCTCCAACCCAGAGGTGGTATTCCTCCAACCCAGAAGGATTTGGGGTCCCCTGCCTCTGTCAAGCAAACCTTGAAGGATTTGAGCTTACCCCAATTGGGGTAATGAGGCTTCAATTGGGCTTGGCTTTGCTGATTACTTCACGCCCTTTTGGCTCTAATTGCCAATCTCAAACACGCAGGGAACCATAAGGTTGGGAAGTCAAATCTCAACAACTGCCAACGTTGAACCCAACAAATATTGGTGTTAGATCTGGCAACCATTAGTCGTCAACTCGCCAAACTCAACACGCCAAACTCAACACAACAACTACCACAAAAGACCCGAGATCATGTTGTTAACTTGCAAAAAACCAGGTTTAATAACTAACCTTAAAACTCGGCAACCACCAATGAAGAGCCTGGCAATTGTTAGCCATCACGCACCGAGTCACCTTAGAAGCTTTCTACTTCAAAGTAAAACCTAACACTGAAAGTGGACCAAGTACTGTAACGTCCAAAGAGGGTGCTTCATCCTCCATAATATTTTTCTTCATGACCTTCGACCATGAGTAAAAAGCCTTGATTTGATTCTGATTCTGAGCAGAAAGCCCTAGTCGATTCCGAGCCTAGGTAAGAAGCCTTATTCTGATTCCTATCTCAAGTAGAAAGCCCCAACCAATTTTGATCCCGGAATCAATACCCTGGTCGATTCCAATCCCAAGAAAAAGACCTCGGTTGATTCCGATCCCGAGTAAAAAGCCTCAGCCAGATTCCGATCCCGAGCAAGCACTTCTACGATCGAGTCAATCCCTTTAGATTCTTGATCACACTCGATCCCGATCCCGATCCCGATCCCAAGCTTGGTCAAATTCCGATCTCGAGCAAGCATTTCTGAGATCAAGTTAATCTTTTTAGATTCTTGTTCACACCCGAGTCCGATCTCGAGCTCGGTCAGATTCTAATTCTGAGCAAGTATTTTTAGGGACGAGTCAATCTCTTTAGATTCTCGTTTAACACTAGGACAAAACAAAATCCTGATGAAACAGCTGGCCCGATCGATCCTGATACTGAGAAAAAGTGGTTTGATCACTCGGCAACCTGTTAGGGTTCGCCTCGACTTAGTCCACCTTAAGCCCGAGTAGGTCCAATCACTCAGAATGCTAATTCAACTTATGCCACAACTTATACATCTCGACAATCGGCTGACATATATCCTCGGCTCGCCAACCACTGAGTTTGGGGGGCTTGTACTAGTTCAGTTTGTTCATAGACTCATCCCATAAAAAAAAAAAACAACAAAAGCAACTATCAAATCAGCACATGCTCAAGGCCATGTGAATGGCTCAAGACCTCATCCCACTTTTCCAACCTAGCTAAGCACATATATACGAGAGAAAACTCTCTCAAAGGTAAGTTTGTTCCCCTTTTCTATAAGATACATTTCTTATAGAGACTAACTTAAATATCAGAGTGTCTTTTGCAAGTACCTTATTCCTTAATCTTATTCATAACTAGAAGGAGTCAACTTCCACTTTTGGACCGAAACAAATGTTTATCTTATTATTGTGTATGATATAAACTTTGATATTATTATGATAATTTAAGTTTGTAAGAGTGTGTACTGGACTATGTCTCTTATGTGCCTTATCTCTTTTATTTTCTGTATTTTTGTTATTCGGCCGCTAAATAAAAAATGTTTTGATAAAAAGAATATTCAAATTCTGCTAAAGTATTTCCGCCTCAAAAGGTAAGAATAAAGTGCTACATTAATTGATAAACCGTGAGCAAAAACTTAATCAATCATATACTCAACTAGAAATGCTGTTTATTCTTTAATTATTTTAATGTCTACTCTTTTCATTGTAAAGTTTTCTATATTGAAAAAAAAAGTTATGTTATATTGTGAATAATATAATCGAGTTTCAATATATAATGGAAAAATAGGTATTATAAAACTCATTTTTGTTTCTTATCGTATGTAGATTTAATGATGAAACTGAAAAAGGCTTGGGATTGAAACAGTGGTCACCCAATTTTATTCAATTAAGGGAACACACTTCAACATATTACATTTTTATCTTCATTTCTGCCTTTTCTCTCTTCTTCTAAACCCATCTGAAAGTTGGAGAACTGGTCAAACCAAGTAATTAAGCACAAAAAACGAGAAAGGAAAAGAATTTTTTTTTAAAAAAGATGCTTTACAAGTTACCTCCCTTGTAGTTGAAAACCACTCTACAGCACCATTCCTAAGTCACTTTTCATATAAAGGTCGGACCATCTTTCAGTGGCTAGCGCGCATGAAGTGTATCTTAAAGCTCCCCAATTTCTTGTCGTATTCCCTTTCGCAACTGTACTTTCTTCTTTCTGCTTTACTTTTAATCAATTCCCTTTTTCGTATGCCGCTGACCTTTATTCTTCGATGTAAAAGTTAAAATCGTTTATGATGTCTCCATAATATTTTTTGTTGTATTCTCATTCATGAAGCATGAAAAATCTTTATTCATATAAAAAAAACAGTGCCTCCGTACATAGACGTGTTGTGTGAAATGGTGCATAGTTATGACTATGAGGGGGATAATATTAAATACTAATGGTTGTTCGAAAGGAAATCCTAAGTCTGTAAGTCAGCTGGGTGTGGAAGCATTTTAAGTTTTAAGGGAAAATGATCGAAATAGTCAATATGATAAAAGTAATGAATTCTTTTGGTTCATTTTAAATATTAATTAAATATTTAATTATATTAATTAATAATTTATATACAATTAATTAAGTATTAAGTATTAAAATAAAAATAAATTATTAGTTAATCGTATATAAATTATTAGTTAATGTAGTTAAATACTTAATTAATTTTTAAAACTAACTAAATAGTCATTACTATTCATCAAGCTGAACATTTAAGCCATTCTTCTTATTAACTTCTAATGGATGAAAATGGAAGATGACTTGCAGGTAATTTACCTGCAAAATGGGAAATGTGCTTTTCGAAAGTTCACTTACTGTTAAACGGGTTGGGCCAGTTCATTTAGGTCCGTATAAGACGGGTTGCAGGATCGAATCAAAATTATTCGCATTTAAACGAATTGTAAATTAGTCAGTCAAACTCGCCTTACATAAACTCGTAGGTTTAAATGGGCCAGCTCGTGAAACCTTTTTTTTACTTGTAAACTTTGAAATAAATTTAAATTTAATAAAAAATTTAAATTTAATAATCTTAAATCAAATATTACATTACATAGATATCATTTAAAGGGTTAAGGAAGAATTTAAACAAATAAATAATATAAACTTATGGAGTTTGACGAATGTGTTTGTGTGTAGGTTGTGTCACTACTAGCTTATACAGATGTACAATTTGTACTTTTGTTTTAGAAGAGAATGTTTAATTAACTTTTGAATTGAATTTTTTTGTACAAACAAATTGAAACAAAAAAAATATGTGGGTAGCCCGCGGGCCTCACGGGTTGGATTGCTTAACTCGCGGATTAAACGAGTCTATCCAAAATTACTCACATTTATATGGGTTACTAATTTTGAAGCCCAACTCATGTAATTTATATGGATACATAGGCTAACCAGCCGAGTTTGGCTCATTTTGACGGCTCTAATTATAACCTGTTTGAAAGAATTTTTTATTAGTTTATTTAAGTTTATTTACTGCAATAAATTCTTATGAATTTTTTTTATTATATTTGAATGAGTTTATTAAAATAATTTTTGAAACTCGTATAAGTTGTTTTAGGAAAATAAGCCATAAATTGAAGCTTATGAAAATAAATATTTGTGAAAGTTAAAAATAGTTTAATTGTTAGCTATTTTTATAATAATTTTTGACAAAATTAACCTTAATAAATTGATACAATTCATATCATATCCCTAAAAAAACTATACATATTTTAGAAAATTTATGAAAAGTATTTTCCAAAATATCAATACAAACATTATTTAACTTATTTTATATCACACTTATAATAATAAAAATTACTAAATAAACTCTACTCAAATAAATATTTATATTAATTATTTATCTAAATAGAGAAAGGGCTCCTCTTGGTACTTATATTTTTCCACTTAAAAATGAGTGGCCATATAGCAAAAGAAGAATACGCCAATCAATGTTAGGCAAATTTAATAGAATCTGAATGACATAAATAATTGATTATATATATGCTTTATAAAAGAAAAAAGACAGACTTTGACGCTTAGGTCGCACTAAGGATTTTCTATATACTTTGAACGTGATTTGCCAGGTTTAACCTTTTCGTGGCAATAAATTCTCCAGAAAGTGGGGTAGGCCATAGATGCCACTGCCTTTGTGATGTGGTTGCACTTGAAGCGACTGTTAGTGCACGAATTAAACAATTCTAACATAAAGTAGGTTATCAAATTAAATGTTCATTAGATTTATTTACAAAATGTAACTTGTTCTAATTAATATTAGTTGAAAGTAGCCTTGATTTTGTTTTTTTTTTTTGTCTTTTTAATTATCTGCATCGAAATTTTATTTATAAAACATGGATATCTCATTCCTCTTCAATAATCCCATGTTGGTCATTTTAATAATCTCTAAACTGAAGTTGAAGTATGCAACGTATATAGTCAACGTTCTATTATCATGAGTGTCCCCACGAAGAAAATATAAATTTAAACTCAAATTTAATTTTCATAAAAAATCAGAAATCTTATCAATCGAAGCAATTCATACCTAATGTTAAGAAAAGTTAAGATTAGTCTATTCTAAGACCAACAACCATACAAATGAAATCAAATTGCTTATGCAAATCAATTACTGCTGACTGTAATTGTAAGGTCATTTTAAAGTGACCACGAATATATTCAACATCACTCTCACTTCCCTAATTGAATAATCTCACTCACTCCTTGATCTCCATTCCACAATATGCTTGTCGCATAAAGGGTGAATGAGATACGACCACACTTTCTCTTTCAAAATTTTCATTTGAAAACTCCCAAGATTTTCCATGATATGCTTCAACCATATCTGAAATCAGATCATTACTTTCTTTATAGCTAACATTTTTTCATAATGAAGCGAGTTGAAGACATGCAACTCCTCATTTTCTTTTAATTTTCTTGCCAGAAGTGGATCTCCTACTGACAACATGACGCTTAAATGAGCACCAAATTGAACGATGTGAAGCAGAGCAAGATATGACCCCAGCGCTAATAATTGGAGGAAGGGCACCAGACAGGGCAACCCCACTTGACCAGAATCCACCAGCCTACTTTATAAAGGATTACAGCAGGGACAACCAATACTCAAATTGCACATAATTGTGCAGAACCTCCTTAATTAATAGTATCTGCAAAAATCATAATTTGTGAATACACCTTAACCCTAAATCAAGACGTGTATATTAGCAATCTAATTAATAGATTAAGGTTTTAGAATTACTTGTATATAGAATAAGAATTCATATATTTAGGAGAAGCGCCATGTGAAGTGAGCTATGGGGAATCTTAGTGCCTAAGAGAGAAATTACTCATATTCTCTATATGTGTTCAAATTTATGGTTTCAATAGGACAACCACAATATATATAGGAAGAGAATAGGGGTTTCTTCTTCTATTTATAATATGGGTTAACTTACCAATCATAAAAAATTCATACACAAAATCCACATATTACCATAACTCACAATAGGTTTAAGTTCTTATAAAAACATAATAACAAAAATGATCACAAATAGGCTTAACCAAAATATACTCCATAAAATATGACATTCAATTAATCTGAATATTAATAAATATATGATTATGGTAGTCCACGTAGGATTAAATAATCTAAGAGTATCTTCTACTATAATTCTATTGCTTATTTAGTATTGAAATGTAAAAATATTTAATTTTAATGTACTTCATTGTTATTCAATTTGACACATTATTAAAAAAAATATATTTTTTAAGTAATTATTGTAATAACTAAACTCATGTAATAATTTTACAATATATAATTTAATGACAATTTTAACAAACTTTAACTTATCAATTCATCAAAATTAAACTCATTTTTACCCCCCACATGTACACTTTATGATATAATCACACTAAAGTCAAGCAGCATCAATAATTTTCCGTAGAATAGAGAGAGAGAGAGAGAGAGAGAGAGAGAGAGAGAGAGAGAAGGGGGGGGGGAGGGGTAGCAGATGCGTGTGATCTTGTTCAAGCAGAGGTCGTGATCCTTGAACTGTGGAAAAAGTTTTTCTTTATGACGCAAAGAAGCAAATTATGATTTGGGAGAATAAAGAGCATGTTAGAAATATTAATTAAAATAATAAAAATTGTGGTTGCTTTTTCTTGGTAGCGGAAATGTTTGGGACATTAATGAAGGTTTTTTGACACTATATAAGAACATTATGAATGAAGTTGTCGAAAGTTTGACTTTTATTATACTTATTATATTAGTTAAATTTAGACGAACCTGTCCATAATTTTAAGTTTATAAAATTTTTGTATAAAAAGATGTGTTAGAGAGATATAGATAAAAAGGATCTATTACGTCCAAGAGTTTAAATTTTAGGATAGTTGGATAATTGATTCTTAATATCATATGAGAGTCTTTTCGTGCAAGTAATTGAGGGTTTAATCATTCTTACCTTATTTTTATCTAAATTTAAGCATAAAATAGTAGTGAAGTTATTCTTTGTTTAATTTCAACCATAATAGTAAATTTTTGCATGAGAAGTGTGCTAAAGTTATGGGAAATGTAAAATGTTATATTTGGATTTTTTTTTTCCGTATAATCAACATGCACTTTTTGGAGAGAAACAAACACAAAAGTCATTTTAAGACTTGCCATTATTGTATGGGACTCACATTATCAACAAAAATAAAAAATAAAAAATTAACAACACATTATCCAATAATTTTTTTTTTATAAAATTTATCTTTTGATTGAAAATATGTATCATCCATATCACGCATATCTACTCCATTAAACTAAATTATACTTTTAAATAAATGACTAAATAACATAAATATATCAAGTCTATTTAATTTTTATTGAATTTTAATGTGATTTTCATTTTCATTTAGAATTCCAACTTCATTATTGTTTTCTTTATGAGATGATAATTAGAAAGCTTTTTATATGGGATTATTTTAGTATTTATTTATTTTTTTCTTGGTATTAGTACTTAAGGTGAGTTGTGAAGTATTTATTAGTTATTATTTATATTTAATAAAATTTTAAAAATTTATTATAAAACTAATAATTAATAAATAATTAACAACTCACCTTTAATACTAAACTTGTCAATATATTATAACAACTTCCTTTGTATATTTGCTTGTGCCATATCCATACAAGTCAATATCATCATCAAAACCTCGTTTGACTTTTGCTTTTTAATAGTATAAAATTTTTAGTAGTTGTGATAATATTTTTATAAGTTTAATATTTAAGATGAGTTGTTAAGTATTTATTTATTTATTTATTTATTTTATAATAAATATTTAAAAAATTTATTAAATATAATTAATAACTAATAAATATTCAATAACTTATTCTAAATACCAATATTAAAGAAAAAAAAAAGATAAGTATGAAAGTAATGTCCAAAATTTATAGAACGAAATGTGATTATTGCTTTCATATTTTTAATTCTCTTACCATTTTCAAGACATGAGAATTTCGATCCCATTTTCTACAGAAAAAATATATCACCTGATTTTTACGGCCAAAAAAAATGGCCGGAGTCCTAAGTATACGGCCGTCAATGTGTCTATGTGTATAATTTCAATTTTAATTTTCATAGGATAATTTCAATTTTTATGCTGCTATGTTATTATCTTAAGTCCATACTTCTTAGTTTGGGGGGAGGGGGGGGAATTGTTTGTTGATAATCTAATATTTACAATATAATTTTTAATTACATAAAAATATTTACAACCCCTTATGAGAAATGACATTATTAATCGAAATATATTTCCAATAAAAACCACAAATTCAGATTTTGATTTTGTATACTCTCCAAACTAATTTGGGTACGTGCCGTCACGTTACAATATCGTTAATGAGAGTTGCTATGGTACCCTGATGGATTTGGTACCCAGATGAGTTGTCAATCATTTATTGAATGTTAGTTTCATAATAAAAGCAAAAAAATCTATTAAGTATAAATAACAACTAATGAATGCTAGACAACTCACCCTAGGTACCGATACCCTTAAAAAAAAGATGAGTACCGGAGTAATCCCCATCGTTAACACATACTTTTAGTCTGGAAAACAAAGTAAAGAGACTACAAATTAAATCAACGGATACATCTTGATCAAAAAAATCAACGGATACATTTATTTTAAAAAATAATTCATATTTTAAGTTAATTTTTCTTTTTCATCTTAGTTTATAAATTCAACTAAACTTTCTTTTTAATTTTTTGGATTTCAACACATTATCTCATAATTTGTTTGTTCGGTTTATCAATTTCCCCATGCGTTAGTTTTTTGTTTTTATTACACAAAAACTTTAAGGTTGTGTTGGGATAAGCTTATGTGTAATTTCTTTAGGCTTATATATTATAATATGTGTTTATAACATGTTTTTATCCCGTTTGAATGAGTTTATTAAAACAATTTATGAAATTTTATAAACTGTTTTTAATTTATTTTCATAAGTTAGAAATTCAAGCTTATGAAAATAAGTCTTTGTGAAGGTTAAAGATTTACTTAGATGCTAATTATTTTTATAATAATTTTTAAAAAAAATTAATATTAAATAATTGATACAATTCATAACATATCTCTCAAATATACAATATTTATTACAAAAGATTTATAAAAAATACTTCTCAAAATATTTATTCAAATAATATTTAACATACAAAACTTATGAAAATAAAATTTTCCAAATAAATTCTATTCAATAAATACTTATATAAAATATTTACCTAAAAATGTTGGCGTGAGAAAAAAGATGATAAACTAAAGTATAGGTAAAGGATAAACATTCCGTAAGCTAACTTGAAATTGAAGTGCTTAGTTCTCAAGGCCCAAGGCTGAATATAAACATTGAAAACTAAGGCCCAAGCCTAATTTCTGACCCAGTTTAGAAACATAACTGGCCCAGGAATATCTGAATTGATTTCGCTAGCTTTGAGCTTTTGAGGCCCAAGTACGTTTCATGAGGCAGAGTACAGTCTCTCATACGTAGCTTATTGTTTTGGGTATCCTTGACCCAAAAGAAAATAAAAGGTTATTTGGACATCCAATAATTAATAATCAACACCTAAACTGACACCAAAAGATAGAAACTACCTTAATTTTTTATGTAATACTTATCTTCAATCATTTTCACTATTTTGAATTTTAAATTAAATTTTGTTTTGGGAAAGTCTATATATTTGATTTCTTCTGCATGTGTATTGGTTTTAAGTTTAATTTCGTAAAATTTTCAATAAGGATTATAAGAATCTTCGTAGTGCCCAAATGATCTCTTGTTAGACTTTGATCCCATCTCTAGGAAAAGAGAAATTCATGATAGTAATTATGCCCAAAATTGTCTCTGATTAGACAATAAGTAGCAATCATTACCAAATATAATTTTCTAGAAAAAAATTTGTTGGTCTTTCATGAGTCACTTTCATTTTGAATCGTATTAGGAAACTATCAATTTTTTGCCCTATTCTCTTTCCACCCCTCAATCTCCGCAAGATGCTTCAGAACGTGGGCATCCAAAGAGACCTCCAATGTTGACAATCATAATTATGGTCATACGTGGGAATTCAGAATAACTATTTAACTATGCACGGAGCCCACAACTTGGGCAACATAAATTAATTGAGATTTAATTTTGATTTTTATTAAAGAATTAGACTTTTAAAATAATTATTATAATAATTAAATTCATTTAATAATATATAATACATGATTGAATAATAATATAAAAAAAATTTACATTCATAATAAATCAAAATTAAACTTAATTAATTATGGTATAATATACCAATAAAATAAAATTACCATCATAAAGAAAGGTTCTGCCTTTCAAAATTCGCTCTTTCTGATTTGAGGGACAGAGAGCAACTCAAACAATTGTTTTTCTTTTCTTTGTTGTTTATTTACGTGGGTATATTCCCCTTAATAAATGAAAGGTTTTGGGTTTGGGGAAGAAAAAAAAAAAGAATAGTCAATTACTTTGTTAGGGATTATGTCATTATTGTACTTGACCATTTAGGTTGGGGTTTTGTCCATACAAAGAAGCAATGTAACATTGACAATGGAAACAAAAGTTCCTTTTCCAACATTACAAGTAACATCGTAAAATTTGCATTTATGCACCCTATTTATTTATATTTAGAAGTTCAGGAACTTTTTTTTTTTTTGACTCAAAGAAGTTCAGGAACTTAAACCATGCAATTATCTATTAGTACTATTGATAAAAATAAGAAGTGACATTGCTAAAAACTTTGACACCCCATTTATGGATTATTATCTAGATTTTGGGTGAGGTTTTATCCAATTTAAAGAAGAAATCTAAGATTGATATTGATATTATTGATTCGATTTTTGTTTTACCAATTATAACTGACACTGAAATTTTCAGTTGTTACATTTATTTGAAAGTTAAGATGATTTGACCTTCAACCATGCAATATTTACACCCTGTCAATAATCCTCTTAAGTCTTAATATAAAGTGACATATTTAATAACTTTGGCATGTTTCGTGTGGCCTCACTAACGGGTAACTCGTTTGAAATTCAAATGTTGTCCAGGACCAGAGAGAAGAGAGAAGAAAAAGAAAAAGAAAAAAGGGTTAAAAAGAAAACAAAAAGGAAGGCAAGGACAATAATAATTATAAAGGGAACAAATGAAAGAGGGGGAAAAAAGAGCTTAATGATTATACATACCAGCCCAGTGAGTGGTGTGGTGAGTCTGGTGACTGATCACCTGGAAAAGAAAGGAGTGGGTGGCGACTCTGTTTCAGAGAAACAGCATTATGATCAATAGTGGGTCTATGTTACTGATTTCATGACCCCCACCCCCCAATCTAAAGTAGGTTATACCAGTAAAAGTTCAATTTACTCTTAAGATTGAACATGTGGATGTGGTCCTACTTAGTTTATTTATTAATCTTTGCTTCTGTGTGAATTATATCTCTCTCTTGTTTTTCCCTGATAATTTCAATTTTATTATATTCTTAAACATATACATTCTATATCTGCTTCTCCTTCTGAATTGGCTGCTGAGATATCCATATTTGCAAAAAAATATTTTGACCACTTATTTTAAGTTGTTTCTTTGTGACACAGCTTCCAGCAGCCAAAATTGCTTAAGAAAGCATTTTGTCTATATCAGTAACCAATTTTATCCTATTCATTGAACTTTTTAATAGTTCCACTTATTTTTATTTTATTTTATTTTTTTGGTACAGAAGTTGCCCTTATTTTAATCCTGTTTGTTGAAGCTGTTCTGCAATCAAACAAGGGAGGAAGGATATAAAATTGCATTGGACAATATTCGAAGCATAAGGATTAAGGAGGATTATGGCAGCTGAACAAGAATATCTATATTTTCATTTCGAAGGAAAAATAAAAGATATCAAAATTATTCAAAGCAGATATTTTAATGATTTTTATTCATTTAATATTTTCATGAAAAGAATAAACTTCCCAACAAAAAAGAGAGAAAAAGTGATAAAAGAAACCCAAAAAACATGTTCTGAATGAAAAGTAAAAACTGCTAAAGGAAAAAAAAAAAAGCAAAATGAAATGGTCCCATATCCATGTTGACTTCTCACCATAAAGAAACAAACATAAGAAGAAAAAAAAAAAGAAATTCTGTATATGACGTGGACATCAAATATTATTACACGTGTCAAATCATTCAACTTATAATGGTTTTGACCCCACCAAAGAGAAACCTCTCTCTTACTCTTTTCAAAGTTGGTTAAGACATAGGCACCCTTGGTTTGGCTTATGTTTTACACAGAAACAGAGAGACAGACACAGAATCTTTCTCTCTACTCTCTATTTCTATCTCTCTCTCTCTCTCTCTTACCACCAAGCATGCACGTCACAAACCATGCGGTTTATTACAGTTTTATCCCTTCCACCTTTCTTAATTCACATGTTGTTGCCCCTCTGCCTCAGTCAGCATCAGCAACCTCTCCACCTCTGAGTTCTCGTGTCCATGGCAGTCTCCAATGGCGTCGAAGCTGTGCTAGAGTTCTTGAGGAATAATGGGCTTTCCGAGGCAGAGTCTGCCCTCAGAGAGGACATCATCGAGAAGGGTGATCTGGCATCCTTTGACTACGAGAAATTCTTCTTCCCCATGGTGCCACCGCCGCCACCCGTCAGAGTCCGATCGTTTTCACTGCCGCCGGGTGGTAGAGGGTGCTCGAAAGCGAGCTCTGTTTCGTCTGAGGATGAGTTTGTGAGCCTGGGGTCATCTACTTCTGGTGTTTCTTCTTCAGGTAATTGTTTCTTTAATGACTCTGTTTTTATTCAAATCAATTGTGCTAATGTTATTAGTCATCATTCTGTGTTCAAGTGATGGAAACCTTAACAGTTAGTTGCTGTGCTCTGTTTATTAACTCTACTATGCTACTTGGCCAAACTGAGAAAAGAACAGAGAAGTTGTAATTGCAAGTTTTTTTTGTTTTCTCTCTTTTCTTGAATCCGGTCTTTAAGTTATCACTTATCACACCGGCGAATTCGGTTTATGTTGTCACAGTTACTTATATCTTGTAGTTTATTCAACTTTAAATTCGTGTTTTTGGTTTTATATTGATCACAATTCAATTGTGTGTTGTATTCGGTGTTCCTCGTTCTTGTTTATATAACTGCAGAGTTATTTTTTTAATATATATATGTGTGTGTGTGTGTGTTTTCAAAAGCTATGAATAAGATTAGCCTAGGCATGCAGTTCTTTTATCTTTTGTAAAAAAAATTTAGTCATTCCCCACTATCTTTTGTCACAGTTACTTATATCTTGTAGGTCATTCATTTAAAGTCAATTTATGTTGTAAATTTCAAGTCACAATTCACTTCCCCTTGTTCATCACTGATTTATTCAGGTCATGTAGTCACAAACTATTATGAATTATCATGATTATTGACCTCTTGTATATGACATTTGGTATCCTCCCGTTTCTGGCAATATATATATATATATATTGATAATTGTATTTCCTTTTCCTTTTCCTTAGTTGATTGCAATTCACCAATGCATTAGAGCATCCTAAAACATAGTTGTTTTTGCAGAATTCATCAATCCATATGGAATTCGTTCCTCATCTCAGACTCAGAATGATTCCGAATCTTCATCTGATAGATTATCTCAATTTGGCACAGCGCGTGATTACCACGAATTTGATATGCAAAATGAACCATATTGGTATAATGAAAAAGATGATGACTATTTCATGACTCCTAGTTTTGAAGGGCCGGATTTCTTTGGCTGTCAAAGTGAGGATAAGTTTGTCATGACAGCTGAAACAGAGAATCAACATGACAATCCTCTAGGTCTTGATTACAACTATGAAGGATTTCAATTAGAGGAAAATGGTGGTTACATGGACAAGGCATGCCTTTATAATCATTCTTCTGTAGGGGATGGAAATGTGACCTATTCGAAAGGCAATTGTCATGCGGATAAGAAAGACCAGCTTGAAGGGGAATTAGAGGGCAAGGCTGAGAAACATATTCTTGCCTATAATTGTGAAGTTCCATTTTGCAAATGCTGTAAAGGTTCAGGAGGGTCTTGTAGGGGGGATCCTACAAACTTCAACTACCCTGGTTTGAAGGAAATCCATCTGAATGATTTTCATTTGAAGGTTGTTGGGGATATTACCTCTTTTGATTCTGCTCCAGAGCATACTGTGAATCAAAGTTTTGACTACTACACTAAAAAAGACGGCAGTGAGGGGTACAAGGGTCCCTACGACTTAACTATCAAAGTTGCTGAAACAGATCTACCAAATGGACTTGATAGCTATGAAGCTCGAGATGGTGGAGAATTCAATGAAGAGTGCCAAGATCCAAAGATTGCTGCAGATGGAGAGGATATTACTGATGAAGAGCTCTTAAAGTACACTCAAGAGGATGAATATGAAGTATTTGACCTGAGAGTTATACATAGAAAGAACAGGTTTGTTTCAGATGGTCTTGTGTCCTAAACTTTCATTTCTACCTATTATTCCGGCTAATGCTGGTCAATAAATGGATTTTGAATGTGGAGACTAGGAGTTAATAAAACTTGAAATTAAAGTGGCTTTTATTTTTCTTATTCTTTGGGCCTTTAACTTTGTTTTTGTTGGCATTAACTATGTTCATGTTGATTTTGACTCAATATTTATTTCTTGTGGAATTTGTATTATAGCTATCCACTTTTGCTCTTTGGGTCATTTGAATAGAGTCTCAGGTTGTATTTGAGTATAATCTGCAGTCATCCATTATGCCATCTACAGAACTGGATTTGAAGAAAGCAAGGAACTGCCCATTGTGCTAAATACAGTCATAGCTGGCAGGTACTATGTAACGGAATATCTTGGTTCAGCTGCCTTCAGTAGGGTTGTTCAGGCACATGATCTGCAGAATGGAATAGATGTTTGCTTGAAGATTATTAAAAATGACAAAGACTTTTTTGATCAAAGCTTAGATGAAATCAAACTTCTGAAACTTGTCAATAAGCATGACCCAGCAGATGAACGCCACATATTGCGTCTTTATGACTATTTCTACCATCAGGTATGTCTTGAAGGCTGAAAATTTGAATTTATAGCTGGATTGTTTTCATGTAAGGTATAAAATTTCATTTAGTTCAAGCTATATTCAATATATTTGAGAAATAATACATGCTTAACAAGGAAACTTCAAACTACGGAGCACAAATTAATCCTTTTAATACAGCTTTTAGAATGATCTAGTGGAACTTTATGATTAATATTTCTTTCTGTGTCTTCTCCCATCCTGTTTAGTCTTTGCTATTAAGTCACTCATCTTAAATGAAAACTTCACAGGAGCATTTATTCATTGTAACCGAGCTTCTGCGAGCAAACTTATATGAATTTCAGAAATTCAACCAAGAATCAGGCGGGGAAGCATATTTTACATTGAACAGGTTGCAGGTTTGTTCAATCAGACTAATAACTTCTGTATCTATTCTACATGATTGCTTCTTCAGTTGTTATCTTGTTAGTTGTCTAAAACACCCTGGATCCCTCAGACCTACAGTGCTCACCAATATGTGGCTCCTCCTAATTATAACATTTCCTATCCATTGTTAGATGGTTAAATCAGCAATTTGAATAAAATGGCTGTTTCATCTTGTCAGAAATAGATAAATTGTCATAGCATGATGATCAGGCTTTTTGTTATCCTTTTTTTGCAGCTCATTACTCGTCAGTGTTTGGAGGCATTGCAATACTTGCATAACTTGGGAATCGTTCACTGCGACCTGAAGCCAGAAAATATTCTAATCAAAAGTTACAAAAGAAGTGAGATAAAGGTTATTGATCTTGGAAGCAGTTGCTTTCAAACAGACAATCTGTGCCTATATGTACAATCCCGATCCTATAGGGCGCCTGAAGTGATGTTAGGCCTTCAATATGACGAAAAGATTGACATATGGTCTCTTGGCTGTATCTTGGCTGAGCTATGCTCTGGTGAAGTATGTCCTAATTTGCCATTTTATGATAGTAATGAAATACATTTTTCTATGGCTTTACCATGAGGGTGGAATTTTAATTTTCTTTCATTAAGTTTAATCAGATATTCATTTTTGGTAAACTAATATAATTGAGGAATAATTATTTTCAGAGAATTCGTTGTTATTTATTTATCTTGAGTCCTTGTGTCTTCTCTAGGTGCTCTTTCCAAATGATGCAGTTGTGATGATTCTCGCACGCATGATTGGAATGCTTGGTTCTATTGATCTGGAGATGTTGGTGAGAGGGCAGGAAACACACAAGTTCTTCACCAAAGAATATGATATTTATTATGTAAATGAGGTTTGTTTCCCATTCTTTTTTCTTTCATAGCTGTTCCCTTTGGTATCAGAAGGTCAACATATTTCATTTGTTGTTTGAAATCTTAGGAGTAAAAACTTTTTGTTGTTGCTTCTGAATATATGTCATATTGACTCATTTATCTAAAGGAAAAAGAAGCAAAAAGTTATCTTCTTGTTTCTAAAATTTTTAGCTTCGCTAAAATCTTGTTAACATGATAGTGCAGTACATATTTCTGCATTTTCTTTATGAGAGCTGATTTAATCTTATTAATCCACATTGTGCTCAATTTCAAATCTTGCCATGGCTGCAGTCAATAAAGATCCACTATCTTTTTCAGAATATATATATATATATATATATATACACACAGACAGAGATTCATTATTTTATATTATATTAGCAAACAAGGTAAATGCGATAGTGAAGAAAAACTCAGATGGATTAGTATGCATTTTGGGTGAGAAAGAAGTAGAGTAATTGAAAGGAGAGTTTACGTATATATATACTAGTTATGCACTTATCAACGAAGAAAATAATTGGCCTTACATTCATCAGCAAAATCGAATCCTCCTTTTAAATTCCATTTCAGTTGTTTCCAACTAATCTTTAGTATTGTACACAGGAGAGTAATCAACTGGAGTACATAATTCCAGAGGAGTCATCATTGGAGCAGCACCTACAGGTTACTGATACTATGTTTATCGACTTTGTCAGATACTTGCTTAGCATCAACCCCAAAAGAAGGCCTACTGCAAGACAGGCGCTAAAGCATCCATGGCTTTCCTATGTTTACAAGTCCAATTAGTATTCTTTCTCTGGAGGAAGGTTCAGTCATTCTGATGGGAGTTATCTATATCAATCATGATGCATCACATAAAGCTGATTTTCCCCATATGGCTTGCAATCACAATTTTGGTTTGTTTATAAGCAACAGCAAGTAAATTCGTTGTCTCATGCTGTATACTTTTTTTTTTGTTCCTGCTGATTAACAGTTTGTTCTTTTGTACAGAACTTCTGCCCATTATTTTTGCCTTCCATGGATTGGGAGGTTTGAGCATTACCAAAATATCATTTTCGTGTTACCCTTTTGATTCTAACATATTTTACACAATATTGGGGTTCCTTGAATTCATTGCATGTGGTGAAGTAGACTTAATTTGGCATCATTACAAAAACTATGTTTGGAAACTGGAACTTCAAAGTGACAGGCGCTGCTCATGCAGATACAGCAACAAGAGTAATGGTGTTTCTTTTGTAATGAATTTTGTTTGAGGTTACCTGTATGTGTACGTTTTGGAGATTTTTAAATAAGTCCTTATATTTTAAAAAAATTAATTAGGTTTCTATAATTTAAAAAAAAAAATTAGATTTTTGAATTCAGTCTATAATTATAATTGGGTCCTTATAGTTCTCTAAGAATCATCTAGATTGAAGGATTCAAATATTTTTTTTTTAAACTTGAACTCAATTATAATTTTTAAAATATAATGACTTATGTGGAAACTCTCCAAATATATAGGAACATACATATTAATTTAACTTTTTGAGAAATATATATTTCGACATCGTTGTACCATTTAATATTAAAACTAGTAATCTATATATACCTGAGATGACATTGATTTCTAAATTATATAAATATCTATAATATCTAAATTTTAATATAAATCCTTTATTGTTTCTTAAAATTCATATGCTCTTCATATTAAATTCAAACATATATGGCGTAGCGTATCTCACTCTCACCCTTTCATGTTTATCTTAAAATATAACCATTCTTTTTTTATATTTTACTAAGCGAATGTCCTATCAGTATAAAAGTGTACAAAGGGTCGTTGACCTCCTTCGGTATACATAAATGTAAAATGAAGCATCAAATACCAGGACAATCAAGAAGGGTTGGGAGTCCATGAGTAGTTCTCTTCTGAACTAGGTTATGGAGTAGCAATTAATTGATCTTTTGGAAAAATACATTGAACTTCATGTTAAAAACACATTCCTTATGACTTGACTTATGATAAGGAGAGATGGCTCAAGATTAAATTACGTTGATTTATAACTTGTTTAGATGAGCTTTAAATATATATATATATATATATATATATATATATATGATCTTTTTAAAAAGTTTTTTTTTTGTAAAAGTGAATGTTATTTTATGTTTGAATGTAATATCTAAAAAGTACTTTTAATTTTATTATTATTTAGATATAAAAATATAAAAGTATTTTTTAAATGATAAAATTATTTAAAAAGACATGCAAAACTAACTTTGAAATCTTCTCATTTTGGTTTCTTATATTCACCGTCATTTATCATATCATCATTTTCGATATTTAATTGCTTAAGGCTTCTTGAAGGAAGTAATTTTAGAATCATGTTATTTTAGAATCATGTTATAATTTAAAAAATCATATCAAATTGGAAGAATAAAAGATAAAAATATATATTAAACTATAGTAATATTTTTTAAATGATGACCATGCAGGTGAAGAATAATATCGGTCATCACATACAAAAAGAATAACAAGTCAAAGGGATATGCTTTATGTAAAAGAACAAATTGATATATATATATATATATTAAAGATCAAAACAATAATTAAACATATGTGTTTTTCGTTGATAAAAAATTTAAGGGTGATGAACCTAGCTGACAAAAAAGAAAAAGGAAAAGATTGTGAGGTGAGGTGTACAGTGTTACAATAGTAAAGAAAAATCTAAACATGTAAGAAAATAAGATAATCTAAACATGTAAGAAAATAAGATATTTGTATTATTTAAAAATATGAAAGATAATGAATGTTATTTTTAAAATTAGTCAGGAATATTTTTATCTAAAAAATATCTCTAAACAACTTCTCCATATTTTGAAAAATATACTTTTTTAGAAACTCAAAAAACTAGCTAAAAAAAGGCATATTTAAACTTTTTTTAGTGCTTCATCTTTTTTAAAAAAAGATCATTCAAATACGCTAAAATTTATTAAAAGCACTTTTTTTTAAAAAAGAACCTTTTATCTAAAAAAAACTCTTCAAAACAAGTACTAAAACGTCTTAGGTTTGCTTTCACTAAGGTTTGTGATATACTTTGACTTAAAAATGAAGTAACTTTTCTAACCCTTAAAATTTTCTTTACTTAAAAATAATATATAAAAAAACATGCCTTATTCCTAGGACTTTTCCTAGCCCAAGATTGAAGAAATTGATCATAGTGCAAAACTAACAATCATCCATGAAGGCAGGAGATAAGGTGGAATGGCTTAAGGGATTTGCCAGCACTAGAAATGTTGGAACTGTCAAATGTGGTGGCTGGATAATGGGGTTTATGTCATGGACTAATTAACATGCCCAAGGTTTGGATGAATTGGGCTTTAGAGATGTAAGAAGAAGAAGAAGAAACCAAAATGAAAACTATATTTAGATAAACGTTTAAAATGTAACTATTATCATATAAGGTTTTTTGGGTTTTTTTTTAGGATATTAATATTTTTTTTATAATTAGTAGTTAATATTTAAATATGTGTTTTATTTAATTGAAATATAATTATTTTATTTTTATTTTAATTAAGTAAAAATACGTAACTAAATATTAGTAATTAATTACAATTCATATTCTTATAAAAACAAATAATACCAATTTTTTTTATTATCATAATTAATTTTTTTAGTGATGGATTTAATTTTAATCTATTATAAGTGCAAAAGAGATATTTTTACTTAATCATATATTGTCACATCATTAATATTTTTTAACAATAATAATAATTACTTAAAAAATTAGTCTTTTAATAATATAATAATACATGATTAAGTGTCAATACCAGTACATTAAAATTAAATTATTTAACTTTATTAAAAAATATAAACTCTTTAATTATATATTAATACAATAATTAAATGATAATATAAAAATTATATACAAATTAAAAATTAAACTCTTTAACTTATTATGAAGTAGCATAAGAGTTATTATAATATTTTAGTAAGTTTGATATTTAAAGTTATTGTTAATTTTATAATAAATATTTAAAAGTTTATTAAATATAAATAATAATTAATAAATATTTACTAATTTATGCTAAATATTATTATTTTTAAAAAAACTAAAATAATGCCCGAAGTGGCGTATCTACATCTTAAAGTAATTTCATGTGCAAAGATTAGTCTTTAAGTTCTGACATCGTCATTAATGTTGGGAGCATCTCCAAGCTTTGGCTTTGACTGAATGCTGTGGGATATCTCCAAATTGGTCAAAAAAAGATGTAATATTTCCAGTTGAGAATCATAAATCGTGATATAACTGGCACTTTAATGATTTCAACAACCAAACAATTAATCTGAGACCATATTAACCTTAGTGGCACCTCCGCATCAAAGTCTGGTCCAACCGTCCAAGGACAGAAACAGTGGTGACTGGTGGACCAGAGACGTTCGAAACTTTGAATGTTTAATGGTCATGAGAATTTTTCATCAATTGATAAACCTTTAATGTACAGATTTTTATTTATCATTAATACTAATTTGGTTACAATAAAACTATTGATTACATCATTCATCAATGCAATATTTAAAATATTTTTAACAATATTTCGAAATATATGTTCATAATTTTAAATATATTACTATTTCATCTAAAATTTTAAGTAGGCTTGGTAATGAGATTAGTTTTTATTTAACCTTAACTCGTCCCACACTTCTACGTCCTTACTTATTCTGTGAGTTTTGTAAATAAAAATTTACATCTTATTCGTAAAAAAATAATAGAATATGAACCTTTCCTATATCCTACCCGTATATACTATATATTACACAATATAATATAAATTATTAAAAAAAATTATTCGTTGCATAAAAAATTTGAAGTTACATAATGTATAAAACATACTCTGTGAAATAATTAGGATACGGGTAAGGTAGAGGCGGTTGCACCTTAAACCCGAACCCTCCCGTCCCGCAACATAATTTGAATTCGCCTTACTGTGCCTCTATTGTCGGGCAGGTTGAGGCGGATTGAGTATCTGCGAGAAATTGTCATCCTTAATTTTAAGGCATGCTTCAATTTTTTGTATTTTTCGTCTGTGGTAGAGATTCTTTAGTTTGTTTAATGATATTACCTTTTGATTAGTTCAAGTAAATTTTTCTTTGAATTTAAAAATATGAGAATTTACCTTTCAATAAACTTCTAGTAAATTTGAATTCCATATAGCGAAGATAATAAGCACACGTCCTTATCATATGAGCCAACATACATTTTATTATTTTAATGTATTTCTATTTATTTTTTAATCAATTTTAATTCATATAGTCGTGTCTTATAATTTTTTTATATTCAAATATTTAACCAGGGAATTTTTTAAGATTTCTTTTCATGTCTTCATGAAATTACTATTATGATTTAAAAGAAAACCGATTTTTTATAAGATTGCAATTGCTTAATTATACTGTTTCAACATTGGAAAGAAAAATGAAGGGTGGAGTGTTAGGAAACTTCTAGTATGCACCTATACTAGAGAAGAGTATTGATGTTTTATAAAAATTATCTAAGATAATCGGTTATTGTCATTTTATGTTTAGGGCTTTAAGTTTTAATTTTTTTTTTAATTACACGTGAAGATTTTATTCTTTTTTATTTATGTCATGAAATTTTAATTTAATTTCGTATTTATAAAATATTTTTTATTTTTTTATTCCATCACATTTTATTTTTATATTTCATTAAAATTATTTTATAAAAAAATTTCCATCCAAAAAGAAAATGTTAAATTAAATCATTAAAATTAATTTTAAAAAATTATTAAAAAAACCTAACTGGCGGGACTGATATTAAAAATTGATTAAAAATATATTTGTTTTGGGTTCTCTTTTTTTTTTTTTAAGTTCATGTTATTTTTATTTATTTATTTTGTTATATGACCCAAAAATGACTTTTCTAATGGTAATAATTATTTTCTCATTTATTTTGTTTTATTGATGAAAATTAAATTTATTTTTTGTCTTCATTAAATATATTTTACTATGTATAAAATTAGTTTATTTTTCATGAATTACTTTAATAAAATTATAATTGGAATAGGATGACAGGACTACATGCAATAAATTTATTATTTTATTTTATTTTGTTGGGAATAGGATGGCAAGACTACAATGCAATAAACTTAGACTCGAGTTATGGTGAATATATGAGCTGCCCGGGATTGATATATATTGTGAGGGTAACCATTGCCGGCAATGATGCAATTGTTCTGACCACCGCTGTCATGTCTCTTTGTTATTGTTGTTAAATTGGGACATGGGCGAGGAAGCATATTGTTGCTACGTCAAGACTTGAGGAAGCAAGAGCAATATGACTCTCAATTACTAATGCTAATGGAAACTTCGTTCTTGTTCATGCAACTCTCAAATATAAACTTTGTTATGAGATAAAAATAATTTTCATAAAAATTTATTATATTGGATTTTCATAGAAAAATATAATAAAATATCCATTATATAAAAATATAAAATAAACATTTCATTAATTATAAATTTAAGTTTATTTTTCACACAAAAAATAAAATAAATATTGAATATCCATCAAATAAATATAAAAATGAAGAAAACAAACGTTTTTTAAAAACGTTTTTATATTTTATGATAAATAAATAATATATATAAAAAAATAAAACTCTTCTTTATATATTAAAATTTATTTCATGAAATACATTAAACATAAAATAAATTATCAAGATCACGAAGAAAACAAAATTTAATTTAATTTATTTTTACAATTTTTTACACCCTCAAAATTAAATAAATGCCAAGGGTCCTAAAAAATAAATAACTTAAATGTCAATGATTTTTTTTACAAAGTTGATAGAACATGTTGAACCAGTAAACACATTGACACCTCACCTTTTGATTAGTTTATGAAATTTATTATTCTGAATCAATAGTTGATAATTATGAATGCATCCATGCACCTAATTTTTGTGTTTTAAGGTGTATATTAGACATTTCTTGAGTGTTAATTTAGTTTCTGAAAACTACTTGCTTGTGTGCATACATTTGCGATGACCACCAATCATGGCCCTCCTCGCACAAACGCAATTTGGCTTCTCATTACTTATATTAGCACCATCTCCTTGTTTAGTAAATTGTACCATGTGCTTATTGTGAAATTTACTATTTTTTTAACCATGAGTATCTTTACATTTATTCTTTGAGTATAAGACTAATCCTATTTAAATTTGAAAGTATGATAGTTATAAATTCTTCTATTAATATTAATTATAAGAATCAAACTTTTAACTCAACACTTAAGGTTGAAGTCCCTTATCACTCTAACAAATTACTTATTAGTGTGAAATTTACTATTTAAAGATATAAATGATAACCTAACAAATTTATTAAACATAGACTTTGCATTTCATATAGGCAACTCTATAGAACAGTTATGAATAGTGATAATTAGTTAGTTAATAATAGTCGTACTTCAAAATCTTTTCACAGTGTTTGTTTTATAAGAGTGCAACTGGAAAAGTAAGTACACATGTGTATACAAAAAGAGTTAATTAAATTAACTTCTTTTTAGAGTTTAAAAATCATAAAAATACACCATTTTATTGTAAATATTATATTAAAAAATTTATTTTGAATGTCGTAATATATATACTTCTCCTATTTAGTTTTTTTTCTAAAGTTTTTTAGTATAAGTGAAGTAACATTCTTAATAGAAGGCAGTATAATATTCAAAATTATAAAAGCTTTAAGTGTAACTCTGCACCGTAAAAAAAATAAAACTTGAATTGAGTCAATCTTTGATTTATATATATATATATATATATATATATATAAGGCAAATGATTTGTATATTATTTTCTAGGGTTGGATCTATCTATAAAAAAAAATATTATATCATCTTTTTTTAAAAATATTTTTTATTAAAATAAGAAATATTTTATGTTTGGATGTAATATTTAATAAAAAATTATATTTGAACAGTCTTTCTTTTAGAACACTAAAATCTAATTATATATATATATATTTCATGCTTTTTTTTAATATTTGAAATTTTTTAATAATTATCTAAAGAAATTAAAATGTAACAAAAATATGTTTTTTTAAAAAATTCATCAAAATATATCATATCCAAACAATCACGGATTTAAATCACTACGTCCAAATGGGTTTACTTTTAGTCTACCTGTTTAAGAACAGCCACAACCAACAAAGCCAATATCTTCATGTTACACACCATCACATTTTCCTCTATATCTTTTCAGATCCCTGAGATCCTGACTCCTGCCTGTGACTCCATCTATTTATTGTATTCTAAAATTCAAATCTAATAATTAAGAACAAGGACACCCTCTTAAAAGACTCAACAGTGTCTTTTCTCATTGGTTCATCCTGTATCGTCATAGCTACCTCTTCATTGTTTTTACGTCTTTTGTCCGTTATAATCATGAACACCTCTCTCGTCACGCTCCCTTCCAGCGCGTTACTTTCGTTCTCCCCTAATCATCAGTCGTGACTCCCTGAGTTTGTATTTCGTTGTTTTAAATGAGAATTTTTTATTATTTACACATAATTCATGCCACAAATCCTTCACAAATTTTTTAAAAATTAATTGCTGGAGAGTCTGGATATTTTATTTTGGACAGAATTGACCATAGAAAAAATAGCCTCCAAGTCCCCAAGTGGGACTTTCATGTGAAATCTTGTGAGTTCTCTAGTGTTACTTTTTTTTAATTATATGCAAGTTATCAAAAAATACTTTAATTTTGTTATAGTTTTTTTGAATAATTGAAATAAATACATATTAAAATATGTAAAAATAAAATATGTGTAAATATCATTATTTAATATTTTTAATCATTAAAAATATATTTATTAAATGAAGAAAGCGTTTGTTTGAATGAGACGATAAAAGAAGTAAAGAGAGAAGAACTACAAAATGTAACTATACTTTCTTTCTCAATGGTCTAAGCTACTCTTTAATTAAAATCCCAAACGAGAGCATGAATTTTACGACACATAGAAGAAAGGTTCGAGGTGTTTTATTTATTATTTGTTAATAGATTATGAATCCCTCATTTTACTTTGCTTCGTTTGGTTGAAGAGAAATTGGGGTGGAGAGAAAACGGGTAGAAATTGTACTTTTCGCTGGTTTGGAGAAGAAGAGAAAATAAGGGAGAAAGAAAAAATTAGCGTGGGTCCCACCTCAAAAATTTTCTATACTAATATGCAAAGAAAATGGAAGAGAAAACTGTTGCTACCGTGCCACCTTAAAAAGTTCTCTCTTTTTCTTCAATTCAGTCATAATCGGGGTCCCACCTCAAAAAGTTCTCTCCTTCTCTTTAATTTTCTCTTCTTCCAAACTTTAGGAGAGAAAATGTTATTTTTTCTTCTTTTCATTTTCTTTCTCTTTATTTTCTATTTTTTCTTTTAATTTAAACAAAGACTTAAAATGGGTATAGAATGAAATCATCGTTCCTACATATAAAAAATGTTAATTTTTTTGAAAAAATTATATAACGACAATTATATTAATAATTATATGATTTAAAAAATTATTAAACAAATCTAAATAAATAACATATTATAATTTTTTTCGTAATTAAAAACTTTAATTGAAGAATTCAAAAGTCGAAGTTCAAAGTTAAAATAGGTGTATGTTTTTCCTTTATTTTAGTTACAACAAAATTAAAACATTATTACATTTTATTGGTCATTTTCTCTGTCTCTAAAACAGCCAAAGTTCACATGGTGGCGATCGCCACATTTCTTTCGTACAACCGCGCCACCAGTCCAAAGCACGCGCCACCACAGCGCGTGCGATAGCATCTCCCCTTCCTTTCTCTTTCGCTCTCTCTCTCTCTCTCTCTGGACCTCGTCGAAGCACATCTCTCTGAAAATCACACATTAAAAACTACAGAAAGAGAGAGAAAGACGATAATATCGTAGGCACCACGGCACAATCAGGCACCACTGCAATTTGAGCCATAGCCGATTGGGCTTCGTTGGTGGTGCTGTTGTTGTTATTGTGAGATTCATTTGGGTAAGGGTAAGGGTAAGGGTATCTGATTCAATTCAATATTGATCATATGGGCGAGTTGACTCAGGCGGAGGTGTACTCGCCGAGGACTCAGCAAGTGTGGAGGGCACTGTTGAGCTGGTTGGCCTTCTTCTTCCAGATCTTCTTTCAGATTATTAGAGCCCTCGGCCACTACCCTTTACTCTCTTTCTCTTCTTCTTCTTCTTCTTCTTCGTCCTCTTCCTCTTCCTCTTCCTCTTCTCATTCCTTCAAGCCTCTACCCGCACTTGAGCTGCTGGAACACGATTTGCCGCCGCCGCCACCCTCCGCCCTCGAAATCACCGCCGTTGATCACCACCCTTTCCAAAAACTCACGGTATGATTATCAGCCACTGCTTCCATGGTTTTTTTTTGCTAAAACACGAAACGTTTTTCATTGGGCATGCCGCAAAATGCGTTTTTTTTTTTTTTTGGTGTTTACGATCCATGATCACAATTCACAACCAACTTCGTTCTTTTTGGTATATTTATGAAGACGTTGAAAGGTTCATTTTCTGTCAAATAGCTTGTCATAGTACTCGCAGACGAGGAGAAGCTTTTTAAAAAAAAAAAATTATTTTTTTGCTAGGTTGATGATAGTTTCATTTCATCATGGCTTAGCAGGAGATTGAAGTTTACTGCTTAGTGATATTTATGCATGTTAGACGAAAATAAAAAATAGGATTTGAAAATTAATTCCTATTATGTAGAACTGGACTTGTTTCTTTTGAGAATTTTAGAAAGAAAATAAAAATTCCTAGTTTGGGCTATATGTCAAGTATTTGGAATTCTATGTGTATGGAGCGCTCTGATCTGAGTAGGGCAAGAAAAGATGCATATCAAAGGGAAAACCATGGACAAAAGTTAGCTGCTAAAACTAGGGTAGTTTGGTACTGTGGCAGTTTCACAGTGCATAGAAATTACTTCACTGAGCATATTAAGCGGGTGATTCTGGGAGCAAAGTACAAGTGTACTACATATAATTTTAGTTGACATGCCTTTTTCCTCTCCAATTTTTGTCCATTTTTATAAAATTCATATGATTTGCCTTTATTTATTGTTCAAACTATATGTGTTTAAGAAACTTCTGATGCCACAGAGAGAGAGAGCATCCGTTTTATAGTTTTCCCATTATTCTCTGGTTTGCTTCTGAGATTTCTTGCAGCCTGCCAGTTCTTTTGCTTGTTGTGTACTTGTATTTGCACTATTTTTTTTCCTGCTTTCTTATTTTGTTTGAATACAAATTTCTGGATGCTATGGTGTTGATTTCACATGAACGTGTATATTATAAAGTTAATTGCCATGGTCTTGTTGACTTGTCCAGTTTGGAAGCACCTGAGATGAAAAACAAAATCTTAGAAGTGGCTTTGAAATGCTTTGTCTTGTTTGGTGAGAAGCAAAACACGATTACAGAAGCTAGTCCTCTATGTTTGGCTGCATGTACCGTTTTCTGTTGTTTAAACTCACTGAATTGAGCATCTCTTTTCACAACATATGCATTCTACCTTGAAGCTAAAACTCTCTCATGTTTTGGCTTCTTATAATGGAGACATTTCTTATATTTTTATTTTGTTCTTATATTGTAGTGTCCTGCACTGATTCCTTAGTTTGCTTGTGACAAATGATGATGCGTTCTTTTAACTTCTTATTGATATTTAATGTGTTGCTTCTCTCATTGTGTTGTCATATATTTTTAACTTCTATATCACTAATGTGTTTACCCTTCGTACAAAATTGCAAATACCCAATTTTGGCATACAACATATGCTACTATTAGAACTCAATTTGTGGTTGCAGTCGGAGAGTGCAATGTCAAATTATTCTATTTTGTGTCAAATATGAGGTGCACAGTGTTTTGACTTTCAACATTTGAATGAATAAATTTTCTGAAGTGAATTTGTGAATGGAAGGGCTAAACGTGCCAGTTTGAAATATTTTTTTAGTCAGAAAAACAAGAAGGAAAAGCTGTTATAAGGTGTATTATTTTGAGCTGTTCTAAGATTGCAAAAGATGTCATTCTTTATGTTGTTTTCTTTTGTTCCTTCCTCCCCACCCCCAAATCTTCTGTTCCAACTTCATCACAAATTTCCTGTTGTTAATGTAGATTCTGATCTTACATGTGCACTTGTAGGTAGTGCTTGACTTGGATGAAACACTGGTATGTGCATATGAGACATCAAGTTTGCCAGCTGCACTACGTACTCAAGCAATTGAAGCTGGTTTGAATTGGTTTGAGCTGGAATGTGTATCTTCAGACAAGGTATGTTACTTTATAACTCGTATCTGATTGCTTGTCCCGAGTGACAGAGCTAGAATATTATATCCTCTCTTGGGCATGTTGGATTTTCAAGGAAGGAGAAGGAAAACCAAAAATCAATTATGTTACAGTCTTTGAACGCCCCGGGTTGAAAGAATTCTTAAGGCAACTTAGTGAATTTGCTGACTTGGTGCTGTTTACTGCTGGTCTTGAAGGTTTGCTCCAAAATAAGCTGCACTCATGCATTTTTGTTTTCTAGGAATTCTTTGCTACGTTTCTGAATGATATCTCCCTATAAATTCTCACAGGTTATGCTAGACCCCTTGTTGACAGAATAGACATGGAAAATCGGTTTAGTCTACGACTTTATCGGCCCTCAACCATTAGCACGTAAGTGCTTCTTCCTCGTTTCTCATCCACTACTCTGTATTTATGTAATTAATCTTTCTTTCTGGTAACCAGGCAACTATATGTGAATTATTATAATCCATTTAATCTTTCTTTCTGGTCCTTTATTCCTTTTTTTCGGGTACCAACCTATGTCTTCATATTCTATCCCTGTCTTCTCTATAAGTTGGAGTGGAGATCATTGAATCTTGGCAACGCTGATGAAACACCCAGAGACACTGATACTTGGTGCAAATTTGTTGCATTCATATAATATCACTTGACTCTATTGGACACAATGGGCCTATGCTAAAATCTTAACTGCAATGTGCTGCATAGTTAAATGGATGAAACTTTTTGTGCCATTATAGAAGAACCGTGCAGCAATGATTGATTATTTCTAAATGTCTTCATTAATTTTTGTTTTCACATTTACTTATACATTTATGTTTATGATATTACTTCAACATCTATACTTGTCGTATATATGTTTGTGATCTTACTTTAGTAACCAGACTGTGTTCAAGTCTTGAAGAATGGTACATTTTTTGGCCGTTTGTTAATTGTTATGCAGAATGTACTTGCCTTGACTTTGTTCCAAAAACTGTTGAATGGTTTATGTGATACATTCAAAGCAATCCTGAGGGTTTACGTGCTTCTGAATTTCTGGCAAAGTGTCTTGATACTTTTGTTGGCTCTACCAGAAACATTTAGAGATGAATCTAGATGAGATGGACAAATCTGTTTAGCTGGTTTGTCGATGTTTTCATTTTTGGTATACTGGGAGTTGTTACCACAACTTGTCTACCCAAATCCCCACCCACCCAAATCACCTGAGCTATGCCCAGGTGGCTTGTTGACCTTTTCATTTGATTATATGAATTCTGGCTGCTAAGTAACTATGACTCTTATTTCAGTCTCTGAACTTGGATAAAATAAATTAAATTCCTCCTCTCTTAACTTGCATTTATCTCAAGTCTCAACTTTTTTTCGTTCTGCATCGTAAAGCTCATGATTGAAGTCGCATTTTCTTTATTTTTTGGGGGTTAATAATTAATTCAACTGCTGAAATCATACTAGCAAATTATAAAAACTGGGCTATAGCTCAATGGCACGGGACTGGTGGTATTTACACAAAAATCTGGGATTTCTAGATTCTGTAAGTCCAAATGCGTATGTTTGTTTGTGTTTATCATTTATATTACAATTTAATCGTTTCTTTTTCACATTATTTTCAGTTATTGGTGTTTCTCTATTATTATTTAATAATATGTTATTGATAATCTGAATCCTTTCTGGAATTTTTAAGTTATTTTGTGGACTATGTTTTTTAGCGTGAAGTTCAGAGTGGAGTCTTCTGGATGATTGTGGTACTGGTATTCTTATACATGCTGGATGCTTGCAGGGAATATCGGGACCATGTGAAAGATCTTACCTGCATATCAAAGGATCTATGCCGCATTGTTATTGTAGACAACAATCCCTTCAGCTTTTTATTGCAACCAGTGAATGGAATTCCATGCATCCCATTTTCTGCTGGGCAACCACATGACACACAGGTAACAGATCTGTGCTATTGAAAATTAAAATCACCATGGCCAAAAAAAAAAAGAAGAAAAAAGAAAATTAAAATCACCCATCTGATATTTTGATGATTTACTCACCATCTCGTCTGTATTTTGCATGTTTATCAGCTTCTAGATGTCATTCTTCCACTTCTCAAGCACCTCTCTGAGCAGAAAGATGTAAGATCTGTGCTTTATGAAAAGTTCCAAATGACTGAATGGTTCCAAAAGCAAGGGATTCCAGCTTCCAGTTGGACATTTAAGGATTAAAATCGTTAGCCATTAAACTCTTGTTTCGTTTTCTTTTTGTTTTGGGTAAAATTCTTAGTTATATTGCTGGAAGGGCAGCCGCTCATTGGAAGAAATAGATTTTTTGTATAGCACCAATTTGTTTCTGGAGTATCCAGAGGTTTCAAATGCTGCCTCTTGAAGTCAAATCAGTTCCCCATTTATGTATGTAGATGGCCAGAATTCCGATTCTTGTTTATAGGCTTGCAATCTGTTGGAAGGTATCTCGTTAGTCTCTTGTACAATTATTTATTAATAATAATTATTAGCAGTTCAAACATTCATTACATTGCATAGTTTGTTGCAACCAGTGTTAGAGAAACATGGAAAGCAAACTAAATAAATGATTTGCTTGCTCACTAATTTTGTGTAGTTATGATCAAATACACTGTATTGAGTTTTGGATTTTGAAACTAAAATAAAGCTTGAAGGGCTCCAAGATGGAGGTTAGTATTGATACAATTTCAAAACTACTGCCCATCGGTGGTTTGTACTTCGTAGTCTTGATCATTAGCATTATTATGTAATCGATCAGCAATATAACGCAAGGAGCTAGAATCCTTGGCCACTGGCTTCTCATGGCTGTGCTAATATAATGCTGCTCACAATAGCTTTACTGCGGCAAGAACGGGACAAAAATAAAATTTGAGTAAATTATCAAATTGGTCTTCGAAAAGTATAAGTGATGATAATTTAGTTTTCGAATAATTTTTTATATTTAATTGGTCATTTTTTAATATTAATTTGATGTCAAAAATTAATTTTAGATGATTAATTTAATATAAAAAAATTAACATTTGAGAACTAATTTAATGTTAAAAATTATTAAATACCTAAATTGACGTCACACGTATCTTTGAAGGACTAATTTAATAGTTTATTCTTAAAATTTTGATGTTTGCTTTGATAGTCCTACTTGAGAAAGAAAACAATCGTATTTCCTTAACCTCCTTAACGTGCTAACCTCGAACATGGACCCCACCTTGAACTCTACAAAGTAGGTGGCTTTTCAATTTTCACCAGTCTATCAAATTCAAATTCCACTTTGTTTGTTACTCGTTTGAATTAAGTTGCCTTACACCTTGTAAGAATAGCTATTGTTGTGCACAATGTACTTAGACCTCCTTTGAATGAATGTAATCCCTAAAAGGGACATTTTGAAAGTAGAACATTGAATATTCGTAATTTCAAATTGAGAGTTCGTGTTCAAATTTGATTAGGATGAAGAGAGATGGTGCTTTTAAAAAGTTTAAGCAGAGGCACCTAAATGTAACCATTTATTATTTTATTTATACAATTGTGCAAAGTTGTGAGTGGTGTTATTTCAATTGTGGGATCCGTTGGCATAAGCACTGAAGCATAATTTTAGTTCGACAGTGAGAGTTATCATGTCAATTACGTTACTCTGATAAGCAAACCAGGTAGCTGATTCCCTGGCCAAAACAGCTACCTTGAGAAAGGATCAATGTCTTTTTTTCAGCCTCCTTGGGATAAAGAACATGTGGCACTGTGGCAGTAACCCAAGGATACCCTTTTGCAGAATTTCTCAAGGATGAGGATTCAAGAGAAACCAGAGTTATACCTCCCCGTTGTTAACAGGACTAAGAGGAGGGGTCCAATAAGCCTTATTCCTTTTTATGGTGAGAGCTTGTAAGCAGCTTCCCTTTGCCGGAACATGGCCTGAGTTCTCTTGTGAATGTGATTTGCTAATTTTATTTTAAATCAGTCAAATAAACACAGCACCATCTAATCTCAATTCGTGGTCATACTCTATTAGGATTAGTAATTGTAACTCAAACTTGATATCATTTGAGGGTTAAAAGTTTTTGCAAAACCTAGAAAATGCTAGTGACAAACTGTGTGTACAGGAGAGACTCTGTTTATCTTACAAGGCGTTTTATAGTTTGTTTGTTTTGAGAGAAATAGAGAAGAGAGAATTAAAAAATAGAAAAATAGAAGAGAAATGAGAAAATTCTCTTATTTAGTTAAAAGAAATAAAGAAGAAAAAAAAAGTGGTAGACCTCACAACTTTTTTATTTCTCTTCAAAAATGAGAAGAAATGAGTAAAGATGAAAATTTAACTAATATATCTTTTTTTTATTTTATAAATAAATAAATATGGACAAATATATATTTACAACAAAATTTAATTTTCTTTCTTTCCTATTTCTCTCTTAATTTTCTTAATCCAAACAATTTAAAAATCTACTCATTTTATACTCTATTTCTCTTTTCCTATTTCTTTTTACTCTATTTCTTTTTAGTTTATTTCTCTCTTAAAACAAATCCTTAATATTGTGATTTTAATAGACAATCATAACACATGTCGGATAAGAGCATAGACATCTCGTTGAGCAATCATGTCCAATATGTACAACCCACTTACAAAGCCTACATATAACCTAAATTTTGCAGTCTAAGTGCATGATACTAGTCCAATAGTCTGGTAATCAAAAAGTTATCACAATTACTTTAACAAAGTTAACAAGAGTAATCTGTACCAAAAAAATTAAAAAATTAACGAGTAATGATACATAGCCCGAGGCATGTAGCACGGGAAAAACACGAATAGAGTGAATTTTATTTTGTGGGTGGGGTCCACTCAAATAAAATTCATTTCATATTGTCTAGATTGCTTTCCGGAATAAAAGTCTCGGGTTATTTAGCTTTTCCGATTTAACAAAATGTTCCAAAATATTTGACATTCTATTAATAATTAGGACTATTAACATTCTTAATTGTTTATTATTCACACTCCATGCTAATTACTTTAAATTATAATTTTAAATTATTCTCAATTAAATATAATAGATAAATATAAATATAATTAATTAAGGTTTGACATGAATAAAAAACTATTTAATTAAGAAATATTTAAAAATATAATTAAAAATCAGTTTTTTCATTTAGAAAGCCTAATTATGCTATTTCATATCAAATTCCAACATTTATTAGATGGTATCTATTTGTCATATTCATATATAAGTCTCCAGCAATGTGATGCTGCTACTGGCAAGGCAAACCAAGTGACTTTGAGTATGGTCATATGCCTTTAAGCTGTTAAAGAAATAACAATTTATTAATGATTGGTTAGCATCCCAACATCATGTTAGGTGTTTAGGTTGTAAAAAAAATAAAACAACTCTTTCCAGTTTGCCAGCTTGGCCTGTCCCTAAAGCTCTATCAAGTATAGCTCAATACCTTGACAAAAAGGAGCTGGAACTGCAAGAATCCATTTCATTCTCGGGGTGACACTTTCGCTCTAGTTATCTCTTCTTTCTTCTGCTTGTCTATTTTCATAACCTTTATTTATTCTTAGACACGAATTCGGGGGCGTTGTCAAAATGTCTGCTTTTGACTTGAAAAGCAGCTTTCCATGTTAATTATCCTACTTGGGGTTGGTGTATCATATTTAGCGATATTGTGATGTCAAAGAGGTAGATTTCATTTTTGCACTGTAACTATAATTATGTGATGCATGCAATTCCAGTGTAATGTACAACCTGGGCTCTTGGTTAGCAGAATGAGTCAATGACAATCCTCAGCTTCAAGTATAATTAATAAAATATTGATGGCAACTTAAACAACTGTTTTTTGTCTTGAGAAAATGATTAGATTATATTGCTCTTTTCTTGATAAAGGTACTATGTTGTATGGTTAAATTATTACGCATGTTCCTGATTTAAAAAAAATTTTAAATAGCTCCATATATTTTAAAAATTTATAATTAAATTCTTATAATGTTAAAAAAAATTAATTAAAAACTTATAATGATGCTTTAAAGGAAAGTTTTATTTAGGAGTTTAATTATAAATTTTTAAAATTATGAAGACCCAATTACAAGTTTTATAGATTTTTACAGTTTTAAATTTTTTAACTAAATTTTTGAATTTAAGTTACAGTTAATAATTTTTAACAATATTCTAGTAATAGAGACCATATTATAAATTTTTAGACTTATAAAAGCCTAATTATAAATTTTTTAAACATAAAAATTTATTTAAATTTTCTTAAAAAGTTCAAAAAAGTACCTAATAATTTAATTTTTTTATATTTAATCTTTTTCAATGCAATACTACATGTTAACAGTAGAAGTACACTTCAAAATGAAAGGAAAAGAAATCGTATTAAAAAATCCATCATGCCCGCGTGGTCTGTGCATCGATTGCAGACATGATTTACCCAAAAGAAAAACAAATGCAAATTTACATACTAATTATATAACTTATAAATTACTATATTTGATTACAACGAAGATTTGCTTGTAAATAATGTGTTAAATTACTTTGTAGGTAATTTTTTGAAAAAATTTAAATAGGTTTTTTTGTTTTAAAAATATATTTCTTATAATTCTAAAAATTTATAATTAACTTCATGTTATCAGAACATCGTTAGAAATTGTTAATAGTAACATAAATTCAAGGATTTAATTAATTATTTTAAAATTATAGGAACTTATGAAACTTGTAATTGAGTTCTTATGATTTTAAAATTTTGTAATTAGGTCCTTATAGTTTTTAAAAATTTATAATTAAGTCTCTGAATACAGTTTACTATTAGAACATCGTAATATGATTTTAACAACAAAGACTTAATTAAAAAATGTAAAACTATAAGCACTTAATTATAATTTTTTAAATTATAGGGACCTATTTAAATTTTTCTAAAAAATTCAAAAGACTTGATGTTTGTCTTCCTATAGTATTTAATTATTTATTTAGAAGCACTTTTGCTTGTGAAGAGCATATGGCTATTTCATTTGTGTTAATACCATTGCACTAAGCTTTTGCAGCAGTCATGATTATACTTACAACACATAGTGTCCCGTACCTTGTAGCTTAGTAGTTTTTTTTTTTTTCACTGGTTTTTCTGACCATTATATATATATATTATATATATCTTTGGTTTCTGATCAATGCCAATTCTGTATGATTCTCCCTACACATTTTAGTTGTCCTAATAGTTGGCGCTTTCTTTTTTATTCTCTCCTCCTCTACTTTCTTTCTTGTTTGCTGTTACTAAGAAATTGGTCAAAAAATAACCTACTTTTGTTGTTTGTTGTTGCATTTGGTATTTGAAAACAAGGCAAGGCACTAACATTTTGTTTGTATATCCCTATACAGTTTCTTATTTCCGACATACGCATATGGCATCCCATATGCACCAAGTTGTTGTTCAAACCATATAGGCAAGGTTTCTATTCTGGAGCCGATCGAATAGGTTTTGTTGGAAATTCATTTTGTCCAACATGAAGAAGATATGTTTTTGCTTTTTATTTTTTTGGTAATAAGAAGTATATATGCTTTGTTTTATTTCTTCGTCTTTTTTTTACAGTTTTTTTTTTTGGAGAGAGAGAGTTTGGATTAATAATTGGTGTGGGTTTTCATAGCTTTGCCATTGAAATTTAGGAGGTGAGGTCAATCATTTTATTTGGCTAAGACTTTGTCATCAGAGACCAATCATTACTTTAAGACTTGGGGCAAAACACAAAACTATAACCCAAAACTAAGTAATAAAAGAAGGAAGAAAAAAAAAGGAATTTGGTCATCATATTCATTCATTTTAATTGTCTAGAGTCATTTCACAAAATTATACCAAAAGAAAACATCATTTCATAGAATAAGTCTATCGATCAATTACCACGTGGAAGAGATCGTTAATATACTAATCAGAATCTACAGTTTACCTGTTGAATTTCTTATCGATAATTTTGTTAAAATTTACTTTTTAAATTTCTTTATCAATGTTATTCAAAATATATTGCACGAAATACTTGAATTCCATAATCTCTGTCTGTAATAGCTAAAGTGATCACTCCATTGATCAATATGAATTTTTCAAAAGAATATCTTTATCCATTGTATTCTATTCTATCAGAATGACAAATAAACCCACGAAATGATTTTTAATTAATCACAATGCCCAAGTGATATTTGTTTAATCACAAATCTCATTGCATTCTGTTATATTGAGCTAACTAATATTAATGTAAGCCACCAAAATTTCAACTCCCGAATCTTAAATTTTACTCGATTATTGATGCTCAAGAGTAATTATATATTGCATGGTGATGGCTAATGCGTTGCAGCTTAATTGATCCAAATTATTAAAGCTACAAATGAAGTTTGGTACGTATATATTTATATTAAGAAAAAATTTATTAAAAATGGATTAGTAGTAAGGTTTTGAATAATTTTTAAAATTTTTTTAGCTTCATACATTTATCTTATTTTTGTATTAAAATAACAAGAAAATAAAAATCGCATGCGTTGCATTCCCACGTCTCTTTCACACGATAATAATGAGGTGCTTGCAAACAAAGTTATCCCTCTCTCTCTAATAGGCATCTATTATAAAGTTTGGTGAGTTCGATCCTCGAATAGTTTCAAGTAATTGGTCCCCTCCTCTCTCTTCCAAAATTTATTTAGTTATTCTCTTAAAAATATTCTCTTAAAAATATATCAATAAATTATTGTTGAACTAATTCAAGCCACTCAATTAATGTTTTAAAAGTTAGACCGGATTGACCGGTCGAACTGAAAATCGAATGTGTTTATGATTCGGTTTCATACTTTCACTCAAAGAATCAGCTAAGGCATTAAACCGTCCAAATCGGCTAAAATCGGATTGAACCGGAAAACTGTTTGAACTGAAGCTGATTCTTAAAAATCGGCCGATTCTTCAATTTTTGTTTTACTTTTTGAATTTTTTTTATTACTTTTTCAAATTTTAAAATTAATTTTTTTAGATTTGTAATTAGTTTTTCATGGTTTTTTTTTTCCACATTTATATTTTAAAAGTCATAATTTTTTACTTGTTTGTTCGATTTAAACGCATTTTATATCAATTTCACGTAACTTTTTAAAAATTACGTGATGAAAAATGACCGAATACATTTGGACCAACTGATTTAATTTTTTTTTTAGTTATGAATATTTTTTTAAAAAATAATAATAGTTATTTTTTTAAATAAGGAGTAAACCCTAATTTTTTCTTCTTAAAATCCCTATTACTCTCAAAATAAGTCTATTTTAATGGAATATAATAATAAATATTATCATATGTAGTCAATTTTTATAATTCATGTTATTAGATTTACTTATATGTATATAAATAATTATGTATATAATTATAATTATAATTATTATGTCATCTGGTTCAACTACTGGTTCGACAGGTTAAACCAATCGAACCATGATTCGAAAATCCCGCCGATTCGACCTCAGGTCCGTTTCTTAAAACATTGCAATCAATCCAACACCCAGTTACCACCATTTAAAATCATTGGATTCATACAGCCAGTGATCATTTATCATTTATGTTTAATTATGTATATGCGAAATATTTAACCATATACATGAAGGTATACTTTATTTTTTTAAAAAAAAATACGTTTTCTGTACCATGTTATTT
The DNA here is from genome assembly GCA_023212625.1 of Styphnolobium japonicum. Lineage (NCBI taxonomy): Eukaryota > Viridiplantae > Streptophyta > Magnoliopsida > Fabales > Fabaceae > Styphnolobium > Styphnolobium japonicum. The sequence continues at coordinate 6,734,564 of JALBWW010000006.1, forward strand.
TGTTAATCAAGCTAGCCCTTGGAATTCCCTTTTAGTTTACAAATATTAAATTTATGATTTCTATTCAAATCTTATCCCACTTTTATCACTTGAGTTAAGCTCAAGTAGCACTCTTAAATTTTCTATATTAAAGCTGGAAATTATAATTTTATTTATTTGTGTGTAATAAATTGTATAATTTTCTTTTATACGCTATATATATAGGCATATTTAGTGAGAGGAATTGTTTATTGTAAGAGTGGGAAGAGCAAATATTGACCATTGGATCATCAATGTATGGTTAAGATTAGATGTTACTTAAAGATCACATGACTTTATGTTTTAATCTTGATCAGACATGGATGATCCAATGGTTAAGATTTGCTCCTCTCACTCTCACAATAAACTACTCCTCATACTAGATATGCCCCCTATATATATATATATAAGTTAAGACCAAGAAACCAAATCTTGATATGTGTCATCTTTCAACATCTTAAAATGAGACAAATGTATCATTTAAAATCTTGACATGTGTCACGTTACAAGTGTAAATATGCACAGATTATTAATGAATGATTAATATTCAATGAGGTTAAGACTAAGCAGGGGGAATTTTGATACCAGCCTAAATGAAACTAATAAATCTCATTCCAAAAGTTCCTAACCTTAAGGAAATTATATCCCTACTTCAGACTAATTAGCTACAACAACTTCCTCCATAAAATCATATCCCAAAGTATATGTAAATAAACTCAAGCATTTTATGACATCTCATTTCCCATAATCAAAAGCAAAACGTAATCACTTAGGCTTATTTTAGGAAATTAGAATGAATGAGTATCATAATAGAAATTAAATGTTCAAGTTAAATAACGAATTTTTGATGTAAAAAAAAGAGGTTAAAAGAAATTAATAAATGTCACTTAAAAAGAAAAAAAATCTTGATAAGTGTCATCTAAAGTGATAATTAAAAAACAATTAAGGAAAGTTTAATGAGAAAGTAAAAAGAACTTTGGAAGAGAACAAATCTTGACAAGTGTTACGTAGATATGTTTATGCATTTAATATAATTAATAATTTTTTTAGTTAATTCTTAATTTATGCATGCAAATTAAATATTAATTTATGATTATATGAATTCATGTTAAACATTAGTTTTGTAATTAATTTGTGATTATATACATGCATATTAAACATTAATTTGTGATAAAAATTAAGACCATTAAGATAAGCTTTTGACATGTGTCACTTAGAAAGAGAAAAAATATTAACAAATGGCATTTAAATTTTTTTATAATTATCACTTAGATATGATTATACATTTAATTAAAATACATGTCAAACTATAATTTTTACATACATGTTAGACATAGGTGAAATTTTAATTATCAAATTTAATTATGCATGAGTTTTATAATTTGTTTTTTACTACATTCTTTTTGTGATTAATTAAAAGAACTCTTAATATTTGATGGACAACATACTTTGGTATTGTAAATATATGCCTCGAATATGTTCTAAAAAGACAAATATATGTCACATTGTGTGAATGTTTTATCTTTGGTAAAAATAATAAGAAAAAAATTGTCATTATGAATTTTAGATTACTCAACATTCAAAGCAATTGTAAATGATAAGATGAAAAGAAATGAAATTGGGTTGCAATGAGATGCATATAAAAGTATATTTAATTTCTTTGTTCTTAAATGTACCCTTCCTTATATCGTAAATTTGTGTATGAATTTATCATCTTTATAATCTTTTTGTGATTCAAATGAGTAACTATTTAAATTTTTAAACTAGCATAATGTATTTATAATTTTTATGTAGGATTGTAGGATATAAAATTATGTATTATTATGTTCTTATATTATTATTATTTTATTCGAATAAGATTTACATTAATATTAACTAGTTTGTTTTAATTCAAATGATAACATGAGAGTCAAATGTGTCTTAAAAATAATACAATCATGTTAAGTTATATTTATTTTTGCATAATCACATCCCGTTACTTAACGTGGTTATGTATTCTAATTAAAAAAGTAATGCTTCTTATATACAAAATAAAAATTGGATGTATATTATGCATAAAAATATTTTCACTTAATTTACATAATATTATTATTTTATAAATATTTAAATAAATGAAATTTATTAAAATTTTGAAATATTCTTATAATTTTCATAAAAATAATTAAGTTAAATAATATTAAAATAAAATCAATTTTTTAAAAATTGTCATTAATTCTTTTAAATTCCTTTTATTTTACTATTAATTAAATAATATTAAAATAAATTCAATTTTTTAAAAAAATCTTCATTAATTCTTTTAAATTCCTTTGTTTTACTATTAATCATTCTATAATTTAACAAAAGAAAATATATTATTAAACTTATTTTGAAGTATTTAAGGGTTCAAGTCATTTTATGTCATATGAAATATTTAATTATTTATTAATTATATTTTGTTATCATGAAGTATATATCAATATTTTATTATAATCAAGACATTAAATATTTGTAGTTGTGCTCATAAAAAAATCTTTTTCTTTTAGTCATAACATGTACTTTTTAAATTGAAATTTTTTCTTTAAACTTAACATTTACTATAAAATGATTTCTTATATTTTATATAAAAAATAAAAATAAATAATATTTGATAATCATAATATTTATATAGATATATAACTAATAATGTTTAATAATTATTAAATTATAATATTATACATTTTATACTCCGAGCAACACTCGGTTCTATTTTAGTACAAAATAAGAAGGTTTATTAAATAAAAATATGATTATATTTCAAATCATAGCTACAAAACATAAATATGTGGTTTTAGACCCGTCAACTTGCCTCTCCTGCAATTTTGGTTCAGTTTTAAAATTAAATTTATAGTCAAATCTGATTAAATTGATTTTTTGTGAACTGTTTCAATTTCTTAAAAAAAATTTTAATTACTTTTTTCTTTCATGAAAAATATAATGATATATATTAAAATTATGAATTATAAATACATGACATAATTATGACTTCATATAGTTTTAGTGATATTTGTTTAACTTGTCAAATATTTTCTTTTACTAATTTATAGTTTAATTCAATTTTAACAACATTAATTTTTATAGAAAGTTAGTATCATCTAAGGCAGATGCGAATCTTTTTTTGTGTTTATTTTTTTATTTTTGTCTTTAACTTAATACCATCAATTATTACAGATAAGATATTTAAATATTGTAATCTACATAAGTAGTTATTTGCAGCGGACCTAGAGAGTGTCTTGTCTATATTGATTTTCTCGAGTATTTATTTTTCAAGAGTTTTGTTATGATCAATTTAGGTTAATAATGAATTTTATGCGTGGCAGCATGTTTACTCTTATTTCAAATCATATTCCAACGTAACTATAGAACAGATTACTGTAAGTTGTTTAGAACTTTAAACGTGTTTATTAAAACAATATTGTATAAAATAACCCAAAAATAAAAAGAATGATCAAACATGCGTTGATCTTTGTGGAAAGGGTTCGGTTACCTTAAACATCTTGTTCTGAATTCAATTATTAAGATGATGTGTATAAAGAAAACGCAGTTGAAAAAAATCTTTACTTCACCCATTGACCATATCTCTTGAGATTAGTCTATTGTCTTTCAAACGAGGAATATCCTTATTTTTAAAAAAAGAAAACCAAAATGACTATTCTTTTGAAGATTATTCAAATTTTAAACTAATCTTTGTTGAATACACTCGATCAACAAAATTTTTATAAGATGCAAAATGAACAACCTGCAATGCAAATTTTATCTTACTTAGTCTCTTTCTTTAAAAAGTAAAACAAATAATGGCAAAGATGAGTAAGATAAGAAGCAACAAAGAATGTGTTTCCAATTTCCACCATGCTGCTACACTTTTTGGCCCTCCTTCTCCCTCCTGTACGTGTTTGACCCTAATCTTCGGATTTGTAGATATCTTTTTAAGAACGTGAAAACGTAATAATATAAAGAGGGAAAAAGAACTATGAACCTTTATAAAAATTATTGTGGATTCATATAAAAAAAATAACTTTTTTTCACTTATAACATCACATTATTATATTTTTAAAGAAAAATAAAAGAGAGAAATACAATCCACTTCTATCTCAGTATCTGATACTCAAACCAAGTTTGCCAACTGCAGAAGTACCCCAGCTTTCATTTTTTGTCTCTTTCTGGCTTTCTTCTTTTTCCTTTGCAGCCAAACACCCAAAATTCATGTCATTTAATTTGAACATCTGATTCTGCCTGCGCCTCGGTCTCAGATTTGAATTTCAAATATCACAAAATTATCACAATCTTTTTGAAGATTTATTATAAATAAACAAACCATGGAATGGGATAACAATAGTAAATTCTAAATTAGTAACAGCTTGAAACAGAAATTTCATTAATTTATTTAGCTCGCTAACCAAATTGAAAATCAAATCTGATTGACTCAGATTTAGCTTTTAAACTTTAATTAATCCAAATTCCCTCCCAAAAAAGACATTGAAAAACCATTCGCAGCCTTTGTTTTTATGGTCAAAAACTCATAAACCAATTGCTTACGCGTGCTTCCAATGGGTAATAAGTGCACGTGCTAGAGACCAAGGCGCGTGACCAAAATATTTATGTTACACGCGGTGGTCGGAGGTGGCGAGTACGAAGTTTGGTGTAAGTCTAAGTATCTTATGTTACGATCCCCTTCCTCGAAAGGTCTGTTCAGCCATTGCTTATAGTCCAAAGTTTGGCCCTGTTTGGTTCAAGCATACCTCCAACTGACAACTTCATTAGTGCCATTCCCTAATCCCGAAAGCAAAATATTTTGGGTTTTATAATTTATGTGCATTATTTTTATTTTCTTTACCTATTAGGATATCATTATAAGTTTAATTGAAAATTAATCTCATTTTTTTTAAAAAATATATTTTTTATGTGATTTAAACAAATTTAAATTAAATTCATTTTTACTTCCATGTCATGTAAGGAAGTGTCATATTTTTTTTTTTACAAGAAGTGTCATTTTATTTACCTAAAATTTTCCTTTATTTTAACGTAAACTTAATTCTCTAAGATATACACCAGCAATAATTTTCATATGAATAATTCAACAATATTTACAATTTTATAAAGAGCCATAATGTTTTATTGCAATTTGCAACTTTATTAATGAAAAAAAATTAAAATTTAACAACTCAATTAATACTTTTCATTTTTATTACAAGCATGTGCATTCGATTATGAATAAGCTCGTATTCATTTGTACTTTTATTAATTCGAGATAACGATATTTTATTTTCTTATAAGATTTGTTGAGGGAAGCTCCAATACTAAGGTGCACGCGTCGCTTGTTAATTTTATTTATTTATTCATATTTAGAATAAACATATTTTTTTATTGCAATTTCAATAATAATTTTACACGTGTAATACCTTTCATAAATAGAAATATTCGTTTTCGCTTGATACTTTTGTTCATATTATGTTTGTTTTCGGATATCTTGAGGTTATGTTTGTTTATGGAAGGAAAACAATTTTAATTTTTTTTTCTCAAATATCTTTTTCTCAAATATTTTTATGACATGTTTACCATTTATTTCAAAACAAAGTATGCTTTTATAAATACTTTTATGTTTATATTTTTTCAAAATAAAAGTTCCATATATACAAAATTATAAATGAACATTATACCAAAATAAAAATATAAATGAACAATACCTTTCTGACTGAAGAATTTTCGCAAATAGAAAAAATCACATAAATGAACAAAAGTTTAAGAAGGAGCAACCAAACACGGCCTAAAAGCCGAGAGCAGCTTCAAAGCTGGAACCATGTCTAATGATGTCTCGAACAGAGTCCACAACAAACCCCGTGAAAAATTCCACTCTTCAAAGCTTCAATTCTCTCTCTCTCTTACTCTCTCTCCCTTTCTCTCTCCTCCGTTTCCTCGGCCATCTCTGCCAATGAAGCAGAAACGACCGCAACCCACCACTCCCAACGTCAAAATCCATCATTTTAGATGAAGAAATTTCCTTCCCCCTCCGTCATCGTCTCCGTCAACGTCACTGTCGCCGCCGTATTTTTATTCTCATTAATACCATTATCTCATGCTCTCGGCTCCGGCACCACCCTCGCCGTCAGCGACGCCTCCGCCACCGTCTGCGGCGTCGTAGCAGAGGAACCGACGCAGCGCATTGAGTGTTACCGTCGCGGGCAGATCATCGCCGTCGTTCCCAACGTTTCGTTCTCGTCAATCTCCGGCGGAAGAAGCTACTTCTGCGGCCTCAGGTCCGGTAACTACAGTTTGTTTTGCTGGGACACAGTGTCTTCCAACGTTAGCTTCGAAAGGAAAAGGCTTTACGACAATGACACTGTTCTATTCGAGAATCTGGCAGTTGGGGATGGCCAAATATGCGCCACTGTGGTGGGTGCTGGGACGGTGGCATGCTGGAGAACCAGTGGGGCGTTTGAAATGCCATCTGGGTCTGATCAATTTGTGTCTATTTCATCTGGGTCTGGCTTCTCTTGTGGAATTCTGAGGAATAGTTCTCGGGTTCGGTGTTGGGGAAACAGGTCTATTGCGAGTCGGATAGAGAATGAGTTTGGAAACTTGTCTATGGCAAGTCTTGTTGCTGGCAGTTCACATGTTTGTGGATTGGATTCAAGTGGGTTTTTGGCATGCAGAGGAAGTAACAGTTCTGGTCAAATCCATGTTCCACAAGGAGGGGCTTTGGAGTATTCTGGGTTGGCACTTGGTGCTGAGCATAGCTGTGCAATTAGAAGATCGAATGGTTCGGTCGTTTGCTGGGGTGGCAGAGGACAGTTCTCGATTCATGTTACAGAAGGAGTTTCTTTTGAGCTAATTGTTTCTGGGTCGAATTTTATTTGTGGATTGACAACAAGAAAATTTTCAGTAATGTGTTGGGGCCCTGGTTGGTCTAATAGTTCTGATTCTAGTTCAAGGTTTGAGCTTCCCTTATCTCCTATTCTTCCTGGGCCTTGTGTTCAATCTTCTTGTAGTGAATGTGGTATATATCCTCAATCTCAATCTCTGTGTTCTGGCTCTGGTAACATTTGCAAGCCACAGCCTTGTTGGCCTCAAATGCCAGTGCCGGTTGCACCACCATCACTACCATTGGTGCCGCCCCCATCCCTCTATCCTTCATCATCTCGATCGAAGTCCTTGACTAGGGGCTTATTGGCATTCGCCATTGTTGGATCTGTGGGAGCTTTAGCAGGTATTTGCACAATAATTTATTGCTTGTGGAATGGGGTTTGTTTTGGGAAGAAGAAAATTCATAATTCTGTGCAACCCACAATCACTAGAGGTGGCAGTTCCAATGGTGGAGCTATTTCGAATAATAGCCCACCTTCGAGATCATCCACCATTAGGCGTCAGGGCTCAAGAATAATGAGGCGCCAGAGGAGTGGAACCTCATCAACAAAACACCCAGACAGGGCAGAGGAGTTCACACTGGCTGAGCTTGTAGCAGCCACCAACAATTTCTCACTTGAGAACAAGATTGGTGCTGGAAGCTATGGTGTTGTGTACAGAGGTAAACTCGCTGATGGTCGTGAGGTGGCAATCAAAAGAGGCGAAACTGGTTCGATGATGAAGAAGTTTCAAGAGAAAGAGAGTGCATTTGAGTCAGAATTGGCTTTCTTGTCCCGTTTACACCACAAGCACTTGGTTAGGCTAGTTGGGTTCTGTGAAGAGAAAGATGAAAGGCTCTTGGTGTATGAGTACATGAAGAATGGGGCATTGTATGATCATTTGCATGATAAAAACAACGTGGATAAGAGTAGTAGTGTCTTGAATTCATGGAGAATGAGAATCAAAATTGCGCTGGATGCTTCACGAGGAATTGAATATCTGCATAATTATGCAGTTCCATCTATAATTCACAGAGACATAAAGTCTTCTAACATTCTGCTTGACGCAACTTGGACGGCAAGAGTATCTGATTTTGGATTGTCATTGATGAGTCCAGCATCTGACTATGATTACCGGCCAATGAAGGCAGCTGGAACGGTTGGATACATTGATCCTGAGTATTACGGTCTAAATGTATTGACAGCAAAGAGTGATGTCTATGGACTTGGAGTAGTACTGCTAGAACTCTTAACGGGAAAGAGAGCTATATTCAAGAATGCTGAAAATGGAGGCACCCCTGTGAGTGTGGTAGACTTTGCAGTGCCTGCAATTATGGCAGGAGAATTGGCAAAAATTTTGGACCCGAGGGTTGAACCACCGGAGTTGAATGAAACAGAAGCAGTGGAGCTGATGGCCTATACTGCTATGCATTGTGTAAATTTGGAAGGGAAGGATAGACCAACAATGGCTGACATTGTGGCCAATTTGGAGCGGGCTTTGGCTCTTTGTGATAGTAGTCATGGCAGCATTTCCAGCGGTACAATCTCTATTGTATCAGACTGATATTTAAGAAAGGGAAACAAAATTGAAATTTTTTCCTGATTCTTATTGATTCTTTCTGAGAAATTATATGGGTATACACTTGGGGTGTAAAGACTAGGAATGTCATCTAACATTAAGCTGTAGTGTAGAGTTTTGTGAAACACTGACAGCCAAGCAGAAAAATTGATCATTTATATATTTCTTTTTGCAATTTAATTTTTCATATGAGAATTTACAACCTGCTATCCTTTTATGCATCACACATGGCATTACAGGTTAAAGTTTCATTTATGCCTAATGGGTGTGTATGGGTGTACAATTACACTATTTTTTGTTTTCAATTTTCTTTTTGTCCTTCAAAATTTATGCAACACGTTAAAGCTTTGTACTTGTTACCTTTAAATTAGAGCACTTAGCGCTCAATCATGAAGGTATTAACTATTCAGCATTATTTTTGGTCGGAGGAGAAGGCATTTGATCACAGTATCACACTCAGACAAGGAAGCTACCTGCAAGTTTACCAAGTTTACTGCCGATTTGATGGGCATGTGAGAGAAGAGGTGAAGGAAGAGTGTGAACAAAGATCGGCTTTACACCATGCAAGTGCGCCCTCATTCTAGGTTGCCCTGTGTTTGAGTGGTTGAGCTATTGAGCCCACAGGCACCATAATTAATCCTTTTCCTTATGTACCATCTTTTTAAACATGGTCCCCAACGAAAATAGGCTGGTCTAGTTATTTTTTCTCTTTAGAAAGATGTTGCTGACTTCTATGATGGGCACAAGTATGACCAAAGGCAAGGAACCAATTTAAGAAGTGGATTGGTTTAATGCTTATTGCTTCTTTATCACACATCAGCAATGTGGTAATTAGTAATGACCCACCCCACAGGCTTTGAAGAGACATCTTGAGGAAGTCGGAGACAATTTGCTCTTCTTCATGAAAGAAAGAATTCAACACAAATTTTCTCTGCAGAAACTAAATGTGGAACGGTGCCTCAATGGCTCAAAATGAATGACACATTCAAATTCTGCACATGCCGAACTTAAGGGCCATAGGCAATAGGTCTAATGGGTTATAAATTTGTGAAGTAGAATATGTTGGGGCCGTACAAGGTAATGATGAGTCTGTCCTATGTAATTAGTGGCCGGTGAGCCACCTCCTTCTCCTTGTGTCTATTTATGTTGGTTATGAATGCTTCTTGGCCAAGACAAATACAATGCCCAAGCCGAGGCTGTGTATGTGTTTGTCCTGTAATATCAAGGCTGCCTTTACAGATATGCATCTCATAAGTGAGCCCCTGATCAGAAATGCTCTACATTAAATTCATTTGGGCTCATTGAGTAGCAAGATCGCTATTTTATTTTTTCTTTTGGGTTCTATAAACTGATAAAAATAAAACTTGAGATAAAATAATTTGTGGTCTTTAGCCAATGCTTTTCTTTTTCTTTTCAATGATTCATTAATATGACATTTGAATGCTATCTAATTATATTTTACAAGAAGGTAGCCAAATATGAAATTGGCCCCATTAATGTAATGTAAAAAAAAAATAAAATTGGCATGTATATTACCAGCCTCAGTGCGAATGCACGGGTATAAGATCTAGATATATGGTATTTTATTGATTTTACTACAAAACTTATAGAATGTCAACTCAGAGAAAAAATGAGACCAATTATATTTAAAAACAAATAAAAGAACTAAGATCTAGATAAAAAGTATAATTATCTAGATATAATTGACCTCACTTAATTTTTTTTATCAACTTTAATTATAATTCAGTTTTGATTAATTTAACGTAGATAAATTGTATTAATTCATTTGTGTAAAATTTTCTTTAAAATAAAAAATAAAAATCTAAAAGTTAATAATATTTCAATTAAAGAGAATTACCACTAACTAAATCCTCCACAAAAATAATTTAGTACCACATCACCTGTCATCTCTTCTCTGTTTACTCGTCATGTACGTCAGCCATTTGTCAAGTAGCTTACTTTCTGTTTTACCGGTTGTCTTTTTTCAAGTCTACACAATATTGTGTTTGGAAGAAGTGGTTAAATACATTTTTTTATACTAATGCATGTTTAGATCAACTTTTTTTGTCCTCAGAATTTTTTTTAATCAAAATATTTTTCTTAAGTATTTTAATTTAATTATAAGATATTCTAACATCAAAATTAGATAATCCAAACAGAACTTATTTATTAGTTCCAAACTTTTTAATCATTTTTTATTTAAAAAAGAAAGATGAAAATAACTACCGCTATAACTTCATGCTGTTCAAAATAAAATTTGTATAATAAGAAAACACTAAATACCAAAACCAAAATTTGCCTAATCGAGGTATTGCCTTGCAAAACACATTTCCTTATAGTTAAAAATATACAGATATATATGTTGACAAGCCTTACAACACATGCCAGCTCCCACACGTCTCCACAAGAAAACAAAACAGACTACACATCTTATTTCTCAAAGCATCATTCACGATATCATACAGCCACTACATACAAACTCTTACTAACATATTTTAATGGCTGCACATAATGTAGAGCAGAAGGATGCACAAAATCAATAAAATTCAAAGCGCATAAGAAGCTTTACAGAGTTGTATTTGTCTCCCTTGCGGCTATGCAGTGGAATTGCTCGAATTCCACTTCTTAGATCCCACACAGGTAGGCATGTTTGCCCACCAAAGTCATCCTTCTCAGACAAGTCATACTCATGAACTTCTATGCGAAGCAAGGCCAATTCTGGAACAGTAAGAGGGAACTCGAACACCTCATTCCAGCTAGGCAACCAATTATCCTCTATTGCCTTAGTTTTTTTCATTACAGTATCATCAGGGACTCCAGCAATCCCTACCTGAATAAGAGTTGATCAAATCAATATGAATGACGAGTCACACAATTAAGCCATGAACTGGGTGAAAACAAAGGGAATGATAGATGAACGACATGGAAGGTAATAGGTATCATATGCAATAGATTGCAAGGAAGCAACTATCCAGGTTATGAGTTGAAAATATATTGCTATGATAAGGATCCCCCGCATTAAGAGCAAATGCAAAAGAATCAACAAGCACAGAAACAAAAATATGGAAGTTATCACTAAAATATGATCTAGTAGATCAGCTTAACTTACTCTTGTGTAGAAGTCTGGAGGTGAGAATTGATCAAAGTGTGTGTGCTTGAAATCATAATACCATCCTTCTCCCATATATACAGTCACCTAAATAAGAATAAGAAAAGTATGACCTTTGTTAGGATCTAAACTAGAGACACTTAGATGAGGCAGCTTAATGACACAGGCTTAGTAAACATCAGTCAAATCTCCAGGCAATAAAGCCCTCACCTTCAAAGTAGTCTTCACAGGTAACTTAGCTTTAGGATCGAAGACCTCATTATTTGGACCAGTCTTTAATAGAAAATCTGGTTTTTTAACATAACCACACCCACCATTGGCTTTGAACATTCCATGCATCAACCAAAGTGATCTCCCATACCCCTGCCATGAAACCACCCACAATGAAAACTGATGCACTGAATGACATCTTTCATGATCTCAAACAATATCGCAGTCAAGAATATACTACAAGATAATAGATGTGTGTAATAGCAATCTCCGACGATATAGCTGAAAGAAGTGTCAATTCAATCTCAGTTATGGGAAAGTCACAGACCTCATAAAGTATATCTAATCAATAAAGTATAAGTCATCCTCAAAAAGGACTGCCCCAAATTTCAACCGTCACAGTGCTAGACCTCATACATTTATTGTATCTTGTTAGTAGCTTGAAGGTTATCAATTTGCTCACCCTCCCCCAAAGAACCAACAAAAATGAAAATACAAAGCAATGGTAAAAATCCCTAAGTAGAGACAATATTAAATCAGGAAAAACAAAAATGGGGAAAGAGGAAGAAACAGAAACCTGCATGTTAAATGCAACCATTTGAGCTCCATGCATCCACCCAATTAATGGGTTATAATTTGACGAGTCAATGCGAGTACCTTTTGGATACACCCTCAGTATATTCCGCTGAGTAAACCTATATAGTAAACCAACAATCAGGAAATAAATATTTCTCTTTTCATTTGTGCGCACATGCACACACAAATTTATTCAAACTACAATAAAACACCCTACAATGGGAAAATAGAGAACAGAAGTAGCAGAAATTCTACAAGCTAAACAGCATACAAAAGGTTTGAATTTGTTTCAAAGAATGAGATAACCATTGGACATGCTGCCTAAATCATATTATTGTTAATGCATTCAGAGGTTTCTAATATTGACCACAAACTCTGCCAGACAAGATAATAGGTCAGCCAGCCATTAGCATTAGTAAGTGTTAAGAAGTCAGCCACTTATGCAGCGCACCATCAAGAGAGCCAGTAAATCAAAGTCAAGGACTATATATAACAGTCAAAATTTACTACATTTGCATTACAATAAAGAGTTATAGGATGCCAGTTCATACCATAACGAGAGTGGCCAAGCACATGTAAATAAGTTGTCTCTCAAAAGGACTCACTAGAAACATTTAACAATACCTGACAATTTCTTTTCCATGAGTTATAGCAGCCTTTTCAAGCTGTTGCTCACTTAAACTTAGACGTCTCACTTTATCAGGATCCACTTTGAGGCATTCATCTAATCCACCTTTAGGCTTCCCAGCATGAATGGCAATTAAACGTCTATATTCTGATGTTTCATCTTGATGTGACTTATCTGATTCGACAAGATCTTCCTCATCATTAAGATTTTCTTCATCCATATTGCACTCCTAAAGATGGCAAACCAGAAAGTCAATTAACAAATCTCACAAAATTAAATGTAATGGCAATTTATATACAACATCGATTTAGTCTCAGACCTTGTAATCAGCTAGAGTACCACCTTTCAAGCTTGGGACTTCCTTCCCCCAAGCTTCATCATCGCCTGAAGCCCTTCCCTGCTGTGAATCATCCCCTTTTTCCTTTATTTCTTTTGCCTCAAGGTACTCCTTAGGTGGTTTGGTTGATATAATAATCCTCTTTTTAAGTGATTCAGGAGAAGGGAATTCCTTCACGCCTTCTGAGCTAGGAGAAAATAGTATGTCTCCAAATGTTTGAGTAACCATCTAAAAATTTGAACAGGATTGTCAACTATAAGAATGTAAGCATTTTGAATCCCAACAAAACTCCAAGTAACCAACCTCAGCCACTTTAGCCTGAAGATCTGGAGTAAGGTGGTCTTCTAGGGTTATTACAACTGGATATTCTGATGCGACAAAGGCATGTTCCTTAATAGATCTCAAACATCTGTTGAGCTCTACAGGAGTAGTCAACGTCCTGTATTAAAAAAAAACAGATATGTAAACAATTATATTTCAAAATTTTCAAGAAATTTTTTTCTAAATTCAATTTGCGTTGGCGAATGATATATTGGTATAATATCATTTATATATAACCTGTTCCACAACCATGATTTCCAGTTAATTTTTTATGAAACAGATTTCAATCCTTTTCTTCTATTTTGTCTGTTATGCCAGCTTGTAGAGAAAATACTACAATTTGTCACCTTTTAACTTCAACTGATTTTGGCAACATCAGTATCAAAGTAAATAGAAGGATAAGTCTTCATCAAATTGTTGGAGATACCATTTCCCTTTGCAAAATTGTGTTCTCAAGGCAATTCAGGCTTACATTCAAGACAGCAAATCGGAGCAGAAAAAGATAACTGAAATAAATAATAACTTTTGAAACTGTTATATTTATTTTTTCGACTTCTTCCTAATCAATAAAGAAAAATGAAGGGAAAAAGGAAAGAGAAACAGGGGAGCTGGCTTGAATTCACGTTTAAAAGTCAACATCATTCAACCCGTAAACTTACCTTCCATGAAGAACATCCACATTATCCTTTGATGCATTAGGCCATATGTCCAATTCAATCACCCTTACACCCCTCTGAAGTGCATGTATGATGGGGACATCACTGCAGTCACTGCTAAGCTGATTCCCAGTTAGATAGGAATTATGACCAGTATATATGAAATAATGAGACAAGGGTAAAGTCATATCATGATGCACCTGGAATAGAAGAAATAATTACACAAAACACAATAATCAGAACAAGAGAGAACACATAATTATACAGGATATAATATCAATACCTATGGAAGTAATGATGACTTTTGGAAGGTTTGGATGAAATCCAATATGTTAATCAAAGTTTCATATATACAAATTGGCCCAAAACCCTTTGTTTAATACCTTGGGGCTTGAATTTTACAGAATTTAGGTATCGAAAAAGAAGATATTGAATTAAATGACTAATTGTCGTAAACGTAATCAAAAGCAATATAAAAAGCAATGACATATCATGAAGACAGTGTGACACCATATGGTGTATCCAACAATAAAGGGTATTGCCATAGAATGAAATAGGAAGCAAAATATTTCATATTCCCAGCAATGCATTTTCCTTTCCAAAAGAAGGATACTAAAAGAGAAAGTTTTAACCGCATAAACCCATAATGAAAAAAATCTAATCCTCGTCCTGTATTATCATTTCTTACTATGAAACTTCATTACAAGTCCTAATAGCCAACGGGTTCAATCAAAATGCACTTAAATGATCAAAAGTATAGACTTGGCACCAAAATGAAGCTGAATTACTATAAATTCAGTTGCGATTGACCTTATTAATCGTTCGTACTATATGCATAATACTAAACGAGAACTATTATGAGTTTATGGCTTTATGCCCGCGGGTATTAAGATGATTACCAACATAGTAAGCAACAGACAACTTTAAGAAAAACAAAAAACCATACCAAGGGTAATCAATTATAGAAACAAAAACCGCAAAAAAACAAGCGCTCATATGGAAAATGGTTAGAACATGAAAAAACAAGGGTAATCAATTATAGAAAATCCACTCTAATAAGAAGAATAGCCCATATGGAAAGTAAAGTAAATAATGCCAAATCAACAGCTCGTTGACTCAAACGGCAAACATAGGACAAAAATTCAAATAGAATAGGAGAAAGGAAAGTGCAAAAAAAGTTTACCCCAAGAGAAGGTAGCAGAGGAAGGTTACTGTCACTGAAAAGGTACTTGAAGAAACTCTCAAGATTGAGACCCCTGCGATGAAAGATGCTCAAGTGCTTGAGGCCTTCGATGATGGCCTGTGCTTCCTCTTCGGTGGCCTTCTCTTGCCTCTGCACCTCTACCAAGAACCTGTGTAGGTGAGCAGCTGTCATGACACCATTCTCAGAGTACTGTTCAAAAAGGGTCTTGATCTCCTCCGGCGCCTCCGCCACCGCCAGCTTGAACCGCCGCCGGCAGCATAAGCACACACTGTAAGTCTGTTTCGACATGGCTTGCTTGGTTTCGTCTTCTACACAGAGAGACACAAAGAGAGAGCGTGTATGTGTTGGTTCTGAGGTTGAGGATAGACTTGTGATCAGACTTTTTGAGAGAATGAATGTGATGAGTTTTGTTGTTGGCAACGAATGAAGAGGGAGAACCAGAAAGAGGTTGTCTTGTCTCGGTCTGGTGGTGTCTGCAGAATTGGAGAGGTTGGGATGGGGCCCTTGTGGGTCCCACTTTAGAGCCTCCAACCAATTATATGCTCCCACTTGGGTCCCACGGTTGAGTAGTAAGCTCAGCTCATTTACTTTGGAAGGTGGTTGTTCATGAATAGTGATGATCATTCATTGGTCGTAATAGGATGATCGTTCATTTCCACCTGTAATGGAATTGGATCCATTCGCTTGTAATGAAATGTCAAAATGGATCGCGATATCGTTAGTATGATATAGATATAGCAGAAGAAATTTAGGTATAATATATATCTGTACGTCATGGATGGCATTTTTTTAATATATTAGTTATTATATAGTAATGGTAATGTGAATGTGGTCCCACTAATTTATCATGTAATTAATTACCTTTCAATTTAATTTTGGGTATACTATTAATGTTCTTTTTGTAAGAAAAAAACCTCTACGTATTTACATTCAAACAGTGTAAAAGCATTTTTGAAGGTAGAAATTAATTTTTAATAATTATATTTAAACATAAAATAACTATTATTTTTCATAAAAGCTTAACAAATAAAAAGTTATATTATAAAAGTATTTTTTAAAAATCTTATCCCAACTCACCCTTAATTATAAGATTTGTTAAGCAATAAAATTATGTGAGTAGCAAAAATTGGGAAAGATATTCTTTTTTTTGGTAGAAACTACAATATCTTCTCACTTGGAATGACTAATTTTATAGAATATCGTCAGGTGCATGAAACTTGAACTCCTTCCAACTGTATTTTCTTTATATACACTGTCTTTTGGATTAAACCTTAGACAAGATGCTTGAAGTGACCAAGCTTCTTTCACTCAGACCAACGTAAATTGGTTGAGAAAGATATTCTACTAACAATTATTGGAGATTTCTTGGGTACATTATGTGGAGAGTATCACTACCATTTAATAATTAATTATTAATATTTATTTATGTGTTTTGTTTACTTAAAATATAAATACAATTTATTTTTTACTTATATTTTAATTAAATAAAATATGTAACTCAATATTAAAATTAATTATTAAAATTATTGATACTTTCATAAAAATTGAGGATAAAAAAAATCTCTACAATGATTGGATAAGAGAATCTCCTCACTTGAGGATGGTCTTGACCAGTTATACTTGGGTAGTTACAAAATTTGAGGTCCACTTGCACTAAAATTTTTTCTTTCATTTATGAGCAAAAGTAAACATATATTCATAGGCTCTAATAAATAGCTATATATGGTAGCTCAATAGGGTTTACATAATAGTTAAATTCAAAATTTTGAGCCAACATATAAGAGAATTAATTAGTTTTTTCTAAATGCACTAGACTGATTAAGGGATAGGGAATGCATCCTTAAAATTACCTTACCTCCTGAAAAAAGACCTAATCTAGGATGATGCAAAAGCTAGCACAAAAATACCCTTACCATATATAAAATGTATATGGTAAACTCTCCATATAATGATTATTTTAGAGGTGTTTGGTATACATAATTAAATGCTGAAGGACAATAGATGTTTAAATATATGGCATTAAAAACTAGATATTTAAGATTCTGATATTTGGTATTGCACATGTTATGCTCTTACTTAATTTCCAGATGGTAATCTTAGTCATGTTGTGAAGATCGTTTATATTATATAATTTTCATGCGGATGGCCATTACCTTAACGCGTGAAGAAAAAGCAAAGCGACACGAGAGTTTTAAAATAGAGATTAAAACAATCTAGAATATTTTGATTAAAGGTTGCAGGACCTATGCCTTTGAAAACCCAACAAATTCATAGCCTCGTCCTCACATATCTAACCTTTGACCGAAAGCTTTTGTGGAATGCACCTATTTGCCTTCGGGGTACGAATTCGTATGTATATTTGCGTCTATGACAATCTATGACAGGACCAGCACAATACTGAACCTGTCTGTCTTTACGCTCGTTACCATAAAGACGTGGTCCCTTTCAAAAGAGCGGCACAGGTGAATGGTTGAATTGAGATGCGACACCTCCACTACTGAAGAGTTTCACCATCTACCATCATTCCTCCTCTGTTACATATATTTGGCAAGCAGGTGGTATGTGCCACCTTGTGTGGCTGTGTTGACAGACACCTGTCAACCTATTTTTATTTATCAATGTCTTCATTGAAAGGGTAATGGCATCAAATCTGTACCTATATTATGGCTTTCTGGTCTCAGGTCTCGCATCAGCGTCCACCTTAAAACTTGCATGCTATCTGCATAAGATCTAAAAGCCCTTGGTAAAATATTGTAAGTTCTTAATACTGTTTGTATTGATGTTAAAGGGGAATGTAATCTCTAAAGCCCATAATACTGTTTCGAGCAGCTAGAAATAAAGATACGAATAATTACAATGATCTTCCATTATATATGAGACCATATTATATGGCTACACGGCTGATCCCTATAGTTCATCTAAACTGAAACCGCATTAAAAGCTTTACAGATTTTAATTTCTCGCCCTTTTGATCATATAAAGGGACGGACCGGAATCCAGATCTCAGCTCAGAGACTGGCAAACATGTCTGCCCACCAAAGTCATCCTTTTCATGCTTATCATATTCTCGAACTTCTATCCGGAGCAAAGCGAGCTCTGGAACAGTCAAAGGGAAATCAAACTCTTGGTCCCAGACGGGAAACCAATTATCTGCAATTACCCTGGTCTTCTTGTTGGCTTTATCAGCCGGTACTCCAACAATACAAACCTGTTATATAAATTGATCAAATGCTAAGGATAAGTGTAATATCTTTTGTTTCTCTCTTTTTCTTTTTCCCCGTTGATAAGTACAATTACAAAATTAACTCTTCAGAATTCTAGACATTATCAACAACGAATTAGCAGTCTCAAACTACATAGTCTGATCTTAAACGTACATTAGTCCCACTCAAATTCTGAAATGCAGTTGTAGGGGAGGGTTAAAAACAGTTAAAGGGTTTTAAACAATAAGCAAAAATTCAGTTAAGTAATTAGTTGTAGGTGTATTTATCAATATTGAAGCATGAAAACTAAGGTAATCATCAAGTCCAATTGCCAAAAAAAAATCTCTTCACACCAACAAATGTTCAACTATGTCCACTGGCAGATTAGTGTTCCTAATCTGCAATATTAACAAAATTATCCAACTCACCTTTGTGTAAAAGTCCGGTGGAGAGAACATATCAAAGTGTGTTTTGCTGAAATCTGAGCTCCAGCCGCTTCCCATATATACTTTTACCTATAGGTGCGCAGGGGAGCAGTTCAGAAGATGTCATGTCACTAAACTAATCAATTTCCCCTTCAAAATAATCTCTCACCTTTAATGTCTTCTTCACTGGCAATGTTCTTTTAGGATCAAAAACCTCATTATGTGGACCTTTTTGCATTAGAAATCCAGGCTTTTTCACATAACCACAACCTCCATTTGCTCTAAACATCCCTTGCATGTACCAGAGTGATTTTCCATGCCCCTAATAAAGAAAAACATATGCTAAAATGTTAGTATCAAAGGATACATTAAAAAAAAACTTGAATAGCAGGATCTTACACTAATATATAATTATCAACTAAAAACTGTACTAAGAAAATTTTAATATGGAACATACAACATGACGAAGGAAATCAATATAGCATTAGTAGTGATTGTTATTGGTAACACTAAAATCATATGCAAAAAGGAATTAAATGTATATGGGCACAACAACTTAGAAACAGTATTTCAACTTGCATGTAAGCTTGCTCCACAATAGAAAATAGCCCAAAGATGTAACCATGCTTCACTAATTTCCTGATTTAAAGTCCCCATATAAACAAATAGATAAACCGTACTAAGAACATTTTCAGATGGAACATATGCAGTAGAGTGCATCTAGATAGGAAATAGAAAACACTAAGAGTGTGTTTGGTTTGTTTTCTATTTTCATTTTCAATTAGATATGTTTTTATTATAATTACAAAAATGACACATTGTTTTCATTTTGTTTCTTGTTTTCAAAAGTTGGTGAAGGAAATGATGAAAACAATATTTTGTTGTTTTCACAATTTTCTTCACAAAATTTTGAAAACAGGAAACAGAATGAAAGCAAGATAACATTTTTGTAATTATAATGAAAACATGTATAACTGAAAATGAAAACAGAAAACAAACTAAACACGCTCTAAGATAACCCTTTTATTTGAAAACAGCCTTGGTCATGAGTCCCTGACCTGCATGTTAAATGCAACCATCTGAGCTCCGTACGTCCACCCTATATGTGGCCTGTAATTTGAGGAGTTGACACGTGTTCCCTTTGGATACACCCTAAGAATATTCTTCTGTGTAAACCTGGAAGCTTAAAAGTATGCCTCAAAAAGTGTATCTCACAGTTGGGAGGTTGTCAACAATAAAGAGCAAAAAATCTTTGCAGTTACCACTACTAAGTTTGTTTGACAAATACCTAACAATATCAGTTCCATAAGAGGCAGAAGCCTTTTCAAGTGTCTGTTCACTCAAGCTTAAGCGCCTAACTTCCCCAACAACTTTTAAGTGATCCTTTACATGACCCTTTGGTTTCCCAGCATGGATTGTAATCAAACGTTTGTACTCAGGTGCACTCTGCTGGTCTGATTTTTTATCATGTGCATTCAAATCTTCCTCATCGTGATCACTTACATTGTACTATCCAGTTAGGGGGGAAAAAGGACATAAGCATGCAGAGCTTAGAAAATATAAATCAAATTTGAAAAAACATGTTTCTTTGCTCACTCTGTCATCAGCTTCCATTTCAGTAATAAGGCCTGGCGATGATGATCCTTCTTCAGCAAATTCGCTTTCATTGTCCTTATCCTTGAATTGCTTGTATTCAAGATATTCTTTTGGTGGTTTGGTCGATATAAGAATTCTACCTTTCAATGATTCTGGTGTAGGGAATTCCATCAGAGGATCTGTCTGAGGATAATAGAGCATTTCTCCAAATATTTGAGTTGTCATCTACAAATAAGAAGATTAAATTCACATTCAAAAACTAACAAAATAGGGACCAAAGTAAATCCTTGAGGGGAGAAGTAAAAATGGAAGCCTACCTCTGCAACTTTAGCTTGAAGATCTGGTGTAAGGTGGTCTTCTAAAGTTATAATGACTGGGTAATGAGATTTAACAAAAGCATACTCTTTTATGGACTTCAAACATTGGATGAGTGAGACGGGAGTGGTAAGTGTCCTACAACAATTCAGAAAAATGTTCTAAAGTAAGTGGTTTTATAAAGTTGCCCCATGAATATCTCAAAAAACTACAAGATCAAAAGACATAAAAAGGAAATAATCATCCAGCTCTACAAGATTGAACTCAGGATCAGCACCTTCCATGAACTACAACGATATCATCTTTAATTGAATTTGGCCATAAATCTAGTTCAATTACTCGTACACCTCGTTGCAAAGCCTTAATAATTGGCACATCACTGCAATCGCTGCTCAGTTGATTCCCAGTCAGATAGGAATTGTGCCCTGTATATATGAAATAATGTGATAACGGAGCATTCATATCATGATGTACCTGGAATGACACATCATTCGTATTGTCAAGAAGAGACCTTAAACATTGTTCTTTAACGATCATTGAGGGTACGATTGGATTGGAAGAGTTTGGAGGGAAATGGAGGGGAGGGGTAATTTTTTATTTCTAAATTGAGAGAATTATAAAATGTTTATAAAAATGAATAATGAAAGATTGGAAGGTTACGTGATAACATCTCATTTTATTCCTCTCATTTTAAAAAATTCTTAAATAAAGAGAATGTTTACCTAAAATGAAAATTTACCCCTCCCTTTTCTTCCCCTCTAAACTCCTTGGTCCAAACATACCCTCAGAGAATATGCATCTTAAAAACAATGCCCCTAAGAGAGGGGGAGACAACATCTATATGCAAAAGAATAAGACACCACTAATCTTAAACTTGATATTGTCTTTAACCAATTCTTAATCCCTCCTGTTTGATCTCCGACACTATAAATTGGCTTTAACAAAGATAAGTATATCAATGATTTAATTTTAAACACTAGTATAACCATTGATTGTTATATATCAATGTCACAGACTCGCAGTCACAAACTTGACACTGTAATTCCAGAAGTTTAATCCAAATCAGTCTGCTTTCTTTCTGGGAATTATCTGGATTGATTAAAGAGAGTATAGACCAGATGAAACCCACTGCGCATGCATACTTATTTCCATTAAAGGAATCACTTTTTATGATTGCTATTGGTTTCTACTTTCTCCATCTATTCCTTATACCCCTCCTTTTAGTAGGGGGTCGTGAGTCGTGAGGCATATTAAATCACTTTTATTATAAGAAGTAATTTTATCTGGCAAGTGCTAGGAGGCACAAGATAGACTTGCCCATAGTGACTCCATAACGTTATGCAAGATATTTAACACCAGCAATGCCAATTTTGCCACTGATGATGGGGCCAAGCGATGAAGGAAAGGACTTAAAAGTAAAGGATAGGAAGCAAAATTCTATGGCTTTTTAAAAGTCGTTAAAGATGGGTCCCTACTTCTTGTCTTTTTCTAAATCTTTTCCCTCTTTTTCTTTGGTTTGCTTTCCTTTTTGTGTAGTGAAAAGTGGCAAAGAACAATCACACAATCAGACAAGTAACACACAGAAGAATTCATCCAAACCAGAAAAACCCCAGAGAAGAGCTCTGATTTTTATATAAGGATTTTGGTGTCAATCAAATTTGTTTCTGAACTCTCTGAAACCAATTGCACCAAACACGTTCCGTTAATTATGCACCCAAAAACCGAAAAAGCACAACAATATCATTCTAATAACTTGCGTCACAAGTTATGTTTCGTCGGCAATAACACAAAAAAAAAAAAAAAACTGTAAAATGCCGATATCCTGAAAAGAAAAACTTTTTTTTTTCCTTTTCTCTTTGCCACATTTTCTGGGAAAACAAACAGACAGAGAAAAGAGCACACCTGGGATTTCAGGGGACCGTTAAAATCATCGAGGAACAAGAAATGGAAAATTTCGTCGAGGCTGAGTCCCTGTCCACTAAGGTGGACCCCATTGGAATTTCTCTTCTCAGTGTCACTCTCGTGATTCCGTTTCCGCGACTGCAAAACGTTCTCGAAGATTCGGTCCGAATCCGACCCGGTGCAGTCCACCACCTCGCCTTGGTGCTCCACCAGGAACCGACGGAGCTGATCGGCGGACATGGAGGGGTCGCCGCCGGCGAACTTGGAAAATGCAGCTTTGACGTCCGGCGGTGGGGCCTGCTCGGTGATGGCGAACTTTCGGTTGAAGCATTTGAACATTTTGTAGTTGTAGGTGTCCATTGTTAATTGAAGGTGCTGTCACTGCAGCAATTCCCTTCCATACGCTAACCCTTGCAGTGAATGGATTTCGCAGAGAAAGAAGAAGAAAAACACAGAGAGAAAGAGAGATTGGCGATGAAAATGATGAAACTTTTGGGTTCTGCGTTCGAGAGAGAGAAAGAGAAAGAATGATGCGTTTGAAGCGGGATCGTTGGACTTGGACGTAAAATATAAAATATTTTATTATAATACTTTCATATATTGTGTTAATGTCTTGTTATGTTAGAAAGAAGAAGATTGTGTAGAAAATATTAACAATTTTTTAATTACTTAAGGATGAAGAAAAAGAATGAAAAGATAAATCTTGAAACTCCAAAAATAAGTTGATGTACATGCTTTTCGATTTTGTTTTTTAATAAGATTTAGCTTTCCTCAATCAATTAAACTCAATTTCAAGTTATGAAACTCGCTTGTTTTGTTTTTTTTTTCTCTTTTATGGTTGCAATAAATGTAGAGGATCCAAAATTTATTTTATTAACTTATTAACTCGTCTACTTTGCAAATGGATTTTCTTGATAGAGAGATTCGTTCATTGTCTTTGATAATTTGTTTCTATTTATTATTATTTTTTCTCTAAAATTGATTGATAATATGGTAAGTTCAAGATAAATTACGGCATCATTTAACTATTTAAGATGTATTTTTATACAAGTCTTCATATATCTAGCATCACACAAAATTTAAATGTTAATGAAATTAAACCATCTTTTTATCACATGTGTTATATAATTTAAAAAATGATTTAAATAGTTTGTGTCCGTTTAAAATGTAATTATATTAATATTTAAAAAAAATTAAAATTTACTTGTTTAAATTGATTTTATAGTATTAATTGTAAGAATTTAGTCGAAAAATCGCTTAGTCTTACATATAAAATCAATTAATTCCATTCACCTTAGAATTAACTCTACAATCTAAAAATTGAAAATAAATTTCGAAAT
Organism: Styphnolobium japonicum; assembly: GCA_023212625.1. Lineage (NCBI taxonomy): Eukaryota > Viridiplantae > Streptophyta > Magnoliopsida > Fabales > Fabaceae > Styphnolobium > Styphnolobium japonicum. The sequence continues at coordinate 6,758,837 of JALBWW010000006.1, forward strand.
ACTACCAAGCATATTATGATTCTAGAGGGCCAGTCATGATTCTAGGCCCTCAAGATTCTAAAACCAATGAGCTACTTTGACCATGTTTATGTTTGGATTAGTTTCTCTTACAAAACAAAATGTTTTTTAATTGCAGAAAGTTACTGGTAGAATTAATTCTGAAGGGCCAATCACGATTCTAGATCCTCATGATTCTAAACCCAATGAACTACTTTGACCATGTTTATGTTTGGATTAGTTTTTCTGACAAAACAAAATGTTTTTTAATTGCAGAAAGTCACTGTTAGAATTAATTCTGGAGGGCACATCATGATTCTAGACCCTCATGATTCTAAAACCAATTAGCTACTTTGAGCATGTTTATGTTTGGATTAGTTTTTCTTACAAAACAAAATGTTCTCTAATTGCAGAGAAATTTAAAAATCTTTTAAAATTGATTAATATCTCAGCTTCTATTAAAAGAAACTCTTTTTTTTTTATTATTGAATTTCATAAGACTCGACGGCTTTTAAAAACTTGAACATTTTAGTATGAAATTTTCCTAGAATGTAATTCGTGCAGCAGCTTTCAAGGAATTATGCATACGATGCATGTCTTGTTCATTTGATTCATTTCTAAGTGGAGATATTTTTGAGCGAGGATAAGATGCTAACATCTGTTGCATAAAAAATTAAAAATGACACGTACCTCAGATGGATATACTCAAAGGCAATGGAAGAGCCTTCTCACAGTTTCTCTGCTGATAATGATGCATGAAATGCGTCATATTAGTGCTGCCTTGGTGGACTAAAGATGCTTATACTCTATCACATTAGAATGAAGGAAATATTCCTTCTATTACATTAGATAATGACTAATCAGCTACAACATCCTCTTCATAGCATGTGTTTGTCAGAATTTTTATATGAAGAAAGTTGATTTGAAGTGCTTTTCATTAGCATTACAGGTGGTTCTTTTCAATTATAAATTAGCTTCCCTAATAGGGTCATGGGAAGAAGCACATTCCCAAGGAAAAGGATTATACCCAGTTGGCCAGCTTTATGGTCCAGGGGGAATATTTACCCCACAAGATGATGACTAGAATTTCAGTCTACGGTGTGAGGTTTGTTCCCTGATGACAATCAATTTCAAATACCGCGTCAGGTGAGACTTGAATGCTTTTACTGGATATCAATTTAGGTTAATGTGTTTATGTTGGTATATTTTACTTTTCCTGCTTGATTATCAGAATGTTTGCCAATAGCAGATGCTGGGCCAGGCACCGAAGACTCACAATTTTTCGTAACAACAATGAAAACCAGCTACTAATTCCTCATAACTTTCAGCACTTGCCTGGTATGCTTTTGGAACTTGAATTACAGTTGGCTATAATCTTTTAAGGAATTCCTCATAGAAAATCACTTGTTGTCAATAACCATTTAGTAATTGTGTCCGCCTATACCATCAGACAGAATTAGTGAATAGGAGCTGGTTTATTTTGTGGAATTCAAAAATTTGTTTGAAAACTGTATGCAATTAAATTTAAATTAGCAATATGCAATTAATTGTACATTGATTAATTATGACAATTGACAAGTATGGTTAGCAATCATCTGGTTGAAACTATGTGATGTTAGAGGTGAAGATAGCCTGCAAGGCTGCAAAGTCCTATTAATGTTTCAAGCTGCTAAAGATGAAGAATATGCTGATTAAAAATTGACCGTTATAAACAAGAGGGACGTATATCCTAGATGAATGATCTCTACAATTCATTCAAACTGAAACCGCATTAACAGCTTTACAGATTTAAATTTATCTCCCTTTTTGTTATGTAAAGGTACTGTACGAAATCCAAGTTTTAGCTCTGACACTGGCAAACACGTCTGCCCAGCAAAGTCATCCTTTCCCTGATCCTTGTCCTTTACTTGTATCAGAAGCAAAGCAAGCTCTGGAACAGTCAAAGGGAATTCAAACTCTTCATCCCAAACAGGAAACCAGTTGTCCATGATTACCTTTGTTTTCTTCTTCACAAAATCAGCAGGCACTCCAACAATACAGATCTGTCAGACAAACTGATCAAACAGTAAGATACTCGTACAACAATTTTTTTTCTGTTTCTTCATTTTTATCTGGTTAAAATAACTCTTTAACACTCCTGGATAAAATAATATCAAAACATAAATTTCCCGAGCTTAGATATTTTATCTGCATTGCACATGAATCGTAAAAGGGTAGTTTTAATGGAGTAAGAAATCAGCCAAAGATATTAACTGAAGAGGTAACAATATTCATGATCAATGAACAAGCATACCAACTATGACGTCAAAGATCACTTGTGCAGAGAAGGACCTCCTAAGTCTACTGGGAATTGTTGTTACTACTTACTAAGCTAGCAGATAAATATATCAAGAATTATCCAACTTACCTTCGTGTAAAAGTCTGGCGGAGAGCACTTATCAAAGTGCGTTGGACTGAAATCTAGGCTCCAGCCATGTCCCATGTATACTTTTACCTGTTATTGGGCATGACAACATTCAGATGTCATCATGTCACCAAACAAATGAATTTACCTTGTAGTATAGACTGTAGAGTGATATATGCTTACCTTCAATGTCCTCTTCACCGGAAGTATCCTTTTAGGATCAAACTCCTTGTCACATGAATGTTTCTGCATTAGAATTTGAGGCTTTTTTACATAACCACATCCTCCATTTGCCCTGAACATCCCCTGCATCAACCAGAGTGATTTGCCATGCCCCTGTTGAGGAAGACAAGTGCTAGAAGGTTAGAATTCCTGGTAAGATATAGTGATTTGTAAATGAATTCAATGCCATTTGTCTTTTGACATGGCCTGCAATGTAATACATTTTCTAGCTTAAAATATCACCAATACTCTTGCTAGTAGAAGGATTCAAATTTGATTCATTTGAATATTAACATTGTATTAGAGATAAATCCCATTATCTTTCAACATGCATATTAGATTGCTCCACAACAGAAAGCAGCTGAAAGATGTGACTAAGGTTTCACAAGGTTTTTCACTATTAGTCCATGAAAAGAAACACCAGAAGACACACAAAAACAAAAATTCCAGAAAAAGAAAAAGTTCCTTTTATTTGAAACACTTCGCCTTGGTCACAGTTCCCTAACCTGCATATTGAATGCAACCATCTGAGCCCCGTACATCCACCCAATATGTGGCTTGAAATTTGAGGATTTGACACGCATTGCCCTCGGGTATACCCTGAGGATATTTTTCTGTGCGAACCTGGAAGAGTAACAGTTTGTATCAGATAGATAAGTCATGGGATAGCTACCTAGGCTTAGTGTAAGTGATAATTGAAGAATGGGATCAATGTAAGGGCCTAAAATTCGCGTCTTTTGTAAGCCAATAAAAGAAAAGGCGGGGGAAAGAAAGAAAGAGAAGTCATGGAATATTGCCAGAAATGAAAGTGATGACCATTTTTTCAGCTACTATCTCCAGTTAAGCTTGACAAATACCTAACAATGTCTGTTCCGTGAGATTCAGAAGCCCTTTCAAGTGTCGTCTCACTCCAACTTAGGCGTCTAATTTCACCATCAATTTTCAATTTATCCTTCAGACTACCCTTGAGTTTCCTATTATGGATTGTAATTAAGCGTTTGTAATCAGGTGAACCATGCTGGTATGATTTGTGATCACATGCATTTATGTCCCCCTCATCTTGATCACTTCCATTCTGGTATACATGAAAAGAAGTAACATAAGCACACATTGACATAGCTTATTCATTTTATTGCAAATACATGAATGCACATCTGAGTCTCACCGTGCCCTCAGTCTCCAGTTCAGCCATAGAGTCTGGCGATTCCTTTCCCCATGATTCTTCTTCAGATGATTCACTTTCATTCAGCATAGGACCGTTGCCGTTATCCTTGATACGATTGGATTCAAAATATTCTTTTGGGGGTTTGGTGGATATAACAACTCGATTTTTCAATGATTCTGGTGAAGGGAATTCTGTCAAACAATCTGTCTGAGGATAATAAAGCATTTCTCCAAATATTTGAGTTGCCATCTGCAAGAAGAAAAGAAAGAAAGAAATGAAATCATGATTAGAAAAGCAAGAGTAAAACAACATAGTGATTCCAACTCAAATAGATCTTTGTGGGGAGAGGAAGGAGCAAGTGGAAGTGGTTGCCTACTTCTGCAAATTTAGCTCGAAGATCTCTTGTCAGATGGTCTTCTATCGTTATGATCACTGGGTACTGAGATGCAACAAAACCATATTCCTTTATGGACTCCAGACATTTGATGGCTGAGACAGGATTGGTAAGAGTCCTGCATTGATTCCATAGGCGAATAAGAAAAGCAAATAAATATTTTTTTCCTTAACAATTAATAAGACCATGTATTTTCCAATAAAGTTGATTTTCTTTTTCTTTCAATAGTCAAAATGAACTCTAAAATGGACTTGATCATCAGCTTTCAGTACCATCCATGATCAACTTTAATATCATCTTTATTGGAAGTTGGCCATAAATCCAGTTCAATAACTCGCACGCCTCGTTGCAAAGACTTTATGATTGGTTCTTCACTGCAATCACTGCTCAGTTGATTCCCAGTCAGATAGGAATTATGCCCTGTATATATGAAATAATGTGACAATGGAGCACTCATATCATGATGTACCTGGAATGACATTATTCATTTCTTTTTAGCAAAGAAAGCTAAACCAAATCAGAAGAAAGGCAGGCAGCAAAGATAAAGTTTTTGACATTATTTATTTCAATCATTCTAAAAGCTTAAGGTGAAGTTCCAAGAAGAATGATTTTGATCTATGATATAACTCTTACACTAGGAAACAAAAAATTTCTTCCCCATATTTTCTTGGTGACCAATCAAACAGGGAAAGAGCTTACCTCAGCTTTCAAGGGACCGTTGAAATCATCGAGAAGAAAAAAATAGAAGATGTCATCAAGGGTGAGTTCATGTTCCCCATATTGGCAAGCATGAACAGTTTCCTGATGCGGCCTTCTCACTTGCAAAACCTTCTCAAGGATTTGCTCCGAATCTGAAAAGGTGCAGTCCTCCTCGCCCTGGTGCTCCACCAGCAAACGGTGGAGCTGCTCGGCGGACATGTGGGACCCTCCTCTGGTGAACTTGGAAAAGGCCTCCTTGAGGTCCAGAGGTGGAACCAGCTCGGTGACCTTGTACTTTCTGATAAAGAACAAGAAACTTGAGTACTTGTTGTAGGTCGCCATGTTATTACCCATCACTTTCTGGTTTCTGCTACTCACTCTGTTTCTCAAAAGCGCTTCAGACAAAGAGAGATTTCGGACCAAACCATGCACTTACAATAATGTATGGTCTGAGTCTCAGAGTGAGGGAAAAGCGACAACCTTCGAAGCAGAATCTGTCTCTCTGCTAAACGCTCTTTTTTTTTTTTGTCTTTACTATGAAAATAAAATGTCAGCCTTCCATGTAAATCAACTTAATTAACATAATAGAAGGAAGGCAAAGGGTTGAAACCTGTGAGTTTTGTTTGAGAAGGCTTTAGCATAATGCTTCTTGGTTTAAAAGAGATTAGTCTTACACTTAAAAAGTGTGAGAATATCTCTCGTCAATCCCGAAACAAAACAAAAATCAAATGTTCATATGATTCAAGAATATGAAGACCATTTCAAGTTGCTATGTTATGCGTTCAGACAAACTTAACAAAGTGTGCTAGTTGTTACTGTAAAATAATGTTAGATATGTAATACACAAAAATGTTACACATATTTCTGTACTATTAGATTTATCTCTGTATTTTTGCAGGATTACGTCAATATTTTTCTACACAAATTTATATAAAATTTAATGAATCTACACATAATTGTACTTTTTTATCCGATTCATTCGATTAAAATTATCCATTATGTTAAGCTGTTCAATTACAATAAAACAGTAGTGCGTGTAGCATCTGGTGCTATGATTTACTTTCACATTGAAGTAACAGAAAAAGAAAGAAACAACATTGACTTATGGAAAGGGGTCAGAAATTCAGAGGTTCAGGGCATGGATTTTTTAAGTAGAGTATTATGCACATGTTTCTCTTTTCAGGCAATATGTATATATATGTACTCACATGTATCATATTAATATTTCAACCGTAGCCGTGGATTCATTTTTGTTTAAACGTTTTGATGTATTTTCTCTTTATTTTGTATTTTTTGCTTTACTTTCATGATCAACTCTTTTATATTCGTACTTCTCTATCGAAAGCAGCTGAGGCCTTCCACTGAGCATCTTCTTAAGAGCTTTTCGCTATTTTGTGCATATAATCTTGCAAAGTTTGCAACTGATTTGGATAGCTCTTTTGTAGAGTTCTGCTGTTTCTGCATTATATATCTTAAATATCTTATAGTTGGGTTCCACTAACTATATTCATATTCCACTGACACTTTATTCTCGTCTTTAAGTTGATGGACGACTTTATCTTATTTTATATACCATTTAAATGGATTAAACCATTTTTAAGTTCTCTTTATTTCCAACTATTAGGACTTTCCTTTAAAAACTTGGATGATGAATAACTGAGCTCATAATGGATCTCATGCTCTAATCTTGCCCCATTTCAAACCCATTTCTTTTTTTTTCTTTTATTTATTTATCATCAAGCACATTCAACACAGATCTTTTTTTCCTCATGTGCATCTAACAAGTTTTTTCTTCCCAACACTAACACAGATAAAATCAAATTAGACCATAAACACTCCCATGAACTGATCGTATATAGCCACAAAATTTCAAGCAACAATTTTTAAATCTTGATAAATGTAAGAGGTGAAATCCTCATATATCCTCATATACCTAATGAAAATAAGAAATTTTTTAAATATTTAATTAACAACATATATTTTGTATTTGCAAACACAAACAAAATATATCATATTGTACATATTTAAAATTATTAATATGTACATACATTTTATAATTGATTATATACTTCTATAGCTATGTAAGTAAAAGTACTTTTATTTAAGGGCTATATAACTTATAATAAGGACGAAGATGATAGATCCCATCCAGAGGAAGACAAGTTGGTAGAGAACGGAAGGGAAGACGACTAGTCTCGAAACAAGTACAAGTTGATAACAACTAACAAGCGAGCACCATCAGGTAATAGCGATTCATGTCAAACACTCAAAACGCTGCTACTCTACTTTCAAACTGAACCTCTTTCTCCTACCGTCTCAACTCTTTTTTTTTTTCTCTCTAGTGACACCTTCATTTTGGGTCTTCTTGGTGAATCAGAAATATTAACCAAGGTCTCTGCTTTCCCATTCTTCCCACCCCTTCCACATTCTGCAGGAAAACCCATTGGGGAGAGGATTTGGAGTATTTTGATATCGAGATAGATGGAAAACTTGCGTGTATGCTTTCATTTATTACGAAGTTGAAATTTTCATTTCACCTGATCCAAAATTTTGGCTTGACTTATCATTTTCATTGACATGATTTTGCCTCTGTTGGCTTTTGGCAATTATTTTTGGACGGTAATTTGGAATGGAATTGCAAATTAACACATTGATTTTGTGTCTTGAACTTGTTCTAGAAGGTGATTTGTACCATTCGGCACTCCTCAGGGAATTATGCATCCTTGTACATGTCTTTTTCGCGGGAATGATCAGTGCAACAAAAAATAAATTGTACATCAGAAGTGCCCCAATATTCTTAAATATGATGGGAAAAAGTGGTAGCCTTGCACATTCTGATGGATGGGATTTGTGTCATTTTTTTGAGACAATTTGTGTGTAGATACTAGATAGTATTGCTCATCATACCACAGGGCAACCCTTCCTAGTGCCTACTTTACTACAGTATAATGACTAATGCTACTTTTTGAAACTTACAGTCTAGCTCAGTTTCCTGCATGAATGATCTATCTGACATATGCTTGTGACATATATCTACGCAGTAGAAAGAACTTGCTTATGAATAGTTACTAAAGGAAACAGTTATTTGAACTGCCGTTTCAACTGCATATTTTTTATATCACATCCACTATTTGTGAAGAAGGCAAAGCAGGATTTTAATCCCCATTTTTGTTCCTTTGTTGTTCCTTGGTTCATAATGAGTGGAGAAAAGAATGCATATTACGTTATTATGCTTATCATCATACCCAAGTGGGTCAGTCAAAACGTTAAAAGATGTTGTTTCTTGCTTCATGGGCCTTTTTCGGGGATTACGGTTCCAAAAACTGTAGGTATGCTTCAGATAATGAAATCTCTGCTACAGCCGTTTGTTTAGACAGGAATTGGTCTCATTTGAAGGATTTTGTTACTACTTATATTTATGATAATTTAAGTTCCTTGATATAGTGATCATTCGGGAGCAACCTTGATATCTGTAATCATAAGTAAAATGAGCCCCTCACATTTCCAGACAGAAAGGGGTGGGAAGAAGTGAGAAGCCTCTTCACTACAAAGGGAGCACATTCCATATGATTATACCGAGCTTTATGGTCCAAGGTGGTGATGGACATCGTGGGAAATCAATCTACGGTGCTAGATTTGCTCATGTAAACTTCAAGCTGAAGCATACTGGGCCAGGTGAGCTCATGTGCTTTATTTTACTGGGTATTCGATTTATATCCATAAATGTGACAATGTTCAAGCATTTATATTAGGATTTAATTTCTATCCATTATCAGTGTAAAATTTCTTTACACGATCATCTAATTATGTATTGCCAAATCATTAAAATAGTTAGACTTTCTAACTAGTTATTATAATAGTCAGCTCTTTTACTGATTTGACAACACATAATTAGATGACAGTATAAAAAAACTTTACACTTACAATAAATAGAAATTAAACTCTTTATATTATTTCACCGATTCACCCTAGCTACATGATTGTACGGATACTTGTCTATGGCAAATGCCGGGCAAGACACCTATGGCTCACACTTTTTCATGACAACAGTAAAAATCAGCTGATAATTTCCGATAACTTACAACACTTATTCTGTATACTTTTGGAACTCATGTTAGTATTGGCACTTGGCATATTGAATTTTCTTTTAGTTTTTGGTCCGGGCACATTAACTTTTGAGAAAACCATGCAGCCATATGAAATTTCTCCAATGGTCTGTTTGTTTTAATGGAAAATAAAATTTTCTAAAAAATTTGGTGGGAAAATTTTTTTAAAAGGAAAAGTTTGCTTGGATAAATTCCATTTTGTGTAGATGTTGAATCTCGGTTGGAAACGTGTATTTTCCTTTCAATTATTAAGAAAAACATTTCTTTAAAATGTAAAGGAGTACAAAGCTGGTTGAAACCATTTCCCACATGATTTAAGACAATAAAGCATTCAACTTCCTAACATATGAAAATGCTAATCAAATCAATCATCCAGAAAATGCTAATCAAACCAACTGTAACATATCACTTACAACAAACTTCCCAGAAGGGAAATAGCTAACCTTATGGGTTGTCTATTTTACAGTGTGCACTGCTGCAAATTAAATCCCAGGTACAAAGGGAGCATAATAAAATAAAATAAAAAATAATGTTCTTCTCTTACTCTGTTTTCTAGAGTCTAGACAAGTATGTAGAAAATGCAGATTTTAAACAAATACGATATTGCATTTGGGAGCATTAAATTCCTTTTAGTAGGACTCACTCTGAATATCCGGTCTCAAAAAGAAAGGGTATGCACCCTCTCAGATCTTAATGATACTGTTGGGAAATTACGCAAAATTTCCTTATCATCAGATTTGTGGAAGAGCGAAATAAATGCAAAATAATTGCACACACACAATTGATAACGGAGTTCGGCCAATTATGCCTACGTCTCTGAGCTGCTGCAGATCTTTTACTGAAAAAGAAAATACACAAAGTGCTTACAAAACACTCACAACTTCTCACAACCCACAACCCAATTACACCCAGAGAAAATTTTTCTCACTAAGCTTTCTCTCTCTATGCTTAGAACTTCTCTCTTGGAATGTCTCTCAATGTTGGAATGAAAAATGAACTTGTGAAGCTCTCTATTTATAGGAAATGCTAGGTAATGTGAACACATATTTTTTTCTCCATGGTTGTTGGCTAGCCATCACCTTTAAATTCTTCATTTGGTTGTTGGCATCCTTTATTTGACTAACAATCTCCCACTTGAAGATTGATTTCAGTCTATCTTCACTCCTCGATCAATGCAGAAGTCTTCTCTGGTCTGTTAATCAAGCAGGCCCACTGAAGTTGAGCACAACTTCAGTTTGTCAATAGTTATCACTTTTGTTAACATGTCTGCTGGATTCTTATTTCCTTGAATCTTCTCCAGTGTTAGCATCTCATCTTCAAGTAGAGACCTGATGAAGTGATAACGAAGATCAATGTGCTTTGTTCTAGAATGAAATGCTGAATTCTTTACCAGATGTATCGCACTCTGACTATCACTGTGCAAAACACTCTTCTCCTGAATAAATCTCAGCTCTGTCAACAATCCTTGAAGCCATATCAATTCTTTACTGGTTTCTGTTACTGCTACATACTCAGCCTCTGTAGTGGATAAAGCAACAATCTTTTGTATCTGCGACATCCAACTAACAGCTGTTGTTCCAACAGTAAATATGTAACCAGTGGTACTTCTTCGGTGATCAACTTCACCTCCGAAGTCTGCATCTATGAACCCTTGTACTTGTAATTCTCCTTTACCAAAGTACAGACACTTTTCTATAGTACCTCGTAGATATCTCAAAATCCACTTAACTGCTTCCCAATGAGCTTTTCCTGGATTTAACATAAACCTGCTTACAACTCCCACTGCATGGCCAATGTCTGGCCTCGTACAGACCATTGCGTACATCAAACTTCCAATGGCTAAAGCATATGGAACTTTAGCCATGAATTCTCTTTCTTCCTCTGTTTGAGAGGACTGATCCTTGGACATGCGAAAATGACTAGCCAAAGGTGTGCTGACCGGTTTGGCGTTGTCCATGTTGAATCTTTGAAAAACACAGTTGATGTACTCTGCCTGAGATAACTGCAAAATCCCTCTTTGCTTATCTCTCATGATTTGCATTCCAAGAATCTTCTTTGCTGGACCTAAGTCCTTCATGTCAAATTCCTTTGACAACTGTACCTTCAAGTTTCTGATCTCATCCATATCTGAACCGGCTACTAACATATCATCGACATAAAGTAGCAGAATGATATAACTGGACTTATATCTCTTGAAGAAGCAATAATGGTCGGCATTGCACTTCTGGAAACCTTCCTTATGCATGAAGCCTTCACACTTCTTGTACCACTGTCTTGGAGCTTGTTTTAGGCCATACAAGCTCTTCTTTAATCTGCATACCATATTCTTTTTCCCTTCTTCTGAGAAACCTTCTGGCTGGTGCATGTATATCTCCTCATCTAAGTCTCCGTGAAGAAATGCAGTCTTCACGTCTAACTGCTCAAGGTAGAGCTCTTCACTGGCAACAATACTTAACACTGACCTGATAGTATTGAGCTTCATAACTGGAGCAAAAATCTCGGTGTAGTCGACTCCTTCCTTTTGCTGGAATCCTTTGACGACTAGTCGAGCTTTTTATCTCTTGAAGCCATTATGCTCCTCCTTCACTCGATACACCCACTTGTTGTGAAGTGCCTTCTTTCCCATAGGTAACTTAACTAGTTCCCATGTCTGATTGGAGATCAAAGACTTCATCTCGTCTTTCATAGCAAGCTCCCACTTGCTGGCATCTGTGGTCTGACATACTTCATCATAGCATTCAGGCTCCCCTCCATAAGTCAACAACATGTAGTCCATGTATCTCCTGTTAGGCACATGAGGCCGAGAAGACCTTCTCAATACAGGAGCTGGAGTAGGAGGCTCTGGTGTGTCAGACTGTTACTCACTGTTATGTTCGGTTGATTCCTCTGACTGAGGATTCTCAACTATAGGACTTTCTGGGACATCGTCCACCTCTGCATATACTGGCCCACTCGCATTACGAGTTCTTTGGGCGTCTGTGCTATGTCTGTCCTTGTACATCACTCTTTCATTGAAGATCACATCTCTACTGCGGATCATCTTTTTGTTTTCATCATCCCAAATGCGGTAGCCAAACTCATCCTCACCATAACCGATGAAAGTGCACTTCTTTGATTTGGGATCAAGCTTATTCCTGCCTTGATCACTGATGTGCACATATGCTACACAGCCGAAAACTCTAAGATGTGAGAGTTTTGTCTCTTTTCCGCTCCATACCTCTTCTGGTATTCTATGCTCCAATGGTACCGATGGACCTCGGTTGATTAAGTAAGCTGCTGTGTTGACCGCTTCTGCCCAGAACTGCTTCGGTAGGCCTGACTGCACACGTAAGCTTCTGGCTCTTTCAGTCAACGTTCGGTTCATACGCTCAGCTACACCATTGTGTTGAGGCGTACCTGGCACGGTTCTTTCCATTCTGATCCCGTGCTCATAGCAGAACTTCTTGAATCTGGTGTCTTCATATTCACCTCCATTGTCTGTTCTGAGTTTTTTGACCTTCAACCCTATCTCATTTTCTACCATGGCTTTCCATATTTTGAAAGCCTCAAATACTTCAGACTTATGTTTTAGAAAGTATACCCATACCTTCCTAGAGTGATCATCGATAAAAGTCACGAAGTAGTGTTTCCCACCAATGGATGAGATGGTAGTTGGACCCCAAACATCAGAGTGAACAAGCTCGAGTTTTCCTTCTTTGGGGTTCTTCCACTTGTCTGAAAGCTGACTCTTTTCTGCTTTCCAAGTATGCAGTCTTCACACATATCAATTTTCACTGAATGAAGACCTGGTAATCTGCCCTTCGAGTGCATGATCTTCATCCCTTTTTCACTCATATGGCCAAGTCTTTGGTGCCATAGATTGGGATTTTCATTTGCTGCAATTGCAATCAAATGACATGCCCCGGCTGTCTTGTAAAGAGTACCACTCTTTTTACCACGAGCAATCGTCATTGCCAAACATATCGTCAAGTCGGGAATATGTCTGACATTCTTCAATTCCCAAACAGAACCGTTCAACTTAATCTTTACTACACCTTTACCAATGATATCACAAGGTTGATCATTACCAAGATATACCTTTCCAAATTTTCCAAGGACATACTTCTCGAAGAATTCTTTCTGCGAAGTAGCATGGAAAGATGCTCCAGAGTCTAACACCCAAGACTCTTCCTTGCTCTCTAAATAGCATATCAACGCATCATCTTTTCTTGAGGTGAAAGCAACATTTGCTTCCTCCTTTGCCTCCTGCTTCTTCGGTGCACTCTTGCACTGGTTTTTGTAGTGCCCTGTCTCCTGTCCTTTGATTTACCACGTCTATTTTCTCTGGTTGAATTTCTCCCTCTTGTCTCTGTATGCAATACTGAAGAGGTTGAACATTCACCCGACTCTCTCCGTCGGATCTCCTCACTGAGAACCAGATCACTAACATCATCAAATTTCAACTTGTTGCTTCCTGATGAGCTACTCACAGCTGTGACAGTAACATTCCAACTTTCTGGTAAGGAAGACAAAAGTATCAATGCTCGTACCTCATCATCAAATTCGATTCCAACTGAACTCAACTGGGTTGTGACTGTATTGAGTTCATTAAGATGTTGCGCTATTGATGCGCCTTCCGTCATCCGCAGGTTAAACAATCGTCTCATTAAGTGAACTTTGTTTGAGGCCGACGGCTTTTCATACATGCTGGAAAGAGCCGCCATAAGACCCGCTGTGGTATTTTCTTTTGCAATGTTGAACGCAACATTACGGGATAACATCAATCGGATAACTCTGAGGGCTTGTCTGTGAAGAAGGGTCCAATCATCATCCTTCATGCCCTCAGGTTTCTTATCTTTGAGAGGTTGATATAGATTTTTTTGATACAGATAATCTTCGATCTGCATCTTCCAAAAGCCAAAGTCCGCACCATCGAACTTTTCAATTTTCACCTTTCCTTCATCTGCAGCCATTGCTCCTACTCGAATCTGATTTCCTCTGGATCGTTTCTGACAATTTCTGATAACCACCGTGCTTTAGAACACTGTTGTGGACAAATTAGTAACGCTGACCAATTTTCACTATTCACGAATTTCACTATTCACATGAATAGTACCTCAATGTACCGGAATAGTATTTGTAGTTATAAACAGTACACCAGGAAAGTTCCTAGGAAAGAGATGTGGGTCACAAGGACACACTTAAGTACCAAATCTTTCCTAAACAGAACCTTTCCTAGACATGCACTTTCACACTACCTACACTTCTTTCCAGAACCGGCACCTTGACTAATAACTCAAGGACAAATCTTTTCTGATGTGGAAGATCAAATACTACCGCAACCACAGAGCATAATAAGATTTATCAAGAGAAAATTGTCCTGATCACCAAGAGCTCATGATACCAATTGTTGGGAATCAGAGAACTAACATATCTCCACATTAGTATGATATTGTCCACTTTGGGCTTAAACCCTTATGAATTTGCTTTTGGACATCACCCAAAAGGCCTCATACTAATGGAGACATTTTTACATACTTATAAACCTATGACCCTCCCCTTGTTTAGACAATGTGGGACTTGTTTGCACCTCAACAATCCTCCCTTGTTTAGACAATGTGGGACTTGTTTGCACCTCAACAATACATTGTTAGTCAAATAAAGGATGCCAACAACCAAATGAAGAATTCAAAGGTGATGGCTAGCCAACAACCATGGAGAAAAAAATATGTGTTCACATTACCTAGCATTTCCTATAAATAGAGAGCTTCACAAGTTCATTTTTCATTCCAACATTAAGAGACATTCCAAGAGAGAAGTTCTAAGCATAGAGAGAGAAAGCTTAGTGAGAAAAATTTTCCCTGGGTGTAATTGGGTTGTGGGTTGTGAGAAGTTGTGAGTGTTTTGTAAGCACTTTGTGTATTTCCCTTTTCAGTAAAAGATCTGCAGCAGCTCGGAGTCGTAGGCATAATTGGCCGAACTCCGTTATCAATTGTGTGTGTGCAATTATTCCGCATTTATTTCGCTCTTCCACAAATCTGATGATAAGTAAATTTTGCGAATTTCCCAACAACTGGTATCAGAGCCGATGGTTTCGGCTGGGGCGAGTATTAGAACAGCCGTTGATGGATCTGAGTCGAAGATTCCTTGTGTCGAAAGTCCTCCTGGCGTTGAGGTGATCAGGCGGCGTGTCCTGTTGCTGTACAGCAGTGCAAGATGGAAATGATCTTGTGTCGAAAGTCTTCCTAACAGGTTGGTTAGGCAGCGGGTTCTGTTGGAGAGCAAACGGCGGTACAAGTATAAGGCTGAATACTCAAAGAAACTTCCGCTGGAGGGGAGGTTAAACCATGGTCCTTTGTTTGAGGGGAGGATTGTTGAGGTGCAAACAAGTCCCACATTGTCTAAACAAGGGAGGATTGTTGAGGTACAAACAAATCCCACATTGTCTAAACAAGGGAAGGGTCATAGGTTTATAAGTATGTAAAAATGTCTCCATTAGTATGAGGTCTTTTGGGTGATATCCAAAAGCAAATCCATAAGAGTTTAAGCCCAAAGTGAACAATATCATATTAATGTGGAGATATGTTAGTTCCCCAATTCCCAACAGATACTCCAAAAAGAACAAAAGCCACATGGATTAATCAGCTGAATATAATACCTGCCAGGTATGTGGCTTTAACAAGGGGGTTAAGATTTCTGCCATCACCAACCTTATAAACCAGAAGATATATAAGTATCAAGAATTTAGCAAACAAGTTTTTAAGTGAATTCCGAGAGAGTGAGAGAGAGAGAAATGCTTGTATAACACACACACTCATACCTTTTCTGCAAACATACTATATCACTTAGGAAACTTAAGTTAATGTTGAGTAGAGTACTGAGATTATTCTATTCAGTCCTTCCCATGTATCCCTAGTTATTGTTACCCATTCTCAAATCCCAGCACAAATGACCTAACTCAAACTTAGAAACAGATAAGTATCGTCTTAATTAGAAGAGCATATTATAAGGATGACCAAAAAAGAAAAAAAATTCTCTTTTATAGCAGGTCAAAAACACAAGCACCATAAATTCTGAATTAAGATACCTTACCCCACAGCAATGAGGTGCAGGGACTAATAATATTGACAACTTAGATAAATGGTATAACATGGAACAGTTCAAGTACCATCAACTACAATTCCAACCTAGATAACTTATGCTACTTAGCCAGAAGGCCAGCAATGGATCATAAATACCTCAGCATATGTAGAAGTTCAAGAGAGGACGATACATTGCTTCGCCTTCCTCGTCCTTATTGATGACAAAACAGAGCCCAAAATTAGCATCACAAATCACAATTGTTTCAACAAGAGACACATAAAGTCCACCCAGAGAGAGACACTCAGACATAGACACAGCTATAATTGATTACCATTACCAGGGAGACACAGACACAGCTAGAGAATGGCTAGCAAAAGCAGAACCCAGAGAGAGGGAGATTGAATTTGAAATGGGTCAGAAAGGTCAAGCCCCATCACTTCTCACGTCTACTGCTAGAGTTCTTGGAGCGTTGTTGGCAGGCAGTGGAGAAATTGGAATTGAGATCAGAGTAGAGAGAGACAACCTTGGAGATGTTCCCGTTGAGTTCCTGAATCAAAGACACGTTCTTT
Source organism: Styphnolobium japonicum (assembly GCA_023212625.1). Classification (NCBI taxonomy): domain Eukaryota; kingdom Viridiplantae; phylum Streptophyta; class Magnoliopsida; order Fabales; family Fabaceae; genus Styphnolobium; species Styphnolobium japonicum. Next base: position 6,775,455 of record JALBWW010000006.1, read on the forward strand.
ACCATGTTGTCGGGTACCCTAGACAGTTGGTTCTCGTTCACCTGCTGAATCAGGAGGCGATTACGGTCCAACATGGACTGCACCTGTCGGAAGCTCTTGTTGAAGATTGCCCAGACCACGGGGTCGCCGTCCTCGGCCTCCACGACCACGCCGTCGGAGGACTCGCCGGTGGTGGTGGTGGTGGAGGGGTGGTGGGGCTTCTTGGGTAGGTTTTGGCGGTGGTGGGAGGGTTTTTCTTCTTCCATGGTGGATTCGGCGGAGGAGGAGGAATGAAGGGTGGTCATGTGCACAAGATCAATATCACAAATTTTACAAAACAAGGGAATGGAAGAAAGATATTTTTTACAACGAAAGATGAAAAAAGCGAATATATTGAATTGAAAAGTGAAAAGTGGAAGGAAGGGTACTGCCACGGCGAAAAAAAGAACCCTCGTTTTGCCTCTCTCTACACTATATATGATAATATACCAGATCTCAAAACTAAAATATCTCCCACAACCCCAAGTCCACAACCTTTTGGTTTTGGGTAATGGTTTTCACTTTTCAATGGCTTTTATCTTGTCTTGCTAGAATTTTTTTATATATTTCATAATGGAATGATTAGGTTTACAGTTCTTGAACTTTACCTGTCGTTTATATTTCCTCTTCAATTAGAAATTTGGTTTGACTGTTTTTTAAATTATGTGAAAAGAAATAGTCACAAAAAATCCCTCTAAATTGGTATGTCCATAAAAATAAATTCTATAAAATTATATTCGTGGAAGACTACATTGTGCTCAAGTATAAACTAGATGTGAGAAGTTATTGGTGTGCAAAAAATAAAAAAAATAGGAGGATAGAGAATGAGATAAAAGAGAAGTGGCGGAGATAGAACTAAGAAAAATAAAAAGGAAAAGGAAAAAATGATATGATTATTAAATAATATTTATTTTTTATGTATCTATATTTATAACTCTATATTTGGTATTAGTTTATTTAATAAATACGTGAATAGAATAAGAAATTTTTACGCTTCATGAAAAAGCAAAATGTGAAGATGAAAACTACTTTCTTATTGATGACATGCATGGTTACCCTTTTGTAAATAAAATTTTGAAGAATCTTCTTCAATGACATTTGAATTAGATATCTAGATGGCCAGTTTGATTATTCTTAATTAGCCACAATAAAGATTGTGCGCTAAATTATGTATGGATAAAATTCGACATGTTACACTAGGACGCGGATGCATGATTCTGGGGAAATTAAATTGAAATCGAGAAATTAGTTTCCAGTATACAATGTTTTTGCTTTTGTTTTTTTTTTATTTGTGTGTGTGTGTGTGTGTGAATATTGAAGTATAGAATTTATTTTGGTAAAAAAGTAGAAAATTTTAATTTTGACTAAATTTTCAGAAATACCGTGCCGCGCATATCACTCGCACAGATAAAAACCAAAAACACAATGTCTGGCACATGCATTAAACAATAGCTTATGTGAAATCAATTTTCAGCTGGAACAATTCGAATCAAGTTCTCCTTCACTCCTAGTAAAGACCCCTGACCCCACCGGAACCCAAATAAAGTTGAATCCTAAGAGTTGGGACACTATTCCACCAAACCAAGAAAGGGAGGAAGGAATACTTGAAAAGACAATGAAATTTACAAATAGACTTGAATGTATGGATCTACTCTATTCTGCTCATTTTCATTTGAATAGTAAAATTAAAAATTTGATGAATGACAGAGAAGACCTAAAATAGAATTTTTACTTAAGGCAATGTTGTAACCGAATAACCAATCAATATCTAAACATATGTAAACAAGAAAACTGCTAGTTCCTGATGGCTACTGAATGGAGCAAATGATTAAGTTGATAACCTAACAACCTAGTCCCACTGAATCTCCCTGTAAAAAGTCCACTCAGAGGGATTCAATGTAGTTTTCCCATCAGCTGCAACAAGATCATATGGTGAGTCTTCTGCAAATTCAGTGGGCATGGACTTCCAGTGTAGGCATGGCTCCCAGTCAGCCTCCTTGAGCACTTTGAGTATCTCCTTCACAACAATTTTGCTTCCCTCAGCTGATAAATGAATACCATCACTGCAAAACTCATTAAAGATGAGAAGAAATTAAGTTTACTCTAGGCAGACTTATCATTTGATATCATTCTCATTTACGACAGGTTCCATGGTACTACAAGGTTCTTATTTAATATATTTCAGAAGAAATAAAAAAAAAAAAGCAACAATTTCCAATTTGAAGGAGGTTAGAAAACATCACATAAAATTTGTTTTACCACTCAGGATGACCTTTTTCTTAATCTTCTTTCACATTCAACTTTTTATTATTATGATGATTAGCTTAGCACGCAAAGCTTGTAACTAATCAGAATGAAGTGGACGCTACAAAGATTAGATAAGTGCTGGGAACAAATCAATGAGCAGTACTTTGCTAGATAATATTTTTGCATCCATTATATTAGTCAATTGAGTCCAATTTAGTGAATTTCCCACACTGAAAGAAGCTCAGAGTTGCAGACTGCAATGTGAAAGAAAAATCTTACCTCTGAGAAACACATGTTAAACAACCAACTGATGAAGTACTGTTTCTCCACACTAAATTCTAACCGATGGCAGCCAATCAAAGGAAAACACTAAATGTAAAAGCAGCCAGAATCCACTTGAATTTTACAGCAGCCAAGAAAATAATACATGTTACAACTTACAAGCAAGTGACTTATCCGGGTGTAATTTAATAAAAGATTGTATCAGTCAATATGCATTTAAGATGGACAACTGCAGCCTTTATCCTTCTTACAAAGAAAGCAGGCACAAGATACCTGAGAAGATCAAGGGAAAGATTTGGACATCGAACAATTTGATTGCAACGTGACCCAGTTCTGGAAAATCATGGTATTTGGGAAAATGAAAGATAAAGGCAATAGATTAAGGAAGCTTACATGAAACAAGCATTCATCCAATCATCTCTCGTTTGTAGTGCAGTAAAAAGATCAACAACTTTCACATTCATTTCCTGGCATAGCTTTATACAAGCTTCTGAATAGCTTTCACATAATTCATTTGTTCTTACCAACTCACTAAAAATTCCACTGATTAAGAAAGGAAAAGAAAATCATCTGATTAGAACTTAATGTGTTAAGTAACAGAATACAAGTACCAAGAAAAAAAATTTAAAAGAAAAAGATCTTCAGATTACCTAGTGTTTCCACGAATTTTAGCCTCATTGACAGGAGGACAGCTAAGAACAATGACATGTGTCCTTTCAGAGAGGCTCTGACAGTCAAGACTCACATTAAATTACGAATAATAATTTCCCATTAAAAAAATGCATATAAGATCATCATCAAAGGCAAAGGAACACCATACTTTAAGATTTATTTTTATTTTTTACTGTAGAAGGGTCACAAACTGATTATGGCAGACTGTTGTCATTCTACATAATCTGCACTAAGTCATTTTCACTTTTCTTACTTACACAACTTTTTTCCATTTCCTTTTCCCTTGTTTCCCTGCTCCATTTGGCTTGGTACTGTTTGACAAAGGCACTCAATGAAATTAAAATCATAAATTCACAACCCCAATTCTTGAAATGGCGAGGAAGGGAGGTGAGTCTACTATTATCTACGAGTTATTTTGTTTTGACACATTCATATTGTAATTCTACAATCAAACTGCTTTTAGACAAGTTGTTTCATGTAAAATTATATATGAATGCAATGACCTCAAGTAAACTATGCTTTCACTATATACTTATGCAAACTGTGTTAATAACAAAGAGCCCTTCCCCCACTGTATGCCTACATGTGAGGAAACAACTTTAGACAACCTAGGAAAGGTAAGATATATAGCAGTGTGATGGCTGGAGTAAGATCAAATGAGTTACAATGCAGTTATCATCAAAGGACCCTCCATTAAGTCAACTTTATTTCCTTAAACTTGAATTATTATTATTTTTGGTAAGACCATGAGGTGTCCATAATCCCTGCTCAGGAGTTGGCTTGGCCTTGGCCACACGATGTTAAACTTGAAATTTTATATCAATAGTTCATCTGCCATATTTACAAAATGAAGTGTTTAGTGCCAGATGTGTCTGTAAGTGAAGTGACGTGCCTCTAATGCAAGGTAATATGCACTTATGGAGAAGGAACCTGGTGATTAAAGAAAAGATGGAGCAGAAGTACCTGAAGATGAGTCAGAATCTTTCTCATATTTTCAATATATTCAGGAAGAGGCACATGAGGGCCTAGGCCAGATGAGTGAGGGCCCATAGAATCATTACCTCCAAAATAAACTATCACAAGAGAAGGCTGTGCAGCAGCATCCTGTGAAATGGGAAAAGGAAGATTAAATGATGCAGGCACAACAGTGTTGAAACTTGAAAGGTAAGTACATGAAAGAATAATAAAGAGATAGCATGAAAAATAGATGGATCCTGCTATAAACAGAAAAATTCCATTTCTTCGGATCCAACATTAGGGTACTTTACGCTGCATCAACTGTTATACAAAAAAACACTTATATGGAGTTTCTATGCACATTTTAAAATTAAAACCCCTTGCTCCCAACCCTTAACCCAGAAATATAGGTATGCATTCATATTTTCACCATCCAAAACTCTGTTGAAGTTCAATGGTGACACTTCATTCACTGGTAAAAAAATTTGCAAGGATGAAATAGAAGAGGGTAAGATTGGATATTGTTAAGTTCTTGTCCATCTTACAGCCAAGACAATAGTTTGATATCATGCAGAATTTAGCATTGTGGATCTCTATTTCCTTTATTTTTGTGTCTTCAGAATTTCAAAAGAGTCTGATATTAATGTTTTTTTTTTTTGTTTTTCTTTGTCGGGGGGGGGGGGTAAGTTAAGGTTTCTGCTATTGGTTAAATTTAAAAAACTACGTTTATTTTTTCTATTTTTCTCCATGTGGATTAAAGGTTTTACCAGTTCCGTTACATTAATCAGCTATATATATATATTTTAATGAAATTACAGTTATTTAATAATGAATTGAGAGAACACAAAACTGAAAAGATATCCTCCTATGAAATAAAAATACATAAAAGAACAAGAAAGAGAATAATATCAGGTCAAAAGAGCTCTCCAATCACTTTGCATCTGACAGAGCAAACCCCCTTGAAAAACTGTGTGCTTTAACCTATAAACCATTTTAACTACAAGCTACATTAATCAGCTATAATGAACAATGCATGCAGCACTAATGGTATCACTTTCGTTATGATAATGTAGTTATATGTCCTATGAATGATTACTTTTTGAGGGACAATACCTTTGGGAAAACTTGATTGAGGACTTGGAGGGCACGTCGTGAGTTCCATCCAAAGTATCCTCGCAACAATATGTCTGCCTACAATGAATTACAAGACCAATAAAGATCATTCAGATGCATGCAAAAAACACAATATATTCTTCACAATCTAGAGCTAAAACACTTATTTGGCATTTACCCCCTCCCCCTAATATAACTTACTTGAATTACAAAAGTCAAAAACTATCGCAGTCACAAGCTAAGGAAAATTAAATGTGAGTCTATTTTTTCATCAACATAACTTAACAGATGACCAGCCTCCTTGATATTGCTTTGGAGGAAGAAAAAAAAGTGGAAAAAAAAAATCACGATAAGGCCATACACCTGCAGAAGAGAGAGCATAGGAATCCAGTTTTCCAGTTATGCCTGTACGTAGCAGTTGCCTTGGCTTTGTACTTTGTAATCATTCAGGACATCTTTAAGGAGAACATGAGGAAGGGTAAAATGTAAAATTGAAGAAATTGACCAGGATTGAGAGACATAGCTATAACCAAAAATGGGGACAAGAAGAAAGAATTTGTAAATTAAAATAATTGAATAACTTCTTTACGTTTTTCTTCTTCTGCATTCCATAAATGAACTGAATAAAAGAGGGAATACTTGGTCATATGCAATGCTACTCAATAAGTCAAGGAGACTTCACGTATATAGCTTGGCTTCATCAGCAGTAACTCATGCAGTGAAGTTCATTTATTCAAATTGACTTATGTTTTGAAGAATACACACAACTAAGAAGACAAAAGTTGGAGATAAGATAATGAAAGAACAAGATTACTACTTATTTTTTAGTTACAAAAGTTGAGATAAGATTAAGAAAGTGTGAACATTGAGACTCACGGTCACGGAGGATTGAACCCAACATCAAGTGCTTCCCAATGAACCTGAACGCCAATAGGCTCCAACACCATTCCCAATATGAAACAAGAAAGCATAACACTCCTTACAATTTTATAATATATACACATGGCTTTATTAGAACGCACAAACATGGCCGAGCGTGCAATGTAATAAAGTATTGCTTAAATATTAATCCAGTTAAATGTCTCACAGATGGGAAGCAACAAGGTCCAAAACCTCTGAAATATTCAGCTCTCCATTAATTTTGGGAGTCCAAAATGTTTTTCCCACAATTGAACAATTCTCTTACATAGTGTTTGGTTGGAGGGAAATGGAGGGGAGGGGAGGGATTATTTTAAACTTTATGTGTTTGGTTTAATTTTTTGGAGGGGAGGGGAGCAAAATCCCTCATAAGCCAATTTTAGCTCCCCTCCAAAAGTGGGGGGATTTGGAGGGGAGAGAATATATGTTAAAAAATGAACTAAAATATCCCTAAATTAAATGCTACATTAAATGTTATAATTGTGTAAAAAGGTAAATTTATATTTTCCCTCCGTTAAAATCCCTCCCCTCCCCTCCCCTCATTTGAACCAAACAGACCATTATATAAAGTATATGCAGAACATCATTGCACAAGTTAAATAAATATAAATTGAAAAATTGCTAAGGCATCCATTAGAGATCAGCACATGAAACAAATTATGGCTTCAAAAGTCAAGGATTTCCTCAATTCAGCGAACCACCAATTCAAAATAAAAGGAGCCTAATAAATTGGAATTCATAATCCATGCACCATTGTGAGTCAGCAAAGAAAGAGTGGTGTTCACACCAAATGGGACCGTTGACAAAACCACAGATGAGACAAAACACGACGATGTTCACAAGCAAAGAGCATTAATTGATCAAGCAAAAAAGCAGACGAAAAGCTTCACTCAGAGACCATTGTAGTGAAAACCCACCATAGAAATGGAATCACAGAGAGAGAGAGAGATGGAAAGTTAGTACCTTGCGAGCGTAAATGTCAGAAAGAATGGCACCCCAACCACCGTGGCTGAAACTTAGTTGGACGATGGATGATCCGAAAAGAACGAACTGATGCCTTGCCGTTCCAACCATGTCTCTCTGCATAGCAGAAATTAAGAAGGACCCTCCCCTCAGAGACACACTACCACAACCACTGGGTCCTCTTCGGTGCTGCCACCACCGCGCACAGGTGAACCAAAACGATGTACTAAATCAAAATGTTTGGTTGCTTATGCCTTCACGAATGGGAAAACTGCTTGCTTTTTAATTGCTTCTTCTCTTCTCGTACCTTTTATTTTTCTCCTGTTTTTTTGGCCATCTTCTTCTCATGTCCTTTACGTGGAAATTAAGAGCCCTCTTCTTTTATTCTGATTTTATTTTCGTTAGAATTTAGAAATGTTATCACTTAAATACGTTTTTTTATCTACTTTTTTTTAAAAAAAATACATGCTAAAATTTGAAATTTTGTTATTATTAAAAATTTAAATGTGATTGTGATTATCACTTATATGTTTTATAACAAAATTAAAATATTATTATTTTATAACATGAAAAAATTATTAACAATTTATTTATCTTCTGTTTGACATAGGATTTAATTTTTTTTCTCTATTTTTAGTAATTGAATGCTTCATAAGTTTTAAAACTATTTATGTTTTCTTTTTTACAAATCTAATACATATTTTCTATTAAAAATGGATTAAAAAAAACTTAAAATGGTTATATGATAATATAATAAAACACAAAATATAAAGTGCCACTTTTCAAGTTACAAAACAAAATAATTTTAAGCTAAATCACGGTAAGATAAATTATAATTTACCCAATATAAAAATCTCTCTCGTTATATACAATTGTTTTATCACAATAAACTAAATAAATTGTAAAAGAAATAAGAAATCTATCTATCACATTTCTAACATATTTAGTTTAACTTTTAAAAAATTTAAAGCACAAGTTGAATAAAATTTTATCTCTTAATACTTTTCCTTAAATCATAATTTTAAGCTTAACCAAATACAGAATTCATGACTTACATTGAAAAACAACAACAAATACTGAGATCTATTTTTGTACGCAATAAATTATTAGTTGGGAGGGAGAGAAATGAATGACTTTAAATGTATAAATAAAAATGGAGAATAGTAGGTAATCTCTTTATGACTGTCATAATGACACTCCATCTAGCCTCACCCGGTTTCGGCGGGGAGTTCACCAAACCAACTAAAGGCATTTAAAATTCAAATGCTAGTTGCTTAATTAATAACGAATTTAATTTTGATCCATGTAAAAAAATTTGAATTTAATTTTAATCTACTGTTAATGTAAAGTTTTTTTACACTGTCATTTAATCATATGTTGATACATCATTAAAAGAGTTAGACTTTTTAGGTGATTGTTGTGATAGTCAAACTCTTTTAATGATTTGGCTATACATGATTGGATAACAGTGTAAAAAAACTTTACACTGATGGTGGATCGAAATTAAATTCAAAATTTTTTACATTGTCATTTAATTATGTATTATCAACTTATTGAAAGAGTTTGACTAATAACAACTACCTTAAAGTCTAATATTTTTAATGATGTGTCGTACATGATTAGATGATAGTGTAAAAAAAATTTACAGTGACAATAAATTAAAATTAAATCCATTAATTATTCATGTTTTAGTTGTAACTTATGTAATGAAAATTTGGGAGTTGTTACTTTATTTAGATAAATTTTGTATTTAAGGTAAATTATTAATTATTAATTATTAATTTCATAATAAATATTTAAAAATTAATTAAATAAAATAATAACTAATACATATTTAAAAACTCACTATAAATACTGATATTTTGAAAAAAAAATATAAATACTAAAATAATCTCCCACAAACTTAGCTCAAATCACACTAGCTTAATATCATGTTTAAGAAATATTATTTAAAATTTATATTATTTATTTAAAGTGTATAAAATTAATTATAAATTAAAAAAAATTCATTGATTAATAACTTTTTTTGGAAAAAGTTTTATTTTAAGCTTTAAATTATTTGATTTCAGATTAATTCAAAAATTTTGAAAGAGAAATACTTATTTACCCTCAATCAAATAATTTTTTCAATTATTGCATATATTTTTTAGTAATTTAATACATAAAAATAATTTTTGTATACAATCTAAACAAAACTATGTATCTTAAAATCATTTATAAATTAACATATCTAAACATAAATTAATATCTCATAATTAATTATTTTAAAAATCAATTATACAAATAATTAATTTTTAACATAATTTAGAGTTTCCTTTTTCAAAAAGTCACTTATCTTCCTCTTTAAAAAAAAAGTCACTTGTTTTTTGTATAAATGAAGGCATTTCTTTATTCATAAAGTAATAAACTAATTTCATGTGATACACTTAGACACATGTAATAAAGACTTCTCCAAACTATATATTTTTTATGTACATTATCTTAAAAATTAAACTTAAAATAAAATATGAAAAATAACTAAATTCATTCCACTCAAACATTATATATTTGTTTTATTTTTTCTACACGAAAGCTGCTTTAAACACTATTGTGTGCCTGTGTTGAAAAGAATTTTTTCCAAACAAGCTTTAAAACTATCAAATCAACAGTTGGTTTGACAAAAAAGTTATACATATAAAAATAATAATAAAATATTTTAGAAAAAGATTTTATTCAAATTTATTATTTTTATCCGATTCAAATTATTTATTTTTACGAATTTTATGGGTTTAGATTTTATCTTATTTATCTTTTGGAGATTATTTGGTTACTTATTTTTTTTTTAAAGTATTAATATTTAAAGTAAGTTGTCAAATATTAATTAATTATTATTATATTAATATATTTTTAAATATTTATTATAAATTTAATAATTAATAATTTACCTTAAATATTAAACTCATCAGAATATCATAACAACTCTAAAAAAAAAATAATCATAACTTACCTTACAATTAAACAAGTCAAGTAACCATGCCACCGATTTTTCAATCAAATCAACTAGGCTAGTTCAATTATTAAATTATGGTTAAGCAAGTCGGTAGGTGAGTTTCAATTTGTTTGATCGAGTTTTATTATCACATACTTGAGTTCATAATAAACCTTATATATATCAATATATTTATAAGCAGGTCTTTTATAATATGTATAGAATTATAAATTTGAATTATGTAAAACAAATACACACAAAAACATTTTTACCCTATAATAAGAGCTGAAAATTGTTGTCATATGGCTACAACCGTTTGCCAAGTCTTACATAATTGCTTATAATTAATTATCTCTCTTTGGAATTTGCATATAGAAAAATATACTTGTATAAATTTTTGTAAAATATGTGTACAATATAAAATATTTCAAACAAGTTATAATAAAATTAAGATATCATTTAATGACTTACATGATATATAAAAATTGTATAAATATAAGTTTATACAAATATTATTATTTTTATACTAACATGTCCTCGTAACTGTGGACTGAAAATTCCATTTTGATCAGACTTGGACCTTTTTGGGCTCAAAAGTTAAGTTCAGCCTAGTACAAGGCATTTCTTTTCTTTTTTTTTTTTAATTCTAGCGCAAATTCAAAGAAGCTCGACCCATGAGGGTGGAAACGAAAATCTATATACTATTATATAAAATATAATTTATAAATGTCATTTATATATATATTTTTTATTTTTAAAATTTTTATTTATTTAATTTTTGTTCATTTAATGATCAAATTTTAAATTATTTTTATATTAAAATTTCAATTGTACTAAATAATCAATTTTATTTTATTTAGGTAATAATTTATCTTATCTCTTTAATAAGTAATAAAATTCAATTTTAAATCTTATTTTTATCTTAAAATTCAAAAATAACTAATTGATCATTAATCTAATTTATCTGATTATGACCCTCCTATTATATTACCTTTTGAATGACTTTATATGACATACAATTAAAGAAAACATTTTTAATTTTTAAATGTATTTCTCCTGTTTCTTTTTTAAGCTATGGATTAAAAAAAAACAAGAATATCATGATAAATTCATAAATATTATTCACAATTTTTTAATCACCACTATAAAACGAGTTAATTAAATGGAAATAAAATTTAAGAAAAACCATACATAAACTCACGTATATTTAAATGTACAATTATGAAGATATTTTTAAGTAGACAATATATATATATTGTGCATTAAATCTATATACTATTATATAACACACGATTTATGCAATTTGGACAAATGACACGTCACTATTATATGCATTTTTTTCTCTATATTTTTTGTCCTTTAATATAGCATTTTGTTTTCTGTATTCGTTGTGACTGACTAAATTTTATTTTTTGTTCATTTCAGTGCTGCAATGACTGCCTAATATGATTTTGAGGTCAATGTCAATAATGATCAGAAAACATGGAAGCTTAAAGTAAGAATTTTATGATTCTATAGTCTTATTGACGAATTTTAAATGTTAGCCACATTTTCTTTGTACAGTTATATCATTCACATTTTTTATTTACTTAACATATTAATTAAATAGTTGAAAATGTATTTATTTAGTTACAAACTTAATGATTCTGTTTGACCCTCCTGTATTAAAATATTACAGAATCATTGTGTATAATCCAATATTGTAAAGTTGTTTGACATCGTTAGAGACTAGCAATTAAATACCTTACGTGAAGAATATTTTTATAGTTATTACTTCATTTTAAAAAAATATTGAGAGACACTAAATATGTTAATTATTTCATGCTAAGATTATTTTTTATGAGTTTTATGATTTTCTTGTGATATAATTAATTGAGGAAGTGATTAAATTATTTTCTATATAAATTATATAAAGAAACTTATGTAAAAAGTATTACAACAAACAACATATTATTATTTACAAATTTATATACATCTAATTTAACAAATTCATAAGGGAAATAAAATTACTGTTATATTCGGAAGTTTGAGTCAGGAAAGAAAGAGGAAAGGAAGGTAACGGAATAAAGACGGAAGGGAATTAAAAAGTTGTTTAAATTCCTCTATTTGTCTTCGTGTAAAAAAGAAAAACAAGAATTTTGTTTTGAAAAACTTAGCCATTAACCCTACCCAAAGTTCATTTTGTAAGGTACATGTATTTGGCTATTTGATCAATAAAAAGACTCGATCACACCCCGGTCCAAGCCAAACTCAGAACCTTGGAAGTTGGAACCACAATGAACCTAGTTGTACTTGACTATTTGTAGCAAAGGATCAAAACGCCACGTTGTGGCTTTGATCTTTACCGAAGAATTGAATTTGCCTGGTTTCTGGTTATAGGTGGTATGAAGTTATGTAGAGCTGTGACTACTCCAGGAAATTGAATAGAGGTGCATGGTTTCCATTTGACGCTTTGGGGAGAGTTGTTCCTTTTGTTAGCTATATATAGACCAATGTCGGAGCCACATAGTGGTGAAGGTGAGCTCAGACACCTATTGATATTTTGCAATTTTAATGCAGTTTAATGAATTTAGGTTCAAATGTCCACCCTTACCTTACTCAATTTTTTTTTATAAGTATGTTGTTACACCACGACATTCTTGGACACATGGGGGGAAGGTTGGTTTTTAGCCGAAGACTTGCTACCTAAAAAATTCTAAAGTAGTCTCTTTGTAATTTCTTAAAACCTCGGAGAAATTATCCATAACTGATAGGAAGGAGTGTTCTTGAACCTTCGCGAAAGTTATTAGATAGTTTAAAAAGAACAATTGGACTCTTGAACCTCTAAAAGACTCTTGGTAAATATCCTAAATATTTCTTCGATATTTTTCTTAGGCCTAGAAAGGTTCTATAGACTCACCCCACCATACTTGGCTACATCTCGACCCTTTATTGCCTCATCCCATTATATTTACATCTTTTTCCTTCATTGAGTAGGTGGAGCAACTATAAATAGGTAAGGACCTTTTATGACAAACTATAGAAAATTTTGAGAGGTACTCGTTTGCAAGGATTCATTAGCAATATAGCACGATTGCATTAGAGTGAGTACAATGCCGTGAAAGGTTAAAAAGAGCCTCTTAAATTGTTTGAATTTTTCTCTCATTCACATTCACTTCCCTACCAATATATTCTTACATTAAGTTTATTATACCAGGTAACAAAAAGGTTTGAATTTGTATCATCTTCTGCATGAACGGTGAATGAGCCTCATCTAATTAGTTTGAGCTAAGATCAAACTATGATTGAAAATCTTCATATAATATAATTAACAACCTTTTTTTTATAAATATGAAGTTCATAAAGCACTTGCTCCTGTAATTCTTGAAATTCTCCACTACTGTCTAGGTGGAAATTATCAGTAATCATATCAAAACCCAAGCCTTGCCACCAAATCTTCAAAACATATACGGGCTCAAGCATTATTTCTCATAATATATCTTTGAACTCGTTCTAATTTTCATAGGTAACATCAATGCGAAGTTAAAGTACGTATAATTTTCCTAATATACCTATAGAATCTACCAACTCAAATAATCTCGTTCCATAGATTTTTCATTAAAGAGCAGAATGAGCACCCTTAAGATTCAGGACTGTCTTCATCCTCAGAATCAGAATTGTTGTCCTCATTCTTCAAATCATCTGAGCTTTCTTCCTTGACCATCTTCATGATGATTGACACCAAAGTAGTTCTTCCAAACAATGGATGAAATAAAAATTGATAATCAAGAATATAGAAAGAATAAACCCAGCCATTTTTTAGAGCAGTGAATTCGAAAGTATGTAGTTGATGCGACCAAAAAGTAATTGGAGTGGATCTAAAAAATAATAACAGCAAGTAAATATGGGATCAAGATGAGAAAACAAGACAAGGAAAGGAAGGAAGAATATGGGTGGATCGTGGGAGACATAAGTTGAAGAAAAATGTTAAACATACATAAATTTTTATACACGGTTGGATTCCAACAATATCCAACTAAGCACAAGAAGGCTGAAAGAAATTTGACTGAAACAAGAGTTTATTAGAAAGTTCTAAATTTAAGAACACACATTCGACCCAGAAAATACAATACTTCCAACACCATTTTGTAGTTGATTATACAATAGTTATCGCTATGGACTGGAATCTGGATAAGATTCTCTTGTTTTTTGTTGTTTATTTATTTGCAGAAGCTTGATGGTGAAGATGCAAGGATTGTAGACTACTTTGATTATATTGCTGGGATGAGCACAGGAGGAATCATGACAGCTATATATGCTTACAACGTCATATAAAAGATGGTCGTCCTTGAGCCGCAAAAGAAATCAACAATTTTTATCGCGAGGAAGGCCCAATACTATTTTCTGAAGCAGTATGAGTCGTAGCTCCTAAAATTGATTAATTAAAATATTAATAAAAAAAAATCCTAAGGACGACTTATTAAAAAATTATATTTTAATAAAGTCGTAGGTAAAGGATAAGATTTAAGTGTGGAAACCCTAACTTAATCCTAAGATGTAGCTCTTTCATACGATTTTATACAAATTTTGTACTTAGGAGTCATTGTTCATTTTGCACATCTCTAAAAAATATTTTTCAACATGCACTATAATAAAAAATTAAAATCAGATTTACCCCAAAATGATAAATAAAAAAAGCCAAAGAAAATGTGTATAGATAATAATTGACATTTATAGTTTTATAAAAATTCTTAATAAGAGTCTATGCACAAAAGTGGTCGTTTGTACGTGTCATATATACTTTTAAGGGGTGAAAATCGAAATCACATTTTCATTCAAGCATTGACTTATTTAATTTTGCAACATGAAAATTAATTGACAGGTACATGTAGCTGTAACCCCTGGTAATAGTAATTAACTAATTATAATAATGGATCAAAGACGAGATGACTAAGATCTTGTAATGGCAGAAGGGATAATAACGGAATCAGTTAAAGATTTGTAAACCTTTAACAGGAGATATGAGACACAAACAGAGAATCATTTAGGAATTTGTAACGAACTACGTACCTGAAGACAACAAGACATAGCAACAGAATCCAGCAACGAACAATCTCATCTATGCACCACGAAAATGCCACCAAAACAGAATGAGAATCCAGACATACGGTTGTGTTTTATTTATTTGTTTTTTTTCTCTCTCTCTCTCTATTTATATTCATTTCCTTCATCCATGGCTTCATTATATCAATTGTATTGGCCATAAAGGTGTCAACGTTTTGTCTGACAAGAAGAGAGGAGAAGGAGAAGGCAGCGGTTGGAAGAAAAGTCACAAGGGTTTAATACACAACTTACACATCAGAAGAAAATTATGGGAGATACTGTTCAAGGACCCAAAGGTAGAGGATGTTACCAAACCTATGCGACTAACCCCAATCTAATATGGAAAAGTGAAAGCGTCCTAGCAACCTACCTTCCTGGCTTCGCCGGCCAAGTTGCTTTTGTGGTGTTCGCCACTCGTTTTATATATTACACCCTCAGACCCTTCAATCAACCTCGTATTGTTGCTGAGCTTCTTGTAAGTGCATGCATTTACAAGTTTGTTTTCCATACTTACATTTGAATTATGTATCAATGAGGGCTTGTTATGCAGTTTTAGAATTGCACAAAATCATAAAAAGAGTATTTACAAGAATAATTTTCTTTTTCTTTTTTTTTCCATATATTGAGCATTTTTGTTTTCATTCTGATTATTTTATGGGTATTCTAAATGTATTTATGTAGGCGGGTTTCTTGCTAAGTCCAGAAATATTGGGGGGATCCACACTTTTTAACAAGCTTCTTCCTATAAAGGGAGTTCTTTCTATTGAAACCATATCACATTTGGGCCTCATATACAGTGTCTTCCTCACTGGCTTAGAGATTAACTTAGACACTGTCCTACGAGCACGAAAGAAGGCTACAAGCATTGCTGCTGCCGGCACTATCATTCCAATGGCGTTGGGGACTGGCATCTATGCGTTGGCTCTGAAATTGTACAAGGGACCTGCTGATTATTTGAAACATTTCGACACACCTAAAGCTTATTTATTCTGGAATTTAGTTCTTAGTGTCACAGGTTTTCCGGTACTGACTCACATCCTTGCGGACCTCAAGATCCTCTATACAGGGCTTGGTAGAGTGGCCTTAACAGCAGCCACGATTAATGACTTTTATAACTGGGTTATGTTCGCATTGTTCATTCCATTTGCCATTAACGGTGAAAGAGCCATGTACTCAGTGCTGAGCACCATAATATTCATCCTTTTCTGCTTCTTGGTGTTACGCCCTCCTCTTGTGCGGTTATTAGTGCACAAAACCAATCAGAATGAGTGGGACAATTACCAGTTGTTCTATGTGATCATGGGTGTTTTTGCTTGTGCAGCTGTTACAGATATCCTTGGGACACACTCCATTGTTGGGGCCTTAGTGTATGGATTAATTATACCTCGTGGAAGATTTACAGACATGGTGATAGAGAAGTCAGATGATATTGGTTCTGGGTATCTAGCACCGCTGTTCTTTGCTGGCTGCGGCATACGACTCAACTTATATCAAGTTATAAAACGTGAAAGTTTGCTTTCGGTGGCGGTAATCGTGCTCTTGTCATGCACCACAAAGATTGTAAGCACTGTAATAGCTACTCACTTCTATGGTATGCCTGCTCTAGATGGTGTTGCTCTTGGAGTGCTTATGAACACCAAAGGCATCTTGTCAATGATAATGCTAAACATTGCCTGGGACAAGAAGGTATTGATTAACAGAGTTGAGCCGCTAATTATTCTTCATTACTCAAGTTATGGCAACTTAATCTATAAACTATAGATAGTTAGTAAATGGATCTTTATTTTTTATTTTTTTTTTTCAGATTTTGAGTGAGGAATCCTTTTCAATTTTGGTGTTTGCTGTTCTTATAATGACTGTAGCAGTGTCTCCTATCATCAACGCCATATACAAGCCAAGAAAGCGATTTGAGCAAAATAAGCTACGGACTATAGAGAACTCGAAGGCTGATGCAGAGATTCGAGTTTTGGCTTGTGTCCACAACACTCGTCATGCCACCGGAATGATCAACATCCTTGAAGCCTCCAATGCCATTAACGTTTCCCCTTTACGTGTGTTTGCTCTTCAGCTTGTTGAACTTAAAGGGCGTGCCACTGCTCTTTTGGCTGCCCATATCGAGCAGCCCAATCCTCACCAGTGTGGAGAACAGGCCCTCACCCAATCCCAAGCGGACTTGGAAAGCATTACCCATATTTTTGAAGCATATGCAGAGGAAAATGACATTAAAGTGGAGACCCTCGCTGCTGTGTCATGTTATGCAACCATTCATGAGGACATATACAATTTAGCAGAGGAGAAACAAGCATCCTTAATTCTCCTTCCTTTTCACAAACAGTCAAGTGCAGAAGGTACTCTAGAGATAACCAATAATGCATACAAAGACATAAACCAAAATGTCATGCAAGATGCACCTTGTTCTGTGGGAATCTTTGTTGATCGTGGTCTTGGATCATTGTTCAAAGTCAACTTGAATATTCTTATGCTCTTCATTGGCGGGCCTGATGACCGTGAAGCCTTAGCTATTGCTTGGAGAATGTCAAGGCATTCAGGGATCCAGCTCTCCATGGTGCGGATTCTTTTGTTTGGAGAGGCTGCAGAAGTAGATACATCAGCCCATGCTGAAGCTCGTGGGCTATTATCTGCAGTACTAGACAATGAAAAGCAAAAAGAGTTGGATGAAGAGTATGTAAGTTCATTTAGACTCAAGGCAGTGAACAATGAGGATTCTATTACTTATTCAGAGAAGGAAGTGCACACCGCTGATGATATTCCTGAAGTCCTTAATGAATTGGACCAAAAAGGTTATGATTTATACATTTTAGGACAAGGGAAAGGTAGGAACTCTTTGGTCTTCTCAAATTTATTGAAATGGACTGACTGCCCAGAACTTGGAGTTATAGGGGACATAGTAGCATCAAATAGTTTTGGTTCATGCTCTTCACTGCTGGTTGTGCAGCAATATGGGTTTGGGGGAATGGTCTTTGGGACTACCACTCAGCCTTCCAACCAAGTGCCTTCAACCAATGATGACTCTGAGTCGCTTTTTGTGAAGGTAGAATAGCATCAATGATGGTTAGTGATTGGTGAAGGTGAGATATGGGAATGACTTGTGGCCAAAGAAAACAAATTATAACAAGTAACAAGCCGAGACAAAGAGGCCCCTAAAGCATCAGCTAAAACAAGCAAATTCAAATCTGCAGGGAGAATCAGAATCTCATGCAGCCTGGCACAAAATTGAGACTGAAATTTCGAAGTAAATCCACACAACAATCACCCTCTCGAGAAGTGTGTGGATCAGTTGTACCTCTCCTTCTAAACGAAACCAATTTCTTGTCCTGTAAAACTCACTTTCATGATATATGAATGGCCAAATTTTTTTGAGATGAAAAGGTTGCTATAGTTTTCCAAAGAGCTGTTTCTAAGGTATCATTTAATACTGCTGTAAATTTTATGTTTTTGGTAAGAAATAAGAAAGATCGTGTCATTCAAGCGTAGTAAATAATGTCATAAATTTGAAGGAAATAAGACAATTCAATTCGCATAAGATCAATTCTTTAAGATTTGGGTGTAATGTTGATATTGGAGGTTTGATCCTCTATTAGATCATATTTCTACTTTCCTATTCAAGTGCTTACTCTTCTAATATAACAAAAAAAAATTTTAATTTTTATCTATTATTATTGAAGAAAAAATTATATTGTCATTCAATAATATATTGGTATATCATTAAATGAGTTAGACTTTTTAAGTAGCTATTGTGATAGTCAAACACTTTTAACGATTTATTAACACATGATTAGATAACAGTGTAAAGTTTCTTTACACTAACCGTATATCCAAATTAAATTCAAAAAATAAATTGAAGGAAATAAATACTCTAGAATATGAATAATTGTTCAATTTCATGCAATTCCATTATAATTTGGATCCTCAATGTTCCAATTTCGCAAAAATTAATTCTATGCACATACTAAACATGTTTCGGAGCTTAGCTAGTTAACTACCTGAATTTAGATGGAGTTCACATATGTAAATGTAAAAATTGTAGTCAACATGTTTTGGTCTGGTGGACATTCACTTAAAAGTTAGAAGCTAGAACCCCAAGTATAAAAAAATAAACATTATATAATTAAGTAGCATTTCCAAGCTTGCATCGATAATTAATAATGAGTTTTGACTGGTGATTTTTCATAATTTTTCAAATTTAGGAATGGAGTTTTCGATGGCTGGTACTCAGATTTGGTTGGCCATGATCAATTCTCATAGTCTGGAGTCATGTAAATACAAAAATTCAGAAAGTAGTTTTATTGTATGCAATTGAAGGTTTTGGACTTATATATGGATGGGTTACAACTTCGTACTTATCGATCAAATTAACAAGCATGATTCGTTACGAATTCTTAGATATAAAATAGCTATAAAAAAGGTCATATATATTTACTTCTGTGACTGTCATACATTATTATAAACCAGAGCGCAAGAAAATAAAATAAACATCCAATAAATTATTTATATAAACACATGAATTTTTTTGCAAAATCTCCAGGACTTCTTAAGAACTTTATAAGAAATTATAAACTAAAAACAAATTCAAATGGTAGAAGTGCAAGAGCCACGATTGTTTGGGCTTTAGGATATCAAGCGATATTGGAATATTACGTACATGATCTTAGATTCAAATTACAATACCTAATTAGTAGTTACAACTATATATTAAAATAACTTTTTCTTTAAGACCACGAGATGTTTTGAGATTAATCTCGCTCAAGTATCACCTTAACCTTTATTACAATGTACTTTTACTAAGTTTTGAATCATTACATTACATGTAAATCTACTTATATAAAACTTAGTTTATAAACTATTACAATAACTTTTATAATATAATAAGGATATATATCTTGCATCAAAATAGCTAAAAAGTCTTCAATTAATATATATTGATGGATCATTTGATTTGGTGGACACTTGTATGGGAAGGAAAATTAGTAGTACAGACGTGAAAGGCATCTAATTTTTGGAAATGGCTAATTAAATAGTATTGATTAAGCGTTTACTATTAGGTCAAAAGTTATAATTAATGACAAAAATTTAATTTAATTTTTTATAATTTCTCATAATTATATCAAGTATTAAAGAATTACACTTATTATAAATGTTATAGGTTGGAATATTAAGTTTACGAATTTTAAAAGAGATACAAATCAAATAAAACCAACAAATGAGTGGTTCATTGTGTCCCACAAATCATCCGTAAGATACGAGTTACTCAAATCCTTTGATATTTTATTATTCAAACTTGTTCATCAATTAATCTTTCCCGTATTGATTAACACGCGCATTTAAATCCAAAAATGACTAAGTCTTATTATGTCATATTCTCTCCCTTTCTAGAAAGTGATTCATATATATTCTAAAAAAAATAGAACAATATCTATCCTAATTATTCTGATCCCTAGCTTCTCCGCGTAGTGTGCGCGTGTGTAAATCACTTTTTAGACAAAAATTTCATTAACTAATTTTAAAAATTACATTCATTATTATTTATATTTTTTAATTAAAAAATATATTCATTCATTTAAATTGGTAAAATACATTGAGAACAACACAAATTCAACATCGCTAAAAACGAAAAAGGATGAATCTACAAATAAACTCACAGCACCCAAGTTAATAGCATAACACGGAAAAATGCCTACAAATGTGACAAAATCAAAGTAATCGGAATACCCATGCCTCCGGATCTGTAACTAGACATCCAAGTTTTGATTGAATATATAATGGATCAAAGCTGATCTACCAATCTAAACCAAACGAACACCGCAACAAGACGGAAAACCAAATGATGCCGCATCAAGACGAAGAACAAAACACTGCTGCACTCAAACGATGAAAACATGGAAAAACAGGAACGAAAAACCAGATCTATGTATAAAAACCACTTATTTAGATCAAATGAGAAAAAAAAAATGATGTAAAAGGATGATTCTAAGCTAAAAAAATAGTCCAAACCACTCATTTCCAATAAATTAAAAAAAATTAAATAAATAGATGAAAGATTAAAAGAACGACTAGGGTTATAATGTTACACACATCACACGATTATCTTTTCTCTTTTTCTTCCTTCAAGTATGTATATTACTTTTAAATTTTTCTTCAACGAATTCCTTTGATTATTGCTTTCAACCTTTATATATATATATATATATATATATATATATATATATATATATTCTTTTACATAAAGTACGTCTCATTCATTCGTTATTATGATTTGTTATTTTTTTTACTCATGGGATGTTTATGAATTTTTTTTCATGGAATATTTATGATTTTATATTTTTCTGATTTAATTTCATGATTATTTAAATTACACACAATGTATGATGATGAATAATATTATGATAGAAGGTATAAAGAAATAAAATTGATTATGTTACGATTCTTTAATTTTTAAAACTAATATTTTTTAACATTTAACATTTAAATAAATAATTTTTAATCCAAATATCATTTATTGAAAAGTATTTTTACATATCCTTTTAAGTAATTTTACCATTAAAAAAATATTTTATCATTTTTACATCAAAACAATAATAAAATTAAAAATTAATTTTTGATATTGCATCCAAATATAAAATAAATTTTATTTTTATAAAAAAAATGATAAAATGATAAAATAAAAATATTTTTTTAAAGCATATCCAAACGAGTTTAGGCCTTTAGGTCAAATATAAGCAGTAAGTTCCCTTTTCTTTCTTTAATACCTCGAGGCTAAATTTTTGTTGGATAAAAAGAAATGGAAAAAATATACTTTTTGTCTCTTAACTTTGTTTTAGATTTTCTTTTTATCTCACAATTATATTTTGTTTCGTTTTAATCTCAAATTTGTTCAAAATCCACTAAATTTGTCATAACTACTAACACCATTAGAAATGCTAACAGAATTTGCTGATGCGGCATCCTATGTAGACATAAATCCAACTGAATTTCTTTTGGAATTAGTAGTTGAGGACTAATTTGATGAGTTTTAGAAAGATTTATAACGAAAATGAAACAATATAATTATAAGACGAAAATAAAACTTAAAATCTTTTTGAGAGATGAAAAGAAAAAAAAATTCTATCATGAGTCATATGCATAATTTTATTTTAAAACTTATATATTTGTGCATTAATTAAAAGAATTATGCATTTCTTATATATATAATTTTTTTACTTTTTGTTCCTTAACTTTAATATAAGTTTCATTTTTGTCTCATAGTTACATTGTTTCATTTTTTATCCAAATATTTTCAAAACTTATTAAATTAGTCCCCAACTATTAATTCAAAAAAAAAAATCAATTAGATAATGTCAATTGTGCACTTATATGTCCACATAAAATGCAATGTAAGCAAATTTCATTAATATTTCTAACAATGTTAATAATTAAAATGAATTTAATGGGCTTTGAAAAGATTTTGAATGAAAATAAAATAAATATAGCTGTGAGACAAAAATGAAATTTATAATATAGTTAAGGAACGAAAATTATATTTTTGCCAAAAGAAATTTAAGAAGAAAATTCCTGTTCTCATTTTATAGGATGTCGGACTTAGTATAAAAGCCGAAGTTTACATTACATGCCTTGGGTTTCAAACACATAGCACTCACGCACAAGGGAGAAGATTAAAGATTCATTTCAAAAGTTTATATTTAGTGTTAAAGAAATTGACATTGTTGTTTCAACACTACTTTATTTTTCATTTTTTATTTTGAAGAATTATTTCTTGCAATGCTCATTATAGATATTCCGATAATTGACATTATCATCATTAATATGGCTTTTGTCAATGTGAACATGATGTATTTTTTCTATTGGACGAAAGTCAATCCATAGTAAGAGTAAACTCTTGTAATTGAATATTGGGTCTAAGGACAAAATGAAGTTCATAAGAGACTATATCATAAATTACCTTCCAAATTATTTGTCTTTCGAAAAACAAAGAATACAATTATTTTATTTTATAATGCTGACATATATCCTCTACAATAATAATCTTCATTTCTTTCTTCTGAACTTCCATGGATGTGAGAACATTCAATTTTATGGACATCTCAATTGGAGTGGAAGCTCGCAAAAATTGCCGGCTTAATTGGCCCTCTCAAATGAAAAAAACAATAATATGGGTCAAAATGTGAAGGAAATAAATCAAGTATATTCTTTTCACCGATAAATTGTGACATTATTTTTACTCAAATGAAAAATATAAATTGGATATATTTTTAAAAAATGTCATATGGATAACTTTCACATAGAGAAAAAATAATTAATATGTAAAATTACTATATTATATATAAATGTATTAAAAAAATTTAATGTAACCTAATACAGTTTCATAAATAAATTTAATCTAATTTTTTTATAAAAAAAACTTACAAGCTTTTATATATGTATTGAGTTACTTACATAACATAAACATATATGTAACTCTTCTTACCCATCAAGCCAAGAACGAGAAGGAAAACAAATGAAAAAACTATTTGGGATCCGGGGTAGCATGCATGTATAGGAGGGACATTTCTGCTTCAGAAGCAGTGAAGCACACTCTCACAGTATCTGTGACTGAGACAATTGTGACTTGACCATGATTGCCCTGGTGGCTACAGCCAGCCCGGCCTTTATTTGGTATGCTTGACTGCCCTCCAGAAATAAGCTTACAATCCTCATGAGTATCATCAACTGAAACATATGAATATGACCCACCATTTTCCCTATTTTTTTGGGCTTAATTTATTTGACTTCAAATTTAATTAGCATATCCTTTTTGTATTAATGTCATAAGCAATGACTTGTTACTAATTTTTATTCAATCAGGAAATTCCACCCCAAAAAACCAAAGACGAAAAGAATGACAGTTATTTAATTTTATTTAAATCTCCTGATTTTCTTTCATCTCAACTTTCAATTTTTTTGCAAGAGGGTAACTTATTTTTGAAAAACAGAAAAGAGGTAAAAAAAAAACACGTATTATTCTTCCACTTCTTTAATGGGCATGTGTATAATTAAAGATCTTGAATAATTTGAAATAGGTTCTAAGTTCGAATTTTTTACGTTATCATTATACCATAAAACATGTGGGTGTACATATGAACAAATTAATTGTTTTCAATAAAAAAAAAATTGAAAAGTAGTCTCTCTCTCTCTCTTTCTTTCTTTCTTTCTTTCTTTCTTTCTTTCTTTTAGCTTCTGTTCACGTGTTCTTGTTTTGTGGGGTTTTTGTTTTCTTATTCATATTTGCTAAAATATTGCGTAGGCACTTCATCTGATACAATAAAACTTATATTTTGGCCAGCAAACAAATGCTGGATGCATGCTTTGATTAATGTCATAAAGGATATTCCTATCTAACTTTCTCTTTTTTATGTACAAATTACACCAACCACCTACCAATCATTCAATATAGGAATATACCATAAACCTGTTAGGCTGTTACACTTGGCATATTTTGTGATTAATTTTATCAAACATCTTCCTCCATTCTTGCTTCAAATAATGAAATTATATAATTTTTAATTTATACACTTGATTTTAGTCAAGAGGCCAAGAAAACTTATAAATTTTTTAATTACTAATTATTGAAGTGAGCTTTCTATCAAATGTATATTTTTTTCAAATACTTTTTTTTTGTGAAGGTATCAACACCTTTTAATAATTAGTAGTCAATATTTGATCATATATCTTACTTAGTTGAAATATTAAAATTATATTTATATTTTAATTAAGTAGTACATATAACTAAATATTATTTATTAATTAGTAAAAGTATTGATACCTCATAAAAACAAAAGATAACGAAAGAATATCCACATATATATATATATATATATATTACGGTACTCTTGCATCTTTTATAGTTAAATTCTGTATTAAAGCTTATTCAATAATTATCTAATTAATCAATAATATTATTAATTAGACAAAGTTACCATGACAAGAGATACCGTCTCCTTTTCTTTTTTACTTATGTACATTTTTTTTTAAATAAGCATAAAGTATGCATTGATTTATCTTCTCATTTGTTTTTACTTTTTTTTTCTTACTCTTATTATTCTCATAGTTACCAATTACACTAGATTCAAACTTCCTAATAGATGCAATTGATTTATATATATACTAGCTGAACAGATTACTTCACAAACAAAAATCCAACTCAAGACATTGTGTGAAAGCACTTTGATCTTTGTGTGTATTTAGATTAGTTGTGAAAAAAAATTATGTTAAAAATCAATTATGTGTATAATTGATACGTATTTCTCTCCCAAAACTTTTAAAATATTTTAAAATAAAATAATTAAAAGCTTAAAATAAAAAAAAATTTACAAAAGTTATTTTCAGTTAATGAAAAAATAATCTTAACTTATAATTAATTTTATATACTTTAAATAAACACGAAATTTTTTTGATAAAATAACTTTTAATTAAAAAAAATATTTTAAAAAATTTAATCTTTCTCAAACATATTCACATTATGAACTCTTCAAAAGCTTATTTAAGTTAAACATAATTCGAATTAAAGTTATTGGCTCCATTCGGGGATAAATTTATATTCTGTTTTGAGTATCTACCATTGAACATCTCATCATTGGTTCAAATCAACTTAGCACTTTTCATTTGTTCCAAGAGTATTTCCCAACAGAAAAAATATGGCTCTTATTTGTTTACCAGTTCCAAGTTTTAAAGACATAATTTTTATGCGTAATATTTCACTTCCTCTATTGCTAATAATATAATTTTTAAGTCTATTGGATAAGAGAATCCACGCCCACCGATAAGGACATCAATACGTGCTAAATTGATTGAGAGCTCTATACAAATGTTTGTGAATTCAATGAAGCAGCAGGAATCCGATAACAGAATCACAGCATCGTCTTACAGTTAGAAATAGTTTAGTTTCTAAACTCATGCAGAACAAAACAAAATTATGTTATAGGAAAACAAAATTACTTGACTCGTAAAGACAAAATGCTGCATGTGATCACATGCTAACAATTTTTCGGTTCCACCATACACGCTTTGATTAGCAGAAATATTCTAATCACCCACTCTCTGACCCTATGACATTTTATCTCTAAGTGAGATTAGATCTAGTTGGCTAGGACGCGTGTCATGCTATCAACTAAGACCTAGAAATCCATGTATTGGAGGCTTCACAGAGAATCATTCTCCCCTCAATAAGATGGATCGAGAAGCTCCAAAATAAGAAATATATTTTAGGGAATAAAATGTAAAATGATATTTATAGATAAAAAAATAAATTTTTGTATATGTATGATTTGTTCTTCAAATACTTTTATGTTATAAAATTTTAAATCATTAATCTTTTTATCAACTCTTATGATTCTATACTTTATTAGTATACTTCTCTCCACCGTACAGGATCGAAATCCCAATAAAATAACCTTGAAACAAAGATATAGTTGATTGTCGTTTAAGCATTTGGGTATTGTTGCCGTTGGGTTAAGGGAGGGAGGGAGGGAGGGAGAGTCTTGGTTGTGTAAAGTTCCAAGCATTTGTCGTCACTCACAGAGTGGACAAGTCCGGTCAAAATCATTCTACCTTGGCCTGCACCTTCCAAACCCTTCTGCTTCTGTATCTCTCATAAAGCTTCCCCCTCGTTTGCCTTGTAAACTGCCTCGTTTATGCTTCTTGCTTCTCTGTCCTTGTAGATACATACAATACAAGATATAGTTTTGATTTGAAAGCCCAGCTGCAGAGCGAGAATTGGAAGGAAAACAAAGGAACCAAGATGGGTTTTTCAAAGGAAGAGAAATCCAAAAGGATATTGAGGGGTGTGAAGACTGTGTTCTTCTTGATCACTATGGTTATATCCTTGCTTCTTTTCTCCGCCCCGGTTCTCCTGGTTATTGCTGATGCACTTGTTCCTTCTGCTCTACTCTCTGCTCTTTCCCCTGCTTCTATCTCCCTCGAAACTATCTTTTACCATTTCGAGAACTACGATTTCCGATACTCACTCATTGATATACCCCTCGTATCCATTATACGATCCGTTGTCATCTTCTGTGAGTACTTTAACTTTTATGTAGCCTTTTGAATCAAAAGCAATACTATGATTCCTATGTTTCTTATTGTTCATGGATTTCATGTAGGTGTTTATCGTTTGTGTGATGGTCCAAGACTTTCACGAGGACCTTATTTGGGGATCACGACGATGTGCTCCGTTTTGTCTCTGATATTTGTTTCCTTGAAAGCCGTTTACGTCTTTAGCACCTCGGGTGTAGATCGAGGAGGGCATGTCAGAGCCTTCGAAATAGCTCTATTCGTGTGCTCTTGTGCTTTGGCCGTGGGGCATATCGTTGTGGCCTACAGAACAAGTTGCAAAGAAAGACGAAAGCTTTTAGTCTACAAAATTGATATTGAAGCTGTAAGTGTCTCCATCCCACTTTCCTTCGCAAGAAAACAAAATAGAACGAAGGATTTTTTTTTGCGTGTTTTTTATGAAATGATATATTGAGATGTTTTTAATGAAAAATCAAAATGATTTTCCTTTTTTTTTTTGCCTTTCTCGGTGGCATGTTTGATGAGAAATAATAGTAATTCAGTGAGGTAAATGAAGTCGCGCGTACGTAACCATTAAAAGACCAAGGAAACTTCGTTAAAGGACCGTAGTGGCATAATTTCGTTCTATTCTGGAATGTCAAATTGTCAATATATTCCGATGACAATGTTTGCTTGGGGTGGAGCACCACCAAATTCCTCTTGAAACCTTCAACCCAAAATTCAAATTGGCTATTATATTCAGCTTTTTTTTCTTCTTTTTTTTTTGGTTAACGGCTATTATATTCAGCTTTAGCAACATATCAGTTTGCTGACTTTTCAAGATAGCCAAATGGACCTGGTGAGAAATTGGGCAAGGAATGCGGAAATGTCGGACTCCTGATCAAATCATCTAAAAATTCCCTTTCCCATTAAACTCATTCTTCCAGATGGTCAAACCCTTCATTTTTTTTTTAATCATTATTTAGATTTTGATGTACCTTGTTTTGGTCTAGAAACATAACGATTGTGATAGAATATATAAGACAAGACCTAGTCTCACTCTCACATGTGAATCATAAATCATAATCAGCCTTGTGTTCAGAGAATCTGCATATAATGGGTACTAGCCGCCCTTGATTGATGGTTAAGGCCCCATAAATAAGTTATAAATATATAGGTATATTTGATAATGTGACGCTCACCCTTAATTCGTCTTGTAAATTTTAAAAGATTTTTTAACTCGCCCTTATTCACTTTATGAGTTTTGTAAATAAAAACTTACATCCTACTTGTGAAAAAATAATAAAATTTGAACCTTATTAGCATCCTACCTATATATACTATATAATACATAATATAATATAAATTATATTCAAAAAATTACTTATTGCATAAAAAATCTCAAGTTACATTATATATGAAATACACTTTTTGTAAAATAATAGGATGCGGGTATGGTAGGAGCAAATAAACCTTAAACCCAAACCCGTCCGGCTCGACTCTGACCCTGCTATAGGGAGAATTTTAGGACGGATTGGGTACCTACAAAATGAATTTAAATTGTCATCTGTAGTTCACTTCTTTTGATGTTAAATCCTAAATCTTTATGCTTAGGCCCATAGCCTTCAATCTTGCCATCTCAATTGGCACCCTGCAAGTTGAAGGCTGCCCACTAGCAACAATTAATTGTAGGTTTCTCTCCCCAAATCTGAAGCTATGCACAAATTATTCCCACCTCCGTCTCCTTCACATGCCATATTTACATGTTTGTTTAAACAGATAAAAAGTGATAAACAAATTGACCATTTTGTACTTTTGATTCGGGTGCAGATTTCAGCTTGCAAGAATGGGTATCCGAGGTATCCAAAGATTCTTCAAGAAGAAAGAGTCAAATGAGCCCACTCTGGCACTAAGAAATATTAGAAGATAATATTAATCTAACAGAGATTTTCAGCTTTCTTCACTGCGTCAAGGGATGCTAAGGTAATTATCCTATTAAGAATTTTTATTGTAAGTTTAAAAAGTGATTTTTGAAACCAAAACCTAAATGCAACTCTTTTTCTCTTGTTACAGGTTTATCCGAAGGATATCAGTAACCTTGACACCAAACACTTGATAGATACAGTCAGACAGTATTACAGCCACCAGGTTACATCAAATTGTAGAGTGGTACTTAGGTATATATACAATGATTTTAATTTTAATTTATTGGTGAATGTAAGTCATTTAATTATTTGTTAAAAGAGTTAGGCTTTTTAAGTAGTTGTTGTGATAATCAAACTTTTTAATGATTTAACAATATATAATTAAATAATTATATAAAAAAATTTATATTTACGATACTTCAAAATTAAACTCATGTACAATAATTCTACGTCTTTGGCGATTATCTAACATCCATTTTCTGTTTCCCATTATTTTTCTTTTGTTTCGTGTATATCTACTTGTATATATAAAAAGTAAACGATTTTTTTTACGTCAAAGGCCTACTGAAAGTGTGAATTTAATTAATTAATTGTAGTACCAGCTCACTGTTCAAGCCTTCAAGGGAATAAATAATATAAGTTTTACACCTTGTATAGCACTTTGGATAGTTTACAAATGGTTTAGAAAAAAAAAAAAAAGAAACAGTTGATTGCGTCTTCTGAAAACTAAATCTAGATGTATGAGCCATTAAATTTTCTGATTTTTTTTTGTTAACTGGAGCAATATTTTTGTATCAGTTTTTCACGAGACTAAATTTATTTGAGTAATTTTAAAGGCTTCTCATATGAACACTTATGTTTTATTTGGATTATGAGAGAAATAAAGTAAAAAGAAATAAGAAAAGAAGTAAAGTAAAAAATGAATAAATTTTTAAATTATTTAGATTAAGAGAATTAAGAGAAAAGGAAGAAAAAAAATTAAATTTTATTATAAATACATATTTATTCTTATTTATTTATTTATAAAATAACAAAAAAATGATATATTAAATAAATTTTCACCCCTACTAATTTCTTCTTTACTTTTTCTTACTTTGATGTTTGGCAAAAATGTATGTTGCCGGTTTCTAACGTGGTTTTTGCCTGAAACCATGATTTGTTTGAGTTGAAGCAAATGTGAGTTGCTTCTCCGTTGGCAAATTCACGTTGCATTTACCCTTTTGCCTTAAAAATACAAATCTCTCCATTATAACCTTCTACTTTCACTTTTGAGATGTCTTCTTTCCATTATTTTATTCATTTGCTTTTATCTTTTTCTTCCATTAGATTTGTTTGAACTTGTGGATTGATGATATATATTTTAATTTTTTTTATATGTCTATTTTAAAATTTTATTGTATGATAAATAACTTGTTATATCAATAAAATAATTATATTGGTTCATGTATGTTAGTATTTGTTATATAAAATATTACATTTAATTATAAATTTTTTAAATCACAACAATTTTAAAATCACAATAATTTTATTTATAATCAATTTTTTAACATCAATTTTTTAACAATCAAATTCAAAATAACTCATATCCTTTTTAGTAATTATAAATCTAAAAGTAATTTTTATTAACATTATTCAAACAACATTTATTTAACAAAATCAATTTTCAGATAAAAAATTTTAAATATAAATCACTTCATTTAAACTCACTTTTGACTAATATTAAATTTACAAAATCAAGTTCATCAAAAATTAAATTTATAAAATCTAATTCAAATATATACTTAGACAAACAAATTTTTTTTATATACTGATTCAAAATTTAAATCCGAATAAATGACACAAAAAAAAAATTATGATGTAACATTACTATTTTGTTGTACTACTATTAAAATAACACGTGCCGTGTTTATATCACTAATTTCAATTTGAGTCTAGTCAGGAAAAACTTTCGTACTTCAATATAAATTATTTTCTTAAACTCAAATTTAATTTTATAGCGGACAAAGTGCCACGTGGAAATTGCATAAAATCTTGTTGCATCATAAAATTGGCTAACAAAATTATACTTTTCATTACCTTAAAAAAATATTTTTTTGAATAAAAATTAATAGTTAATATAAAAATAATGGCAAAAGTTGAATACCAAAAAAATATATAAAGTTATTGGTGTTTTACAAAACTCATTAGTCTTAAAGTAGGACTATTAAATGAGCTAGATTAAAAACAAAGAGATCTTAATGGCCTAGCAAAATGCTAACCCAACTCACTTAATACCAGTTTGTAGACTTAAGCGGACATAAACAAACCATTTAAGCAAGGTGTATAAATATTAATTTGAAACATAAATGGGCCTAAACAGGCCACAATAGTAAGGCTAATAAATAATTATATATATACGGGATAGTGAATGAATTTAAATGTGTTAATAAAAAGAGTTTAATTTCTATTCACTGTCAATGTAAAGTTTTTTTACATTGTCATTCAATCATGTATTGTCAAATCAGTAAAAGAGTTGACTATCACAACAACTACCTAGAAAGTTTAACTATTTTAATGATTTGGTAATACATAATTAAATGATAATATTAAAAAACAGACAATAAATAAAAATTAAATCCTAATAAAAATCAAATACAGTTTGCATAATTTATATAGATAAACAGTAAATTTAGCTTATTTTGACAGCTTATTTATACTTTTTTTAAATGTCATTTCACTTGTCTTGGTGTAAAGATATATTTATTTTTCGAAAGTACTAACATTGCAGAGATATTTCGTTATTAGTTTCAAATATAGAAGCAATAAGAATATTTTGAGATGCATGATGGTTAAACAAAGTGTACCATTAGTAATTTAGAGTCTCTAGAAGTATTTTTTTATTGCATTTTTTTTCTTATCATAAGGAGAAAAATCCAACTGATATTTTTAGTGGACAAATTCTATCGCAATTTCTATCGTTGATAGTATTGTGATATGGCAGCAACGTGTAGGATATGGCTTTGTTCATGATGATTTATTATGATATACGTGAAAGGATTTGGAAGAATTAATTAAGATCATATATGAACATATAAACTATTGGATATGATTTTATTATTTATAATGGACATTAAACTGATTCAACTCGTCTACAATCTCTGCTTCTTCTTCTTTGCCCTTTTATGTGTTGTGCTCTCATAGCGCTTTACATGGTCTGGATTACTCTCTACGCTTCACTATGATAGGATACCTCTTCTGCGTCCTAGTGGTTGGGAAAAACACCAACTTATCTTCCTCTGCAGGAATCCAACTGCCATAGAATTGAAAGAACATCAGTGATAGAAGAAACTAATGCATGCTTGTTTGGTTGATTACACACCAAACGTGCTCCTTACAAGCACATAATGATATAAGAAACTAATGCATGCTTGTTGTACCTGAAACGGGTGACAATGCGGTGAAGGAAGACAGAGAGCACAGCTCTTGCAAGCTCATAGCCAGGGCACAGCCGTGGCCCTCCTCCAAACGGTGTATATACATTCCCAGGGCTCGTGGCTTCTGAGTTACTCTGCAATTTTGATCATAAGTAAGCATGACTGTGAAATAAGAAATAGAAATCTTAACAGTGATTGAACATATAGAGCAATAACAAAGAGCAAAAGAGAGAGTGAGCTACCTGCCATCTCCATGGATTGAAGGTACGGGCGTCTTTGAAATGGTCAGGGTTTAGATGTACAGCACGAAATGATGCAAAGACCTTCCATCCCTTAGGAATTATGTAACCTATTACAAGTGAGGCATTATACTAAGTTGAAAATTCAAATGTGCTTTGTCTATTATATAATATAATTGGTGATAGTTGATACACTTTCTTGTTCGATGATTACCTTTTATGTTGATGTCTGTCATTGCTCTCCTAAATATCCCACCAATTATGTTTGCCACCCGCAAAGTCTCATTCACAACCTATATTGCACAAGAGGAAAAAAACAAACAAACAAAGGACAAGATTAATAACACTGATAAATTTAATAGAAGCTGTTTGTGCTTCTTTGTATCTGTGATGTTATTTACAAGTTACACAAGTGATGTAATTTCTATCTACAATTCCTCCAAGAAAATTGGTAGATTTTTTGGCATCGGAAACCCACAAACATGTGAGCCTCAAAATTGGTATAAAAAATGTGTACGTAATGAGTTATGAAGTTGTGCATCAGAATGTATATATACTTACGCATTGAGTAAATACCATTGACTTATAATCTGTCCACTCCAGTGCTGCATCTGGGTAACTCTTCTTAGCTCTGATTTGGTCATGCTCTAGCTGCCAAAACAACAAACCAAAGTCTCCTATAATAAAACTCAAGTTTGGATTATGAATGGCACCCTTAAACAATACAATCCTCAATTAATCAAATTCTTAATTACAATTTACACTAAATGACAAATGGAACCACTAATCCAACGATTGGGGTTTTCTTTTTGGCCATGAACGTTTGGGTCAGATTCACAACAACATTAAAACATAACTTTTAACGGATGAAGTTATAAATCGTCCTCCATTACCAGTACAACTTTTGAATGGAAAAGTTATTAACTGTCTCCGACTACTACTAGGGCCTGATACATACAAAGTTGCGAATTTTCTACCATTACAACTTTTTATGGACAAAGTTACAAACATTTGATATAATATTGTTCATAATTTTTTTTCACTCATTTTCATAACTCAAATAATTTTTTAATATAAATATTTCTAACTTACAAGAGTTTACTTGACCCTATACTTTCCTTATTTAATAAGAAATAAAGATTCTACAAATAATTTCTTTTTTAATAAAACAATCACCTATCATGTTTTGATACTAATTATAACTTAAAAATAAGAAATTACTAATAAAATAAGAAACACAAAATAATTATTAAAATAAAACTTTGGATCTAACTCAACATTATCAACCTTATCAAGTAATCTTCAAATTAAAAATTTCAGTCGAACCCAACCATTACCCATATGTTATGCTTGTGCCGAACCCAAAACAGAGTCCAAGGAACCAAGTCAGTGAAGTGAGTCGTACGCTATGCTAATGCAATGTGGCTAAACATGACATCATCATCTTTCACTTAATTTGCACCGTCGATCATAAATGTACCTCGAAATCAGCACCGCACGATTCCCTATACTATGGAAGGGACCCAAGACATAACTCTGCGCTGCAGCAGAACAGAACAGTTCTCCAAGTACTTCCGAAATGACGCATACGCCCCTGACAGTGACGGTGGCAAGTGGGAAAGGGTGTTTTCGTCATTCCAGCACACACACGGTCCGGTCAAAACACCAAAGTGTGATCAGGTTTTGAGTTCTGACACCTTTCATTTTTCATTTTTATTTGTTAATTTTCTCTGACTTTTAGTTTACTTTGTCATTTGACAGCAAAACTACGAAGCGTGCAGTTCGGGTCTAATAATTCTGTTCGGTGGTTCCACGAATGTCTCTCCAATTTGACTTTGCGGTGTGAACTTTTGACCAATTTTTTTTTAAATCTTGTTACATATAAAGATATTATTTTATTATTAAAGAAGTATTTAGTATTTTTAATAATTTTTTTAATTTTTATATAATTTATTTTAATAATTAATATTTTTTATTTTAATTCTTTAACATGTCTCCTCAACTAATACTTTCTTGTTTTGATAACTTGAGTACTTGACGATGTCTTTATACCGTATTCATATACCTTGAAAATAGTGAAAATTTATTAATGAATTTGTTTTATAAATTTTATATTTCAGTTTTCTATAACTCTTTCTTCTTCTTTTTCAACCAAAAAAAAAAACGTAACCTATTTTAAAAGTCGAAACGCCAATCTCAATGTAATATAACGAAACGAAGACTTTCTCGAGACCTTTGAGGGTTCTAATTAAAAATGGCTCTAAACACATTATGTTTTGGTATTTCTCTATCTTCTTTTCTGAAAGTAGAAAGGCACATACTTACAAAATCGATGAGCAGCAAAAGCCCAAAAGAAAAAAAAAAAAAAAAAAAAAGAGAAGGGAGGGGGGGGGGGGGGAAGACGAAAACAAATTGACCTATAAACTCACCCTTTTCCTACAACATGAACTGACCATAAAAGTATTATTAGCTTACTTCTCTATCTGCTTGGTTGATACATATTTATTTCATAAATTTTACCCAATCCACTCTCGAAATCTGCTGCTTTATTTATGTCGAGTTTTGTGATGAACGTAATTTATGGAGGTGTGGATTGTGGAAGAATAATCATGATAAGATTAATTTAAAACGTAGCTTTAACGGTGAAATGATCAAAATGACCACCCCCAGCCAGCCAGCTGACCACCTACTTACATCCTTCTCTTTGATGGTTGCTCTGTCCAAGCCAATGCATAAGTTTCAAGTTTTCAACCGTATTAACTGCGGTGAGTTTCAGGGGACAGGCTTTAACTACAAGTTTTGATTTCAATCTTTTTTTGGTACAAGTTTTGATTTGATTTCAATTCAAGTCTGTTTAACGTGCACAAAACAACAAATCCACCCATCAAATCCTTTGCTTTCTTTGTCTCTCTGTTCCTCACCGTCAAAAAGAAACTTATGTCTAAAAGTTTTTCTTTTAATAATAACAATTTAGATTAATTATTCAATTTAAAATCATTTACGAGATTAATTATTTTTTCAATATTTATGCATTTAAAAAAATTTAAATTGTGATTTCAAAGGAAAAAGAAATTAGGTCAATCTAGGGTTGGCGGAGTGGAGAGCATCAGATAACGAAAATGATGTTTCAAAGGAGGCCACACCACACGGTGGTCATGGACATGGACAAGGAATTGATGGTGGGGTTTCTAAGGAACGAGCTACGTCCATATGGTCCACTACCCTACCTATGAGCTGAACCCATTTTATTCATTTGTCATTAAAAAAAATTCAACAATTATAATTGTTTAAAAATACATAAACAGCATTAATAAAGAATTAAAAAAATTCTAAGAAAGACATGTTAACAATTAACCAGATATATATGTTTCTTTTTATGCTTACGTACCTTGAGCTGTGCCAAGGCTAGAGGAGTCTCTGTGAGGAACTTGACAGCGAGAGTCATTATGGTAGAGGTGGTTTCATAGCCGGCGACGAGCAAAGCCAACATAAAATCCACTATTTGCTCGTCAGAAGAGTGGTCGCCGGAGGCTAACAGTGCCCCCAGCATGTCATTTTTTTTCTCTCCCGTTTCATTCTCTTTTCTCCTCTGCCTCACTATCAACGTTAGTGCCTCTGCCACCTTCGTTCTTGCCTACATAATCAAACATTCCCTTTAATTAATTACCACTTAATTAATTTGATGTCATGTCAATTAAAACCATAATATAATATTAATACATGCAAAGAATAACAGATGAGAGATAAAACAAAAAAACAAAAGTGCATGCACCTTGATGGCTCTGCGGTAGGTGGTAGAGAACAGAGGTAAGGGGAGGGTGAAGAATCCTTCAATCACAAGAACGTACTCTTTCCTTAGACTCTCAGTCCACTCACCTGGATCAAAGCTCATCAGCTGCTTCACTGTCAACTCAAATGTTATCTACGAGTAACCCAAAACATAACAAAAATATTGTTAACACAAACATCCATAATAATCATCATTACATAACAATTATAAAATTAGAAGAAAAAAAATAATAGTAGCATTAGAAAAGGAAATGAAAGGTTTTTTTTTTTTAACATTTTTGGGATTAAGAGTGAGAGGTTGAATATTATAACATGTCACATATACAGCATTCATACATGTGCATGCTAACCCTACATGATGATGCCCTATATTTATATAGGAAAAATTATTATTATTCTTTGCAGCCGTAAAACCTTTTAGTTAACGTGGGGACTTGTATGCAAGGAATTGTACACATTACACTGAACCATGGAATCTGAGTCACCAACCCCATTTCCATCACGTAAAACAAACTCACATGCTAACATTAATTAATCGAACAAACCTGCCCAAAATTGAATAAAATAAAATGAAAATAAAAAAGATACAGAACAGAAGCTATTAAACTTTCAAGTGCTAGTTAGACAAACAGTTGCTAATGAACTTTGAACTAAATAAAGTAACAAACAAACAAAATTCAGATAAAATTGAGAGGCGCAAAAAACTGGTCCACCATCTCCCATGCCCCTCCCCAGTATGATTCATGATATGATGATGGCAAGTGAGCTCGACTCGAGCGATCCATAGCCAAATTGACTCAGTGATTTGATTTTGGGAAAGTTGAGCAAGTTTAGTTTGATTTTGCATTTTATTTAAGAAAACTGTGTGCTTAAGAGAAAGGGCCTAACCTTCTTGGCCTCCTCCATGAGAAAAACCCTGTCAGTCCAGGAATCCAAGTTGAGCCGGATGAGCCGGTCTATGTCAACCAGGAGATGATCCTTGATGATGGAGGAGTTTGCGAAGCTCATGGTGAGGGAGTGCATTCTCTTGTGGAGGGCACCCTTCATGAGCAGCAGAGAGTGCTTCCCCAGCAGGTTCGATATCGAACCGGGGTAGCTACAATCGAACAGCTTCCCTTCGTTCAGCAGAATGAACCGGTTCGTCTCCGGATCGGCCGAGAACACAGTTGGTTCGCCGAAAACATGGGTGGTGAAGATTGGACCGTACCGGTTCACCCGCTGGTCTATGAAAGGCTCTGGGTTGTCGCTCTTGTAGGCAGAGATGAGCTGCAGGGTCTCGCCGACAAAGGGAAGCCCTAGGCTCCCCGGCGGCAGCCTCAGCCGCCGGTACCGGGAACTCCGGAGGAGGAAGAGAAAGACGGCGAAGAGGATAGTAAAGAAGAGTAGTGTAAAAGAAGCCATGGAATGCGAGAAAGAGAAAGCCGCAATAACTAGTATATATACCTGTATAGTGTATGTATATATATGAATATTTTGTTGATGGTATGTATTATTATATACATAGATAGAGAGAGAGGGGGTGGGGGAGGGGGGGTGCGTGGAGAAAAGAAGCTTACTGTTTGAAAGAGAGGTGGTGATGGTTTCAAGGAAGGGGCATTAATGGAGGGGGGGAAGCACACGGGGGGGTATCTGCTGAGAATCTAAAAAGAAGAGAAGGATATGAGGGAAGAAATAAATGTGGGATATTTTGGTATCTGACGCAGTGACGCCTTTTCTTCTCTTGTTTAACTTTCTTTCTCTTTCTGTCTCTGAGGATAAGACTTTAGTGGGAAAGTATGGGAAGTAATTTTTTTTTTTCTTTCCTTCGTCTTTTTTAATGAAAAATACTATATAAACAAAAAGAATAATATGGAATTACGTATATATTACTTATGAGTTATGTTCCGTTAATTGGTATAAAATTATTTTTATAACAGAATTAAATTTTAAAAAATAATACATATATATAATTTTTTTCATATATTTTTATTTATTTAAGTTTTTTAATATTAAAAATAAAATAAAAAATAAAATATATATAATATAAAAATTATATTATGTGTATGTATCATTAATCTTAAATTTATGTATACCCTACCAAACAAATTAGAAAAAGTAACTCAATTACTTTTTAGCTGCAAAACAGCAAAAGTACTTTTGAGCTTCAAAATTAATGATATGTTTATTTTAACTTTATTCCGACAAATTTGATGTGGTATAACGTTCAAGGTTACTTTTATAAGAAGTAAAAAAAATTGTTTTTCACAAACGCCCCTTGGTATTATACAATAACTAAAACTAACAGGCTCTAGAATTATCAAAGCAAACACAAATAATATTGACGTGATTTTATAAAAATTTCAAAATTGAATTTATTAGTGTACAAATGATGAATGGATTTTTATATTTAGAAATTTTAATTTTTTTTTCTAGGAATTTAATTTTATATGTCACTTTTCAGATATTTCTTTTTTTAAAATATGCATTATTTCAAAAATTACATTATTTGATAGGAATGTTACAAATTTTTA
This sequence comes from Styphnolobium japonicum, assembly GCA_023212625.1. Classification (NCBI taxonomy): domain Eukaryota; kingdom Viridiplantae; phylum Streptophyta; class Magnoliopsida; order Fabales; family Fabaceae; genus Styphnolobium; species Styphnolobium japonicum. The sequence goes on from JALBWW010000006.1 coordinate 6,814,593, forward strand.
TAACTTAATTTTTTATCTTAAATTTAAATAAAGGTTAAAAAATAACATAACTTGAACTATAACTTACAATTTTTTTGTCAAAAAATTGTAAATTCCTCATTGTGGGAGAGAAAATGCTCTCCCAGATTAAAGAACACGCCTTTGTTTAGAATAATTGAAGAGTAACATTAAAGAGAATGACATAATATATTCATTAGAGAAGATGGAGAATTATTTAATTTCTACTAAAAAGCAACATTTTATTGCCCATAACTTTCTAACACGTTAGATCTACTATGATCCATATAATAGGAGTCATAGGAGTCAATATTTATGGGCATTTTCTTGGAGACTATGATGCAAGCTGCGAAGTACAAACCACACATGTGCTCTCAAACTTAATTCAGAGACTATACTTGATGGAAGCCCCTAATAGGCGTGTTGCTCTCTTTTGTTTGTGATGCTATAAACCACTAGCATACTACCGAAAGAGGATGAGAGAGGGAAAAGTATGCAGCCACATACTGCCATTTCTACTCTCTTACTTTTGTCTGCCGATTATTTCAAGTGATTCACATGTGCATTGTTTTGGCCCACAGAATAGAAAACATAGAATTGCAAAATTTAACAACAAATTGATAGGAATTTAAATTTGAACGAGAAGTAGGTGAAAGAATGGACAAAATAAAAAATATATAAGTAGAATGATTCATGAATTTAATAATTTAAGGTTTTGGACTAAAATATATTATAACATATTTGAGCCCTAATTTCATTAATTCTTGAAGTTGAGTTGTAAATTTTTTTATTATAAATTCTTTAATTTTAGTGTAGTTAATATACATTCAATCCAATCAACAAAATAATTTTGACGAGATGCACACAAGGTGACATGAACACTACTTATAACACAATTAAGAAGAGAATAAAAAAAAGTTAATTGTTTTCGTTGTTTATTAAAAAAAAATAGGAAATGTATAAATTGCTTCGCAATCAAATAGTGCATTCGATCCTATTAATTCAACAACTCTTATTGATAATTAATTGTCTTCTTAGAATAGTTTTAACTAATTTTTTTCCTTATTGGGTGGAGGTAACCATGACTTGCATGAAAGCCTAAAATTCATCAAGATCCTTTTTCAACATATAAGTGTTGGAGGTTGAAGCTTATTATTTGCTCTGTTAATTAGCTACTTGCTCTACGGGTAAAATTAGAATGAATGGGAGAGTATATTATTGTTAAATCAAACATCAAATATTGTAGATAAAATCCCATTAATTATACCTGCTAATTGCCACTCCTTATTCCAAATGTTTGCTATCCCTATTAAACGAAACAGGAAAAAGCTGGTTTCCATTCATGATTGTTTTGGTATTTGCCAGAAGTGACTTGAAAATCACTAAACATTCCCTTTCGTAGTTAGCCACACTTTATAAACTACTATAACATTAATTTAAAAATAAAAAAAGAGTTCGCGAACACTAATCTGAGCCAACATGGGCAGTGAGCTCCCACAAATGAAGCTTCTGAGAAGATAACCCAAGCAAGATTAGCACTGACCCACGTGTAAGAGAGTATAAAGAAGTGCACAATGGCATTTACAGGTTTGGATGGATTTCACATAGGAGGTGATCATGACATGTTACTTCGACCACATGGTCCCCATGAAGGGACATGAAGCCCTCAACCCACTAGACAAACCCATGTAAATTATCATCCCTAACACGCAACCCACATCTACTTTTTACATATGGGAATATAAGAAGCTTTTTGATTGATTACATTAGATAGTAAGAATCCCATTATGTGTGAGATGGGTTTGTCGCTTCTCTCACCTCAATTTTTTTTTTTTTTGTCAAATGGTGTGAGATATATAACATTATTAGTTTTATTTTTTTAATATGTTTTATTAAAAATAAAATCTAATCTCAAATTAAATTTGTATATATACTAAACAAATACAATACCACTAACACCTTTGCTTCTCCCACTTTCAGGCTTTACAAGAAACCTTATCACACCAACATCAAACATTCTTTTCTTTTTGAGTCTAACATTCAACATTCTTGACTCGCATTATTGGTATTAAAAATGTATAAAAATATTCTCAAGAGAATATTGGTTATTTTAATTTAATGAAAGAAGAACCTTATTGGCATAATCCACTATACTGTATTATATAGTAATTAATAAAGCACTAATAACAATTTGTAGATGCAAGTTGCAATATTAGATATGGGTAAGCACTAGCAATATAGGTAGGTTTGTGGTTTAGAGACAGATTTAAACCCAGGATTTGCGGGATTTGGACAAAATCCCCATTTGTTTTATGAGTTCCGGACGATGGGTTACGATGTTCTCTCACATCGATGCTGCCGGCATATAGGAATCCGGGTCATTGGGTTGGTACTTGGTAGTGTTGCTTTGATCACTGTGTCTTCATTAATATTGCCTCGTTTATACGTATTTTAGTTAGAAGGATTTTATTTTATTATTTTATTTTATTTATGTAAATTATGATATTTTCTTATTCAGAATGTAAGTGCCTAATCTCACAGAATACGATAATGTACATGAAGTAAAAATCTCTCCTAATTATGTTTTTTTATACATATCACTTTAAGAATTGAATTCGAAACAAAATACTTATAATGACCAAATATCTTTTACTCAAATTAATGCAAAATTGATAGTCAAAAAGGATTTGAATATTTAAAGTACGAGCTGTATTTAAAGAAGAATAATTATAATTGGTAATTATTAATGAAAAAATTAAGACATTTGATGTTTGCATATCTATAATTTGATATTTAAGTATTTATATTTTATAAAATTTTAAATTATTAAAAATATTATCAATAGTTATCAGTTTTATACTTTATTTTTTAAAATATACTCTTACTTTAAATTATTTAAATTCTAATTGAAAAGTGACTAAACTAGGTTGATACAGTGCATTAATTTGACGATATATAATTACATAATTTTTTTTTGGCCGTGTATTTATTTTGTTGCTTCAATCGTGGACCAAATTATTGAGATTTATATAATATATTTTAAGTAGACAGAACTTGAAAAAGAAAAACTGAAAGGGAGGGCAAGAAGGTATGGAGGTTTACGCAATAATTGTATATTAGACCTATATAAACACACTTAAGTGTATATGTGCACATCACTCTTTAAAGCATGGTAATCAAACTTGAGTTTTTACTCGTAAAATTCAGACGATGTTATGAGCTCGTTCTACAAATTGAGCCCACTTGCTTCAAAAATTGACCCTTGTAAAATCGCTTGAAATCAATAAACTCGTTGAACTATTGAGTTTAAGATCAATTTTGTGAGCTTGAATTCTTTTTCTCATTGAACTCTCGAGTTTAAGATCAATTTTGTGAGTTTGAATTATATTAAGAAAAAGACCAAAACTAACCTTTTTTCTTAACACAACACTCAACAGCTTGTAGTTGCTTCTTAGGGATCGAAACTGACAACAGACTCTATCGTTGATCGCTTAGTTCGAAGCTTATTCTTCCTCCTTCTAAGTTGAAATTGGCCCTGTTCATGGTCTCTGTTCTTGGTCTTCTAGTTCAAGTGCTCGTTTAGGTATGTCGAACTTCAATTAAACGGTCATTCTTCTTTGTTTTCTTGGTCCGTTCAGGTTCAGCCATAACTCCTCGTGTGATCGCGTCTTCCTCTGTTCAGTGCACGTTTGGTTCTTGTGTACCAACCTCGAGGTTCTTCCTTAAAAATTTGAAACTATTGCCTTCCTATGATTTTTCTTTCTTTGCATCTGCTTGTCTTACGTTATGTGCATTTGGCTTACAACTTATAAGGGGATTTTGTTTTTTTTATTATGTTGTTATTACATAATGATTGATTTAGGTGCCACAAGCAACAAAGTTGTTATTGTATTTGTACTATCATACCTTATTACTTTTGTCATTATGGAATTGAAATGTTGATTGTGGTCATTTTGTTTAGGTTTATGATATTTTTTTAATATTATTATTAAAATAAATAAACTCTTACGAGTATAGTTTGCAAAACTTCTACGAGTTTAAATAAATCCACAAATTTGACAACCATGCTCTAAAACACATACTAATTACACATGTTTTGCAATGTTTTTTTGGGTGTACAAGAGAGAAAACAAGAAAGAAAGTAGCACGATTATTGCCTATGAAAAATAAACACCAACTCTATCAGTTAAAAATTGTAGCATAATAGAGTCACGTGAATCAATGAACGCAATATCATGAAAACTCACACATTTAATTTTTTATATTAATTTTAGAATTTAATTTTGATTCACTGTTAGTGTAAAGTTTATTTATACTGTTATTCAATTATGTACTAATACATCATTAAAAGAGTTAGGCTTTTTAAGTAGTTATGGTGATAGTCAAACTATTTTAATGATTTGACAATACATGATTAGATACTAATGTAAATTTTTTTTATACTAATCATGGATCAAAATTAAACTCTTAATCTTATATATTCTTCCACATCAAGAATTATAATTATATAAATATACTTTGTTATTTAGTTATGCTAAAAAAAACTTATAAGAATAACATGTAAAATACAAGAGATTTTTAAAAGTAGGGTGAATTCTTTTAAGAATTTTCACTTTCTCTCTTTATGCAAGTAAAGGAAGGATTTCCAATGAAAAAAGTAAGAACTTTTTTACTTTTCCTTCTAGTTTTATAAATTAGGATAAAATAAAAAATAGCAAATTTCAATCCATACAAGTTCCCATCAGGTATTGAGCAGTGCAGTACAGAGAATCTCGTCCACGTGTGAGGTGATATTGCTTGGCTGTAGAGCAATTGACAAACGATGAATTGAAATGAAATATTCATATCATTCATGTCAATATTCTAAGGTCCCATATCAATTATGCGCTCTTGGGCACCACCACATAATGACCAAATCTACACCATATATATAATAACTAGACACAGAAGAGAGAGATATATATTAGATATAATGAACTGAGTGGAATCACATGCATTTATATAATAATAATATAGACCACCATTCCCACTTCATTGTTATAAAAATCATATAAAGAAAAAAATAATAAAACAACATTTTTTCTCTCAATTCCTGTATATTCAAACGGTACGGTCCGTGCACTGTACTAAGTACTACTAATCCCAATTTTTATGTGTACAAATTAAATGAAAGTTCATTGGCGACTTTTAAAATAAATTTTCGTATATGACTACATCTCCTAAAAATACTATATAAGTTTTTCATAATAAATTGTAATTCTTCATATGTTTATAACCGCGAAAGGAAAATTATAATTTATCATATGTTATAAAAAAATTTATTTTAATAAATTTTTTAAATATGCCCATTTTTTTAAAAGTACAGAAATGAGACAAAAGTCAAAAAGTAAAAAAAATAACTGCACGCACGCGCGGGGCGTACACACTCACACACACACACACATATATATTTGATTTGGTTTAAATTATCTGATCTGAAGTCTGCACCTTCTAACTATAAATTAAACCTTAAAATATAGAAATTGCATTAGGATTTTATGTGCATTTGTCGACAGTTTTCTATATATATATATATATATATTTCCCGGCTAATATTTTTTCTTTTATCTTAAAAGATATGATTGTGAAAAGAAGGAGAAATTAAATTGTCTACAAGGACATGTACTTTTCGAAAATTTATGAACTTGTTTCGCTTGACAGGTTGCCGAGAAAACAATGTGTGAGGTCCTCAATATTGTTATTTTTCTTTTCAATCGGTGGCACCACAAGCCAGCGACCAAACTGAATGTTATTACATTTGCGATGCCTATATGTCTCCCGTTTAAAGCTGAGAAGGACCACGCAATCTTATCAAAATCTCACATCTTATTTAGTTTCTCTGTCTAAGGGACGAAACAATATTCAGTGATCAAATTCAAGTTGCATCTACAAATCTTATACTGATCAAGAGGAGTGATACACATGTTTTAATCTGTACCCCCCCTTCATCCTCTTCAATTTTTCTATGAACAAAGATTAAAAGAATTAAAAAAATAACTTGCTAAATAAGATACTCCACTAACTTCTATACGGCAAAGATGATATCCTGTTTATAAATGGCATGGTTTATATTGACTTGAGATAAACTTCGAAATTGATGAATTTTTCATTTGTATATGATAAATTTAAAATTTTGGCTAATAATTACACACACACACACACATGCAGATAAAGTTTACATTATATATTAAATAAATAAAATACGTAAATGAGATTATGTCACAAAATTTGATACAGAACTATGATACAAAATAATGTTTTAAAAGCACACATGTGTATATTTTGTTAAAATATGCATATATGCTAATAAGAAATTTTTTAAAAATAAGATACCACTTTTAAAATTATAAGGTGACAAAATAAAAAATAAGCTAAATTGCTGTGAATAGACTATAATTTGTTTACTAGACATATCTGTTTTTTATAATAAGAAAGGTGCACCTGAAGTGATCATGGCTTATAACTCAGTATCCACCTTTATATAAAATTAAAAATTAAAATTTTTACTATTGGATAAAATAATATATATTTTGTAAATCACCCTTTTATTCGACCTATTATCCAATAAGATATGGGTAATGCTAGAGATACAAGTTATACAGAAAAAATAGTGCATTAATCTAAATTTATGTAAAATATTAATATAATCTTGAATGAATATAAAAGTAAACGTAAAACATTATTTGCTTATTTATATATACTTGTTACTTATTTATTATTAGGCAGATTAAATTTTAATAAATAAATCACAAACACACATAAAATGTGTGTTCTTTTTGAAAAATATGAACTCACAAAATGTTATGGATTTGGTGAATTATTTCAAGATAATAAAAATCTGAAGGAAATCATTCACTCACCGAAAGGTGTTTCTTTTGGAGGGGCCCTCTAAGTAACTATACAAAGTTACAATTCAACTGAGTTGCTTTTACTAGCCCGTTCTTAATCGGGGACTATTTTATGCAGAAGTGTGAGATTTTTGTTATTTAGAAAATATAAATTTAAATTTTATATCCAATTTTTATAATTAAAAATAATAGTCAAATTTATGCGTTTTAAAAATTATTAAAAATGATATTAATTTCAATTGTTTAAAAAATATTATGAAAAAAATATATGCAATAAAAAAGTGTTGACCAAAGAATAAATAATCACAAATATTTTAACATATTCTTAAAATAATACTTTCAAAATCATATAAATTATAGCACATAAAAATTATTACTAAATATAAATAATTAAATTTACATAAAAAATAATTTGAACACTTGTTTGTATAAACTAAAGTATCTCCTCGCTTAGAATGTAATAAATTAATCTTATAAAATACGGTTATATGTGTGAAGCAGAAACTTCTCATAATTGTATTTTCTTCATACACACGATTTCAATAATTGAATCTGAAATAAAATATTTAAAGTGACCAAACCTCTTTTACTTAAATTTACCTAAGTTGGCATAATATAAATTATTTACTAAAATAAAATCGTCAAACAATTAGTACAAGTTGCGTTGTGTGTGGCTTTCGGCAATAAGGTATGAAAAGGAAAATAAATATTTATAAAAAATATATGAAGTATGTGTATAATTTAAATTAATAGAGAAAACTTACAATTGGATTAGGTATTATTTAGCAATGAAAGTAAAGGTGGACAATGGGTTGAGTCAATCTATCCACATAATTTGATCCAAACCAATTAATAAATGATGTGTTAGATGGATTCAAGAGTTGAGTTAAGTCTAAAATAACTCAATTCATGAGGATTGAATCGGTCTACAGATTGAGACTTTCCTAACTCGTATAAAACCAACTTAACTCATTTAGATTTTTAAAAACATAAAATTTACAATTATGTATAATTAGAATTAAGATTTATTGAAATATGATAGTATTTTAACCACAGCAGTCAAGTTCACCTCCAAAAATGTATTTTGTCATTCTAAATATTTTTTTCATTATTCTAGGCCATATGAAATCATATAATTTTAAGAGATTCTTGTGATACATTTTTTTTATTAAGGTATTGATATGTTTAATAATTAATGAGTAATATTTAACATTATTTTAAGTTGTAATTATTTTATTTTTGCTAAACTTAAGTATCTTTTTATGATAATCTTTTTTAAATCCAAATTCAATTCACAAATTAAATCTAACACAACTTACACATGAACGGTCAGTTGGTTTAAGACGGAAATTTTTTCTTAAATCCAATCAGTACATTTATAAGTAATTAGGTGTAAAAATATTCCGAATTAACCTAACCAAACTCATGACTATCCCAAAAAAAATTTAAAGTAAGTACAATTTTTTGCAACAAAACTTTTTTAATACGCACGGCCGGACTCCACTATTTATCCAAAAATGAAAGTATATGAATGAGTTCACTAGACAATCACCTCACAAAGTCAACTTAAAGTAGTCAGTGGTCAGCTACGAGACACGAGGTCTGCTCTACGCGTGTCCTCGATCAGATTTCACACTTTCCAATGTCTGACCACGATACAGTCCGCACGAATGGGTATGTCAGTGCTTGCACGTGTGCTCCTCAAAATTTTCATTTTTCTGGTCTTTCTTTTATATTTTTTTTAGGGTAAGGGCCGTGGGACTTGTTGTTTATGACTGTATATTTATGAAGAATTATTTTTTTTTAGAGTAGAATAAATTATTAAATATTTATTAATTATTATTTATATTTAATAAATTTTTAAATATTTATTATAAAAATAATAAATAATTAATAATTCATCTAAATACGAAAGTAGAGTAACAACCCCTTATTTATGTGTCTACGAGGTTATAAAGTAGTTCACATGCAATCATCTCAGCCGCTGCACCACATTTGGCTAGTTCCCAAATTGGTTCTGGTTATGTGTTTCTGCTATAAATTATTCGTTGGTTTTTGACGTTTTCCTGCTCTTGCTTGCTTCCCCAATATATCAGCTTCTTCCTACTCTATTTCTCTCGCTATTTCAGACGCATTTCAACCTTGAGTCATCTCTCTGCCTCTGTACGTAATAAATTGTGAGTTTCAACTTCAAACCCTGCTTTTACTTTCATTCAGATAGAACTGCATATTGCTCATCTTGTTTTATATATCTTGGTTATTCTATCAGTATTGGTTTTTTTTTTTTTTTCATTTTTCTTGCAAGCATTTCTCTATAAACTCATATTTCACGTTTGTAGTTGTATATTTGTTTATGATACACATTATAGAACTAGAATGTCAAACGAATTTATATTATAAATTTTGTTTTAGATTCTGAAAATACACAATATATCAATCAATGACTTGTTTAGATTTTTTTTAATCGTTGTCTCGTAAATCTCATGAAGTATGTATTTTTTTTAATATTAATTAGAGGTATTCTTATATTATTCTTTAAGTATAAGATTATTTTTTTTGAATAAAAAAAATTATAATAAAACTCTTCTAACAATAGCAATTTCAAAGAAAAATGTGATCCCCTTTTTTCTACAATAAGTTTTGATCGAAAATGTGGTAGGCCTCTTGCATTATTTTTTTGACAAAACGATTTGGTCATCGTATGGATGAGTTTTTCTTTAAGAAATATTTTTTTTAAAAGTACTTTTTATATTTTTTAACATATTTAAATAAACTTTTTTTAAAAAAAGCCGAAGCACTAAAAAAAAACTCAAATAGTACTTCTTTTAGTAAAATTTTTGAGCTTCTAATTTTTTTTTTTTGAAATATGAAGAAGTTGTTTGAAGAGATTTTTAGACAAAAATATTTTTGACTAATTTTAAAAATAACATTCATTATTGTTTATTTTTTAAATCCTACTAATATCTTATTTTTTTATACGTTTATTTTTTCTTTATTGCTGCAAGGTTAGACTCCTCATCTCATTATCTTCTTTTTTCTTTCGTCATATATGTTCATTATCTCTTGTGGAATTCTCAAACATGTTTTATAATATGTGATAAAAAAACAAATTCAAAACTCTCAAGATATTTGTGGGTATTAAAATTAAATGTAAGGAAGTTAATGTAATTTTTTGAACAATTAAGAATGTGAAAGCCAATATTTGAATAATTATGTAATAATTTGATTCAAAAGTATAGTTTAAAACTTATACAAAGTACTAATATAGATGAGATTGTAACATTGTTCTTATACATGTTTGGGCACTTAACTTCTGCATAATTTTAAAGTAATTTTATCATTAAAAAGATATTTTTATATTTTTAAATCTAAATAATATTAAAATAAAAAAATACTTTTTAATATTACATCCAAATATAAAATAAATTTTCTTTTTAGAAAATATTTTTTTTGAAAAATGATAAGAAAAGTATTTTTTAAAAAACTCATCTAAATGAGTCGTTAATAATTTACCATGTGACACATGACAGTCCATCAATTCTAGGCATGCACGTACCTCTTTTTAGTTTTTGCTAAACCTATCTTTTCCTTGTTAAAGATAGAATATATTATATTGTTTGTAGTTCCTACAGAAGACTTTTAGGTATCGGTTGGAACAGGAGAAAACAAAAAAAAAAATGAGAAGAAAATGGAGAGAAAAAACAAACTTCCTTTGTTTGGATTAAAAAAGAAAATGAGAGAAATAAAAAACAAGAGAGAAAAAAAATAGGTGGAATCAGTAAAAAGTTTTCTTCTCACAAATGGAGAGAAAACTTAAACAAAAGATAAAATATTTCAATAAAATTATAAAATTACCCTTGCCCATTTATAGAATATTTATATCAACTTTACCCACAATTATAATTTTGTAATTTCATCAAAGGAAACTCTTTCTTCTCACTTTTCTCCACAACCAAACAACAACAAACACTTTTTCTTCTATTTTCTTTCCTCTTAATTTTCTAATTCAAACAACATAGGACATAAAACATTCTTTCTTAATTTTTTTCTTCTCATTTTTTCTTCTCAATACAAACAAAGAAAGAGTTTAAAATACCTTTAGTAGGATTCTTACACTTTAGATTTTGATGGTTGAAATTAACAATTTACTCAACATCTTTGGGTTTTTTGAGCTAATATGGGCTCCACGTCATGAAAAGAAATAAATGTTGCTGAGAAAATGATCAAGAGTAAGAGATTCTAGGAAAAAATAAAGATTTTTTCCCCACTACTTTTGACTTCTTTATCACTTTACCGAATGATATCTTTTCAAAAACCTTGCATGTCTCTGAACATTAAATAATTTAGACCAAATATTTATTTTAATTTTTTAAAATATATGTAATATTAATTTAATTTTTTTATTTATTAATGTTATTAATTTTTTCTTTTAAAGATTAATTTAGTGATAAAATTATATCGTATGTAAAAATTAATTTAATGTCATATATATTTTAAAAGATTAATTTAATATATTTATAAATACAAAACTAATATAATATCACATATATTTTTTATAAACCAAAATAAATATTTATTCAAATAATTTAAGCTAGTGTCAAGGAAATTGGGTATTTAAAGTGCTCATTTAAATACCAACAATTATTTGGAGACTTTCTGAAGTAGAGCTAATTAATTCTATTACTTTGATTGACACTTCCGGCCAAATTCCTATTAAATCTTTTAGGTATGGTTGGATTGGGGTGTTCATGGTCAGGTTGGGTCAGGTTTGACTTAACTTGAAATTTTGATCAAGCCAAAATTTGGGGCCTAGACCCGACCTTAGATTAGAACAAACTCAGTCATGATCAGACCTAAGATTGATCGAGCATGGACTAACCAAGATTTGGGCAGCTTGAAGTTTGACAAAATTTAGACGGTAATGTAATTATATGTATGATACATTATATTATGTTTAGATATATTTGAAGGCATACATTATATGTTAATAGTTCTATTACTATCAAGCTTTTAATAAATTGATAATTAAATATATGTTAAATTAGTTTTGTAAGTCCTTATACTAATTAGGGATCTTCGATTATTCTTCTGTTTTAAAAGTTTGTAGTTAGGTCCTTATAATTTCAAAAAATTTTAATTAGGTTTTTGTCATAAGGATGTTGTTATAAATTACTAACGGTAACTTAAATTTAGGAACTTAATTATAAAATTTTGAAACTATAGGGACCTAAAAAGTTTGTAATTGGCCCCCTATTGTTTCAAAATTTTGTAATTAAGTATATGAATCTAGCTTACTGTTAAAACATCGTGATAAGCTTCTAACGACAGTGATCTAATTATATTTTAAAAAAAGAAATTATTGGAACCCAATTACAAACTTTTAAAATATAAAAACTTAATTAAAAATCCCCAAATGGTACAATTACCTACCAAATAATTTAACCTTACATATATGTATTTAAAAGTAATGTTTAATATACGTATTTTAAATTCTCATAGTCAAGAGATATATGTATTTATATAGCCTAGACCGGATCAAGTTTCCCAAAGAGTGACTCGGTCATAACTTAAAAAATATATTAAGTCAAAGTCATTTGACATGATTCTAACTCGATTTATTTTTATTGAAATCGTGTTTCTAATAATTTGGGTCTGACCGAGTCTAGTGAGACGTTGCTTTGGCCTCGTTTAGATAGGTTTATATGCAATTTATTTGTACTCATCTATTACAATAAATGCTTATGAAGTAGTTTTATTTTGTTTGAATGAGTTTATTAAAATAATTTATGAAACTCCTATAAGTTGTTTTGAGTTTATTTTCATAAGTTAAAAATTTAAACTTATGAAAATAAGCTTTTGTGAAAGTTAAAATTACCTTATGTAATAGCTAGTTGTTTTTATAATATTTTTTTAAAAAAATTAACCTTAAGGGATCGACACAATTCATAGCATATCCCTCAAATACTTGATATTTATTCTAAAGAGTTTATGAAAAACTCTTTTCAAAGTGTTTATCTAAACTCTATTTACTTATTTTAAATAGCACTTATGACAATAGAGCTTATTAAATAAACTATACTCTAATAAATATCTATATAAATTATTTATCCAAGACTTTGTCTTGAATTATTCGTGTTCAATTCAACAAAATCTCCCTAGCTCTAATTTCCTATTCTGTCCTTAATGCCTAATCCTTAACATTACAAGCACGGAGACTTTCTTCTCCCACTCTAATCATTCTTTAATCGACTCTATATTATTCTTAAGCTCGAACCAATCAAGTTGGTTCTCAATTTCCCCTTTCAATTTTTCTCCCATTCTCGATAGCAAGTGATTGAAAGTTGATAAAGCAAAAGTCCAACGTGGTTACAGTTTTACTAGTCATCTTCTGACTTGCAGAGTGCCAAAAGAAATGGGGAGACAAAAGCTACTAAATTGTACTGTTAGGTTCACAAGGAATCATCCATGGTCGGCATTCCCTTTCCCCTTCACCCCTTTCCCTAAATTCTCATGTATCATAATCATATGATGATGCCATTTAGGTCATATCCAATAATACTAACATACTTTACAGATGACTTTGTCTAGCAGTACCTTTTTTCTTTTTTATTCTTTTGTTTTTGTTAATTAAAATTTTTTATAACTAAATACATGATTGAATTAACTTATTTAGCACTAAAAATTTTTTAGCTAAAAATGTTCTATTAATTTTTAAAAAAATATTATTTTTAAAAAAATTAAAATAGATTTATCCAAACAGGTAGGAAGATAGTTGCAACTAAGCTTAGAAGTATGGAAAAATTAATCAACTCGAGAAGTATGGAAATATCAACACCCCTCAAATTGATTAATAACAAATCAAAACCTTATATTATCATTGTGAACTAGATAGGAAATAGAATTACTTTCGATTATGCTAGCGCTTGAGATTAATTACTTCAGTGTGAACTAAGCAAGAGATGCAAAGAATTCTAGACCCCATCACACGTGCAATCACGACGACAAAACCCCGACATGGCCAAGTGCACAAAAAGATTTAACACTAATGACGGAGGATTGGTAACAGTTGGAACTGACATTGGGAATAATTAATGTCGGGGACTATGGGATTTGCTACAAGGTTAAATTATAAGTTAAATCATGATTAGCAGCACACAAACACACCTGGAAAATAAGGGTGGTTAATGTGTAGTTGATGTGTAGGCATTGTGGGAGGCTTTTCCTATCGACTTTTGCTTTTTGCATGATGTGATGACTAATGGCCCATGTAGTCCACTTGGGCATGTCCTTTGGAACCTTGAGGCCTTGAATTTTTAGGGACATACTCCGACATCAACACGTGGCAATGATGGCTTTTCTCTCTCAGTTCCCACATCAAACGTTTGATGAGAAGCAATTTCTAATTTATCGAGCCTAATAGGTGATCTTTGATTCCACACTTTTACTCTCTTTACAGCATATTAGTTGATTGTGCCCTGTTGACAAAAGAGTACTATAATGGGTATGGAAAGTGGTTTACCTTTAATAATTCACAATCAATATCCACTTTTTGTAGTAGCCCATGATCCAACCACACGTATATTACTGAGCTATAATAGCGCACAGGACATTCCAGAGTTAAGGTACTAGCTCTACTACGTGTGACAAGTAAGGGCTCATCGACATGCCATGATAACTGCATGTTTCTGCTTATGCATGGCCTTTCCTTTTGCCCGTGGTGCCATCTATAGTAAAAGTCACCCATGTGTAAATATTAAGTAAGTTTCTTTTTGCCCTTGGTGGTGGGCATGCACAGCGTAGATTTCTCAACTTCATGAGCTTTACCGGTCAATGAATATAACTCCTGACAAATATGGGCTTTACGGACCCATTGTTGATGCACAGAAATGACAGAATCTTACTATTGAAATGACCACATTTCTTAAAAGGCCAGACTGTTGGACAATACGGATCAAATATCCAGAGACTCGGGCCTTTTTGACATCTCATATCTGAAAACTTGGATGATTTAGGTCTCAGTTCATCTTCAAGTTGGAGTAGAGATGACCAAATCCATTACGTCTGTAAGATCGCGGAACCAAGAAGCGTTTTGGGTCAAGCTGTCCACATTTGTCATATAACCTGGGAACAAAAAGTGAAAACAAAAAAGACCTGTGTAACAAAGGGCAGCTGTAACATATGAATTTAAATGAACATACTAAAAATCACAAATTATAGCTGAACTTGAACATTTTTTTTGTACAATTCAGATTTTACATACCACTTTAATGTGCACAAAGTAGGGCATAAAACTATTTTTCCTCAATCTGAAAGATTAATAGCTTGTTTGTTTGAGATTTTCTTTTAATGCAAACTAACATCGGCAAAGTTTTCGAGAAGCATTTACAGAATGTTCATTTGAAGCAGTTTTCAAAGTAAAAATTGTTGAGTAGCTGAGGAGTTAGAAGTAAAAAATAAAAAAATTAAGTTTTCAATCAAAATTATGACCTTTATTAGTAAAAATAAGTATATTTTAATTTTCATCTTCTCATATTTGTATTATATCAAACAAGTGTAAAATAATTTGCATTTTAAAACTTTTACCTTCGCATTTTTTACCTACACAACCATTAAGATCATAAATTCGAGACTATTACCTCTCTTCCTTTATGTGTGAGTGCATGCATAAATGTAAGAATAAGACGAGTAATAATACCTGTACAAATTTACACTAATACACTCCTCACATATTTTCATGTCAGTCATTGAATATCACTCAAGTTTTATTGTAACTTTTTTTAAATGGTCCAGATTATTCACATATCTCATATAATTTATATGAAAATGACTCACAACCTTATACAACAGGTGATTAGAGGCATGGAGAGTATCACCTTTTCTTTTCTTTTTGTTGGTAGATACACCAGTGCCAGGAAGGAAATTGTCAACTGGAAAACCATACTATCATGTGCCAGCATTAACATACACACACCAATACAATAGTAACAACAAGCAAGTCAACAATTTCAAGAGAGTCTCCTCCTAGGCAATGATGCCAATCTCTTCATCTACTCAATAAACTAATCTTTTCAGAAATCAAGGGCTTTGGAGATCCATAGGAAGAATCTAGGCAATCCCCATAACTTTATGAGTTGTTACCATTTCCTTTCTACAATTGCTCTTCTTGGTTTCATGTGTAGATTTGATATGATGCTACCCAGTGTATCAAATTGCGGATCGCATCACCTGATGCGACTGCAATATTGCAGTTGCGACAGTGTCCGTAATAGCATCACCCTGCAATTGCGGGATGATTTTCATTCACGAAAAATTTCGCAACGAAACTGCAATGTAACTACAATGGAGCTGCATTCCAACTGCAACAGCCGCATCAACACTGTAATGTTGCAGCTTTTGTTTAAAATAAAAAATTTCATGGTTGCAAGTTTGAAAAAAATTTACGACCACATCGGCTGCAACTTGCATCACAGTAGCCACAACGGCCGCAATCGCAGTAGCCACAATCATGACCGCAATTGCAATTTAAAACCCTGATGTTGCCCATTTCTCTGTTTCTCTTCAATGAAATGTTATTATTAGCAAACAAGAAAAACGAAGGTAAGAAAATTTGCAGGTATAAAATGAATGTTGTGAATTGTGTGATAGCACCAGGAATGTTTCACAATGCTTATAACCAAGGAAACAGAAAAATAATTCACTATTGTACAGAAATAATTAAACCAGATATAAATTGTCTTCTTACTAGGAAGGGTTGACAAATTGCAAGAAATGATAGAATCAAAGCAGATATAATGAAAGCGATTACAATCAGACTGCTTATACATTGGTAATAAACAGTACGTTATATAAACTAACTGATTCAAAAGTTCAAGAAAGGTAATTTGAATCCAAGTTACAATAATGCGGAGAAGACAGTACCGTACCCTTACTGGGAAAACCACTTTTGTGCGCATCCTATGTAGCTCACACTGCAAAGAATCATAGCTTATTATCTTACCAATCACAATGCTTACGGAAGCCAGACCTCTTTAGCTTTTCCCCATTGTACTGCTCAAAATTCAAACTCTTCGATCATAAATCATGCTATCCGTTTCTACTTTAATTGCTGCCCTCTGCTTTCAACCAGCCTTTCTGGAAAGTAAAATGCTTACAACAGTATATATGATTTACTTGTAACTAACAGGGATTCCAGAAGAAGAAAAATTCCAAGAGGAAGTACATCCTTAAATCAACTGTACTTAAGAGATCAAAACTGCAGAAAGGTTCACTTTTTATACAGTAATAAGAGGCTAATTACCACTACCTCAGAATGCAATATATGACGGGAGAAGTTTCATAGATCACAGAATTAAGCAGAAACAAAACTACCTGACTTTTTGATTGGTTTGCCATCATCAGCTTGCCCTTATTTGCGATCATTCATGACTTTTCACTAATTTAATACGTCCTAGCTAGTACATCAGAATTTAATTATATATAACTGCAGTGTATACCAAATTCACTGTCCTAGGTAATATTTGCACTTCAGATGAGTATATTGCATGCATTTTAAAGATAATTTTGATTGTTGAGTTGTATCCATCTGTCATTTAAGATAAAAGACCACTACACCTTGATAATATAATAGATGCCTCAGGAAAGAATTACCCACTTAACATTAGTGGTATGCCAAATTGTTGAATACATCCCCAAGAAAGGTTTTTTAACACACAAAATGCCCAGACTAGGACTAAACCTAGTTCGGTGTTATAGGTAAGAAGCATTTTCTTTCTTTCTTTTGAATCAAATGAGAAGAAGATTTTTAAGAAGTCATCAAATCCTTGAAAATCTGAATGCAAGAGAAGCTAACTGAAGAAGCTATTACTCTTCTTTTTCCTATGATTCAAACAAGAAGTACCCATTACCAATGCAGCTTTGTCATAATCTATATCAGAAAGTATTCACTAATTTGTTTCTTTTCCTCGGTGTTCAAACAATGTCTGCTATTCATACTTACAGATTGACATAAGCGAGAGATGCAACATTAGTTACAGTTAAGTGCATCACCAGAAACTTACCACATATTCTTCATCCAGCAACAATTAATAATTATTTTTGTCCCTATAATCCATCATAAAAACTTTTATGTTAAATCCCAACTATATGACTTAAGTACTTGATGTTCTGTTTCTGAATGGTACGTGGATCATTTTCAGACAAGAACATTTCCATTTCAATTTGGAAAATATAAACCCAATAAATAATATATTTTCCCTCTTTCTGTCAAGCATAAACCATCAAGGGGAATCCAGAAAATGTCAAAATGTATTATATATATTTCCATTGGACCCACAGACTAAGGTGAAGCAGCCATCATCAACCATCCATCCACGTTTGCAGATAAGGCAAAGATAAGCCCCACGTTATGCACACGCTGACACATACTCACTCCACACACCATCACAAAATTCTTTATACTAAAACATACATATATTTCTACTCCACTTTGTCCAATCAGAGACCACACTGCTCCACCAAAGCCCCAGCCACGGCCACCGCTGCTGCCACGTCATACTTCTTCGGTACCCGTCTCAGCAACCCAACCCCAAACCCGGGAAGATTCCATGCTCTGTTCAATCTTGGCACCAAGAAGGCACCGCCACCGCCACCAAAGAAAAAGGAGGTAAAAGTAAAAACCCGAGGTGGATGGACTCGTGTGGTTCCCGGGTACCTGCAGTTCGAGTTGGACTCGTGTGCCCGGCCACGTCATCGGCACCAGGGTGGAGGCCACGGAGGTGTTCGGGTTGCAGAGGTTCCGCGAGTGCCAGCTGATTCATGGAAGGTGGGCAATGCTGGGGGCTCTCGGTGCCTTGGCTGTTGAGGGGTTCACTGGGGTCGCATGGCAAGACGCTGGAAAGGTACCATTTTTATGCCTTGTTTAAACTGTTGATGTGAGAAGAGCAGCAATTGAATTCCGTTTTCTCTGTTTCTTTTGGGTTTTGCCATTTTTTTGGTGATCACTGATCACAGATGAGTCTTACATCGATCTTTTTTGGCTTTTCATCTTTCATCAACTGCATAGCAATCAGAAATGTGTGTGTGTGGAAACTAGAATCAGTAGAATGTCTAAACTAGTAATAATAAGACAATCAAATTTACATGTAGTGTTGATTTTTGAAAAGAGTGTTGGTGTTTGTTGTATGTATTAGCTAAAGTGACAATGTAACATGGTCCCATGTGTGTGACCATAATGAACCTAGTACAGCCTTTTTCTGTTGGGTGTGTCTTATTTGATTTGTTGCAAATGATGCCTTTATTTGTGTTTCCTCCTTTCTAAATCATATAATTTAGTCCTAATATAGTGTTAAAATATTTTAGCAGTTAAACCACTTATTGTGACTAAAATTGATTAGTTGAAATAACATTGCCTGCAACCTGCTGAATGGATTTTATATGATCCATCTTAACCATCCTAGATTGAAGTCAGATTGATCTCCTTGTCTCCTTCGCATTTTGAGGCTGCTAAATAGGAAAATATAACAAGCTTATTCAAATTGGGTTTTTTTTGTTAACTGTAATCTTCAGGTGGAGCTGGTGGAAGGTTCATCCTACCTGGGACTTCCTCTTCCATTCTCGTTGACCACACTGATCTGGATTGAGGTGATAGTGATAGGCTACATTGAATTCCAAAGAAATGCAGAGCTTGACTCAGAGAAGAGGTTATTCCCAGGTGGCAAGTTCATCGATCCCCTGGGCTTGGCCAATGACCCGAAGAGAAGGCCATACTTCAACTGGCAGAGATCAAGCATTCCCGCCCAGCTATGGTGGCCTTCCTCATCTTTGCAATTCAAGCAGCTGTAACTGGAAAAAGCCCTATCAGTTTTACTGCTACCTTCAACAAGTGACATAACTTATACAAATGAAACTTCTATTAAGTCACTCACCCTCTACTCCAATTTCATTGGTTTTTTTTTTTACCACAAACCCAGTTAATTAAGAACTGCTATGTATAACATGTACTCTGTTGTATGCTTTTAAATGATACTGTATTGCTGCTTTTTTTGGGGGTACTTGTCCGGATATTCCCATACCCAAAAGGTGTGAGATTAATCTCATTTGGGATACTGATTTCTTCTTCCTTACAAGTACTTTCTTGCAAACTCGCTCCTCTTAAATATTTTTTTGCAAACTCAAACTCTTAACACTTTTTAGGTACTTCTTGCAAACTCAAACTCGCTCCTTCATTATTGACCTCAAGTTTAGTTACTACTTGAACACTTTTTAGGTATACTATATTGCTGCTTCGGTGCAGCCCACCATCTTTTTTATCCAAGACAAACAATTAATGTCCTAGCCAAAACAGACTAAATAATTTGTAACAAATTCTGAGTCAAACTATCATGCTTCAAATCAATTTTTAGACTTAAATGATACTACACAAGAATTAAGAGTGACTGAAAATTGTGTTTCCCACGAAATTTTGATATTGACCGTAATAGATACTATATGGTCCATACTATCCATATATATAACTTCAAAGTGTAAACTTTTTTTTTTTTTTAATGTTTTTCAAAGTGTAAACTAAGTGAAGATCCAGCATGGCAAAACTTGTCAAGCAAATTCAAAGCAAAATACATTATAGTATGGCATGTACAATTATTGATAATCTATTATATTCTTTCTAAGAAAATGATATTTGCACATCTTTTTTTACACTTAGTTAATAATGAGTAAAATTTTAGTTATTACAATATATTGTTTGATTAACGAGTTTTAGTAATTGTTTACTTACAGGCTTGAGTAAGGATGAACAAATTCTTAATTAATTCAGTATATTGTTTAGTTAATAGATAATAGCTTGTAAGTGATTGGTTACCAAAATTCATTAGCCAAATGATATACTGTATTTACTAAGAATTTATTATCCATTAACTAAGTGTAAAATTAATATAAAATTTTATTATGTAAATATCATTGTTGTTACTTCTGTTATACACCTCAAGAATCCCTTTCTAAACTTCTATTAAATACTTGAGCCGGAAATATGAGGACACCTCAAAAAATTGTTTTAGGTGCTTAGTTGATAAAATGGCTTGAATTTCTTTTTGAGCGGCCTAAGAAACATGTACATCAAATATAAATATGAATATACAATAAAATTTGAAAGGTCTTATTAAAATTTAAAATACTATGTACTATCGTATTGTGCTTCATATGAATATGGAATATCTGTTTTTGGATCGAATATACCTTTGTCAAAGCTCTTCTTTTTAAATGTCACCAACCATTTTCAGGCGGTTTTAGCACCTTTCTTTAATCATGTTTCTAAATTTCAATTCATGTTAAATTTCAAATCATCTTTGCAATATCTTATTTTTTTTTAATCCAATCGCAATGGTTGACAAACAGATCTTCCCAAAAATATAGAGATGAATTACTTCTGTTTCCAATTCCATATGGCTATTGTGATTGATGTTCATCAAACAGAAGCGACTTGCTCATGAAAGAATCAATAATATAAAATGAATAATTAATAATTCACCGTAACTAATTGGATCGCACATTCCCCGCATAAGCATTTTCAACATCTGATTACTATTATGTTGATAAAAAAATGTATAGAACTCAAATAACTTGTATATTATAAAATGTTGTAATTAATATTTATATTTTTTATTCTATAAATTCTTGAAGAAATTGATAGACTCACGTGACTTTAGGTACGTTTTTTACATTCCTTATTTTTTTTATCACGTACTATCACCTAATAATAGAATTCATTATTCACCTTCTTTTTAATTATTTATATTACTTTAGGAATATATAAAAGCGTGCCGTAAAATTTACCGCAAAAAGTCTTGTTATGCATGCAACATCTCCATCGTGCATTAATCATTGACTAAAAAATAAAAATCAACGAAATAAATAAAATAATAAAGCGTAATAAGACACAACACACGTCTTGTCGGGTTCTGCTTTTACAGAAAAAGCGATAATAGCTTCTCTTTCTCCATCTCCACATTTCTCGCAACTCCTTGCGTTCTCTACCCAGCACAGGTAATATACAATGATTCTTTTCTTCTTCTTTCTTCTTCCCTTTTCTTCACCATCTCCAATTCTTCTTCCCTCTGCTTAACTCATGCCATGTCTTCCAGCATGCTAGATTCATCGCTTTAGATCTTTGCGTTATTTTTGTTGTATTGGGTCGTTTGTTGATTTTCACTGCGACCCTTTATCCTAATCGTCCTTGATCTTCAGTTCTTGCGTAGAATTTTCAAGAGTTCAGTCATGGGGAGGTTGTTTGTGGTCAATCTGGAGGGGAAGATCTATAGCTGCAAACACTGCCGGACCCATCTAGCTCTTTGTGAAGACATCGTTTCCAAGGTTTGATTTTGATCCCTCCCCTGCTTTTTATGAGCCAATAATTTTTCTGGGTTTGTTACATAATTGGTAGATTTTTATCCCAGTGTTGTTAATTTATCTGTTAGATGATTTGTGCTCTAATGTGGCTAGAAATAATGACGGTATCATTATGGGATACTTATGGAGTTTTATTTGGGTGGGTGTGTGTCACTGCATCACATATTGTGCATGGCTGTTGACTATTACACGATTCCAATTTGATGATTGACTTGATCAGCGTCTTTTAGTTATTATCTTCCCTCATCTCGTTTAAAATGGAGATGAGGAGCTTGTTCTTCTTTTCCCAATTGCGTGGTGATTACTTAATGTGCTAAGGATAGAACGTGTGTGTTTCTTTAGAAGCTTAGAAATGCTTTGGTTGGATGGGTCTTTTTTTATTTTATTTTAATAAAGCACTTTTTTTGTTGAAGTTTTTAAGTACGTTGGGATAAAACATTTTAAAAAGTAGAAGTTTAAAAAAAAAGTTAGTTATTACTTTTTTTTAGAAAGTGGTGATCTCTTACTCCTAAAAAAAAAAAAAAAGAGGAGAAGTAATTTTTAATATGATTTATTAACAAAAATACTTTTTTGCCTTTATAAATAATTTTTAATATGATTTATTAACAAAAATACTTTTTTGCCTTTATAAAAAATTACATCTCATGTTTTTCATTTTTTTTCTTACAAACTCTACCTTTTTTGTTTTGAATATCTTACATTTTTAGTAATTTTGTTATAAATTTTTTTTTATTCAAATAAATTTACAAGTCCTTTTATTATTTAAAAATATTTTACAAACATTGCATCCAAATACAAAATAACTTTTTCTTAAAAAAATATTCTACTAAAAAAAGTCATTTTTTCGTAAGTTTATCCAAACAAATTCTATTGCTTCCTGTGACACGCTTTTCGAGGTTTCAAATGTTTTATTGAACTACTTATACCCCTGAAGTCATGAAGATCTTTTGGGTTTATTATTATTATTTTTTATGAGAATGTATTTTTCCTTATCATTTCTAGTAGTAAATGGACTGAATTGCTTAGGGAGGTAAGGTTTTCCTTGCTTGTCTAATTCTGAACTACAAACTCTATGCTGCATGTTTTCTGATGTTTACTTTGCTAAGAAAAATGGAGAAAGTAGATAACTTTCTGGCTCTCTTTGCACAGAGAGAAGAAAGATTTCCTCTACATAATTCGCTTATCATTTTGACATGTTTTGTTCTGCATATTTCACAGAGAAGCTGTGAAAAGCTATGCTATTCAGAATTTGGTTTCTTCATACTTTTGTGAATATAAGATGTGCAAATAAAGTGTAAGTGACAGAGTTTTAGGCATCCTTGCCTATTTACATGCTGAAGAATGTTCCTACAAGTAACATTGTTGTTCTTCTTAAGTAGAATTTGAACCAACTTTATTATCTTGGTTGGAGAAAATTGATTGTGTTGAGTAGTAATTCAATTGCTCAAGAATTAGTTACGTCATTGTCTTCAATTTGCATCTTCAAGCATTGGAACTAGTTTCCTTTGGCGCATTGGAAGTTTGGAACTAGTTGCCTTTGGCGCACTTTGTTATATTTAGACACACTTTGGTTGCGTAGATGCATCTTTGAATTCCAGTTATGAGTAGTAGCTGATGGAAGTCTATTTGGATTAATTGCTATGTGCTTCTTATCTAGGCTACCTAACGGATGGTCAAATGGGGATCTTGTCTTTCAAAGAAGATATATGTTGATAGTGTTAAGCTTTTCCAAAATTTAGTTTTTTCTTTTCTTGATTTTTTTTTGGTGATTTTTAGTTGGGACCCACAATTCTTAATTGGGCTTTTCTTAAGAAATATTCTGACTACCATTTTTGCCTGTGTTGTTTTATTCAGTCTTTCCAGTCCAGACATGGGAAAGCTTATCTCTTCAGTAAGGTGTAAGTTATCCTTGATTTTGGGCACCTTATCATTGTGCGATTACTAAGGAACTGAAATAAACGTTCTCTTATAGTCTTTGTATTCAGACTATCAGCAATAAAGCTTGGTAATATCCTCCTATGCCACTTGTGTATAAAAGGAGAAGAAAAAAGAAAAGAGAAATTGGTTGATATTTTATTTGTCCAAGAACTTGTTTGAGGACATACATTACACATTGCTATCATCGTCATTGTTTTATGTATGTTCATTATGAATCCTCTTATGGTTGCATTTAGGATTTGCCAATCAAATTGGAAATCGTATGTGCATCACAACTACTTAACAAGAACAAACATTACACATTGCTATCATCGTCATTGTTTTATGTATGTTCATTATGAATCCTCTTATGGTTGCATTTAGGATTTGCCAATCAAATTGGAAATCGTATGTGCATCACAACTACTTAACAAGAACAATGCATAATTGCTATCACTCTCATCAACTGACATTGAGGTGATTGTGAATCTTGTAACTTGTTTAAGTGTAACCAAAGTGTTAACTGGAACAGTTATGTTTGTTATTCATGGCCTCTTGCTTCTTGGACCCCTAAAGCTGTAGCCACATTATATTTTGCAGTTGGTTCTGTTCACAGATATAGTTAAAATCTTTTTTTCTTTGACAGAGTGAATGTTTCTATCGGAGAAAAAGAAGAGAGAAATATGATGACTGGGATGCATATTGTGGCTGACATTTTCTGTGTCGGTTGTGGATCAATTGTTGGTTGGAAATATGTAAGATTTGGAGGCAGTGCTTCAAAAGTTATGATTTTGCCTGTCTTTATGTAGCATTAAGTTAGTCTATTGGTTTCTTTCAGGAGACTGCCCATGAAAAAGGCCAGAAGTACAAGGAAGGAAAATCTGTCCTTGAACGGTCAGTAGAAATGTTGTGTGAGAAAACATTGTTAATCTAATGTGAAGTGATTTTGAGCATGAAGTATATAGTGGTTGAGCATGAAGTATATAGTGGTTTAGATGAGTTTTATTTTTGGGCAGGTACAAGGTGTCAGGTCCCGATGGGAGCAATTATTGGGTCAGCCATGAAGCACATATTGGCGGAAGTGATGCAGATGATGTTTAATCATCCCATCATTGGCAATTGTACATTCCTTAACCCCCTCCTCCTCCTTTGTTTGTTGTTCAATGAATGTGGATTTATACGGGCAATTTAGCAAAATCAGCGTTTTGCCCAAAACACAGTTTAAAAACATTTGATTGTTGATTCTGACGTAAAAAAACTGATGTTCAAACTTCTAATTGATTCTGTTTTTCATTTAGTAGCACAGGTATATAATTGATCTTCAGTTGGGCCTATCATTTGCCAGGCATTATGTTATGGCTTATAGTTGGATGTGGAAAGCCTTCGAAGTGCCATCTCTCTCTCTCTGTCAAGTAAATTGAATGTATTGAAATAAAAGAGTGCTGAAGAATATGTAGGTGTAGCATAACCAAACATTAGTTGGTTGACTTTACGTTTGTTTCTTTAGCTTCTTGAAATGGATATATATAATTCTGAAGTCAGATATAACCCTGCTTGAATGTGAAAAACTGACACAATGGGTTGACATGCAAAGATTGGAATTGAAAGGCTAATTGACGAGCATCATAATTGCAAACAATGCATCAGACCACAATCTTTGCCTCTATTTGTGGTTAATCTTCACTCGGTAATTATTCTCTTCAAATAGAATATAGACATGAATGACAATCAGTGTAAGCAATATTTTCCTGTTTTCTTTTTCTTTTCTGGGTAATGGGATATAAGAGTACGGAATCATCCAAATTCTGATAAATTGAAGATACTTGCAGAGCAGTTTCAATTGCAAAAGTTGTTCTGAAATTCCCTTTGGATGGAAATTTGCAGGCTTAGTAAGCTCTGCAATTCAGCTGGGGTGGTCAATCCTATGGCTATTTTCTTCGACCAACCAACCCAATGCCTAAATTACCCAAATAATTTCTTGTTAATTCTTGTGTTATTTAAACTGAACATGGATATTTAAGCTTGGATTCAAGGGTACGTAAATTGGTAGTCTGAATATATCAGAGGGAGCATCTCATCATCAGAATTTCTGTGGTCTCGTGGTGAAATGGTCGTCATAGAAAATTTCAAGAGAGGAATGCCAGAAATACGATATACTATGCTGCATTTGGAAGTTAGATTAGATGGAATAAGCAACTTATGTGACGTATGCAAGAGGCTAACAAGCAACTTATTTGTAACGTGCAATTTAGTCCTATTTATAGGTTAGGTCGACCTAAGGTTGCCTTCGGCCCATTCCAGTTATCAAGGGTCGGGTTTAACTTGAAGGTTAACTAACTTGCTTAAGCCCAAACTCAAGCAAATCCAAACCTAACTCTTCATCATTCCTAGGGTAAGTCTAATAGTCGCATGTTATTTTTTCCTTTCATGTTATTATCCCTTAACTTTCGTTTTTTCTTTGTCTCTTTTCAAGCCTTAGATTGTTTTGAGAGAAATGGAGAAGAGAAAAATATAAGAGAAATGAGAAAACTCTTGTTTAGTTAGAGGAGAAATAGAGAAGAAAGAAAAAAAGGTAGTGAGTCTTACACTTTTTTCATTTCTCACTTAAAATGAGAAAAAATAAAAAAAAATGAATAAAAGTAAAAATTTGACTAAACATATCATTCTTTTGTTGTTTTATAAATAAATAAATAAGGACAAATATATATTTACAACAAAATTTAATTTTCTTTCTTTCTTATTTCTCACATGATTCTCTTAATTCAAATAACATAAAAATCTACTCATTTTCTACTCTATTTCTCTTCTTATTTCGTTATACTCTATTTCTTTCTACTCTATTTCTCTCACAATTCAAACAAACCATAAAATTATGTTGTATTTTTCTTATAAAGCTAAACATGACAAATAATGTGATTATTAAGACAAAAATGCCTTACATAAACATTTCAAACTTGCAGTAGATGTGAGACGTTCGGGACAGATTGACAAGCAACATTTTCATAACTTTTGGGTGGTACCCCCCTTAACACGTTAACACGCTGTCTTCCAAATGGATTCAAATTTTACAACCATGGACTGTCTTTTGTTTTATTAGAAACAAGGCCAGGAATTAGCATCTACGTAAAATTAAATATTAACACAATACAATAATTTTTTTTAATAATAGTTGATTTTGATTAATTCAACAGCTCATCAATTTAATTTCATACATGCCAGATTTTAAAAAATAAAAATAAGTTATTAATTAAATTATTGACATTTTTTTGTTTATTGTTTATAATACAATGGAATGCAAAATAATAATAGATTAATAAAAAAAAAGTATAAGTTTGATATGTACATACACAATTTTTAATTCAACGATGAATTTGATGAAAAATTCATTCCATCAGAAACTATAAAATAATACAAATTGATTTTAATTTACGCCATTGAAGAATGCAAAGCATATAATTTTGATTATCATACAAGACATGTTAAATAAATATATTAAAAAAAACATGATCGAACAAATTAAAGGGTTCCCACAATTGCTAATTTTTGTTGCCAATATCATTCCTACTCATAAGAGACTATCAGGTATCAATCCAGCTTAGCATCTTATTAATTCTTGTGATATGATTTAAATTATCCGAGTGAATAGACCATTCGCTCAGATAGTTCTGGACCCACAACCCTCATATATTTCTGCAACTGGGACTCCAAGTATCTCCGCTGCTCAGGACCAAAGGCACTTCGTAGATCCTTCAGACATGAAACGTGCGGTATAAAAGTAAAAAGTAGACAAAGGAAGTTAGAAGGGAAAGGGACAAGCCATGCAGTAGTTGTTATTGTTAAACAATATATCTAAGCAAGCAATATGACTAGCTTCCCCTCAGAATATTAGCTGTGCACTACATTATTTGAACAAGAGCAGTCTTATTTTGTGATGACATCATACCTGAGATTGATCAGTTTGAAATATATTACCTAATTGGTAACTACTACATTTTCTTCAATTTTTCATCCCTAATACTTTTAAGGACAATTAGGGGACAGAAAGAGTGGGAAGTAGTCAGAGATAGTATTTATGCATCAAAGACTTGACTAATCATACCTTGTATCTCAAACGAGATCCCCTTAACTCTAGCAAAATTTTGCCAACATCACCCTTTTCTGTTTCACCATTTGAAGTAGTTTCTAGGCCAGGATCATCATCAGAGCTTTCCAATTCAGACTCAACCATTTCTTCGTCTTCATCCATTGGAACATCATTTGCATCTTCTTGGCCAATGTCACCAAGATGCCTTTCCATGCCATCTTCAGTAACTTGAGGTGGGGATAACTCCCCATTTTGTAAAATGGAAGAATCTGATAAGACAACATATGGCCTTCTGTCAAGCAAAGGCTTTGCAATATCAAATGGAACCCACCTGGAGATCATGCATTGCTGTCAGCCTCATCTAAAAATAATAAAGGGGGCAACCAAAAAGTGATCATAATTCATGCAAAAAAGCAGATAATGACCTACGTAATATATCAATATACTGGAAGACTGATGGTGCAATTTGATCATTTTACATTATCTATTCTAAGGGCATACAGAGTGCAACATGAATTGTTATCGAAGTGGGGCAAGCAAAAATAATAGAAAGCAAATCAAGAGTTTGAGACAAAGATAATAACAGCTCTACAAATTCATGAAGAAACTGCCAGCATGATGAAGTACTTTCATTTGCATGTTGAGATGGAATAACTTACTGATAACGAAGAGGACATAGGAGCTCCGATGGGCGATATGCAGCTTTGTATCTCATCTTGCTGCAAGAGTGAATATAGTAGCCAAGATAATAGTACTGAAGAGTAGGGCAATAAACCTGGTTTTTTTTCACCCAATCTATTTCTTGAAGTGCTGAGTACTTGCCTAGTGATAGAAAGGAAAAATCTGGATCCCAGAACAAATATTTACTGGACAAACAATTGGGAAGGATATCTATAACACCAACTGCCACTAATTGGCCATCTACTATGTATTGTTGATGGAAAGAGCCAAAACCACAAGGAGGAACTGTACCATCACCAGTAGGAGAAACATATAACAATGGAGTATCAACCAGAAACTGGCAATATGAGTCCTCTGTGACATGGTCTGGTTTATCATTATGTACTGTGAGCTGATATCGGCTATACAAAGCAAATTCTTCTGTATCAAAACTGGATCTGTTCAAACGGATCTCAAGCCTATGCTTTTTCACCTGACAATGCTGACGGCTACGCAATCTATTTCCTCCACTACCATGCTTCATACCAGATTTTTCAGGAACTGCAGCTTTTTGAACACTTCCACTCAGGGAAACTTGCTTACTAGAAGAATAAAAATTGATATGTCCATTGCAAGCCCTGATAGAAAGACCAGAAGTTTTCACCACTGGATCTAAAGATGCAGCCAGCTTTTCAGCAATAATTTTAGGAGATGATCCGTTATCTTCCCTATCTCTTGATGGTTTTGAATGATTGACATCATTGTCACCTAATTGTGCTCGTCTTATAGAGGCTGCAATTTGAAAGGCTACATTACTACTATATAAGAGATCTTCTGATCCATTAACCAGTAACTTTCTTTTGCCCTGTGAAACCTTTCTGACTGAAGCTTTTGGAAATTGAATGCCAGAGGGAAATTCTCCCTTCTCAGTGAACATGTGTACTACATTATCAATTTGATATGATAAATAGTGCAAAGCTTTTTCAACCTCATTCTGCTCTTCATTGCTAGCAGATAGGGATTCTTCTGACACAGAGCTTTCTGACTTCTTGGAAGTATTTCGGTCATCCAAGACATCAACTTTTTTAACATCGAAAGTTCCATCTAAAAACCTAGGCACATAGAATTGTTAGTGCAAAATGCAGAACAAATAAAATGTGACATAACATGTTTACAGGCTACAAATATCAAATAAAGTGAATTGCTTCTACTGGAAAAATACGATATCCAATGTACTCAACCTCCTTGAAAATTCCCACTTGAATAAAGGAAGGAAAGGAAAGGAGAAGCAGCAGCAACTTAAGGTAATATGTTGATGTAATTCAAAACTTCACCAACTTCCCACTACCCCTTCCCCAAAAAAAAACTTAATAAAGTAACGCAAGTTTTCCTTTCTGTAAAAATAATTGTTGGAATTCAAAATAATGGTCTAATAAACTCCCATGTGATGTCTATAAACATGCTTTAAAAGTATTTAAACATATATAGAAAAAAACAGAAAACAATGACAGTTTCAATAGTATCAATTTAAAAGTATGTACTACAATTAAACAAGGATACCTTTGCATTCGTCTAGAGACACGAAGTTGTTCCTTAGAAGGAACAAAATCATTTGCTTTCAAGCGAATTGTATAAGATGGGCAGCATGCTATTTCCATCTCTGGTTTATAAAGAAAACACCCAGATCTTCTCCAACCCCGGTCAAGAAGATCTAAAAAGAGAATAAAATGAAATTGAATTAATCTGAACAAAGTCATACCAGCAAGTAAATTTAGAGTATTAAATTGACATGTGTCCATTTTTTAATTATCAGCTAAATCAGAAAAGCTAGGCATCTGTCCAAAAACAGAAGTAAATTTGGAACATTATGAAATGTGCAAGGCCAAGAAAGAAAAAATCTGTGATGCAGATATAATCACTTCAATATTAAAAAACAACAGCATAGCAAAATTTAGACAATGCTTTGAAGAGGAAAACATTGAACAGAATTGTATCAATTTTGATTTGCAATAAGAATTCATATAGGCAGCAAAAAGTTCCAAACCATGTCAGTCACATAGCAACATCACCTCACAACCTAAATCAGGCTTGTTAATCTAAGCCTTGAGTTTTTCTTATTCACACAACTATCTGAAATTATATACTGAAACATTCAGCAATATAGAACTGTGAAGAGTGTCACGCACAAAGAAAGTATATATATATAAACTACACCAACCTTGGTAGTCATCCACTGTAAGGCTATCTGCCCACAAGCCTGCGCAAGAGAACAAGAAAGAAAGATATCATTTAGAAAATTGATACATTACATTAATGGAAGTGTGGAGAAGGCAAGAAAACAGAGAAAATTATAATTAATCTTATCTGCTATCAATATCGTAATGGAATGATTATCCAAAATGGAAATGAAACACCCATGTAGACATTAACAACTAGCTGGTTTCACCTAGTTTTGCAGAAGTGTGTGTATATTATAGCTCATATGTCCTCATTCATTTACAATCCACATATAATTGTCCCAGACCCAGTTCACGTGACCATAACATGTGTGCATTGCACACAGATAAATGTATGCCAACACTACGGATCTTCTAGAAAGAAGAATCAAATTAACTGTTAGGGTCCATGGGATAGTCCTGTAAACTGAAAAGTTTAAATTGAAGTAAGCAACACAAATGCTTCACGAATTTAAGATTTTACAAATTTGATTAAGGTGAAAGAATCTTCGTCCATGTAGTCATAATCGACCAACCATGCATGAATTCGGAAGCTCTCCAGATAATCCTTGAAACTAGTTTTCAGAAGAGTTAAACATCTATGTGGGTATCTATCAAGATTAAATTTTTGAATCAACCAAACCAACTACTTGAATTGTGGGTTGAACTCTTACAAAACATATCAAATTTGGAGCAAACGAAATGAGTGAGAAGCGCATAAAATCCAATTAAGAATCGAAAACCCACTTTTTTTTATATATAAAATAAAAAAGCGATAATTGAGGACCAGATTGAATGAAAAAAGAAGTTGGCAACGAATTTCGGTGGGGGATTTTTTAAAAAAAAAAGAAAGAAAGAAAGAAAGAAAAGAACCGTGAGAGATGCTAGTGCGAGCAGGGGATCTACAATAGCCGCAAGTACTTCGACGCCTTCCACAATCGGTGACAACAGTTTCCTCTCTGCTGTTACTGCTGCTGCTGCTACCCTCGTTCCTCATCTTCTCTTCGCTTTGGTCTTCCAAATGACAATCTCAATTTCTCGATTGCCAAAGGAGGCTTCACTATTCATTTACACAGCACTTCGTACTTCATACCATTCTGTTTTATTATTATTATTATTTAATTAAGAATAAACACTTGTACTTTTTTTTTAATGAATTTGGATCTTCTCTTATTGTGTAAGAGATTCTATAAAAGAGAAAAAGAAATAAATATAAATTATATTTTAAATATTAAAAAATATTTGTCTTTTTTTCTCTTCTACATAACTTCTCTTGTAATAGAAGAGAATCCAAATTCATATTTAATAATATATACGACATGATATTTGCTAATCCATTCATGTAGCCATTAAATTAATCTTTGATTAGTAATTAATTTAATATTATTTTAATTATTAATTTGATAACAAAATTATAATATTAAAAGATAATTTAGTATTACATATATTTTAAAAAGTTTAACTTGATGTATTGATAAATAGTATTAATATAATATTATATATATATATTTAAAGGACAAAAATTAGTTTATAATTTATTGTTTCAATAACTACTTACACAATATGCCAAACAAGGGATACAAATGCTTAGGTTAGCTAATCTGATTTCTAAGGTAATATTCTCAACTATTTATATATATATTTAATTTTTTATATAATATTATAAATTCAATCAAAATAAATGTTAAATGATTTGAGTAGGGTAATTAGATTTTATTAAAATTCAATTATACATGTAATTTTTTTTAAATCACGACTATCTTCATATATTTTAAATATAAAATTAATCTTGTTTACATTGAGAAGTATAATAATTACGAGTATTTTCAATAATAATAACTAAAAATATTAAACTTTTGACATAATACTTAAAATTAGAATCATTTACTACTTAAACTAACTATTTGACGATAAATACATAATATTTTGAAGCTAACAAAATCAACATCAGAAACTTCATAGTACTCTTCTTTGTAAAGAAACTTATACTTTTATTATTTTAAACAAGATATGGTGATATAAAATATATCCCCCCGCCAATAATCATTACACTGTAGAAATTAACTTTGACTAAGTAAGAATATCACGTGTAAATAACCATACCACATAAACAAGTAATAATATCACGAGATATTATTACTTGATCAAAGCTAATACTAGCTCCTCGAGTGGTATGGTTATTTCCACTACTTTTTTTTTTTAACCATAACATTTGTTGAGCAATGTAAAAAGAAGAAGGAATAAACGACAATAATATATTTTAAAATCTAAATTTATATTTTATAAAAAAGGTAAATATTATTTCAATACAAATCTAAGAAGAACAACCGCTAAGAATTAGTTGTTGAAATATCACGTGAGAGACATGTTAACTAATGCCACGGACCAGCGTTTTATTAGGTTATAATGCTACAATAACAGGTACAGTAGAGAAAATCATACCAAACAAAAAGAAGAAGAAGCAAGGGATACAAAATAAACTTATTGGATGCATAATGGGCGTGGAATGTTTGACATTACATTACACCTCTAGGATAAGAACTACTTGTTTTAGAGGATGAATTTTTCAAACATGATCAACCATTGCTAATTTTTCAAACTTGTTCGGGGAATGCAGAAATATTACTTCAATATCCGTATTTGTCCAAGGTTTCTTTTTCTTCTTGCAACATATTATTTTGGTAGAAATCTTTTTAGTTCATAAAAGTAACTTTGAGAAGGTTCAATTCAATTATCCCGAATGAATTTTTAGAAATCAGAAAATTTACAATTTTGAGGAGCCACATCCACAGGGATAAACAAGAAATACAAAAGCCTTGTGGTGCATGACTGACTGCAAAGTCATCGTTGGAAAAGATTCAAAAAGAGGAATGCAAAAAAAGAGGTTATTATGGTGATTATAAATTATAATCCAACCAACTATGAAACGTAGGCTTTAAGTGATAGAAACATCAAACAACAACAGCT
Organism: Styphnolobium japonicum; assembly: GCA_023212625.1. Lineage (NCBI taxonomy): Eukaryota > Viridiplantae > Streptophyta > Magnoliopsida > Fabales > Fabaceae > Styphnolobium > Styphnolobium japonicum. The sequence goes on from JALBWW010000006.1 coordinate 6,848,720, forward strand.
GCACGGCATCTATTCTCTCCCTCCATCTTCCCCATTTCGCACTTCAAATATCACTCTTTTTACCACTCGATGCCACTCCCCCTTTACCTTTTTCACTCTCTCTCTGACTCTCTCTCTTCACCGTGAAACTCCCCGTTTTCCGATCTCTCATTCTTTTCTCATTCCCCACCACGCCACAATGGAACTTTCTGGAAGCCCAAGCAATGCTCTTTCCCAATGCTTCCTCTCTACCTTCTTCATTCTTTTTGTGAGCAATGCTCTTTGATTTGAGATTTGAGCTGAGAGCACTTTGTTTTTTACACAAAGATTTCAACTTTGCGCGAGATTCAGGTTTCGGAGAGTTGATGTGGAGGAATAAGATGAGGGCGCATTTGGTGTAGAAAGTTTCGGTTGGTGGGTTGGTGAGGTGAACGAGGAACCAAGTTAGGTTCTTTGGTTGGGGCTTTGGGTATTTTATTTTATTTGGTTTCTTCGATCCGTAGTTATTATTCCACACTCGGTGGTTGGTGGCGTTTCGATTTTGGGGATGAATCGTAGTTTCAGGGCTCAGGAATCGCAAATGCAAGCGGCGTTCAAGCAGAGGCAGCAGCAATTGGGGGTTTTGAGGTCTTCGGTCATGAAGGAGAAGGACGAAGAGCTTGCATTGTTCCTCGAGATGAGGAAGCGCGAGAAGGAGAGGAATGATCTTCTGCTACGCGGCTCGGAGGAGTTTGATGCTGCTTTAGGTATAGATATGCTCAGAAGATTTTCTTTTTTCGTATTGAAGGTTTTGGGATTCGTTTCTTTGCATTATGGGTACAAGCTTTTCTTTTGTTTAATTGACTGAGATTGGCATGTGAACCTGTTTTAAGTAGATGAAGAACTGCAAAATGCTTTTGTTGTTTGCACAGTGTGCCTTATTGGATTTCTCCGTGTCATTGATATGGTATCTTTCATGTTGCAGGCTCTAATCCGGGCACTTCTCCCATATTTAACATTTCATCACCCACGCCAGCTCCTGTGCGTAAAACTGGTGCTGATGATTTTCTCAATTCGGAAAATGATAAAAATGATTATGACTGGTATGTGTACCTTTTTCTATTTACCTTTTCCGTCCGTTTTCTTCATAATATTATTGCCTTTGTGTTTATTATAATTAGTGCCATATTGGAGTTTGAGTTTGAGTTTTTTCCCCCCACCTTTTTGTTGGATAAAAGATTGTAGAATACTAGAATGTAGTTCCTCGAGATTATATTCTTATGAAAAAAAATGAACTTTTTACAGTTGATAGTAGTGCATATTTGTTGAGCACTTGAGCTGCTCCAAGCCATTTCGAAAAGCCATGCATACAGTTTTGTTCTTTGAGATACCATGATAATAAATGAAGCTTTGGAAATTGGAATAATATTAATTCGACTTTGAAGTAGTTACAACTTATGAAACAGTTCAAAAGAAGATGAAGCTGAGTTCTTATCACTTTCTTCTTTTGCAATTCCCAAACAAGAAATAGACAATTAAATTTGATTCATGGAAGGAAAAATATATAAATGGGGGAAAACTGTTAAGAATGAGTTGTAAGTTGTTGCACGGATAAGGTCATAATTGCATTTTATAGTGGTCTGAGCACTTTGTTTTCAATTGAATAATCACTTTTTATGGTAATATAATTATGCACTTCCTTAATCGGATTTTCTAGCAACTAGCAAGCCTTCATTAATACATTATCCCCCTTCACAAAAATTTAAAAGTACCTTTGGAAAAATGTAATGAGAGCATCAGAAACACTTCATGTGAATAACTTTGGTACTTTGGCCTCTGTGGTCTGAGTATCTGAGCTTGTTCTCCATCCTCTCACAATAAAGAGCAAAAGGAACATTTAAGAGACATTTGGTTATTTGCTTCAATATATTAATATAAAAGTTAAATTCAACTATTTCAAGTGGAGGTTTCCATTAATTCCTTATTGTAAAATGATATTGACAAATTTTATTAAGTCCTCTCTCTTTTTCTTCTTTTTCCATAGCTAGAAAATTACGACTCTTTTATTTATTGTCGAACTGAAGCCTAGTGCCCCCCATTTTAAACACTTAGCCTTGTTTCTCCAGTTTCATTAAAAAAAAAATCAAGCTCTTGATGTTCAAAGCATCTGGAACTAGAGCCTATAAGTCACTGTAATGCCTACCAATTTTTTGAACATCTTGTCAAAATTTTAAACCGTGTTCCTTGGCTTTAAAATGGCATATTATTAGAAATCACAGGGTCACCAGCAATCAGCATAATTTCATAACACCTCCTAATTAATTTGGTAATATTTTTGACTTAACAATTAATATTTCTAGAGAATTCCTTTTTATCATAATTTATTAGTACTATCTTGCACTATTGTCATTTGTGTTATCAGTCATTCTTATTCTTATTACGGATCTTCTCCCTTCCCCTTCCCTACTCAAATCACTGACATTAACAAATTTCTTGCATTGATGCTCTGGGTGTGTGAACTAATGAGAAATAAATGAATGAGCACTAATTTCCAGACATAGGTTTTCATTATAATACATATAAAGTAGTATTTTCGGCCACTGTTATGTATATAGCTGACATGGCCTTTTTAATTTTTGTAAGTGATGTAAAGCCATCACAAATTATTGTTGTTCAAATTGGTGCTTAGCATGCTTATTGTCTTTCAGGCTTCTAACTCCTCCTGGGACTCCTCTTTTTCCTTCTTTGGAGATGGAAACTCAAAAGACTGTTATGAGTCAGCTTGGTGCTCCAACCGCACGTCCCACAGCATTAAAATCTAGAGTAAGCACTGTTATAAAGGTTTTGGATCACATAAAGAATTTTATGGTAATTGGCAGGTGTACGCCTTTTGTGTCTGGTTTGAATTCACTAATCAAATTGTATTTTTCTTTGTAAGTTCCTGGTCTTGAGGAAAGTTCTTTTGTGGGAAATATCATTATTATTATGTATGCATGAAGAACTTGACTTTTAAGCAGAAATATGTGGTTTTCTTAACAAGTGAGAAATAGAATATGTCAGTTATTTATTGCATATTTTCAGTTACTGATGCCTGACTAGAAATAGCTAGTTAGCATAGATTGTCCCTCAAAACAATAACATCCTTGGACTACATGAAATTAGCTTCTCATCATATTGCATGTTTTACCTACTTGCCATTGCATGCTTTGATTGATTGATTTGTTTATAAAAAAACCCTTGCGTTTAAGTATCAACATTCGTAAAGAATGCATTGAGATTTGTAGGTATCATTGAGTAAATAGATCATTCATAGTTTTTTTTATCGTGATAAAAATGATGCTCTGTATCTATTTTAAGATTTCCAAAGTAATGACTCGTTGGTGCTTTAACATGTATTCATAATCGTAGAATTTTGATTTTTTCATGCTACTAGTAAGAAAATCATTTTTCTTGTGGTTATAGTTGGCAAATCCTCAGTCAGAGCCCGTTGGAAGGAGCAACTTAGTATCTAAACAACCAGCTTCCTCCCCTGGGTTGAGCTCTTCAAGTGGTGGAACTAGGAGGCCCTCATCATCAGGGAATCCAGGATCAAGAGCTGCAACTCCTACTGGACGTCCTACATTGACCACAGCTTCAAAATCATCTAGACCTTCAACACCTACTTCTCGGGCAACCTTACCTTCAACTAGGACCACAGTAGCTACAACCAAGACCACGGTTTCTACGACCAAGCCCATGGTTTCTGCTACTAAGACTACAATTTCTGCCACTAAGACTTCTGTCCCTGCAGCTAAACCCACAATTCCATCAAGATCCTCTACACCTTTGTCAAGATCTACTGCAAGATCTTCAACACCAACTAGCAGGCCTACCTTACCACCATCCAGGTCCACATCAAGGGCATCTACTCCAACTCGGCGACCATCTACACCATCAAGTGCATCCAGTATATCTGCTCCTTCAGTTAAGACTTCTTCAATCTCCAAGCCAGCTCCTGTGACGTCAAGGCAGCCGGTACCATCACGTGGCACTTCACCAACAGTGAGATCAAGACCATGGAAGCCATCTGAGATGCCTGGTTTTTCACTTGATGCTCCACCCAACTTGAGGACAACGCTACCGGAAAGGCCACTGTCAGCAACTAGGGGGAGGCCTGGAGCACCCACTTCTCGGTCTTCATCTGTTGAGCCTGCTTCCAGTGGCAGACCCAGGCGGCAATCATGCTCTCCTTCAAGAGGACGGTCTTCCAATGGCATTGCTCATCCAACTGGAAGCTCTATGCCAGCAGTTAGTCGCGGGCACTCCAAAGTGAATGACAATGTCAGTCCTGTTGTAATTGGCACCAAAATGGTTGAGAGGGTAATAAATATGCGGAAACTAGCACCTCCAAGGCTGGATGACAAGAACTCTCCCCTTAGTAATCTGTCTGGCAAGTCATCTTCATCTCCAGACAGCTCGGGTTTTGGAAGATCACTCTCAAAGAAATCCTTGGATATGGCTATTAGGCATATGGTATGCATCTTCTGCACATTTTCTGTATTGTTCTACCAGTTGAGAATAAACTTGTAATGGCGTACCTGATCTGAATCACTATTCTTCTTTATAAAAAAAACTACGAAATGTTATAATCACTAATTCCCTTTCTGGATGCATGTGTCAAGATGGAATTTAGAGACTCGAGCTTCTCATTTATTACCTTCATCTCACTTTATGCCTTTTATTGTATGATTCTTTTCTCATCATTTTTCTTGTTCCTTTTTGAACAGGACATAAGGCGAAGGGTTCCAGGCAGTTTACGGCCGTTGATGACGAATATTCCAGCATCTTCTATGTATAGCGTGCGGTCAGGGCCTCAGCAGCGTAGCCGAACTGTTAGTGTCTCGGGCTCTCCTCATGCCACAAGCAGTAATGCTAGTTCTGAAGTGAGTGTAAACCAAAATGGTCTTTGTTTAGATAGTAGTGAAATAGATGATGATATTGTTAGTGAGAGAGGTGGTCAATCTCCTGCCAGTGTACGGGGCAGGTAGGGGAATCCTCTGCCTACATTTAAATAGCACCAACGTTCTTATTGTGAGTTTCAGCCATTGCGGATTTGCATATGGAGCTAACCATGCTTCTATTGATGTAAAGTTTATTGGAAGTGATGTAACCTTGTGTAATGGAAGGTATTTGTGATTTTAGGTAGATCGGATATATGGTGAAATGGTAATGCTCTTTTTTCTTTTCAAACAAGCCGAGGTCTGTCCTATATATTATGAACGTTGGGCTTGGGCCGATTATCGAGAAACCATAAGTAAGCTAAGATTGCATTAGGCTGGCCCTCTTTCTTTTTGGCAGATTTTATGTTACGGAACAGACCAAGCCCATATCTTAGCTTGAATTTTGAAATAATAATAATATAGCTTTTAGCAACTAGCATGTTATTAAACACGTATCAAGCAACAGGATCGACAAATAATCCCTAGCATTTTTTGGATTTGCAATGCCTAAATCCTGTGTAAACTAGCTTCTGATCGTTCTTAATTTGTTTAATATTTAGTTTTAAACATTTTAATTAATATCATCTGTTTTTAAGTCGACCACATTCACAATTCTAAATCAAAATATATTAAAACGTAGAAGATTAACTTAAAAATATAGAAGAAAAAACAAGAAATGCAAATCAAAATTTGTTTTATAATACTCAACTTCAAATAAGATAGTTTAAACACGGCTTTACACAAGAACATACCAAAACAGATCTCATTTGTTAAGAATTTGAAGTATAAGAAAGAAGCCCCTCTGTGTGCCAAAATCGGTTATGGTAATTAAGCTTTCAACTCGATCAACTCTTCAGATTTCCTTGCACTCAGCCTGTAATCTATATTACTTGAGGTTTTCTCAGACTCAACCAAGTCAAATACCTGAAAAGAACGATGCAAGAAAGTGTCACTCTTACAGGTTAATTCTTTTTTCACATACTTAACTTTACAGCAAGAAAAATTAGAAAAACAGTTGTGCGTGCAAGGATTTCGTAGAACCTGTTAATAACGAATCTTGTTTTGTTTCCATTAATTAGGCACTTATTAGTGAGTTTCTTTAAGTCCTAATGGTATACGCTGAAATTTTCCTAATTTATGTAACTTGGTCCCTAGATAGCCCTAAAAGAACAGCACAGCAGTGCACAACGCGACCAAGAACAACAAAGAGAACCGATTAATCAAAAGCAATAAAATGTACCTCTCTATCAAAATATGATCCAGGTTGAAATTGAAGGTACTGCTTCGTTTCTTTGCTAGAACTCGAAGTTTCATTCTCCAAATCCTTGGGATCCCAACTCCAAGGACTAAGAAACGAGTTATCTTTCTCAAGAAAGGATGATAGTCGCGGGTGAGGCATTGTTTGAGAGCATGTGAAGAAGGAGGTTTGGTCAGCCATGAAAGATCCTTATTCAATAAAGAGAGTAAGGACTTGTCAAACAAATTCTTGAGTGGTATAAATATTTTTTTGGGTGATGTATAGTTAGTAATGAGATATTTACGAGATAAATGAGATAGTAATGTGGTAGTTGTGAGATAAAGAAGATTAATTAAGAATTTTCATAATCATAATCATTATCTTATAATCTTATCAATGCGAGTAGATAATTTATTTCTCAAACAATTTCTACCAACATGTTCCATTGGGAGCCATGACCCAAACTTTTCAAAAAATTTAAAATTACTCATATAGTTTTTAATTAAAAACATATTCTTATAAAATATAAATTTATTCTTGAAATTATACTTTTGCCCCCCATTATGTTATTTTATTTTCGTCCTTGCCCTCATGATAATTTTTTTTTAAAATTATTTCTTGGAACATTGATTTTTTAAAATTTAATTCAACTAAAATCTAATCCAAACACACATTTTATTATCAAGTTTAGAAAGTCAATGATTTGAATCTTTATTTGGAGTTTTATGCCCAATGTGAGTTTAAAATTTGATAAGTAGCAATTACGCAAAGTGGCAAACATTCACCCTATGGAGAAATAATCCAACTGTAAGCAGATATCAAATATAGGAACTTACGAACTCTTTAAGTGTGATATCACCAAAAGTTTATAGCATTCAGTTTCAGCTAGTCATGATGCCTATTGCAAAGCCTTGTAGTAATTAAATTCTTTATTTTTATTTTTTGTAAACTAATATCCACTTAATAACCTGTGTCTTCGTTAATTGTTCTCATGGGTAAATCACATAGATATATTGTTCTCATGCGCCATGGGCGAAGTATATCTGTATATGATCTATTAAAAGTTTAAACCTTTTGGTGAGGAAAATTAAGTGGGTTAGTCTTTTTAAATTGTCCTCGTCTTTAAAAAAAAGTACGGGTACCATCTCAAAAAACAAAAACAAAATTTTTATTTTGGAGAAGAGTTACTCAAAACTCACAAGCCTCTACTACTTTATATGCGTACTACAATAACGTGACTAGAAATTAGATGTTTAAAATACCATGAAACCTTTCCAAACATTGAGTTTTTGGAATTTTGTGACACAATAGCTACCGTTTACATATGAATTATGGTATGGAATTCAATATAAACTAACAATTTAGTGATTAAATGTATTTGTACTAGTCCTGGATTCCAGAAATTATAGACAGCACCAAAATAATGTTTTGCAAGTGGGAAGAGGAGAATAGGGACAGATGAGTTTGAGATTGAAGTGAACAGAGGCCTCCACGATCTTTTATCTGATATTATATCCTGAGTTGCTTTGGGAAGCTGCTACGAAGAAGGGAAAGAGATTTTCGAGTTACTAGAACAACAATATCAACTTGTCTCCCTGCCATAAGAAGTGTTTATATTCCTGGGTTCAGGTATCACATTAAAAAAAAACGTCATATATTTATCCACTATATGGTTGTTTATTCTTTTTGCAACCATATGCTCCTTATACAATTAAACTAATGACGAGTAGGTTCTTGAGAACAGAGAAAGAAAGAGATTAGAAAACAAAACCCGTGAGTCAGTTAGAGTGTTGATCGAGGACAGCAATAAAGCACAAAAAAGTTTGAGAAATTTGCTTTCTTTGTTGATGTCTTCTCACAAATCTCAATCTGTCAACAATGAGAGAGAAAGGTAAAGGTGGGACGAGATAATGGATGACTGTAAAAATTTCTATTTGGCAAAGAAGGAAACAACTGCGAATTCAATAAGTTGGGCACTCCTCCTTTTAGGGCTGAATCAAGAATGGCAAAGCAAGGCACGACACGAGAGGACGTACTTCGTGTTTCAGGACCTAATGCGCCCCCAACTGCAGAAAAAATAAGTGACCTGAAACTCGTAAGTTTGTGCTTATTACATTGATATTGGACCAAATTATATTTCTCTATTTCTGAAAACACTCTCAAATGACTAGTATTAGTAATATTAGCTTTCGTCTTTCACAGCAGGTGAGCTGGATACTTAGACTCTACCCTTTAACAAGGGCATTAGTGAGGCAAGCAAGTAAAATAGGATATACGGATATTTTTGGACTTTCAATGCTAAACTCGGTAGTCAAGGCCACTTTACAAGATATACAAGTGGGTCTCACCCACGTATCACGACCTACCTTGACTAACTTGCAGGTGGGGACGGATGGAGGGAGGGATAAGCAGGAGCTTTGGTGCCCCCCTCCCCCGCAAACCATGGTTTTATTTTTATATATAGGTAGTATAATTTTCATGTAAAAGAAAAGTAAGCTCTTACATTCACTATTTTTTTATTTGTTCATATTGTACTAAAAATTAAAATATTAATTAGATTGATAAGCTTATACTTTATAGGTTGGCCGGTCTACTAGTTTAGAAATGAATTTTTACTCTTAAGTAAGAGACTCGCATAGATAAAGAGAGAAAATTTATAAATGAAGGTGCAACAATGGAAAAAAGAAAAAACTTCGATGTAAACATATATGGATGTACAACATATTAAACAATTCAATACAAAGAAATGAGAGGCTTTAATAACCATAGTGCAAAATGATTTTCTATTTCTTTAAGAAAAAAATTGACAATAATTTAATCATAGATGAATTTTATGAAATTAAAAAGTGTTAAACTAAGAATTTTTTGTTTAAATATCTTAACTTATATAATTTTAGCCTCCTCAATAATTAATTTCTAAATTTGTCTCTATTTGCAAGTACTCTCCATTATTGAACCAGTGAAGCTTGAATTTTGTTTACTCACACTACCCCGAGGTAGCTGATGCAAGCAGAAGTATTACATTTCTAGTCATCAAAACAATAAATTATCAAGTTATTGTTGTTTTTAACTATTCTTTACATTTAAGGACGTGAAAAAAATGCCATTGGAACTTTATCAGAGGATCCAGTTTCTGGAGTTCCTATGTCAAGTTGTTTGAGAGCATTTGGCCAGCCATTCTTTCTTAGAGATTTATATATTCGTTAGAGTAGCTAAAAGAGCATTCAAAAGCTTTGGTACTTTTTTTTTGGTACTTTCCTAGTGCATGTGAGTTATGTTGTAGTAGGAAAATAATAGTAATTAAGTCCTTATCCAATATGCAGAGTAAGGGTACTTGTCTGTCAAAGTAAATTTTAATATGCTATAAATATTTGTATAGTAAATCTTGAAGATTGATTTTTTTTTAATTATTTTAATAATTAGTTTGATAACTTCCTAATTACTTAAAAAAATTATTAAATGTTTGTTGAGTTCATAATTTTATTAAAGGGGTGCTACGTTGAAGTGGTTAAAGAGTAGAAATATGTATAAAAATTGAAATTGAAATTTTAAAACATATTATCACTTATCTCATTTAGTTTGCCTAAACATTAACCATTGGTTGAATGAATTTTAGCATAAAATTTTGAAACGATCAATCTCATCATATTTAAACAATTCGGGATATATATATAAGGTCATAAGGACATGGAAGCTCACTCAAACTCGGACTAGATTATTAAAATTAACCATGAGTTTTAGGTGTTATCTTTACTCCCCTTTTCAATTTAGATACCATTGGCCTCCAATTTGGAAACAAGAAGCACAGCCACTGAAACAGCAAGAACAAGATTCAGTGGAGGAAACAAGTGCAACGAGGACTGCTGCTGCTACTACAATGGAGGAAACCATACCTCACCCACGACTATCATCTTTTCTTGAGAAAGATAACTCGTTTCTTAGTCCTTGGAGTTGGGATCCCAAGGATTTGGAGAATGAAACTTCAAGTTCTAGCGAAGAAACGAAGCAGTACCTTCAATTTCAACCTGGATCATATTTTGATAGAGAGGTATATTTTCTTGTTTTTAGTTAATCGGATCTCTTTATTGTTCTTGGTCACGTAGTGCACTGCTGTGCTGTTCTTTTAGGGTTATCTAGGGACCAAGTTACATAAATTAGGAAAATTTGAGTGTATACCATTAGGGATTAAAGAAATTCACTAATAAGTGTATAATTAATGGAAACAAAACAAGATTCATTATTAACAGGTTCTACAAAATCCTTTCATACACAATTTTGTTTTTCTAATTTTTCTTGCTGTAAAGTTAAGTATATGGGAAAAGAATTAACCTGCGTAATAGTGACACTTTCTTGCATTGTTGTTTTCAGGTATTTGACTTGGTTAAGTCTGAAGAAACCTCAAGTAATCAATATATAGATCACTGCCTGACTGCAAGAAAATTTGAAGAGTTGATTGAGCCAAAAGCTTAATTACCATAATCGATTTTAGCATACAGAATGGCTTCTTTCTTATACTTTTAATATAATTGTAATTGAAACAATAAAATATATTTCTAAAGTTCGATATATGTGAAGTATTACGATTTCTAGTAATTGAAACAATAAATTATCAAGTCAATATTCATCAGCTCTAGCTCTTCCTAAATAAATCAATGGAGGTTCTTTGTAGTCTTTCGCCACTATATTGTTGTATTTAACTATTTTTACATTTAAGGATAAAACAAAAATCAATTAGAACTTTATCAGAGGATCCAGTTTCTGGAGATCCTATGTGAAGTTGTTTGAGAGCATATGAAGGATTTGGTCAACTATGGAAGATAGGATATGGTTTGATGGAAAGAGGTGGTTCTTTATTTGAAATATCTTAGCTTTGGAAGTTTCCTAGTGTGAGTTATATTAATGTGAAAAGTGTTTATGTTATAGTAGGAAAATAATAATAATAAGGTCTTATTCAATAAGGAGAGTAAAGATAGTTGCTTTTCAAGTAAAATATAGTGTTAAAAATATTTTTATGGGTGATGTAGAGATAGTAATGAGGTACTTGTGAGATAAAGGGGATAATAATAAGGTAGTTATAAGATAAAATAATATGAAAAGAGCATTCAAAAAGTTTTGGAAGTTTCCTAGTGTGAGTTATATTAATGTGAAAAGTGTTTATGTTATAGTAGGAAAGTAATTAATAAAGTTTTATTCAATAAGGAGAGTTAGGTCGATAGTTGCTTTTCCAGTAAATTTAGAGTCTTATAAATATTGTTATGGGCGATGTAGAGATAATAATAAAGTCGTTGTGAGATAAAGGAGATAATAATAAGGTAGCTAGAGATAAAATAAAATAATTTGAGATATCTTCGATAGAGTAGATAAAAGAGCATTCAAAAAGCTTTGGAAATTTCCTAGTGTGAGTTATATTAATGTGAAAAGTGTTTATGTTATAGTAGAAAAATAATAATAAAGTCTTATTCAATAAGAAGAGTAAAGATACTTGCTTTTCAAGTAAATTCTAGGGTGTTATATATATTTATATATATGGGCGATATAGAGATAGTATACAATGAGGTAGTTGAGAAATAAAGGAGATAATAACAAGATAATTATGAGATAAAATGGATTAATAGAGAGCTTTCACAATCACTATCTTGTAATCCTATCAATGCGAGTTGATAATTTATTTCTCAAACAATTTCCTCCAACACGTTCCATTGGAGGCAATGGTCCTATAAAAAAATTTAAAATTGCTCATAAAGTTTTAAGTTAAAAACATATTCTTATAAAATATAATTTTATCCCCAAAATTATACTTTTGTCCCTCATTATGTTATTTTATTTTTATTAAAATCAATTCTTGAAACATTAGGTTTTTAAAAAATTAATTTAACTAAAATTTAATCCAAACACACATTTCATGATCAGGTTTAATAAATCAATGATTTAATCTTAATTTGAAGTTTTATGCCGAATGTGGGTTTAAAATTTGGATAAGTAGCAATTACCAGCAGGCAAAGTGGCAAACATTCACCCTACGGAGTAATAATCGAACTGTTGTAAGCAGAGATTAAATATAGGAACTTACGAACTCTTTGAAGTGAGATATCACCAAAAGTCTAGAGAATTCAGTTTCAGCTAGTCACAAAGCCCATTGCAAAGCCTTGTAGTAATACTTCTCTTATAGTCAATAATAGTTGCTTTCGCCTTTCGTCCTTTATTACTGACAGGAGACTAAGACTCTGTAAAAATAAAGATATTTCCTCTTTATGCACACATCAAAATTTTGGTCCGAATTTTTCTAATAGCAGACATGAATGAGAAGAAACAACAAAGACTAACATTGTAAACTTCTAAGACTGAAAGATATACAAGTATGCAACAGCAAAAAATGCAGAGTTTTCTGTTTACTCCTCCTTTCTTAATTGACAATCATGAAAGCAATGCTTATTCATAATCTTTTCGCAACAGTCAATAAAGTTGTCACACAAAATGCAATGCTCTAAACTTGAAAGAGTGATTCTGTTCATCTAAATTATTTCAATGACCTTTCGTCGAGCAGAAGGCGTGCAAAAGCAAAATCATAACATCTGAAGCTTAACCGTAGGGATAGGGATATTCAGTTTCGGAATCATCAAATTCCCCAAAGGCCTAGTTAACAGAAGCATCAAGCATGGCCTATTTTCAAATATACAACATTTCAATGGGTATTACTGCAAAACAAACAAGAACAATTTTTTTTTTTTTAATTCTTCAAGAGATAAAAACAATAAACATAATAACTAAAATAAGAAAAAATGAGAGAGAATCTCGAAACAGCGTACGGCTAAGCCAGAGTTTTTCTTCGTTCTCGTGACTTGTAATTTCGTTTCGTTTTGCACTTTGCACAATCAAATCAGCGTTTCCGAGCCGAGCCGAGCCGAATACAGCTCCGATGGCTAGCTTGTGGCGCGCGGCGGCGGGCTTGACGGAGAAGCCGAGCGACTACGACGGCGTGGAGTTCTGGTCGAATCCGGAGCGCGGCGGGTGGCTGACGAAGCAAGGCGAGTACATCAAGACGTGGCGGCGGCGGTGGTTCGTGCTGAAGCAAGGGAAGGTGTTCTGGTTCAAGGACTCCGCCGTGACACGTGCCTCCAGGCCACGTGGCGTGATTCCTGTGGGGTCTTGCCTGACGGTGAAGGGCGCGGAGGACGTGCTGAACAAGCAGTTCGCCTTCGAGCTCTCGACCCGGTCGGAGACCATGTACTTCATCGCCGATTCCGAGAAGGAGAAGGAGGACTGGATCAACTCCATAGGCCGCTCCATCGTCCAGCACTCCAGATCCGTCACCGATTCCGAGATCGTCGATTACGACAGCACCAAGCGCTGAGATTGATAGCAGACAAAAGTTTCCTTCTTCCAATTTTAATTCGGTAATTTTTCTTCTTTTGTTGTTGTTGTTGTTGTTGTGTGTTTGTGTATATTAATTGCAGATCGCGTTCGTTCTTGTAAGGAAACTCTCTGTTCTGTTTGGAATTGACGCAGTGCTTGATTGCTATAATTGAATTCTCAAATTCGAAGGTTTTGCTTTTGCTTAGGGTTTAGGGTTTTCTGTGGATTTTATTCTTGGGTTTCGTAAAGATCGATTCTTTGTTGAATTGGATTGCTTTTCAACTTGGAATCCACCATTTCTGTTACTAAGCTGCAACTATGGTAGATGTGAAACACAGCGTGCAAGTTAATTATAAACTTGGAAAAATTCTGAGCTCAACAGTTTTCTTGTTTATAGTTCCTAGTTTTGCCTCTCTTAGAAACTTCCTTCATTCCTTAACATCATTATTTGTTTCCTTCCACTTCCACTTTCATCAGCTGATATCTTTGTTGTCTTGAGGATGCATGATATGCTGTCACACTTGAGCCAAACTCATCATCCTTAAACTGTTGGAAACCTCTGACTCTACTAGTGCAAGATAAAATTTGCTATCCTCGGCAACTATGTTGTTGTGATGAGATGAATGAATGACATCTGAGTTTAAGATGAGCCCGAATGAACTGTTGCTGCTTGGCAGTGACAGTGGAAATATGATACATAGTTCATAGTTGAGTCTTCCAATTTTCAAACCACCTAGTTTGCAGGTTATCCGACTGACTGGGAGTCATTACATTCATTACCTTCAAATTCTGTTTTGCAGAATTGATAGTTTCTTTGGGTATCATCACATAATATTCAATGTAGATAAAAATGTGCATCGTCCCTATGATCGCAGCTAATTTCGCGCCACAACGTTGATCCCTAGTCGAGACAGTCTCTGTCTAATTACACGCAACTTCACTATGCTGAGTTTTTGTAGGCTAGAGACTCTAGTCGACAAGCAAACGTGAATCCACTATGTCAGTTATTCCATGTGGCAATGCCATCTCAGACCCTCGCCAAACATTTTATCTGTTGGTTGGCTTCTTTCCGATGAGCATCTCCAGCAACCCTCTAGCTATAGACATCCTTGCCAATTGACCATCATTCAATATCTTCACCACGTATTGAATATTCATAATTTGTTTGTGTAGAGCGGGGCTTAATTACTTTAAGTTTGCCATTTATTTTCAGTAATCCATTGTACAATAAATTACAAAGTGGTAAAAGAAGATTAGTGACCATTAATTGGGAAGAGCCTTTCTCTATTTTTGTGTTTCAATTGTTATTTTATTTATCAGCAATCTCTTTGCACAGCGTTTAAATGCAGCTCCCCAGCAAAACCACCCTATTGAGTTTTCCATTTGTATTGGCAATAGGATGACCAAACATTTCTGATATAAATTCGTCATTACCATTTCTAGTACTAGACACCGATACAGAGGATAGGAACACATAAGCAGTTACTTTGAGATTCCTTTATTCTTTTCTCAACCTATTCCCAACCTTTTTCCCCCTACTTTTTCTTTTTTCTACAAGCATATGGTAATATTTGTTTCACACCACTTTTATTTTAGAGATTGGCTCATGTGGAAGGAAGTCTACAGAAATTGTGACATCGTAGGAATTGAAGTGATGTAAAGGAAAGTAATGTGCAAAAACCAAGCAATGCATACGCGACTTATCCAGTCGAAAATCTCCAAGGATGGTTCCTGCTTCCTAGTGGGGCAGCTTCTGTTTAATTGCATGCAACTCCACTATAACATCTTTTATGCCCATTCGCTGAGTGGGGAATTCTGCAGAACACGCAACTCCAATCCTAGCAAAGGACACCAGAGACCCCCTAATGTTGTCTTCCATATTTTGCTGCCGCATAACCTCTCCGTATTCTTCATTAAATGGGATAAGCAAAAGTGAATCCACTATATCAGTGATTCTTTCTGGAATTGCCATCTTACAGAACTTGTGTAGGCACAGATTCTCCCCAAACATGCTATCTGTTGGTTTCTTTCCAGTGAGCATCTCCAACAGAAGAACACCATAGCTGTAGATATCCCCTTGTGGTGACACTGGACCACCTGCTCCATACTCTGTTCGAACAACAATTTTTTAGAGAAAAAAATGAAAGAAAGGAGTATAGATCAAACAAAGTCACATATTGATTATAAACCAGTCAGTTTTAATATAATGAATTTAAATGGGTCGATTGTCATAGTTAAGGTTAAAAATTGAGTTTTCATGTTAAAGAATTCAAAGAATTAGCAGAGTTTGAGAAGTCAGTAAAATAATGTACTTATGATGCTATCTAATCTAAATGAGAATAAGTTGTTACTAATAAACACGAAGATAACAAGATAACTTTTCCTGTAGTTGACACAAGCTAATTCAGAACAACTGGTAAAACATTTTAAAAGATGTTAAGGAATAAAAAGCACTTTACCTGGGGGAACATATCCAATGGTTCCCTTGATTGCAGAGGAACTAGCTTGATCTCTACTGGAATAGACCGTAGCCCCAAGGAGCCTAGCTAACCCAAAGTCTCCCAAGTGGGCAACAATGTCATCGTCAAGAAGAACGTTGCTTGGCTTAATATCACAGTGAACTACAGCTTGCTCGGAATCATGGTGAAGGTAATCCAACGCGTGAGCTACATCAAGAGCAATATTTAACCTTTGTGTTAGATTGAGATTTAGATCTCTAGACTCGCTTTGTTCATTGCTGTGCAACAAGCTTTCTAGACTCCCATTAGGCATGAGCTCAAAAACTATAGCCTTGAAATCTGCACCTCTATAATCAACACTCGAACAACATGTTAGGATCTTGACAAGATTCCGGTGCTTGATTTTGCTCAGGGCTTTGCATTCAGCCATGAAACTCTTTGATGCCCCATGTGTTTGAAGATTCAACACCTTTACAGCAATTGGTCTTTCAAGATGGAGAAGAGTTCCTTTGTATACAGAACCAAATCTTCCTTTGCCTACTAAATTGGATGAAGAAAATCCATTGGTTGCTTGATGTAGGTCTCCATAAGAAACCCTCAAGTACCTATTTTCCAGAGATGGGGAAGAAGATTGCTTTTTGGGCTTTTTCCTCAGATAATAGATACTGATGAAAACTATGAAAGAGATCAAAACACCGCCAATTACAATGATGAGGATAACTTTCTTTTTAAGAGACCTCTTGTGTTTCTTTGAGGGTGACCTAGAGCATGCAGGCAGCTTCAGTTGAGGTATGCCGCCACAAAGATCCTTATTTCCTATGAGTGAAATTGCTGTGATGTTATTAAAGACTCCTCCTATTGGAACCTCACCATAGAGATGGTTAAAAGACAGGTTCAAAGTATTCAACACCCCCAGATTTTCTAGTTCACGTGGGATTGTACTTGAGAAGTTGTTGTCAGAAATGTCCAAGGTTTCGAGGACACTGAAAGATCCCAAGAACAAAGGAATACTTCCTTGGAAGAAGTTTGTCTCCAGAAAGAGCTCTGTTAATGCCGAACAAGCACCAAGTTCCATGGGAATTTCACCAGACAACTTGTTTTCGTATAGATGTAATATGGAAAGGTGCTTCAAGTTTCCAAACTCTGAAGGAAGGGGACCAGTCAAGGAGTTGTTGGACAAGTCAAGATTTATTAAACCTTGTAGTTGGCCAAATGTTTTATTGGGTATATTACCACTTAAATTGTTTCCAGAAACACCAAATGACTGCATCTGCGTGCAGTATCCGAGGGTAAATGGAACGCTTCCTTCAAATTTATTGGTGTGCAGATAAAGTTCAGCCAACATAGTAAGATTGCCAATGACAGTAGGAATATTACCAGATAATTTGTTTTCTTGCAAGACCAATCTTACTAGATTTTTAAGCTTTCCAATTGAAACTGGAATTGTTCCCTCAAGGAAATTCCCTTCCATATTAAGAGACGCTAAGCCGGTTAGTTGTCCAATTCCTTCAGGTATCATTCCAGATATTTGATTGTATCCCATACTAAGCGAATAGATATGGGCAGATAAGTTGCCTATGAAATCTGGCAGTACTCCACCAAATATATTGCTATCAAAAATCAGTTGTTCCAATTGAGTACAATTGGTTAATGAGGAAAGGAAATCCAAATCGTGAGCTCCTCCACTCCCAAAACTATTATTACCAATGTCAACTATCTGAAGTTTGTCTAAGCTTCCCAAAGTAGGAGGAATTGATCCACTAAAACCATTTACGGATATATCAAACAATTGCAATCCGGAGAGGTTGGATATTGAAGACGGAAAAGGTCCAGTGAACTGGTTCATTGCAACCGAGAATGCTCGAAGATTGGGAAAAGCAAGGTTCATATTTGATGGAAGAGTACCAAATATCTGGTTAACCCCCAGAACAAAAACTTGAATATTTGAAAGGTTGTAAAGTGAATGAGGGACTATACCTGACAAACTATTCAAACCCATATACAGCTCTTTCAAATTTGACAACCTACCCAAAGCATGAGGTATACTTCCTGCCAAATGATTTCTTGAAAGTGATATCCTCTCCAGTGATGAAAGATTCCCCAAGGAAGGTGGGATAGTGCCAACTAGATTATTGGCACCAAGTTGCAACTCAGTAAGCTGCATCATTGATCCAAACCATGAGGGAACTTTCCCAGTGAGTTTATTGTACAAGAAGATAATTACCTGAAGATTGGAGCAGTTATTAAGCTCGATAGGAACCTCGCCACGAAGATTATTCTTGCTTAAGTCAAGAAGCTGCAACCGCTTTAAACGGCCAACTTCTCTGGGAATTCCACCATGTAAGTTGATGTTAGAAAGATTGAGCTTCCTGAGGAAAGTTAGATTTCCCAAGGCTGGTCCCAGAGTACCACCCCAATTTTGATTTTCCAAATGCAAGACAGAGACTCTCTTGTGGCGGGGACTGCATCTAACACCCTGCCATTCACACAAGTGCCGAGATTCATTCCATGATGGCAGAGAATCAGGCATGCCATTGGTAAGCTTGTCCTTCAAAGCAAGCAAAGCGAGTTTATCAGTCTCTGAACTCAAGGCCAGAGCAACTGTAGCTGAAGGCATGTACACCAAGGTTTGTGAACCAATACAAAGAAGAAACATGATAAGAGCCATCATTTTGCTATTAGCGAATATGTGCATCATGCGCAATCGAAGTAGGGAATAGGAAATATTAAAATATTGGTTGAAGCATTACTTAATATTTATAGAAGTCAAAGTGCTAGGCTAAAAATTAGTCCACTACTAGTAAATTGGTTGTAATACCATTGCATATTTTTTTTTGTATTATTAAATTTATATAATGTCATATTAAATTCGAAATTTACATATAATTTAATAATTTGCACTTTTTTATTTACTTTAGTTTTAATTATTCATATAATATTATTTTATAAATAATTAATGAAACAATTGCATGGCTACCAATAATAATAATAAGATTATGTTTGTACAAATTTTTTTATCATTATCTAATAACATTAAAAATAGTTGCGAGAAATAATCCTAAGATTATTATGGCCTAAATTGAGAATCTGCAAGCATTTTAGATGGCCAAATTGTTTAGGAATTTCGCCATGTAATTTGTTCTAAAAAAGATTGTCCACTCCATTGATGGAATATGAAGAGAATGGTGGAAAGTGATGCGCATGAAAATGAAAGAGCGCGTATGTGAACAGTTGTGGGAAAACTGAGACTAACTCGTGGTAGTGACTTGCCTGGACTCGATTCAGCTAATTTGTGCTGGAAAATCTAACCCAATCCACAAGGTACGTAGGGAGAGAGTAATTTGGACAATGTTAACCCATTTGATTGACTTGAGACTTTACTTTAAGGACGTAAATGTAATTTGGACAATGTTAAGGTGTTAACCCATTCTGATGAATGTGATATTTGTTAATAGTTAGTTTAGCCGGTTAAGATGAAAGCATTTTGCTCCAAAGGTTTAAGTTTGATTCTCACTATTAATAATCTTTCTTATTATGTGACCTATAAGTACTATTATAAGTTTTTGTTAGAGCTTATGACATGTCTTAATCTTAAAAGGAAGTAACTTTTCCTCTCTTAAACTTTTTCCTAAAAAATAAAAGATGAACGTGATATTTATTGGAAACAATTACTGTGGTTAATCTGTTATGGCCCAAATGTTATTATTTGAATTATTGCATATTAACTGTAATCTCAAATGAGTAATTAAAATTAAATGTGGTTAGTGGACTCTTTCTACAAAATTAGCAGTGGCATCACGGTGATATAAGTTCATATAAAAATACTAATTTTATCTAATATATATTTGTTAACATCTAATAATAAAAATATTAAATTTTTTTTTAGATATCATCTCAATAAAGAATAAGCATGGATAAATGCTATTGCTATATTTTTCTTAATTAAATATGGATGAAAAGGGAACAATTTTTTTTTCAGTTTTATATTTTTATTTTCTTTTTATCTCTATGGTCATAAACTCACTTCTCACCACTTGATCAAGCGTAAATGAAGGTAATCAGAGATGAAGAATTGATACTCATTAGGGGTTGTTTCAATAGAAGCGAGTTACACTCTTAAGAAAGAGAATTTAAGTTCAATTCTTGGGAGTTTCTCAAGAAAAGGGTTTTACCATTTCACTTTTGATTGAAGTTAGTCCCATAATTGTCCAAATAAACAAAACTTGTGTGAATACTTTTTGATTTCACAAAAAAGAAAAGAGATAAAGAGTTGATAATTATAATAAAAAAATATAAATATTTATAAATGAAACTTAAATGAAAAATTATGAATATATAATAATAATAATAATAATAATAATAATAATAATAATAATAATAATAGTAGTAGTAATAATAATAATAATAACTTATTTCTTTAATTTTTTTTGTTACTGTTTATTATTTATACTTTTTTTTCCTTAAAATATTCAAATGTGAAATGATACTATGATAGTCCTGGATTGACTTGACTCACTTCAGCTCAGACAAAAGTAATTGTGTACAAACTAGAGCTAGAAGAAAGACAGCCTTCGAAGTAATGTACAAAACTAATTGTCAGTAAACTGCACATGGCTGGAACCCACAACTCAGCTCACCGCGACAATGCTACACCTTCAATAAGTCATTCTTACAATGACCATCTTGACTCGTTGCTGTGTTACTTGCGCGTCAAGGTATAGGAAACTTCTTGAGCAACACTTATATGACGAGTCGAATTACAAAAGTCATGGCTGCATGGATTTATCGGGGAGCATCGTGCTCATATGAAAATAAGAAGGAACTGTCAAAGTGAGATAAGTGGGGTTACCTGGCTTTCTCCGGCGCATATTAGCTTAGCTGCGCTTAATAGGCCGGGCTTCCTCTCTGGCGGCCACTTTCCTTACCTTACCCATGCCACACTCCCACTCCAAGCTACGCCTGCTGAGCAAGATGCATTGCGATTTCCTCTTCTGTGGACGCACCGGTATATGATCCAGGACGAGAAGAGAATTTTATGGCTAGCTTTCTCTCGTAAAGCCAAAGACGCCCCAAGACAAGGGGGAAGGGATGATTCACCTATCGTCTTTGAAGAGGAAATTTTTTTTCATTTCTTCCTCCTCTGTACGTGCGTGCGTGCGAGAGAGAGAATTACAAATTATCAAACTTGTTTGCACTCATTTGATTTTAAAACATAAAGTAAGTTCTTGATTTTTAAATTTTTACTCTTTTTATATTTTTTTAGTTATGAGAACTCTAAAATATAGTAGGTAGCTCTATTTCGTGAAAATGATAATAAAATAAGGGGTGGTTAAAGACTCTATAGTTAGATTGAAGTAGAAATTTTATATTTTTTGAAAGAACTTAGAAATCTTAGAACTCCTGTTTAAGTTATATTAGGAAAAAAGATTATTTTTTAAGCTCCTATCTAGATTTATTAAGTATTTTTATTTGTGAGCAGATTCACAGGATATTATTTCACTTGCCTCCATAAGAGCTGTTGGAGACAATTGAGACTAGTTCTTCATTTCTGTGAGTGGATAATTTACTTAGTGGCATTTTTATTATTTTATTTAAGGAAACAAACCTTTCAAGAAAATTTGAATTTTATTCAAATGAAGTTTTATTACAAGGGTGATAAACATATTTTATATGCATAATTTAGCACCTCTCATTGGTCTATTTTTATGAAATTATTGCATATATGAAGTGAAAATTGCATAATTCCTCATATATTGGCTATGTTGTTACAAATTGAGCAGAACACCCGAAGGACTATTCAAAGCAGTTGTTGAACCAAAATATCATGAACTTGGATGTTGATATCAGTATAGCTCAAACAGAAGAGAAATGAAGACCTAAACTCAGTGAATTTTGGGTTACATTAAATTCAGGACAAATCAGAAAATTTCTACTCAAACCTATACTCGGTTATTTGGTGATTTCTCAAGATCTAACCGTTGGATGTAGCTGAAATTTTGATATGTCATGCATGACATAATTCTCTATGACTTTCCTAGAAATGAAGATTTCCAGATTAGCACCGGAAGTGGGTCAAAATTAGGCAACAAGTTGGTGGCTGTCATTTTTGATATAATCTGAGTAGTTTCGGAAAAATGGTCAGATCTCAAGATCCAACCGTTAGATCTGGCTGAATTTTTGACATGTTCTTCACGACTGCATGTGCTACAACTTTCATGAAGAGAAGATTTCCAAATTATGATGGGAGCAATGACGAATTTGATAATCTTCGGAGCTGAAATTTCAACCCATGTGCAAAGAGATTTGACAAAATTGTAATTGAATAGTTCTAGCCTTTGCCTATAAAAGGAAGGCATTTGCCACACTTAAGGGCATCCCATTTCTGAATTCTCTCATTGTAGTTTGAGTTAGGGGTGATACTTTGATAAATTGTGAGATTTATACTTTGATTTCAAGGTTAGATCTTCCAATTTGTTTAAAGGAAATCCCAAAGCTCTTGTAGTTTGTATAATATAATCTTCATCTTATTCAAGTTTCTTCATCTTGATGTCTAGTTAAGGGTGAAGCTTTCATAAATTGTGAGATTTATACTTTGATTTCAAGGTTAGATCTTCCAATTTGTTTAAAGTAAATCTCGAAACTCTAGCCCGTTGTGTTCTTGTTAATACCAACAACCACTTTCATTTCTATCATGCTTTTCACTTGTTCTTTTGTTTCCTTTAATATAATGAGTAGCTAAATTTCTATTCTAGGATTGCAATTTGAACTCACACGTAATTTGATTCGTTTATCATATCCGAGAGTAGGTTGAATATCTTGAATTGTTTATCTTACTTGTTCTTAATGCTTTTAATTAATTGGCCATTAATTAAATTGAATTGATAAACCTTAAGCAACTTGACAAAGGGATTTTGGTTTTAGATCTAGGTAAGATAACATATGATCTTTGTGCGAAAGCCTTGAGTTCATATAGGATAGACATATACCTATATGACATATGTAACCATTAATGAAATCGGAACTTAATGAATTCTTGATTATTTGATAGACATAGACATATAGTTTATCATTAATTAAGGATATTTCTATTTGACCATCGAAAGAGGCTTATAGATAAGTTAAGGATTTCTAGTTAACAATTCAGATAATTAATTGATCTTAGATAGAAGTAAAAGAATCAAGTAAAGTGTGAGGGATAATTGCAATCCTAGGCTTGATTAATTTGATCATTAAATTCTTCTTCTTGTATACTTTAATTTTTAATCTTTCATAACACTTCCTCTTATTAAGTTGTTTAAATAAGATTGAGTTTTGTAAACTTTTAATAGATAGTTAAATTTAGAATTAATCCCTGTGGGTTCGACACTTTCTTACTATTATATTACTTGATTTGCGATAACGTATACTTGCGTTCTGATTTACCACATCAAGTTTTTGGCGCCGTTGCCGGGGATTAATCCTTTATTTTACTACTATTAATGCTAGCATACTTGATCTTAATTTAAACTTGTTCTTTTATTTCTTTTTAATTTTTCGAACTGTTTTATGCGCAGTGCTCGAGACAAGGAGTTAATTCCTCTTAATCTTGAGATTGAGCGAACTTGCCGCAGAAACAGAAAAGAACGTCGTCAAGAGTTATTGCAACAAAGAAGAATGGCTGACGATAACATAAATCAAGAACTTGGGCTAGCTAATCAACAACCAAGAACTCTTAGGGATTATATAATTCCTACTGCTGATGGAGTTCATTCAAGTATTGTCAGACCTCCAATACAAGCTAACAACTTTGAGATTAAGCTAGGAGTGATTCAGATGCTGCAAAATAATCAATTTGGAGGTTTGCCTCATGAAGACCCAAATGCTCATATAGCAAAATTTCTGGAGATCTGTGACACTTTCAAGCACAATGAATGTTCTGCAGATGCTATTCGGTTAAGAATTTTTCCCTTTTCACTAAGAGACAAGGCCAAAAGTTGGTTGAATTCTCTACCTGATAGCTCTATCACTACTTGGGATATGTTGGCACAAAAATTCTTAGCTAAGTATTTCCCTCCTGCAAAGAGTGCGAAGTTGAGGAATGAAATTACCTCTTTTCAGCAATATGATTCAGAATCATTGTATGAGGCATGGGAGAGATTCAAGGATCTACTTAGAAGATGCCCTCATCATGGGGTACAAAAGTGGCTTCAAGTTCAAACTTTCTATAATGGCTTGACTAACTCTCTGAGGTCAACCATTGATGCTGCTGCTGGTGGTGCATTGATGAACAAAACTGTTGATGAAGGTTATGATTTATTGGAAGAGATGGCTTCCAATAACTATGAATGGCCTACTGAAAGAGCATCACAAAGGAAAGTGGCAGGAATTTATGAAGTAGATACTTTATCTGCTTTATCTGCACAAGTAGTCAAGCCCGACCAAGAAGCTAGACTCAATTGGGAGTCAATCCAATCAACAGTCAATACATGCTATTCAGAGCCCTTTCATGATCTGTGAGTATTGCTCTGGACCCCATTCTGTTGATCAATGCTCTTTTAATTCTGAAACTGCTAATTATGTGGGTAACTTCAATCGGCAACAACATAACCCAAATTCAAATTTCTACAATCCCGGTTGGAGGAATCACCCAAATTTTTCTTGGAGAAATAACCAAGAAGCTTCATCATCAGCTAGACCGATGGGACCACCTGAGTTCCAACAACAAGCTCCACAACAAGAGAAGAAATCTGTAATGGAAGAAGTCATCTTACAGTTGACTAAGAGTACTCAACAATGTATGAATCAACTTCAAAGTCAAGGAGCTTCTATCCGGAATCTTGAGGTTCAAATAGGGCAATTATCTGGTTTTATGAATAATCGCCCTCAAGGTAGTTTGCCGAGCAACACAAAGACTAATCCTAAGGGAGGTAATAATGAACAATGTAAGGCTGTTACCCTCAGGAGTGGCAAAGAACTGGATGAGCCCATTCAAAAACCTAAAGAAAATGAAGATGAGAAGATTCATGAACAATCAAAGAGCAATTTTGAAGAGCCTTTTCCATTGAAGAAATCTGAGAAGGAAGAACCCCCTCCACCTCCATTCCCACAACGACTTCAAAAGCAAAAGATGGACAAGCAATTCAACAAGTTTCTAGAGGTATTCAAGAAACTTCATATCAATATTCCTTTTGCTGAAGCTTTGGAACAGAATCTTAGAGCTATGTCAAGTTTATGAAGGAAATCTTGTCCAAAAAGAGAAGACTTGGAGATTTTGAAACTGTTGCACTTACTGAAGAGTGCAATGCCATATTACAGAAAAAGCTTCCGCCAAAGCTAAAAGATCCAGGGAGTTTTACAATTCCTTGTACTATTGGAAACAAATTTTTTGGTAAAGCTTTATGTGATTTAGGAGCTAGTATAAATCTGATGCCTCTTTCTGTTTACAAGCAACTTGGATTGATGGAGGTGAAGCAGACCAATCTAACTCTACAATTAGCAGACAGATCTCTCACCTACCCAAAAGGAGTGGTGGAAGACGTTTTAGTGAAAGTTGACAAATTCATATTTCCTGCTGATTTTGTAGTATTAGACATGGAGGAGGATAGAGAGGTTCCAATCATTCTTGGGAGACCTTTCCTAGCTACTGGTAGAACTCTCATAGATGTACAAAAAGGTGAGCTGACTATGAGGGTACAAGATCAAGAGGTAACATTCAATGTCTTTAAAGCTATGAAATATCCTCAAGAATCTGATGAATGCCTCATGATTAATGTTATTGATGATAGCAAATTCGAATCTAGTACTATTGGATTTAGTACTGATCCTTTAGAAGATGCTATTATTAATCTACCTTGTGAGGATAGGCAGGAATCCCTTGAGTTTTTGCAATGGCTTAATGCATCACCATCTTACATTCATATCGGAAAACAATTCGAGGATTTGGAGTTGTCCATGAAAGATGGGACTACAATGAAATCCTCAGTTGAAGAACCACCAGAGTTGGAGCTAAAGCAACTTCCTAATCATTTGAGGTATGTGTTTTTAGGAGAATCTTCTACCTTACCAGTTATTATCTCATCTTCTCTTAATAGTGTGCAGGAAGAGAAATTGCTAAGATTGTTGCGAGAATATAAGAAAGCCTTGGGATGGACCATAGCAGATATCAAAGGAATAAGCCCATCTATCTGCATGCATAAGATTCTCCTAGAGGAAGGATCAAAGCCCACCATTGAACATCAAAGGAGGTTGAATCCGATAATGAAGGAAGTAGTCAAGAAGGAGATTATTAAATGGTTGGATGCTGGAATCATTTACCCCATCTCACGATAGTTCGTGGGTCGACCAGATTACAATGTGTACCTAAAAAGGGAGGTATGACTGTAATTACCAATGATAACAATGAACTAATCCCCACTCGAATCAAGCTACGAGTTGGCGAGTCTGTATGGACTACGAAAGTTGAACAAAGCAACACGGAAAGACCATTTTCCTCACGCCTTTCATTGATCAAATGTTAGAGCAGGACTTCTTTGGTCGAACCTATTAACGCTTTACGGATGGATATTCTGGTACAACCAAATTGCCATAGCTCCTGAAGATCAAGAAAAGACAACTTTCACATGTCCTTATGGGACATTTGCTTTTCGAAGGATGCCATTTGGATTGTGCAATGCACCTGCAACTTTTCAACGATGCATGATGTCAATCTTCTCAGATATGGTGGAGCAGTCAATTGAGGTATTTATGGATGACTTCTCTGTATTTGGTGATTCTTTTGACCTTTGCCTTAATAATCTTGCTTTAGTGCTAAAAAGATGTGTAGAGACTAACGGTACTAAATTGGGAGAAGTGCCATTTTATGGTTCAAGAAGGAATAGTCCTTGGCCATAAAGTTTCTGCTAAAGGAATTGAAGTAGACAAAGCAAAGATTGAGACAATTGAAAAATTACCTCCACCTACGTCAGTGAAGGGCATTCGCAGTTT
Source organism: Styphnolobium japonicum (assembly GCA_023212625.1). NCBI lineage: Eukaryota > Viridiplantae > Streptophyta > Magnoliopsida > Fabales > Fabaceae > Styphnolobium > Styphnolobium japonicum. The sequence continues at coordinate 6,875,668 of JALBWW010000006.1, forward strand.
CTTAGGGCATGCAGGCTTCTACAGACGATTCATTAAGGATTTTTCTAAGATCTCTAAACCTTTGTGTAATTTACTTGAGAAAGATATTCCTTTTGAATTTGATGAATCTTGCCTTGAAGCTTACAGGATTTTGAAAGAAAAATTGATTCTGACACCAATCATTGTTGCACCAGATTGGAATATCCCATTTGAACTCATGTGTGATGCTAGTGATTTTGCAGTGGGGGCAGTTCTTGGTCAAAGAAAGAACAAAAAGATGCATGCCATTTACTATGCGAGCAAGACCTTGAATGATGCTCAACTCAACTATACTACCACAGAAAAGGAACTTCTTGCTGTGGTATTTGCTTTTGATAAATTTCGATCTTATTTAATTGGAACAAGAGTAATTGTCTATACAGATCATTCAAAGAATCAAGTATTTGATTTCCAAGAAAGATGCTAAGCCGAGGTTGATCAGATGGATACTCTTGTTACAAGAATTTGATCTTGAGATTCAGGACAGAAAAGGAACAGAAAATCAAGTGGCCGACCACTTATCTAGATTGGACAATGACAATAATGAAGGAGGTAAAGTGCAAATTAATGAATGTTTTCCTGATGAACAACTCTTTACCCTTCAAGGTAATATACCATGGTATGCTGATTTTGTTAATTATCTTGTAAGTGGTATTTTACCTCCTGAGCTTAACTGGCAACAAAGAAAGAAATTTTTGCATGATGTAAAATACTATGTTTGGGATGAACCTTTCTTGTTTAAGCAGTGTGCAGATCGAATTTTAAGAAGGTGTATCCCTAGTGAAGAAGTTGATAACATCTTGCATCAATGCCATTCATCTGATTATGGAGGACACTTTTGAGGAGAAAAGGCATTGCTAAGGTGTTACGATCACAGTTTTTATTGGCCATCATTATTTAAGGATGCTTACTCCTTTGTTGTAAAATGTGACAGTGCCAACGGATTTGGAAATATCTCTAGAAGACATGAGATGCCCTCAATAACATCTTAGAAGTGGAGATCTTTGACGTTTGGGGTATTGATTTCATGGGTCCTTTCATCTCATCTTTTAATAACCTCTATATTCTTGTTCTTGTTGATTATGTTTCTAAATGGGTTGAAGCATGCTTTACCCACTAATGATTCTAAAGTGGTGTTGAATTTTTGAAGAGAAACATATTCACTAGGTTTGGAACTCCAAGAGCAATAATAAGTGATGAAGGGAGTCATTTTTGCAACAAATACTTTGGAGCCCTTCTTGCTAAATATGGAGTGACTCATAGGGTGGCAACTGCATACCATCCTCAGACTAGTGGCCAAGTTGAGGTTTCTAACAGAGAAATCAAGAGGATCTTAGAGAAAACTCGTGAATCCCACAAGAAAGGATTGGTCCAAGAGATTGGATGATGCATTATGGGCTTACCGAACGACATACAAAACTCCGATTGGAATGTCACCATATCGATTGGTGTTTGGCAAAGCATGTCACCTTCCGGTGGAGTGGAACATAATGCGTATTGGGCTATCAAAAAGCTCAATTTTGATATGAAGCAAGCTGGAGAAAAGCGTTTCCTCCAACTCAATGAGATGGATGAGTTCCGTCTTCAGTCTTATGAAAATGCCAAATTGTACAAGGAGCAAACAAAAAGGTGGCATGATAAGAAGATTGTCAAGAGAGAATTCCAGGCAGGGCAAAAGTCTTACTTTTCAACTCGAGGTTGAAATTATTTCTGGAAAACTTAGATCAAGATGGTCAGGACCGTTCGTGATAGTCAAGGCGTCCCCATTTGGAGCAATTGAAATCAAAGATGAGAAAACTCAAGCCACGTTTAAGGTCAATGGTCAAAGATTGAAGCATTATTGGGGAGGACCCATCGATCGTGAAAAATCTTCAATCACGTGGGCCGACAATGAATGATCTTTGGTGATTACTTTTCACCGGTTAAATGGCGGATAAACGGTACTCGTGAACTTTGTTCGGTCCCTTCAGTTACCCACAAATACTGAAATCTGTATATAATTTTACTCATTTCTCTTTCCTTCTTTCTTCCCAAATGGATAACAGGCTTGTTAACTTACGCAAGCAATTCCCTTCTCTTCCTCAAAATGCTTTAACTAACATTTATTCTGCCAGGTTTGAAAGATTAAGGATGCTTATGCACAAAGGCATCCCTGCTGATATACGCTGGTTAATTGAAGCAAAGGTCCGATTAGCAGGTGAATTTTCTGACGCTCTTATTTCATATATGCCAGGTCTAGGTAAAAGTCTATATGCAAAGAAAAGAAGAGCAAAAAGGTTACGGGTCTGCTATAAATGTGCAAGATGGACCTGTAACACAAAATGCAGATCACTTGGAATGGTGTCTATAAATCGAGATGACAAAATTAACTTCATTAAGGATGGCATGAGTAAGGAGTCTTTAGATAACATTCTATTGACTCTTGAGACGCATCCTAGTGGAGATGTGCAGGGAGTACTTCTTGATTTATGGCCAATATTCCAAGCTGAACATGAGCGTTATAGTCTTGGGAATCTGACTCAAAAAGACCCTGTTTGCCAATTTTTAAGAAAATTGGAAGAGAAGCCGACCATCGGCCCATAGAGAGCATTGAAGCCGTTACTGGACGTAAAACCAGAGGAAAGTGTGAGCCACAATCACACCAACTGTAAGTATTGTTGTTTTGTTTCTTCCTGTTCAAAAAAAAAAAATTTAAAAAAAAATTTAAAAAAATTAAAAAAAAATTAAATTAAAAAAGATAGCCGTATTTTTTTGAAAAATGTTTTGTATATTTTCAAACTTCTCCTGACACATATAGATTAGCCTTTTATCCTCGTTGTATAGCTATTATCATTTCTGTGTTTATTTTCAAACTTTCCTGACATGTAAATCTACCCCTCCTTTATAGGTGTAATTATTAGATTTGAGTTTAGATTCCTTTAAATATTGCAATTTGCTCTCTTCAGATCATTGATAAGGTGAGAGTACAAAAAAAAAAAAAAAGATATGGAAGTAACTTCAGTTCGTCGAATCAAAAGTGTTTGTGTCTTTTGTGGATCTAATCCTGGAAAGGATAAAGATTTTGTAAATATGGCAAACCATCTTAGTCGAGTGCTAGCTGAGAGAGAAATCCATTTAGTTTATGGAGGAGGTAGTCTTGGGTTAATGGGTTGTGTAGCAACTGCTGCACATTTAGGAGGTGGCAAAGTCCTTGGTGTCATTCCCAGTCCTTTAGCCATAGGCAATCCCGCTGGAAAAACCGTAGGGGATGAAGTAATGGTATCATGCATGCACCAACGCATGAACATTATGATAGCAAATGCTGATGCCTTTATTGCCCTACCTGGTGGTTTTGGAACTTTGGAAGAGATCTTTCAAATTGCATCCTGGTTACAGCTGAACTTTCACCAAAAACCCATTGGTATATTAAATGTTAATGGTTTTTATGACAGTTTGTTTTGTTTTCTTGATCATGCCATGGAACAAAAGTTCATCTCACAAGCGACACGTCAAATTCTGGTAACTGCTGCGACCCCGGAGCAATTGCTCGATCAACTATACAAATTTGTCCCACAACGTGATCCAGCAATGGCTTTACTGAATTGGGAACAAGGCAGCAAAAGCAAAAAGCAAAAACTTCATTTGACTTTGTCCTTATGAATTTTTGTTCTCTGTTATGGTTTTAGTTTTTTTTTTTTTTTTAAATTTTCTTATTTCAGGCTCGATTTGCAGTTTTCTGGTAAGATTTTCTACACTCCACTTATCTTTATTTTGACATTGGGGACAATGCCTTAAATTAGTTGGGGGGAGTGATAGTTAACATTGTCATGCCATGTACATAGTTTGTAAAAAAAAAAAAAAACACTAACAAGCTAATTTTTATCGATACTAACTTATTAGATGTATGATGGCAGAGTAAGGAGTAATTTTACTCTTGAGACGCATCTTAACTTGCATTTCATAGTAGGTCTAAAAACAGTTTGTTCTTGTATATAGATATATATAAAAAAAAACACAAAAAAAAAGATTCATTTTGATCTTTTCGATTAATTTTGATGCAAGCATGTGCTGAATTGTAGCTTAGTTGATGATAAAAGTATGCAAAACAATTTATAGTTGAATTATTTTTCAAAATTCGTGATATACATGTATATATGACTGTGGATATTAGGAAGAAGGCATGTTTGAATTGAGTAAATGTTTCATACCTTTGTGAGTTTTGGGCTTGTCCAAGTTTGATACTTATACTTGGTTTATTTTCTTTCATGAGTGATGTCAATTATGGATGTATTTTCTAGAACTTGCACTGAATCAATTTGAGATTACATTGGTCTGTATGTTACATAAAAATGATAGAGGCAATTTTCTTGACTTAGCTACTTTGGCCAAATAAGCCTACCTTACATTTATCCCATTGTTAACCCCCTTTGAGCCTACTTGCCCTTTTTGTTGTTCATAGCTTTTACAAGCCTTCAGTGAAAAAAAAAAAACCATGTTTTACTTCACCTTAGGGAATAAGAGAGCATTGATTTTCCTAATTGGAGGAGTTCTTGTGGTTGCAATGATTTAAGTGTGGGGGAATTGGTATGTTGATGTGAAATGTTTGGTAAAAAAAAAGGAGAACAAAAAGAAAAAAAAAAAGAAAAAAAAGCTAAATTAAAAAAAATAATTAAAAAAGAGAGAGAGAGAGAGAGAGAGAGAAAATAAAAGGTTGTTAAAAAAAAAAAAAGGGAAGGAATGTGTGAAGAGAATGTGCATTTTAGAGTTTTTGGTAAAAGTTTATGATTCCTACTTGAGTTACTCCGCAATGCTTTTTATTCTCTTTGGTTTTTAACTTGTTATTATCCATATTGTTTCCTTCCTTCACCTTATAACCTCGTTACAACCTTTTTGAAAGACCTCTTGATTTGTGAAATTTATTTAATCTAAGTAGTGGAGAATTGATGTATGTGCAAGCATATGGTAAAATACTTTCATAATTTGACTGAGTTGAGCGCAAACAGTTAACCTAAACACTTTGTGTGATTTGAGTGTCACTTGTGAGGAATTTTACTCAATTTGAATATGCCTATTTCTGATTAAAGCATGATTATGCTATGTATATTTTACTCCTAATTGCTTTGATTCAACTATACTTTGTTAAGCATATTTAAATCTGATACAATGCTTGTATTTAAAAATTAATTGAATTGATTAAATGAAGTATTAAATGTTTGTGGGTATCATCCTGGTAAACCCTCACGAGACTATAACTCGTCCACTAGGGACACCTAGGGGTTTAAAGGCTTGTGGCACATGCTAAGTGCCATCGTGTTTTTCCTACGAAAGTGGATTAGATTAGGTATAATCAGTTGTTATTCTTTTAGTTTAATATTAGGTTGTTTCTTGTTTGAGGACAAACAACAAGTTAAGTGTGGGGGGATTTGATAAACATATTTTATATGCATAATTTAGCACCTCTCATTGGTCTATTTTTATGAAATTATTGCATATATGAAGTGAAAATTGCATAATTCCTCATATATTGGCTATGTTGTTACAAATTGAGCAGAACACCCGAAGGACTATTCAAAGCAGTTGTTGAACCAAAATATCATGAACTTGGATGTTGATATCAGTATAGCTCAAACAGAAGAGAAATGAAGACCTAAACTCAGTGAATTTTGGGTTACATCAAATTCAGGACAAATCAGAAAATTTCTGCTCAAACCTATACTCGGTTATTTGGTGATTTCTCAAGATCTAACCGTTGGATGTAGCTGAAATTTTGATATGTCATGCATGACATAATTCTCTATGACTTTCCTAGAAATGAAGATTTCCATATTAGCACCGGAAGTGGGTCAAAATTAGGCAACAAGTTGGTGGCTGTCATTTTTGATATAATCTGAGTAGTTTCGGCAAAATGGTCAGATCTCAAGATCCAACCGTTAGATCTGGCTGAATTTTTGACATGTTCTTCACGACTGCATGTGCTACAACTTTCATGAAGAGAAGATTTCCAAATTATGATGGGAGCAATGACGAATTTGATAATCTTCGGAGCTGAAATTTCAACCCATGTGCAAAGAGATTTGACAAAATTGTAATTGAATAGTTCTAGCCTTTGCCTATAAAAGGAAGGCATTTGCCACACTTAAGGGCATCCCATTTCTGAATTCTCTCATTGTAGTTTGAGTTAGGGGTGATACTTTGATAAATTGTGAGATTTATACTTTGATTTCAAGGTTAGATCTTCCAATTTGTTTAAAGGAAATCCCAAAGCTCTTGTAGTTTGTATAATATAATCTTCATCTTATTCAAGTTTCTTCATCTTGATGTCTAGTTAAGGTTCTTCCTAGAGTTAGGGGTGAAGCTTTCATAAATTGTGAGATTTATACTTTGATTTCAAGGTTAGATCTTCCAATTTGTTTAAAGTAAATCCCGAAACTCTAGCCCGTTGTGTTCTTGTTAATACCAACAACCACTTTCATTTCTATCATGCTTTTCACTTGTTCTTTTGTTTTCTTTAATATAATGAGTAGCTAAATTTCTATTCTAGGATTGCAATTTGAACTCACACGTAATTTGATTCGTTTATCATATCCGAGAGTAGGTTGAATATCTTGAATTGTTTATCTTACTTGTTCTTAATGCTTTTAATTAATTGGCCATTAATTAAATTGAATTGATAAACCTTAAGCAACTTGACAAAGGGATTTTGGTTTTAGATCTAGGTAAGATAACATATGATCTTTGTGCGAAAGCCTTGAGTTCATATAGGATAGACATATACCTATATGACATATGTAACCATTAATGAAATCGGAACTTAATGAATTCTTGATTATTTGATAGACATAGACATATAGTTTATCATTAATTAAGGATATTTCTATTTGACCATCGAAAGAGGCTTATAGATAAGTTAAGGATTTCTAGTTAACAATTCAGATAATTAATTGATCTTAGATAGAAGTAAAAGAATCAAGTAAAGTGTGAGGGATAATTGCAATCCTAGGCTTGGTTAATTTGATCATTAAATTCTTCTTCTTGTATACTTTAATTTTTAATCTTTCATAACACTTCCTCTTATTAAGTTGTTTAAATAAGATTGAGTTTTGTAAACTTTTAATAGATAGTTAAATTTAGAATTAATCCCTCTGGGTTCAACACTTTCTTACTATTATATTACTTGATTTGCGATAACGTATACTTGCGTTCTGATTTACCACATCAAAGGGGCGGTTGAATTATATTTATTTCCACTTTGTGTTTGGAAATATTAAATGTTATGAATGTTATATTTTAGCTATAGCTTTATCGATTCTATGAGATATTTAAGTTGTCATTTATAATTATTAAAGTGAAAGTTCAATTAGATATTTAGAAATGACTTCAGATTTTATTATTGAGAATTGTTAGTTTATGGATAATATTTGTATATTATATTTTCAATATCCATTATGGAATACGTGTTAGAACACTATTTGCTGTTAGCGAAGAGATATATAACAGCCTATGTGCACATAGTTGATACAGAGATATAGACAAATCTGATAAGACCAGTTGATTCAGTTTGACTATTGGGTGAGAGAACCCTTATCCTTTTATGTGGTTGTATGGTGGGCGGACCTTAGCCACAAGATTTGTGCCGGATGAGGCAAGACCCCTGACTTGATATGAACATGAGAATTGATATGTTTGGTAGAGTTAACTCCCCAACTTGTATTATAGTTCTTTCAATGTTACCCATATGGATTACTACATTATTGATGATTAGAATTTTTAAAGAAATTTATGTTTATGTATAATTTGGAAAATGGAGAATATTTGATATAATAGTTCATTTATAAATTTTATTTCCATCAGTTAGTATATTCAAAGATTATTGGAAAGCCTAAATATTCGGGCTCCTTTCCAGTTCACTTAGTTGATTATTCTCTCACTGAGTCTATGTGACTCACTCCATTCCATTCATTTTTTTTTAATTCAGATTCGCAGACAGCTGAGTAGCTGATTCCTGGAATTTGCTGTTCTCCACAGGCTTATTAATTTTTTGGTATACCCCTATCCTTGTTGCTGACTAGTGTTGTATTTTAACTCCAGTATTTTGTAGCTATAGGGGATAATGTTATAAATTCTATTGAGTTGTATATAGTATGGTTATCTTGGTTGTGTAACATTCTATAAAGTTAATTTTTATTGTATATACATATATGTATAGTTGATGCATGAGAAAGACTTATGCTTGTTGAAATTTCTAAGTTTTGTACTATTTTTCAGGTGAATTTAAATTTGGTTTATTCACTTTTTAGGGAAGACTCTGCCAAATTTTCAAAAGTCACTTTCTAAGTTTTTAAAGTGATTTTTTTAGCATTCTTAGCTAGGCTTGCTAAGCTAGGTCAGTGTCAAGTTGATTTAGCTTGTGTGCCGATCATGACCTAAAATCGAGTTATGACACAATTTTTTAGGAGCAGAGTAGCTGAAGAGGAAGGTTCAAGCTCTGGCTAGGCAATTTTTTTCAATAACCGATTCTGATAGGTGCACCTGACATGGCATTTCCACGATTAATGTATTTATACATCATTATAAGAATTTGATTTCTTATGTAGTTATTATAATGATAGTCAAATTTTTTTAATAATTTGACAATACATTATTAGATGATAATGTAAAAAAGAATTATATTAAATTTATTAAGTTACTAAATAGTGTATTGATGGAGAAATGAATATGAAGTTTTTCTTTTTTCTTTAAGAGACTAGATGGTAATGTTTTAATTATTATAAACTAAATTGAGCTCATTAGTTTTTTTTTTAGTGCGCAAGCTCATTAATTAAGATCAAAATAGAATTTTTGTTTTTTTTTTAAATTGTTATGTAGCATTTTCCGTATGAACTAGATGAAATTACTTGAATCTTGAGTGTTTCAAATGGATATATTTATATAAAATATGAACTTCACTTTGATTTCCCACAACAGGTGGCCGTTGATATGTATTTTATTTTGGTGATCAATAAAGATCTGAAATTTCATCTGAAAAATAGAAGATAATACAATACATGCTAGACAACAAGTTGATTTCAATAAAAAGTCACATGCTATTATTCGTTTTAATTTGTTAGTGAGGAAACTAATCCCACATCCTTGTTTTTTTGTTGTCAATGATTTCCTTTCAGAGTTGAAATTATTTCTTCCGCAATTTACATTTCAAACTTGGACTCAAATCAGGCAGCCTTAGAAGGGTGTTTTCACGTAGGAGCAAATTTATGTTGAAAATCTCAAAAACATGGTTCAGACTTGAGAGAGGAAAGCATAGCAAAATCAACCCAAAACATTTATTTTATATTTTAATGATAAATAACAAGTTACATTTATTTTATGAATAAATGAAATATAGAAAGAGTGATGTGTATAATGTAATAGAATGTTATGTGAAAGTATCCTTTATTTTCCCCAACATTATTCATTTATTTGACGTATACGTTGAAGAAAGACACTCCAAACAGATACATCAATATCATTATTCATTAACAAGGAAAAACAGAAAAAGACTCATCAATTTCGGTGTTGTTGGCAGTGGTCAATGGTCATCATTGAAGCGATCCTTGTTTGGTGAAGATGGCGGCATAGGCACTTTCGGTGGTCCTCTCCCCTTCTTTTTATCACGAGGCCTGGCCTGCTCAACGGGTGAAATTAAAAACCCGTCAAAATCACTTTTCTGGTGACCCAGAAAATTTGCAAGGAAATTATTTCGAAACAAAAATATAGAAGAAATAACAGAAGATACTCTCACGTTTCCAAAAGAGTGAGCGAAGCACTTTCCTTTGGCAGTTTTCCGGTCACCTCTGCCACAATAAACTGAGCAAAAGATATTAATAAAAAACAAAAACGAATGATGTACCAAAAAAACAAAAACAAAAAGGAATGAATATCGATGAGATTAAACATAGAATTTAGGGTTTGTGATTGACGGATACTCACTTGTAGGAAGTGTTGGAGAAATCGCAGTGAATGAAACCAAATTGGGAGTGGGGATCGAAAGAGAGAGGGATTTGAGGGGTTGAGGAGAAGGTGAAAGAGTGCCTAATAGGAATAGATGCGTCGCCATCATTCACACCACTTCGCGAGTAGGAGCACAATGCATAAACCACAGGGCCCACCACTCACTAGTCACTAGAGTAGAGGTCTTTGTTTTTCACCAATCTCTAATACGTTGTCGTTTTTTAGTTTCGTTGTCGTCTTCATTTCTTCTTCTTCTTATTAAAATTGGAATCAGTCTTAAAATTTTTTAGGAGATTTATTATTACTACAACTTGAAAAATTGTAAAAAAAAATATTTTTTCAATTAGAATATGTTTGAAAATAAAAAGTTTGAGAATTATTTATAAATAAAAAATTATATTTGAAAATATAAAATAATAATTAATTTGATTTTAAAATTATTTTAATTTAAGTTGTATGTATTTATAAATCTATTCAAATATGATTAAATTCGTTTTATTATATATGAACATATTTTTTAAATTATAATTTGTTGTTCATTTTAATATTTTTTATAAGTTTTTAATAATATTTATGCAAAATAAATTGCTTAATCATTTGCTAATTAAATTATCTCAGACAAAAAATATTAAAAAACACTCATAAAAATTATTTTTATCATAAAACAAAAATATAAAAGTTAAAGTATTTGATTAAGGTTAAAAATATTTCAAAATAAACTTTTATTAGAATATTTGTTCATTATAATAGGTAAATATATTTGTATAATTGATATTTAATTAATTTAAAAAATATTAACAATTTGAATATACTATTATGATTGATGATCTTCATTAATCACAATAAATAAATAAATAAATATTATTGAAATTAATATAAAATTTAAAAATTTAGAGTAATTAAATTTATCACTTAAATAAAATAAAATCAACTATAATTAAAATTAGAATTAAATTTAAAAAAAATCAATAACTTTTAGATATATAAAAAATAAAGTTATATCAAATGAATAAAAATTTAAAGAAAAAAAAATTATATATGACTGACACGTGATATTAACCTCACTTGCATAAAATATGTTTTACATAATAATATATAAATATAAATTATATAACCTATTTTTATTATTTTTATATATGATTAAAATCTTATAATTTTTAAATTTTAAATTTTAATTCAATTATATTCAATTAATTACAAAAACTAACAAGTATAGAATTTGAACATTTCAATAACTTCTAAATCATTAATTATTTACTATTGAAAAAATTCTAAATTTTGTTAATGATTATTTTTATAATTCCCTAATTATTTAAAAACAAACATTAAATACTTGTTAAGTTTATAATCTTGTGGTCAAGGGGTATAAATATACATAGTTAATTCTTAATCTTATTATATTAACCTCAAAATCAAATAGATCTAATTAATATTCAAAGATATAAAAAATAAAATTTGAAATTGAAATTTCACTAATATTGAAGAAATTTTAAGATAAATTTTTTTAGTGTAAACTAAAATATCTCCTTGTTCAAAAAACAAGATACTAATCCTATGCAATTCGATCAATATTTCAATAAACATTATATGCTCTGAACAGTTTGAATTTAAAAAAAAGGGTAAACGCCGTTTTGTTAATGAATTTAATAATTACAAAACAGGGACGTGTGGAGGCTAAAACTATAACGTTTGATATTTTACCTATCATACGAACCAATTTTGATAGTTTGATTCATTGAGAAATCCTACCATGTAGTCTAAAAAATTTCATGTGCTAGCACTCTAGCTGTGTTGCAGAGTTTATGTGGCCATTATTGCTAGAAGCTTGCCATGGCTTCGTCTGTAAATGGGAAAGGGTATGGCAGGCACACCAACAAACCCAGTAGCAAAATTATTATTCCAAGAGCAACATACTTCTGGTCAGGATCGGTTATTTCCTCAGAGAGAGGAGCAATTGGACCTCTTTGCAAGAAGAATATGAGAACTACCCAGTAGAATGCCACATCACTAAACAGTGATGATAGTCCAAGCAACACAATTGAAGCTCCTGTGAAGCGAAATGAAGCCTGTGAAATAGACTTAAGTCAGTATCATCACATAACAGGAAATAAAGGAAGTTATGAAAGTAGTCAGATATTTATTCAGAGTTTAATTTTGATCCACTGTCAGTGTAAAATTTCTTTACACTATCAACCAATCATGTATTACCAACTTATTAAAAGAGTATGACTATTATAACAACTACCTCAAAAGTCTAACACTTTTAATGATGTGTCAGTACATGATTGGATGAAAGTGTAAAAAAACTTTACACAATGGATTAAAATTAAATCCATTTATTTAAGATATTGGCTTTTCTTAGCAGGCATACTAAGTTTCACTCGTAAATGTTTTCTAAATGTGATACCTTTCTTCCCCATATTGCAAAAGAAATTCTCCCTCCATCAAGCTCTCCGGCAGGAATGCTGTTGATGGCATTAATAAGGAGTCCTGCCCAAGCCCAAATCACAAGAGGGTTGACAGAAATTGGAGTTCCTTCCTTGAGCACGTTACCAAGAAGCAGCTTTGCTAAAGAAGTAAAGAAAAAAGGTCACTACATATTGATTTTCTAAATTAATGAAGCAGCTAATAAATATATTATCACTGATATATCAGGCAGTCATGGGAATAAATTTAATTTGTTAATATAGATAACGACAAATAAATGCTCATTTGAAACTATTATGATCTAACCCACAAACGAATGTATTATGCATGCACAATTCCATGTAATTTTTTGCACACGTGTCTAAAGTGTAGAGCTTACCAATACCGCCAGCAAGAAATGATTCGTGAAATACAGAAGCGTCAACCACAACACCAATACCATCACTGGGAGGTAAGACAAAACCTAAAAGCAGAAGCACAAGACCAAAGGAAAAGCCAGCTAATGGTCCAGCAGCTGCAACCTTGAGCAGGTCTTCACGATTGGAGACAATGTTTCTTATCCTTGTAATAGCACCAAAGGAGCCTATCTGCCACCAAATTACTCATCAGAATTTCTGTTTCTTGTTGTAGTAAGATGTTAGACATCCTACATATCAACGACGGGGAAATTGGCTAATAATGCTCGACAGGGATCCATCTGAATCTTGACACCATTCCATAACAAATTAGGTAGCATGAAAAACGCACCAGGAAACAAAGAAAGCATAATAACCTTCCTAAAGTACCACCATATTGACTACTGCTGAAGAATTTAGATGATTGCCATTTTTTGGAGATCCATGAGGTCTTGCAGGTCCGGTGCTGAGACTTAACTTTAAAGGAAAGCAACACAAGCAATTCCCAGATGACAATATACTTAAGCTATTTCATATAAAGATCAATCACAAGTAATATTGTGCAAGACAAACACAGATGGATTGCTTCCAGTTGACATGCATCAACAAAGATAAACAATGAAACAAACATAAAAAATGAATTAAAGTTATGTGCAAATATGCATCCTCTGAATAATTTACATACTAGATGGAAAGCATGATGCACTCAAGTAATTTTATGTCAGTTAATTAAAGAAAGAAAGAAGAAATATAAAAAAACATCGTTAGTACTAGAAGATAAAGATTTCTGTTATACAACCTGCCAGCTAGGAACGAAGTACGGGACCCCAAGCTTAACTCCAGTGTTTTTGGCAGCTAAAAAGTGACCAAGTTCATGTATCCCCAGAACAAGTGCAGTAACAAGGGCTCCAGGTAGGCCATCCTTTAACAAGTTCAGATTGTCAAAAGTTGATCTGGAAAATTAATAACATTAATTTTGGTGAAACTTTAAAATGCATGCGTAGCCCACTACCAGAAATCTTCTCAAATTCAGAATAAATATTTCAGACATTTCAGAATATATATCTTTAAATAGTAATCAAGTGCTAAAGCCTATGCACTAATCCAAATTTATGCAGTAATTAACACCTAAAATATATGCACAAAACTAAATTTACACTATATGATTAAAACTTATGGACGTGACAAACTGAAGCATCTATGCGATGAAACAATATCAGTCAACAAGAGAAATGCTGATGAGGATAAGATTTACATGAAAGGAGGACAAGAATTCATCAAAAGCTAATATATTTATTGAGACCATCCTATTAAAGAAACATAAAGCCTTAAAGATCAACATTTTTGTACCCAAACAATGTATTTGTGAAGACTGTCCTGAACATTAACTTGAAGGATGGATGTGCAGTAAGCTAGATCAGTATAGAAAACAAAATTGCATGAAACAGTTTTGTGGTACACTACACTTTTTCTTAAGAGTTAACAGAGTATGAAGCAAGGAATTAAGGCATGAGAAAATTGCTTACAATAAATTGGACTGCAATGCAGGAACATTGCGAAGCAGTAAGGTAAACACTGTAACCAGTCCAAAAGCTCCAGCAGCGAACCACTCTGGTACAGCTGCAAAGAAAAATAATACCATAAGTACAAATCATGAGCTTTACTTTAAAAAAATATAAAAATCTGCTCCACATTTTTGCAGGAGCTAAACAAGTACCTGTTGTCTCTGGTTGTAAGGTTGTTCTTGGAACCACAACAGCCACTGGTTTATCATCCTCGGGATTGACTAGAAGGAAAAGCTTGTATTCATCTCCAAATTTATCCTATAATGAAATTTATGCAGAAATTGAGGTCACACATTGATTTTAGCATCGAATCACTCACAAATTCACTTAAACAACAAAACAGAAGAAACATGGATACACATGTGACATACTTGCATTCTCTTTGCTATCTTATCATAACTTTTAGCAGCTTGCCCTCGCAGGTTTCCTTTAAACAACACTCCACCCTGGCAAAAAAGTAGGAAAAACCCAATGTTCATATGACAAGACCTTTGTTTATATGCAAAAAGAAATAGAGAGGAAAGATAGGCACACACCTCGTATGGATCTTGGCTTGTTACGAAAAATGTATCAAAGCCAAAAACTTGGTTCTTAAGAATATCGATTGTTTCCTTGGGAATTTTTATTGCTTCATCCAATAGCTGGGGCTGTTTAGAACATACAAAGAACAGAAACACAAAAGAGGAATAAAAAAAGGAGAATGCCTCTTCTAAAGTAGGAAATATAGAACATAAAATGTAATCACCTTCACACCTGGCAGAGGTGATCCACTGGCAACTTCTATGCTATCCACACTCTGTTTTAACCACAAGCCCAAATAATAAGAGATAAGAAAACTAGTGCATACTGTCACTAACTCCAAATTAAACAATTTCCTCTTTCTTTTTCTTCTTTTTTTAACTCAAACTAAAATAGAGCCCATGATGGAGAAGTTAAAATTTTGGGAAATAGTGATTTGTTCAGTACTATCATTATCTATTAGACAATTGGCCTATGTTTTAAACACTAAGTGGCACGCAGCAACTAATGCTGATCAGACTAGCAAAACTCAGGTCTCATTTTAAGGATTTGGATCACACAAATTACAAAGATATGAACTTATTAGGGATACATAGTTATCAACATTTTCCGTGTGCAAGCAGTGACCAGGAGCCCTAATGGTCAAGTAATTTCCCGATTCTTTCTACTGATTATTGTCATAGAAATGTAGAAAGAAGCACACTTAATAGCAACTAAAACAAAAGTTAGCTCTTTCGCACACCATGAGTGGATAAGAGAATGAATTTAATTTAATCAAATAGCTTCTTGAGTACATTCAGTGTTTGAAAAAGATATTAAACTAACTTGGGCAACATAGCCATTTCCGGCCAAATTTAAAATAACAACTAAATAAGTCAAACATTACCTGCACATCATTTTGATCCTTATTTTCATCACTAAACTTGTTTAGTTGTTCTGCATCTACAGGCTGAGGGCTATTTTGCTCAAAGGAATCTTCCAAAGGTTGTGTTTCTCCATTTTTATGTGCTTCTTTCTCCTGGGAAAATTCAAAAGTTGTCAATGGTCAAGGAAAAAGTATGGAAAAGGAAAGCTCACATGCAGAGCTGACTATCATTCTTTCTACAATATGTTCGGTTGCACGTAGAAAACAAATGATTTTTATTTTTTTTATTTTTTTCTGTTAACTAAAACCTAACCCACTGAAAATCCCTTGACTTTTAATTTGCTGAAACATCCACGTTCCAATGGACAGTTTTTGGCCTCCACCTGATGATAAGCAAGTTTTTTAATTTATACTCATACTTCTCTTTCATGACATCTGTTGGGAGTTGGGACCTTAAACTAGTCAAGTGCTATAATACTAGTGTTAGCCAATGAGTTCTATCACACCAATAGCCTTTTAATCAAAATTTCAACTTTATATGCCATAATTTCGACCAAATATTTTTTTTTATCTCTATCATTCAAATTATACTGAAATTCCATAACTAAGCCAATTGACTTGGTTAATTAAATATACCCTTCCTTGCAAGCAAGTTTGAACAAAATTTGCAAACTCAAATATATTTTGAACAAATATCTTAACACTAATAGCCTTTTGAACAAATCTTAACACAGCTCAAAAGAATGAATCCTGAGCATGTCGAACTAGAATTTGAACAGATACAGTAGCAAATTGCAAGTACCTCCTCCTCGTTGTTACCGTCAGGTTCGGTATGTGGTTCAGTAACACTACAAGCAATGCCTCTTTTCCCGCTTGATCTTAATCAGTTTAAAACCACATCGCCATTTGAAGCTAAATCAGCAACAATGGTAAAATGGAATTCCCTGACTATCATCTAAAACCACAGAAAAGGAAAAGAAACTGGTACCTTGGATTCTGTATCAACTTCAAGGAACTCCAACGAAATCGCTTGTGCCGAAAAGCATGGGAGGGAGGGAGGTGCGGGTGAAAACGAAGATCAAATTCAAAGCAAGAGCTGCAGTGCGATAGGGGAAGGAGATTCCCACCAAAAGCTGCTGCTGCTGAGAAATTCATAGTTCTGTGTAGCAACTTAAATGGAGAGCTCTAATTGAGATGAAACCCTAGCGCCATGAGGAAAATGAAGAATGAAGCTTATCTAGGGAGAGAGAGAAGAGAATGGGATAGCGGGTTCATTATCCCGTTTTTTGTTTTGTTTTTCCAGTTTTCCTTGTTTGCTTAGCTTAGCTTAGCTTAAATACCCGCGCAAAGATATTTTCTTCTGTGTTTCTACGACATACAAAGAGCGGGCGAAGTTTGGAATGCCAATCAGAGTTTGACATGTAAGTGGATTAAACGACCAGATGGATAATAGATTCCCTCATTTTTCCCTTTCTTTTTTTTTTTCTAAATTTAAAATCTGATTTTCTCGAAACATGCAAGACATATTGAGATTACCAAATAAAAACATAATAATTATACAAATTACCTTATAAGCTATCTACATGTAATTGCGAAAGATAATTAATTTCATAGTTTCTTAATTACGCTCTCATATTTTTAAAAGTATATATTATATCATTTTGTCTTTTTTGTCACATGTTGATGCTAAAATACTAAATTTTATATTTTATTATTTTTTATGTCATTTTAAAAGTGTAATATTTTAATCTTTTGAAATAAAATTAAAAAGATTTGACAAGTATAAGGTGACTCGAATTCAAAATTTAATAACTGAATTTAAAGTTTATTATTATTAAATTTATTTCACATTCTGTGACTATTTTTTTCATATGTAAATACAACCCAAGAGAAAATAAAGCCATTGCATTATTCTCTTATATCAGAATCTTCCATTCAGTTCATTTAAATGCGTTATAATGGAAGCCCTACCAATCTGTGTTATTTATATGGTAAATTTAGAACGTGAAACAGAGTCTTCCCTAGTTCAGATTCTAATTCCATTTGAATACGGGACATACCAGAAAAGGCGCAATTCATTCCACTAGTTAAGGCAGTTATCTTGTTTTGCACTTCGGTTTCGGGCATCACGTTAAACTACGGAAGAAAAATCAGTTAACATAGTCAGTCATCTTCAACGTCTCATGAACAAAAATTTGCTCCCTCCCACCATGGCTTACATATATACAAGTGGGAAAGAAGGCCAAAGAGGGTCACATATCATCTGGCTTTTCATCCCATCTACTCTTGCGCCTTCGTCGTCTGCCACTTTGGGGAGCTGCACTCTGGCCAATCAACTTCTCTACATGTTCAGGTAATGGTGGAAGCGGAAAGCATACAAGTTCCACATCGTCATCACTACTAATCCATCCATAGTAAGGTTTACGCCTTCGGTATGGAAGATTCTCAAGTGGTTCTGAGGATTCAATCATAGGAGTCCTGACAAAAGCGCTCCCAACATTCCTGACCAATGTGCTATTATTGCTTCCAGTGACATTATCCGCATGCTTTAGCTCATTTTTAGACTCCACCCTAATGCCTTCTCCATGTCCTCCTCTTTCAGCTGGCTCAGTCGAATCCTTAACATCTGGAAACAAAACAGACAATGTTTTGACATTACTAAAAGTGAATATGTTTAGTTTAATTTAGTTTGTATATTACTTGGTTCAGTTTAATGAATTAAATACCATCTTATAAGTCATCAATCATGCTTATGTATATAATGAAGATAGATTTATGGATGACTTCCAACTTTTAAAGAAGGGATACCAGCCTTGTTTTAGGAACTGAATTTTAGGAAGCGGCTAATCTTTCTAACAGTGAAGAGTAATGTGAATATATTTCAAATGAGAGGAACTGATAAAGGATGGAAATTTAATTACCAGTTTCTAGATTGCCAAGTGAAGCAGAGTTTTGATCATTGGTTTGAGATGCAGAGTCCAAACCATCACTAGTCTGCAATAAATAGTCCTGAGCCACCAAGCTAGAGGAGCCAACTTCAGTAATCCCAGTTGTGGGGGTAGCAGCTGATGATGTCTCAGTAACTCCATCCCTTCTTGCATTATCCTGCAAAGAATCCTCATTTTTCTTGTTTGAAATCTTTCAAAATATTCATTTAATTTCAATTGAATTAGTGGTTGAACGATTATTGTGAGGGGGATACACAACTAACAGAAACAGGGAAAAAGAGATTACCATATTAGACACTGAATCATTAAGCAATCTCAGTGTCATTATATTATCCTGGATAGGCCCGATACATCATTCTTAGAGTACCAATAATCAGAAAGCTATCAGTGACAGTACATTATCGTGGATAAATCATACAGTTTAGAAGAAAGAACAGCAATTGCTCTGGAGTATATATCAGCCATAAAATAAGTAAAAAATTGAAGAACATATATAGTATGAACACTAAAGATGCAATACACTTCGATGACCAGATGCCTTGGACTAAATATTAATAAAAGAACAAAGAGAATATGAAATTCAGAAAGGGCTTTGTGTATAGGGTATAGAAGGAAATAATTTCTTTGTTTCTTCTGCATACGTGCACCAGGTGTATAACCCCAGCAATTTTCCAGCAATAATTTCTCGTGTGGCAATGCTTAAATTGACACAGAATAAAAAGCTATGAGGTTTTTTTTTGGTACATCAAAGCTATGATGTTACTCTGGGACCATATGCACGTTATTAATAACTTATAGCAAAGCACCATGAAGGAGCAATTAGAATTCTACTGAAGACTTATATTTGGCAAACTGAGAAATGTGCCCTTATATGGAAAAGCAGGAGTATGAGTTTCAGTTTGACGAAAACGTTTGTCTTTCTCTCCAACGTACTCTTCTGTAGGGGTTTTCCTCACGTAGCCTATAACAAACCAAAAGTGCTAGGAATTTGAAAGATGGGAGTTTAACTTGGATGACTCTTCTAATATACTATGGTATCAGGCCCCCTCCTTGAGTTGGGGGCTTATAATCAAAGTTCTAAGGCTATAGGAAGTAGAATTTCCCTGTAATTATTACATATTGGAGAAATTTTCCCTTATGAGTCATGACTACTAGTGAATAAGAGCAGTAAATTATATTATCAGAATCTAAAATACCGGCATAAAACATATGAGTTGGTAAAATATATACGTTTCTTACCAAGGGATGAACATGGCGGGTGCTTAAGAAAAATTAGATGCCCATCTTTCTTATACCCCATATATACCTCCAACAAAAATATGAGAATTTAAGATATCTATCTTACACATCAAACATAAAACAATAAAGGATATGATATCCTTCAGATATTTCAGATAAGTTTTAACTTTCAGAATAAATAGGAGGAGCGAATATACAAAATATTTCCAAACAAATGCATCTTCTAAGTTCCCTACCAAGACAAAAAAAAAGAGCATCTTCTAAGCGCTTAAATCTTCTGAGGCACGTAACATTAGGCAACCATTTGAAGGTAATTTCATCGTAAACAGTCCCAAGTCCAGATGGACATTTCTCTATGTTGTGTGTGTAAAACAGAGAAGGAGGAACTGGACAATTTTTATGGCTGAGAAAACTGAGGGAAACTTGAGAAGAAATTAACTAAAAGGAAAAGAAAAACTAGAAAGATGAGGGAAACCAAAATATAATATGTATGACCAGAATTTTGCCACATTACAACAAAAGCAGGTTTTGTTTTTAACAGGGTGCTAATGCTAACAAGCAAGCCTAAAGTAGAATAAAAATTAACGAAACCCGATAGTCCTTCATTTGTTTCCCTCACTACCTTTTGCTAGCAACCAAACAAAGAAAAGGATCATCCAACAAAATTAACGTCAAATAAACCGGACAAGAAAATAAATGTATAAACAGAACCAACAAAAATAAATAATGAACTGTAGTGTAAAATGGAAACAAATTTACTTTCTTGCTAAATTTTTACCTTCTCTTCTGCAGAACTTTGTTGATTGCTAAGCATTGTTTCGATTAGGAGCTTGTAAGAGGCCTCTTCTATAAAGGGCCATCCTTGATTTCCTTCGTAAACCTGGAAAAAAAACCCAAGCACCCACCAAGACCCACAGATTATGAGTAAACCAAAATGATGAACACTAGCACTTTTCTTTTAATTATTTGGAGAAGAGAAGACCAACATCTAGAAGCTCGTCAACCGTTTCTCGAACCAGTTGTTCCTCAAATCCAAATTGACGCATTGCGTCGAGGGCAGCATCCATTCGTGTGTTACCGACCGTCTTGTTCTGCAGACAAAAGAAAATGTCATTAAGGGAGGGAAAATGTGAGAAAGTAGCCCGAGAAATTGTGAGTTTGAGGAGGAAAAACAAGGGAAACTGAGAAACACAGTAAAAAAGGAAACTTTGCAAACATAATGGGGGAAGCATGCAAAAATCTTGGTAAAATTTTACACAGATAAGAATGACCCATTTGAAAGAAAAATGGGAAAAAAGGAAAAAGTTTTAGGAAACGTGAAAAAGAAAGTTGAGAGGGGGAGAAAATAGGGGAGAAAGAGCGAGAAAGTGTGAAATGAAAAACCTTTCTTTGTCGTCCTCTTGGTGCCATGTCCTCGCTTTCTTCTTTCAGCAGAAGCAAGAAAAAGAAAAGAAAAGAAAAAACCCTTTTTTCCTTCTTGTTGAAACGAACACAGTAGACAGAAGAGAACTAGAGAAGAAAAAAGTCAGTAGCTATTTACAATTGCTTTAAAGGGCACCATGATATTCATTGCGTGATGCTTTCTTTCTCTTTGATGCATATCAGTCTGATAGTGAATAGTGATAGAGTGACTCTGTAACGGGTACAAATAAGCAAACAAGCAATGAGAGCCTGTATGCTTAAAATTGTAAGACCGAACAGAGGAAGACACTGTATTGGACGTGATCACACGGCAGTAACATTGCCACCGTTTTTTTTTTCTTGGTACCTACATTGCCACCTTCAATATGGTACGGCAGGTATGCGCTCTACCTCTACCCGTCACAAACTAATAAAACAAAATTCCACCCAAAAAAAATTAATAATAAAACAAAAAGAAAACTCAAGTGAGTTGAGATAACGTGCGTTATTTACTCCATTTTTTTTATGCTACATAGATGATTAGCTCTTATTGTGTAATATACTAATATATATGAACTAAATATTCTCTTCACTCGTACATTGGCGTTTGCTCTGATGATACATTAGCAAATCAGAACGGGCAAAGAAATTTTTTCATTACAAATTCTGAAGCATTTCCAAGCAGCTACCCAGGACCCTAGGTCTCAAAGGACGAAATACTCCATGCCTCATGGTTTTTCCCCCTCTCGAATCTTGATCAATGTGTAACAATTTTGGGTTATTGGTAAAATTTTGCAAATAATAGTTTTTTTTAATTAATTCTCCTTATATTTAAAAAAAATCTAAATATCCTTTGATTTCAACACCTTCCACGCTTACATTCCTTTTATTTTTCAGTTGCTTATGTAACATTTTCTCTTGTTTTTGGTGTGTGTGTGTGTTAGTATATATATATTTAAGTAATGGCTTTTGTAAAATCCGAAAGGTAATGCTAGAGGTCCAAAAAGTGCACCTGAAATTCAAATGGTCCAGGATTGCCACATCACCCTTTAACATATCGCATTTTATTCAGTTTTCCGATTTGGTTTGTTTTGATTAAGAATAATATATTAACAATATATTCTTAACAAACAAAATATATGTTGGTTGAAGCCATTGTCTTACCTTTCGGTTACAGTCAGAGTTATATCGATCTGGGACGCTTTGTGATAGAGTTAAGAGTATATTTATTCTTGCTTAAATTTTTAGAATAATAATAATTTTTAATTAAAATTTGTTTTATTTAAAATTTATTTTATTTATTTAAAGTATATAAAATTAATTATAAGTTAAAATTATTTTTTTATAATTAAAAATAACTTTTTTAAACTTTTAATTATTTAATTTTATATCATTTTAAAAGTTTTGAGAGGAAAAATATCTATTTGCTCTTAACCAAATAACTTTTAAATCATATCATATATATTTTGATAATTTAATACATGAAAGTAATTTTTTTTATACAATTCAAACAAAAAAAATTTAGCTTAAAATCGATTATGAATTAACATATTCAAACATAAATTAATTTTCTTATAATCAATTTTTAACATAATATTTCTTTCACAGCTAATCCCAATACACACTAAGTAAAAAAAGTTATGTTTAATTAATAACTTTTGACATAATGATAAACGCTTGATCTAACAAATAATATCAAAGTTAAGGTCACAAGTTCGATTCTTAAAAAAACATGAACTGTTGACAAGTATTGTTAAGGGGATTATTATTTATAGGCTTACATCATACCATGACAATACCGCCTAATTGAGATTTAAGTAACTATTGACTTAATAATAAGCGTTCCATTCAACTTAATAATAAGCGTTCCATCCAATAAAATAATAAGTAACAAATACTGTTAAATTAATTTTATAATAGCTTACAATAAAATTTAACATATTTATTAAGCATATCTCTAAAGTTGATCCGTTTATTCGAATTTTATTATAAACACTTTAAATTAAAGTTAAGTTGATACTTAAACAATAATTCACCTCACATTCAAAAATTACAATGATACTTTCGATTTTTTTTTTTGGTACATATGATACTTTCGATTTTTTTTTTTTGGTACATATGATACTTTCGATTTTTTTTTTTGGTACATATGATACTTTCGATTTTAAACCCCCCAACAAAAATGTGTGCTACAGTGGCTTCCCTCAACTAATTAATCTTTCACGTCTTCTAAAGCAACTTGTCAAGAGTTTAGTCAGTTTCACCCCTCTCAACTCTCGCTCACTTCGTATTTTCATGAAAGGTTTTCAAAGCTGCAGATATGGGAATTTTCTTAACTCAAAACAATTCATCCTCCATTTTGTGACATGCATCTTGAATTCCTTGGTATCGTATATTCTCATGATTTTGACATTGAGCATTCAAATTCAAGATTTTAAGGTATCTTATATACCAACCCTAAAATGTACCAAATGCCCCCATATAAATATTAAATGAGAAACTAGAAAGGTACATTCTCTCAGTACCCTATGTATTACCTACCGCAAGCATTGCAGAGTCAAATACATCTGAGTTGGCCTCCATTTCTTATGCAGGGGTCAGGACTTTGGGTTCATTTGGATTAACCTTTTTTTTAAAAAAAATTATAAATCTTTTTTCAGTAGAAATTTTATACACAGTGAGTCTTGTACCTCAAGAGTCTTTTAAGACGAGGGAACTGCTGGTAGGTGAGAGTACGATCCCTACATGCCACTTTTACATTCTCACAACTAGATCTCAATAGAAATATTCGGAATTATTAACACCCACCCCCCAAAAAAACAAAAAAAAGAAATATTCGGAATTACGAAGAAAAAAAAAAGCAAATTCATTGACAGTGAATTATCATAATTATAACTGCAGTTTTTTGAAGCACGGACACCAATCGTTGTCAATACAGATCACTCTATATATACGTTTCTTATAATGGTATCATAATCAAGGATGAGCCTGTGAGATTGTTTACTAGACTTTAAATACTCATCGTCTTTGTATTCCATTCTCCATCCAGAAAGGATGAGAATCTAAGATAGTAAAAATTATTCATAAAAAAAACATGGTATGATTAGTACCCTTTAGACATATCAGATAAGTTTCAACTATAAAAGTAAACATGAACTTGCAAAATATCCACACACACACACCAAAAAAAAAATTTGATTCCTATAAGTGCTTGATGCCATTGTAACAATTGATCGAATGTATTTAATTAATCGCGAGTAATGCATACATACATGGGTTTCTGGTCTCCCTACATATGATATAAGCTTTTGCGGGCTTTTTTCCTTTTCAGTTTTCATGGGAATAGAATTTAAGACTTCAGGCCCAACCTCAGCCCACTCCATCTTTACTATTTGAGCGCACAATTAGCTTTGCAGGCTTCATTCTGTGTAATATTTCTTCCAGCTCTCTTTTGAGTATGACGTTTGCATTAATTTAGTTTTCAATCTTCGGCTTTTTAAGAGTTTATATAATCTGTTGTCCTTGTCAATTATTTTTTTGTTGGAAAAAGTATAAGAGAGGAAATACTACTTCATTCTAAGATCAGGATATGCTTTAAAATTATTGACATTTGAAAGTAATTCATGACAAGATTATTATTATTTAATCTTTACGTACTAATAATACATTATGACAATCAAAATATAACATGTGATACAAAAATTAAATTTGCATCGTCAGATTAATTTTATAATAATATTTAAGCCGTTGCTCTAGGAATACATATATAAAAAAATTCTCATGGGTCGGTGTTTGACAGAGACTTGATTATTCTTATGGCTGAAAAATGAAAAATGTAAATTTCTCTACTAAAATGCATAATGATTTTTTTCCATGTTGTAAATTAGTACTTAAATGAATTCTAAATCTTTTGCAGTTTTAAATTCTTGTTTTAGATGAGTACTTCTTCAATAAAAGTTAGAGCTACGATTGGTTCAACACTTTCTAGTCCTTCCAAAGTCGCCTCGCGTTTCAAACGCTTTATACCAGCCATCCATAGATACCTGTGCCGACTTGCGCTCACTTGTATTCCGTTTATGCCGTGTACTTGCATTTGAGGAAGGTAGATCCCCAGCATTGGCTTTCTCATCAGACCCCTTACTCAGATGCTATTCCCACTGGCCACACAGATATGATCAAGTGATTCTCCAAAATTATTTCTACTGTTTATAGGGAGTTATTATGATATCAAGTTGAGTTGTCAATTATTGACGGTTAGTTTTACAATAAATGTATTAAATATAAATAACAACTAATAAATATTTGACAATTCATTTTAAGTACCGGTATTTTGAAGAAAAAAAAGGTGAGTACCAGAATAATGTCCTATTTATATCTTTATACATCGGGTGAAACTGCACATTTGATCTTCTCCATGAAGGTCCACATCATCAATACCAGAATTTGCATGCTCCCTTTCTTTGGTGTTATTGGTCTCATGAGAGTCAGTGCTTACCTTGGTTTCTAGTATCTCATAAACCTTTCATGTAACAATCCTATTAATTGAACCGATAATGTAGAGCCTTGGTAACCTCTTGTTGCACAATGATGTAACCACAAATTGGTGATTTCATGAAATGGAAAGAGAATGGAATTAGCTGAAATAGAACGATCATTTCTAATTCATAGTTTGGTAGCTTAGGAATGGAATTACTTTTCAAGCCATGGCATTGTTTCATACATGGAATCAACTTGAAATGAAATCAAAATTTATCTAAATAACATAAATGCACCTCATGATAAAACAAAAATTTAATATTTCTCATGTATATTTTATGTTTGTAATATAATTGTACATTCTTGAAGCAATGTTTAAGTTTAGTTCTTTAATAACTTGATAAAAAAAATGTTGCTAACAAAAAGAACGATTTTTTTTAATTGTGCACAAATTTAATAATCATAGAATAGAGTAATCATTTTTACATACCAAACACGCTGTTAGCTTTTTGTTCAATTTAAGCAATTATCCACTTGTAAATAATAATAAATAAATAAAAAGCCACATTCTATATATGTATGTGCCTATATTTATATGTACATAATCATAATTGTGATTGAATCTAGATAAAGCGAGAAAAATAAAGATAATGAGATTCCAAGTTAAAGTAAGCTTTAATATATTTTTCTTCCTTCTGTGTTTGTAAGGTTAAAAACACATATTCTGTATAATTTTTTTCGGCTGTATTAATTATATTTCGGTTTGATGTGTAAGAGTGCCTTCGATCCAATAATATCAAACAGAAACATAGGACAGTTCTTTTGCTTATGGTATTTTTATGAGGAAGCAAAACAAAAAATTATCTGTCATGGCCATCCAATTGGAGCATTTTGCTGTTTTCCCCTCAATCTAAGGTCCACCTTAGGATTCTATATTTCTAAACAAGACTCAAGACTTTAAAAAAGGTTGAATTGAAGAGGTCCTGATAAGCAATTGCTAAGATTCAGGGAATGGAGATAAAGGTGAAAGCTACAAACACCAAACTCAAATAAGCCTTTACCAAAACCCTCAATTATATCCCACCAAACTCTCAAACCTTTCCAAGTCATACATACCCCTATGCCCTTTTGCTGATCAAATTCCAATTTGACTAGTCAAACATATAATGGAAATGAACCTAAGCAACCAAGAACCTGATCAAATCCCAATTTAGATTATAATGGCTTCATGTGAACCAGGGAATTATTAATATAAAAAGAAGTTAGTCAAGAGTTTCAGTTTAGCTTGTTAATCATGGCAATACCGTTATGAGTTCATGGATCACATAAATGGACTTGGAAGATGGACTTGGAAGATAGGAATCAATATATAATTCCCTATGTACCCTTTGATTTTTAGAGGATACGATATTCTTAGTAATTATTAGTTAATATTTAGTTGTCCCGTAATTAAAATATATGTACAAAATAACTTACTATATTTAAAATGTAAATGAGACATATGAACAAATATTAACCGTTAATTGTTAAATGATATTAATAATGTCACAAAAAGGAAAAAAAGGAAAGGTACGGGAGAAACCTCTCTCTCTCTCTCTCTCTCTCTCTCTACATATATATATATATATATATATATATATATGATTAGGCAAAAAAAATGATTATATGGTCTTATTTAGAATTGGAGACATTATTAGAAACTTGCAGGCTTTACTTGATGTTGCTATATGCCAATTGCCAAACATCAATCCCTATGTTAGCTATAGTGATGTTTATGATTAACCAAAATGATTCAAAAGCAAAATAACAATATTGCCTTGCTACACAAGGGAACACCAGCATTAACAATAATGTATCTATATGGAGATTAAACAAAAAGATAGGGAAAATACAGCACACACCACACAAGGGGGAGATGCTGATGCCTCCCTAAAAGAACAGAATTTTCAATGAAGCAGTGTGTGGTTGGAAGCCGGGACTTTGGGCGGGCACTGGTAGCACTTGGCAAATAGTCCGAATGTGTCAACCTGCTTGATGAAGTTTGCCATGCTAGCCCACCCTCCAAATCCAAAGCCTACTACCAGAACCCACACCACCACAAATGCATTCACCACATACATGACCGTCCAGCATGGGATGAAGAAGGGCAATTTCTCTGCGGCATTCTGTAAAAAGCAAAAAACAAGAACAGAAATAAAAAATCAAGTAAAGAAGGAGCTTTGAAATTGTTAACTTGTGGTTTGAACTGTTAATAAAACAAAAAAGTAGTGTCAGCTCGCTGTAATAACTTGCTGACTCATTATGAGCATCTGTTAGACTTAGAAGGAGTAAGAATAGGAATAGTAACGTGAGTACTGAGTAGGGTCACTTAAAGAGTGTTAGGTTGGCCATGGCCCAGCTCTTTGTTAAAATGTGGTTAGCATAGTATCAGTGGTAGTATGACTATATAACTGAATGACGAAGAAATGACACAACCTCATCTTGTCTCAAAATTTCATATTCGAATAATTAATAGAACTAGTGGGACTGGGAATTATACTGCCTGTGACATAGGAAGTCACTTCCAAGTTAAATCATGAAGCTGGAATCATATCCTCAAACATGTACACCACACCACAGAGAGTTTTAAGAATCCCTTTGGATGCTTTCTTAGATCTGGTCATAAAAATGGACAGTCCTGGATTCCCAATGTAGCCCTCTTCATTGAAAGCTTTGTTTTAAAGGTTTTAGCTTTTGAGTAGGGCAGAAAACACAGCGCCTAAATTTATTGTACTATTATGGACTTGCACTAGATCAATGTGAGAGTGAGGCCAAAATTCGATTGTTTAATTTAATAACTCACTAGGTAACTTTATTAGCAATTGGAATAGTGACTATTAGCATATATGTTATGAATGGAAAAGAGAAATTCACACTGCACACAGTAAAGCTAGTTGAATGAGACACGTATTAGGTAGAAACTAGAAACAAATATAAGATGTGGAGAGATTGGACCATTTACCTGTCGTGCAGATGCAGACCTGTAAGTGAGCATATGGGCGGAAGCAGGGATGATGTAGACGGTGAAGCTGACTAAAAGAGCCCCCACAGCGGAGTTAATGGGGCCAAAAAAAGGGAAAATAATAGCCAAAAACCATATTGGTATCACCACAGGCAACCTGGCAAGAGCCCTCAAACATATGCTCTTTGTGTCATGCATTCCTATCACTTTCTCCCACACAAAATACAATGGTGTACAAGCAAATCCAAAAGTGATGAACTGCCAATTACGTAGAAATACTTCAGTTAGTAACAACAAACTAAAGCTATAGATATACTTCGTTTCTAAAACCTTTTTTTCTTTTTTCCATTTGGTCAAGTAATAGTTGTTTATTTAGTAAATTAGTAACTGTCAAGCAGGTAAGAGGAGGGAAACAATATATGGACCTGGTGAATGAGCATTAAGATGACACCGGCATCACGCCAGCCAGAGCGGGGGAGAAGCGAGAAGGCATTGGAGTGGTCCAGGAGTTGGTCACCAAAGGCCCAGTAGACGGCAGTAGCAGATGGCAGGGTGAGGGTGAATACATAAAGAGTGGCATAAAGATAGATATATTTGAACTTTTGAGGCTTCCACATTGCATGCATGATTTCCCTGTAATAGTCATATAGTCCATCCTAGTGTTTACTGCAACTTAAATCTACAAATGACCCATATACTATACTCTTAAAATCTAGTTCCTTCTATTTCTACTACTATGCTCCAAATCAAAAATGAAACTGGGTTTCTCAGTCCTGACATATGTTCATATGTGTTATAATTGTTCTCAACTGATTTGCGCCCTTTATTTATTTATTATTTAGTAAATGCATTGTTTAGCCAAAAAGAATGAAATTATATAAGAAAGAAACAAGCTGGCCATTGGAGAAATTCTAAATTAGATAAATAATTGAGCATTTTAGTGCTAAGCACACGTTTTATGATTCCATGGCCCCATTTATGTAGCAGGACCGTCAAACGCTTCCTTTTGGATGATGCTAGAAGCAACTTTAGAGAGACACAAACACATAAACATTGCACATGATAAATGGATAATTTGACTGTGCACAAATCCAATAATGAATCTAATAGTAGGAAAAAGAAGCATTAATTTTTATTTTGCATACTTTTCTATTTATAAAGTTACCCATTCCTTTTACTTGAGGAAAGTTGAACTAGATAACTAGTACATATCATGCGGTAAAATGTCACTAGACTCACTACTACAATTATTCTATAGATATAAATCCACCGGATTGACGGTGTCTTGGGGAAAAAGCAAAATCTGAAGACACGGAGGCACGCAGCTTCACATTAAAAAGAATAAAGTTCAACTGGGGTTTGAAATTTTTTATTGCTAATGACAGAGAATAACTAAGCCAAGACACTAGTGTAATGGTTCTTCAAAAGTGCCAGATTTACTGTTTGTCTTATTTCCAGGTCCCATTAGAATGCAGGCAAAAGCTGCGATTGAAGAAAGGGGCCGTGCAATAAACTTCTCCTAGTCTCTCTGATGTTTCGTGTCCTAGACAATAAAGAGAACTATCATGATTGTTTTGTCTAACTTAATAAGCAAAAGATTAAAAAGGGCTTACACTGTGACGGCGTGCCCGCCGAAAGTGTAGAGTATGTTGGTGGCGCCTGTGAAATACAAAACCAACTTGTTTGGGCCCGAGTGCGTCACATTTTCAACCTGCAAAAAACCATTTTTAAAACCAAGTTCGTATCAAAAGACTTCAAAGGAGACCCCACTGGAGAAATCAAGACCGTTGGTACTTGGTGTTACTTACCTGGCCATGAACAAGGGCTGCAATGGTCATGTACCAAGCAGTGTACGTGGTCATGCCAAGGCCAAGGAAAGACCAAATCCTGTAGTTGTGGAACGAGGGTATGAACACTGTGGTGGCACAGCAAGCTCCGAAAATGTAAGTCCAAGTCCTCTTGTCCAAGTGGTCATTTATGTAGTATATGTTACTGCATACCCCAAACCAAAACAATTATTAAGTAAACGAACCCATTATGTTTCAATTATCTAATCAAATACAGGTTATAATCAAAGGTAATGGAGACCTTGCACAAGCTATAAGCTGGATAACAGATCCAAAGAGGAGGAAAGTGCAGTTGAAAGCCAATCCAATGGCTTTCCAGTATGGACCCAGTAATCCTTCCAACACTTCGAACCACTGCCCAGATTGAAATTAAACCATGAGTCTCGTTCTATATAGATTTTCAGAGTAAAAATGGTACTGAGTACGGATTAAAGAAAAGTTTTGTTTTTTTTATAAAAACAAAAATTGTTGGAAGGGGAGGTCTTGGTTCCTTGGATGTCTAACCTGAATGACATGGTTTTTGAAGCTGACGTTCTCCTTCTCTTTTCGACTCCTGTATTCTATGTAAAGAATGCTAATTAAATAAGCAGTCCAACTACCAAGCAGGCCATAGAAGACTTGGAATATGATGCCTGAAAGCATTCCCAGCTGAGAGAAAGAGTATGGCAGCGTTAACAGAACCTGGGCAACCTGCAGAGCAGAACACCAGAAATGAATCAAATTCTCTTACACAATGAAAAAGCCAAAATAGGGTGTAGAATCTCAATTCCTATTATGAGACTGGTTTTTCTGGATTCATATCTTAGTACCTGATTTGAGGCACAGCTGAACCAGGCATCATAAACAGACCCACCATGCCAGAGAAGACTTTTTAAGCTAGAATGTGAACCACCCGGCTTCTCTTCCTCTCTGTCGTCACGCTCAATTGTCTGGTTGAGGCTTGCCATCATGGTTTCTTCAGCTTGCTTCTGTGGTAACATTATTTTGAGATTATAAAGATCTGGAAAAGCATACACAGAATCAAACACTGAGTTAGACATTTACCAAACCGAGATCAACCTCAAAGAAATAGACAGGAGAACAGAAGAGAACAAAAAAGAATAAAAACCACCCAATCTTGGTCAATGTTGCTTTGTGGTGAAAGGTTTCTCTTCCGGATTTATAACCTGGAAACAGTGGAAAGCAGAGACTTTTTAGTGACAGCACAGGAGTGTGTGACTGCCAGCAAATAGGGAAGCTTGCTTGTAACTACTACCAAAACAGCGTGCTGTATCTCGTTTCCTCTTCTGAAATAAGGCAAAAAGAGAAGATAATAGGCCACCTTATTGGGCAGCTCTTACGGCTTTGCTCAGGGAGGTTGATAATTTGCAGGGTGTTTTAAATATACCTTTATGCACTATCTGGTGCCCCTCACTGTTAAGATAACTCAGTCAACCTCTTAAATGCGGGTTCTTTACAAGGAATTGGCAGAAGCGAATTGGCAGAAGCTGGCAGTTTCAATGCATAAGATACTATTATGGAAACCCAGCAAGCAAGAAACAGCTACTGCTTCCTATTAAAAAATGGAAAAAGGTTCGGTTGGGATGATAATAAGTGAACAAAATTGAGTCCTTTGATGGAGGGTTGAGCTTGATTCCTAGACTTAGAGGACCCAGATCTGACAAAAAGTACACCTGAGACTGAGAGAGTGAACTTGCAGTTGGAGCTGCTTGCAACTCGGCGTGACCCTTAATAAAGAATATAAAGAAACCAATGGGAAAGGAAGAAATCTGTTTAGACTATCTCTTTGGTTTATTCTTGACAGTCACATACATGTTGGTTTGGCTTCTCTTATAGTGTACTTGTCCTCTCTTTCCCCTGTTCTGTATGTGTGTTTTCTGTGCGTTTCGGTTTGGCTGTTATTGGTGGCTGGTGACTATGCATGAGGGCCAATCAAAATCTCCGAAAATGATTTTCTCAAGGATTAATTGTTTTTTACAATTGATTAATGCCTTAGGGTACTTTTCTTTTTGGAGAGAGATAAACTTATACGTTTTTGTTATCTCCCATTAAGGATATTCATGACATATCTCCCGTTAAAATTTTGTTTTTACTGGTATTAAATAAATTATTATTATTTAATATTTTTTTATATATTATTATAATATTTTTTTAAATATTAGATTTTAATTAAGTATTGTAACTTTTCATAATTTTAGTTAGGACTATTAAAATGAGCCAAATTCGTTAGGTCAATTTGTTTATTTGTATAAATTATGCGAGTTGGACTTCAAAATTAATGATTCCTAAAAATGTGAGTAATTTTGAATCAACTCGTTTAACCCATAAATAAAATAAGCCAACTTGTGAGGCGCCCACATAACCTTTTTATTTTATTTTTAACTCTTTGTACAAAAATAACAATTTAAAAACTTAGTTAGTTAAACACTCTTTTCTCAAGTAAAAGTACAAAATATACGTACTGTACATACTAGCATTGGTACAATCCACATATAAACACATTCATCAAACTGCATAAGTTTATGTTATTTATTTGTTTGAATTCTCCCTTAACCCTTTAAATGAGATTAAAGTATTAAATACTATGTCTATGTAATGTAATATTTGATTTGAGATTGTTAAATTTAAATTTATTTCAAAATTTACAAGTAAAAAAAAAGTTTTATGGGCCGGCCCGTTTAAATACGAGCAGTTTGGCCCGATCTCTAAACAGGTCTGGTCGGTCTGTTTGACAACCCTAATTTTAGTTATTATGTTATTCATTTATTTTGTAATTATCAATTAAATTGAATCTTGACATGAGCAAAAAGTAGTAGATACAAGTAAACTTATACAAATAGAGAGAAAATATTCAAAACATTACATAAAAAAGTATTTTGTGTATCTTAATTGAGTTGATCAAGTCTTAATCCAGTCCAACTCGGACCCCAATATGATCAGGTCTAGATCATAAAAATTGGCCTGATCAAAACTTTGAACTGGGATTAGGGTCAATTCAACTCGGCCCAACCCAACCCATGAGCACCCTTATCTCCCATAATACTTAAAAAAGGAAATTCAATGTAATACCCAAGTTATGTAATTCTCTCACCTAAAAGGCTAATTTTGGGACAAGCTCTCCCTTAAGTCGTAATATATTAAAAGCATTTCAACGCACAAGCAACAACTTGAAAATGTGTGACTATAAAAAGGCTACTTATACACCCAAATTCAGTAATATTCAATGCAAATCTTTCACCCTTCATTTGAATATAAAATTCATTATTCTATTTTCATTTAAGTCAAATTTTTATATTCTTTTTTTTATTAAATAAGAATAAATGAGAATTTTCCAAAATGAATATTAATGTATTTTTCTATTTCATTATGCATTTATCTAAAAAATATTATAACATCATAAACAGTGCAAATCATAGAAATTATATTATGTTTGGAACCATTAAAATATAAAATTGAATTGATTATAAATTAATTCTTATGTTTGAAATTTATTATAATTACCAGAAAATAAATCATTATAAAAATAGAATTTGAATTGATTTGTAAATCAATTTTTATATTTAGAACACTTAAAAAATAAATGAAATTTATTTTGTTTTAAATATTTAACTTTATTATACTTACTTAAAATAGATAAAATAGGTAAAATAATAAGAACAAAACCGTCAATTCAAATTAAAATCAAATCAGCTCAACTCAAATTAAACTAAATTTTAATAGATTTTTACATATACACAAATTAAATATAAAAGTATTTCAAAATCAAATCAATTAATATTTTATAATTATTCAAACAAATAATTTCATTGTGTAATTATTCAAATAAAATTATAACATCATAAACAGTGTAATTTAGAGAAATTTGTGTTTGAAATCATTAAAATTTACAATTGATTTTATTTAAATTAAAAAAAATTGACATGTTTAGAATTCATT
This sequence comes from Styphnolobium japonicum, assembly GCA_023212625.1. Lineage (NCBI taxonomy): Eukaryota > Viridiplantae > Streptophyta > Magnoliopsida > Fabales > Fabaceae > Styphnolobium > Styphnolobium japonicum. The sequence continues at coordinate 6,910,271 of JALBWW010000006.1, forward strand.
AAAAAATAGGATTTAAATTGATTTACAAATCAATTTTCATGTTTGAAACACCTAAAAATTAATGAAATTCATTTTTTTTTTAGGATTTTACTTTATTACACCTACTCAAAATAGATAAAATGGGTAAAGAAATAAGGAAAAAAATCATAAATTCAAACAATTAAAATTAAAATCAAATCAAATCTACTCAAATCCAACTAATTAAATTTGAATAGATTTCTATATACAACTTAAATCTATAAAGATTTAAAAAAAAAATCAATTATCAAAATATGTGATTCCAAAACATAGTTAAGGAGATAAAGGTTTTTGAGGTAAGAGATAAAATGAGAAATAATTTGATGAATTAATTAATTAATGAAATAAATTAGTAATATAAAAAATCGGTACCTTCCTTTTTGTTTCTGATATGATCTCTGGTTTAGGCATTGATAAATCAACTGCAATCACATTATGCTGCATGCGTTGCAATAGTGGCAACTATTTTAATATTATTATTACTATTACTATTACTATTATTATTGTTATTATTATTATTATTATGGACTAATATTTATTGGCATGAATGCAAAATTTATACACTTGCATAATTTTATTTTTACGTAACGTGGCGTTTAACAATTTAAAAAATAAATTACAAATAATTATCATGATTAAATTATAAACTAATAAGTATATATAATTTGATAGTTAACATTTTTATAAAATAAATTATATATTAATTTTAATATTTTTAATTAAGTTCAAATTAATATAAAATTAATTAAAATAATATATATGATTGAGATTTTTAATCAAACAATAAATTTTACAAAGTGTTCATCCCTATTATATATTTTTATAGTGTAAATTTTTTTACGTGATATAACAGTGTAATGAATTTACATATGTAATAAATTATATATCAGACTTTAAGTGAATGTGAAACATCGACAAATACATATATGATATTTATTCGTTAAAGAATTATTTTAAATAAAATAAATTTTTAATGAGTTTTTCATTAACTATATTGCACTTATATATAAAATTAATAACAAATACAAGTGTAATTGAGTTATTTAAGAAGATAAATATATCACTATGTTAAAGGATTATGGATAAGATTTGAACATAAGTTTTGAGTTAGATAAATAATCCATCTACAATTAAGCCCAACTTACTCTTACAGTTTAAATAAATATATAAAAGTTCAAGTCGATCCCAAAAAGAGAGATGTGCAAGTAAGTTTATACATTAATTCGTATAAAAGAGAATCATTGTTCACTTGCATAACATACCTTCTGTTTAAAGAAAGCGTAGTAGTTGGTTAAAGAAATTTATGCACTTGATGGTGGGTTAGAGTTAATTTAACTATACTTTCAATTTGTGATTATAAACTTAGACCAGCATGTTATCGATTGGCTTGATGAAGAAGAGGCTTCCATTCTTTTCCAAAGAACATCATGTAAATTTTACATTATAATTATTAGATTTGCTTTGCTTAGATAATTTGGGTCTGTTGAGAATATATAGTTGTTGGATTTAATCCATTATTACAATGGTAATAGATTATTTGATTTTACTGTTGAAGCGTGTTAGCTTTCTTTTTGTTGTGGTACTTATAAATCGCTTACTTAGAAATTGTTGAATTGGATTTGCTAGCCTAGTGTTAGGTGTGTCAACACCGACCAACTCAATTATCTTAAAATTTTTAAATAAGGTTTTACACTTTTTAAGTGTACATGTTTGAATCTCCTTTTAGTCAATAGCCCTACTTGATGGACTTCCCTCCTTAAGGAAACCCCCTAACGCACAATGGTTATAGTTGAGTAGCATCTTTGTATGAAAATCTTTTAAGTGGGTACCCTTGAATCAATCTTTTGAGTGTGGACATTTACTTGCCTTTCAAAATCTCATGCATGTTATTGCCTGATCAATAGTATTAAAGTAACAAATTATTATTATTTTTTTTATTCAACAAAAAAATACCTAGTGATACGTGTAAACTATGTTTATTGTCAATTTAAATTTCGTAACACTTTCGTGAAAACAAATTCATGCTACAAGAAAAGCTAAACATTACAAAACAAATTCTTTACGAAGAGATGTGGCATGTTATCATATATTTGAATTTCAAAACCATTTTTTCTACCCATTTTTATTATTCTTTTACACCTGATTGGTTAATTTAAATTTCGTAACAGTTTCGTAAAAACAAATTCGTGTTATATAGCATTACTCTTTTCCATTTCAAAAATGTTAAACATTAGGAAGCAAATTTTTTACGAATAGACATATCATGTTATCATATATTTGAATTTCTAAACCATTTTTTTTGTTCATTTTTATTATTCTTTTATACCTGATTGGTTAATTTAAATTTCGTAACACTTTTGTAAAAACGAATTCGTGGTATATAACACTGTTCTTTCCATTTATATGATTTCGTCAATCACATTCTAATATCAATTAAATGGATTGATTCAAGTTAGTAACAGATAATATTTAAAAAATTAAAACTAATTGAAACGGTGTCTTAAATAATATTAACTGTATCCATTATTTCATCTCCTCTCAAGAAAAATTTATTTGAAATATTATCCTAACTAATATGTTAATCCACGTGATATTTTCGCCTTATTTTTCAGGGTGAAGATATTTGTATATTATTGATTAGATTTTATTTTCTAATAGTAGAGTTCAAAGTTTTATAGAAGTGTCTTATAAGAAAAGAGGATCATAGTAAAAGTCATATATAAGTTTAGTCGTTTTGCAGACAAAATAAAGTGAAAAACATAATTATAACTATATAGTAGAAGTCATATATAAGTTCAATTGTTTATAGACAAAATAAAGTGAAAAACGTAATTGTAACTATATAATTATAATTAAAGAGAAAAAAATAGAAACAGAAATAAAACAAATTAAGCTCTATGTGATAATCAACGTTTTTTTCTTTCTGATTGTAGCAGTCTAATTGTTCTTATTTTTTGAATTATATTATTGTAATATGTATATATTTTATTTATTAAAAATAAATTATTGTAAAACCATTACATATTTATATTTTGATATTTTCAATATTTCATTCTAAAGTTTTTAATTTAAGATAAAAAGAACTTCAACGAAAAACCGTCCTCTTTGTAAAAGAATTTGGTGAACTAATCCTTGGTCAGTCAATAAAGAAAGGAGCATTGGATGTTTTCTTTTTTTTTTTTCTTCATATAGATCTATCAATATCAGCATTAGCTTTCCGTATCAATAAGCTAAATAGATTAAAATGCTTAGTGGGTGGGGGGACCGCCTCTCGTTCCCTCGGTTTCAACTTTTCCATAATATGCTCCTTGTCTCCCTTTTTCTCTTACTCTTGACTCATAATTTGCTTCAAGGTGATTAATTTGCATAGCTACCCAACTTATTCATTTTTACAGAATTTAGCATTATCCTATTGTTCTATTTCCTGTTGAGACTACGAAATATCCACCCTGTGCCAGTGGAGGACAATTTGTGCATCTCTAGGCAGTTCCAAACACGGTTACTGAAGAGAATCTCAAATCATGAGGTAATACACCACTTAAGTCACCCATTGTCTTTTCCTTGATTGCTATAGTATTTTCCAAGCATATCATAATGTTGATTGTTGAGTAATAACTTAATGAGTACGCGCTTAATGGGTAGAAGCTCCAGAGCCATTACTATATATGTACCAAATGTTCAAAAGGATGACTTGTTCTTTATTTATTTATTTATTTTTCTGAAAAATAAAAGCCCTAAACTACCATACAAGGGAAGTTTACTCTGCATACGCAAATGTTTGGTAGGTGAATTATGAACAATTATATATATGCCTCTCTGAATACTTGATCACTTATCAGTGACAATTATGAAGCAGGTTAGGTAAAATGCATTTACAAGGAAAAAAAGCTTCAACCTTATCAATATTTTTCGCAAAGTTCCAAGCTGAAGAGATCGGATAATCCACACAAGTACGCACGTTTTTTTTTTTTGGTCCCTTTTCTTGGGTTATTAGTTCTCATTAGATCTTCTATATATGCTCATTAGATCTTCTATATATGCTCAGGGTTAAGTGCATGTAATGAGACAAGACCCTTTGAGTCCTACAACTATAGCAAAATTGCAAGCACCACTACGTTTCTAATCATATCAATATGACAGGTTTAGATACTTAATTTGTGTGCCGCTGTAGGTTATTTGCTTGTGTAGCCTTATAGTAGGAGTCATCCATGAACCACAGGGTCCAAGCAAAAAATGATTATTAGCAGGAATTTTTGGGGTACCCACAAAGAGAAAAAAGATATTACTTGAAATACCTCCCAAAAGGAAAATATTGGATTTATTTGGCTTTTCCTTATCTTCAAAAGCTTCTTTTTGAATTTTATCCCTTAAAAATATTTATATGGTGCAAGTTTTGCTTTGCTTTTTATGGCTGAACCTCTATTTTCTCTCACCTTTGTGTCTTTGGAATCGCCTTTATTAAGATTAGAAACAAGCATCCTAGGACATGCTTATGGTCTTTAGTCCCCACAATTAAGTTTAATTAAGGGTTCAATCATATATCTGATTAGAAAGAAAATGTTTGTCTATTATATACAATCTTGATGAATCAAATGTATACGTTTTGTATTCATACAAATTAAATTGCCTCAAACTCTTTTTGTGGCTAGACTTGAAACTTGTAGTGAGATAATTATGAACGTAGGGCCAAGAATTATGAATGCTGGGCACGGAACTTCTATTATGTATGTCCATCCTCAATTCCAAAGCCACTTAGCATTCTATAAAGTGATCAATCCCCATTTCTGATCCATCGATCATTTGAGCAAGGGCGAGTGCAGGTATATGAATGCTGGGGCAACAATATGATTGGTTCTTGCCCTTGGTTGGGATGCAGTTCAAAGTGACAAGATGACTTGGCCTTTATGGGCTAGGTGGCTGAGTTTAGGAAAGACCATGCTAGTCTACACAGACTTTATCTCTTTCATTATGTTAATGTGGTATTGGCTATCATTTTTGTTGGAGCAGCATGACTGTGAAGTAATCACTGCTTTACTGATTTGAATTCCCTCTTTTTTTTCCTTCTTCTTTCTTCTAAACTACTGGTTTGAATTCGTTCGGTCCTACAATGAGGGTTTACAAAAATTATGGGTTTTGGGCCCATTCATCATTGCTATAATTGGTTTAATTATTAGGATTTGTTTAGTGCACTATTAAAAAGAAGAGAAAACATACTTTTTGTGGAACATAACTTCTTCAATACAAAGGAGTTAGTAGAGGAGAAATACAGTACAAATTAGTAAGAGTCATTTTATGCTTATTTGATATGATAAAAAAGTGGAAATGTTGAAAGCGAAATGCAACTTATTTACACTGCACTCCACACATTCTACTCTTATAACACAAAATAGAGTTGAAAATGATTTTTCAACATATACCAAATCAAAATAAATTATAAAAATATTCTTTTATCCCGCCCTATTTTCACTATTCTCCTTATTTTTTGCTTATTCAAATAAAAAAAAAGTTCTAGTTGATCAACTTTTAAATATGCATATCTACATAGTTATATATGTGGCTGAGCTTGAGTTAGGAAGAGAATTTTTTTAGGTAGAACTCAATGCAACCACATGTATAATTGTGCAAATTTGTGAATCTAAAAATCGTACAATTAGTATTGTTCATAGTTTAGGTGATTCTACTAAAAAAATTTCATTAAACTATATAGACCCATCTTGAGCATAGATTAATTATTTAAGGAAGTATTATTCCGACAAGAGATTTTGCTGCCATAGTAATAGATTGCCATTGTCATGGGGAATCTTAGCATTACCTGCATAAAACTCAAGCGGATACGTAAATAACCTAATGCACGTACTATATATTTGAGAGAGAAAGAGAATAATGTCACTGTTTAAATGTTAGAAAAATAGGATTTTTTAAAATATAATTTTATTCTTTCCGTACAATGGTAGTATGAAAGCCCAAATTTAAGATATTCTGCAAATTGTCAGAGTCTTTGCACTAGTTCTTCTAATAGTTTTTAATAAGCATTTTTTCAAACTGTGAAGAGCAGTTTAATTTATTTTTAGGGTAAAATACACATTACTCTCTTGTAATATATGACATTTTTAACTTACTTCTTTAAATTATTTTTGTTGTCACTAAACCCTCTTAGAGTATGGTTTTAAATAAAAACTAACATTTTCAATTAAATCAAACGTTGATGACATGTGCACAACACATGACCTGGTATTATATAATTAGATAAAATACACATTACTCTCTTGTAGTATATGACATTCCCAACTTACTTCCTTAAGCTATTTTTTTTATCACTAAACCCCCATAATGTATGGTTTTAAATGTTATCACTGTTTGATTTAATTGAGAATGTTAGTTTTCATTTAAAATTATACTTTATGGGGGTTTACTGATAACAAAAATAGTTTAAGGAAATAAGTTGAAAATGTCATATACTACAAGAGAATAATGTGTATTTTAATCCTTATTTTTATTTTAAACTCAAATATAATTTTAAAATATTATAATTATCACGAAGACTTAAACCACAATTTTACTCAAAAAGAAAATTCTTTTTAATTTGATGCACCTCAGAACAGTTGAATGTGTACCATATGCTATTGTTTTAGCCTTTCAGGTCATCAGTGAACTCACTTGCTTCGGGTGCACCTTCACGTCAAGAAAATGATTGTCATCATGATTCATGAATACTATCCCTTCAGCAATTGTCAAAGGAACAGATTACGTGTTTAGGTTTAAACCATGAAATAAACGCTATTGCTGTACAGTGCATAATCAAGCCAGTTTTTCTTGGTGTGGCATTATTGTATTGTAGCACCAAAATCAAGGAAAGGTTACATCAAATTTGATATGCATGTGGAAGACAAAGTCGGCAAAGACCATCAAATAATAGAGAGTCATGACACAGCAAGTATACCATCATTTCCCACTTGAAATCCCAGCACAATCAGTTTCATTCCATGCTTTCCCTGCAACTCATGTATATAGCAACCTTCCCCTACTTCGGCCACAATAATACGTGGAAGGTTGGGCTGCTCTCTTAGTCTCATGTGTCTGCTACTCTGCTTTATAGTGGGGATCTACTAGGCATCACTTTCAGTTTCAAGCATTGCCCAAGGCTATGGCTCCCTAATTGATGGCCACCCTTCACCAGCTACCAAATCTATCATTGGGACGAAGACTTCAATTTTTTCCATTGTGCCTGCCATTAGTCACTGCTTGTTACAATCAGGTCGCTCAATTAAATACTTTCGCCACATCTGCAATCTGTAATTTTTTTTTTTTGTTTTATTTAGTAAATTTTAGCTGCCACTTAGGCCGGAATTGCTTGAAGTGAAAATAAAGGATTACAAAAAAATCCAATTATAATAATGACTCTTCAATGTATCAAAAATCTCATGTGAAGCTAGTTATTAAAACAAATATGAAAACTCTAAAAGAAAACGTGTTCCAAATTAATAATGAATAATGGGTTTCCAAAAGGCCTAAGAGGAACTTTAGAAAGCTTCAAGCAAATTTAACTAAATTTAACTTGAGTACTATTTAGTGTTTCATGACTTCAAAGATGATCAATCAAATGCTAATACGATTGTGTATAGCAAGTACTGCCTGTTAAACAATCGCTCTATCATAAATTCAAAAAAAAACTTTATGGTACAATTACTCTTGAAATATTGTAGCTCTCCTTGACGTGTGACCCACGAGGCCTAACGCTGTGACACTTTCTTTCACTTGAAAGTTGGGCCATATCTTATCGGGTTCTCTTGTTAATTTTGTAAATTGTATATCACTTTTCACGTACCAATTCTCGATATCAATTTGTTCGCATAATAAATAAATTCATGAGATTATAATTTTAAGAAGTAGAGTATTGCATACTCACACTGCATAATAGAGAATATTACGAGCCTAGTAACTCGGGCCATATACTACAATGATACTTACACATATACTTCATCTTACATATTTTACATATCTCATTTTATATAAGTTTTTTAATATTAAAAAGGGAAAAAAGCGGAGAGAGATAAAAAAGAGGGAGAGAGAGAAAATAAAGATAAAATGATATATGTACGATGAAGATTATGTGTAAGTACCATTTCTCTAAATATAATTACCGAAACACATGCAGTTGACAATCAGAGACCATAGACTCTATCATAGGTAAGTATGTAACGTCCCTGTCCTCACAAGAAAATGTATATTACAAAGAAAGTTAGAAACATAGGGGCTAGGGCAAGAGACAGAGTCACAGAGAAAGCAATGAAGCATGTGAAGTTTTCTTCAGGAGTATAATCAACATCCGTCCTAGCTTGAAGGAAATTATTTGGATTACTTACACTTTTGGATCAATACTTCTGTTATATGCATTTTTTAGGTTTTCTTTTCTTTTCACTTACTAGTCAATTATAATTTTAGAAGGATCCATGTAATACGGTTGAACAAAATAATATCTATAGGTTTAATAAAAGAATCCGATAGTAACCCTAATTACTGCTATTCTGCACAATTGGTAGTATTTTTAACCACTAGTTCATGTATTTAGATTCATTCAACATATAATAATACTACTTAGTAGACAAGTTACCACTAATTATAGTTAGTAGTTACCATACAATTTTCCAATTTAATATCATCATAGCACTAGATTTTTTTTTAGTACATCCATAGCACTAGAATTTTATTCAGCTTTATTAGATTTGAAGGAAAAAGTGACGTGACTTGATAAGCACCGAACATGCTTTATGAGTTAAAAAGAAAGCCTCAAAAGGTTGTATGCCCTGAACCTGTGCATTTCCTTTTAAAATGAAGATTCGTCTAATATTGTAACAAATTATGGATGGAACGTACCAAAGCAAAACGAAATATTGAGGGTGGTCATTTCTTTATCACTCTTTTACACGTGCTCTCACCTTTAAATCCAGTGTCATGTACAATCATATCTACTACCAGTACTTGATGGTCAAAATGGTCCTCCTCCGGCCCCGGAGCAAGCACAGGCTGCTTATGTGCAGTTTTGGGATCATCTTCCTATGTTTTAAGTCTCCTTTTCTTATCAAAGTGGAATTTGTAAGGACATGAATTCATAATAGAGGGAGATTCTCATTATCTCCCAAATCAGGTTAACTTGACTAGGTGAGATTAACTTCAATTTTGCCTTTTGCATGCTTTCTATTACTCGAGGATACTAGAGTGCGATTCAGAGACCCACTAAAGTTTCTAAGAACATTAACAGTCAGGACTCAGGACCTCAATCTGGCTTCTCTGTCAAATCCTTCTTTTCCATGTCTTTTATTTAGTAATATCTTTGCCAAAGTCAGAAAGATGGTGGCAAACAACAGAAGTAGTGAAATCAACTAAAGAAATCAGGCAAGAAAAAGGAGATTCTTAGCAATAGCTGCAGCAAATAACTTAGTGGATTCCCATCCAACATTTACATAATTAACCAGCTTTATGAGTTTGGCTGCATCCTCATCTATGTAAAGCAATACACCCTCATGTTGAATAAATTAGTGTATCGTCTATGAAGAGTAAAGACTACATGAATAGCATTTTGAAATATTAAAACAGTACAAGAAAAGAATCCCTCTTTAACCCACATGTACCCAAAAAGGAAAATAAAAAAAGAAATTTAAGCATACATCACAAATAATACGATAGAGAAATGATGAGACATGTTGAAGATCTTTAGTATAGCAATGAATAACCAAAAGAGTGGTTAAATAAAAAATAATTCTACCTCACACATAAAAATTCAAAGAAATAAATCAATTTTGATATCACAATATCCAAAAGCTTCTTACATTATGCATGAAACTAAAACAAAGGACGTCTAGTATTTTACCACCAATACGGTACCTTACATGCATGTGGCAATACATGCACTACAATAACTAGAACTATTGTCTTTTCTTTCTCTCTCATTTTTGCATCTTAGAAAATACATCGTTCCCAAAATACAAGTCTGCCTCACCTTTCACAACAATATTTTGATTCTAAATCAGTTTACCAAACACTCGTATAATTCTAACTCAACTTTCTTAATCTGCATTCAAACTCCTAAAAAGTTTTGGTGTCTATATGCCACCAATTTTTTTAAAAACACCTATAGTGATTGCCACACAACAGAATATGGGAATGCAAAAGTTTACAGATCAATGGAGCCCTGTCTACATGCAAATAGAACACATCCGTCACATGTATAACACTTCATTTAGCTGGCCTCGCATTCTTGTCTCCATAGAAGGGCGAAGACAAATCCAAGTAAGCCATGAAGTAAAACTTCCATGATTGGCAAACATAATTATATTAGGCCACGAAGAATATGAAGACCATCAGAAAAAGTATCAGAATGGCAAATATCTTGATTAAAAGCCACCTATTTGATGATATTTGGTTGAGATGCCTCAATAAAGAACTATGAGCTCCTTCAACATTTGCCAATGACTCATCCATGTTGTCATCAATCCTGCCCATGCCAGTTAGGCAGATTTAATCCTAATTTCTAGAACATGTCAACAGCTAAGCTTCACATACAATAATATTTTGTGATTCAATTTTTTTAACATACACCAAAATCACAATTAAGAGAAGGAAAAAGTAGTGCAACAATGTGAAACTACGAGTATCAAATATTCAAGTAAAAAGAGAACAACCTGATAGCTAGTTCCCCTTGATGGGCAACCATTGTAGCCAAATGTGAGAAGATCCCACTAAGTTCTGTGATAGTAGATTCCACATTGTGCAGAGCAGTTGCCCGACTTTGAGCAAAATTTTCATGCCGAGGAACAACCTGCTGTACCATAGACATTTCCATTTGCTGGGATGGAGTGTTGTCCACAGCTAACCTTCGTCTGTATCAGCAAATTTACCACAAGTTGTGATTTAAGTTAGAAACTATGTACATACTAAGCATACCTAGAAAATTGAAGCAATTCATACCCAAAAGCAATGCATCTGTAAATATGCTAACTACAAAAAAGATTATTAAAGTTTCTAGTCATTCACTCATTCTGTAACAAGCATCAATGTCATATAATCAAATCTTAGCAGATGCCTTGTGCCATCATCACATAATCCCAAGAAAGCAACATGCACTCAAAAGAATTTAACCTCAAAAGCAATTAGAGATTTATGATCCATGACGACTGTTAAGAGGGTAGTTTAGTCCCTACCTAACTATATTGTACTACAGTGCATACTACAATGTACTGTAATTACATAAACTGTATATAAATATACAGGCCTGCACCTAATTGGAGCACGGCAGCCAAAACTATCTAAGGACAACCAAATGAAAACCGCTGTTTTTACATAAACTGCTAGTTGAAGGTGATACTTGGATTTTTTAGTCCTACATATAACCATGCTATATAGAAATGTAAAAGGGACAATTTGATGTTATAGCTTTAAAAGAAAATTTAAGCATACCTTAGTTGATTGCCAACTGGAACTCCATTTGACGGTAATCTGCTTGAGAGATATAGATACATAAGAATCCTTTTACAGCAATTAAACTTTCAAAGGCCTATCATTTTTAAAAAAATAAATAAATAAAAGATACACATAAATCCAGAATGAATTATTTATAAATATATACAATGAGAGGATCTTAAGAAATAACAAAAAAAAAATTTCTTTCAAGAAGACATGGAGCACCATGGATTTCTGAAAGACACAAATTTTATAATGACAAAAAAATCAATAAATTGCACTGCCAGACTACATTATAAGTATCAAAAGTATCATCGTTAAATAGAAAATTGTGATTAGTTATGTCATAATTCATTATAGGTCCCCACTTTAAGTGACATCCCATACACATATACAATGCCTAAACTCGATTGTGACATTCCAAAGATGCCATAAAAGTTTAAATTTGTTAGTGGTAAAAGATAATTGAGGAAATAGAAAACAATTATGTAGCTAAGAGATTTTAACCATGTTCCACTAGGTTTTGCTGATATTTATTGAAAGCAGTAGATTAAAAATGAATATTCAACCAAAAATTTTTTTTTTTTGAATATCTGAAAGGGAATTTGGCAAAAGGCAAGTGAATGTAATTTCCCTCAAACAGTTTAAAGCGTAGTTCAGGTTTAAGTAATTATGTTGCATGTTCATAATGGAAGACCGTCACAAATAGTAAACTTAGATCTTCTATTCATACTAGCCTGGGCCTGGCCTTGCATTAATTAGGAGTCATTTTCGAGTCTGAGATTCAAATTTCCCAGCAAAACAAACAAGATCACCTATCAACATATGAAATATATATGTTCTGCTTCTCTTAGATGACTATCACACTGTCTACCACTTATCTAGTTAAGTAAAGTATCAAAGTCGAAAGTCAAGCTTTAGTAACCTATTGTGTTCATTAGAAAAGAAATTAAGTTTTGATAGTCAGCAAATAAATTTCATTAAAATACAAGAGATTCAAGATTTCAGCTGCAATATGAAATTATAAATCATGTCAAGAGGGATAAAAGATAAATAAAATGGAAGAAGAAAAGTTTGCCTAGATAACATGCATGCACACCTGGGAAGCACAGATACTTCAAAATGGTTGCCGTGTCGATGTTGCCATGTTGGTGTCGAATGCTTCTCGGACACCTTTGGATACTCCTAGCCTACATCTTTTAATTTTTTACTTTTATTTTTTGAATTTTTGTACCAATACAAGTGAGATATCACAGTAATTAGATAAATGATAGTATTTTATTCTATCTACAATGACTAATGTTGACTTTAGAAACATTGATGTCTTTATTTTTATTTAGGATTTTATGTAATCTTATATTAATTTTAAATGTTGTATCTAGCCATGTCGTGTCCTATAACTTCTAGAATTTGTCGTATCATCGTGTCCTTGTCATGTCATATCTGTGCTTCCTAGATGCACACTCATATACATATGGTCAGATTGACCAACCTATGATACAGAACTCAGAAGTTGTCAGCAGCCAAAATATGACAACAAGAAGAGTATTCAAGAATAAGAAAGTTTGAATCTTTGAAAATCATGACATCAACAGCTAACCCCACCTCCTTACAGAAGCAAGGATAGTAGGAAGTAACTACCACAGCAGCCAGGTTTTTCTTGTTTGCATGTTGCGCCAGACTCCTTAATTTTACATTATCAAGTGTGTTTGGAATGTAAAAAAATGGGATTTGATTTGATTTGTAAATCCAAACAGAAGAATTGATTTCCACATCAATTCAAATCCAATTTTTTATAATGAGTTCTAAATATAGAATTTGATTTTTAAATCAAATCAAATCAATTCCATTTTTAATTGATTCCAAACACAACCTATGGAAGTTGGGATAGATAAGGTATATTCATTTCATGGTATAACAGCCGCTAACCTATAACTTGATAGAAATTACTCACGCTGATGTTTGTTGCAAACTTTCAGATGCATTTAATGAATTTGACCAAGGGGGTGGCTCAGTAGCTGGCTTTGGCTGATGCTGGAAAGGGTTCTCTCTTGATGCATTCTTGGAAAATATCTGCTTCCTATTCTCATGAGCCTTGATATTCTGGGGGATATGCACAAGCACAATATCAAGGACATTAATTAGTGAGGAGAAAAATAGTCAGGCATACGGTAAACATAAAAAAAATAAATAAATTATTTCTGAATTCTCATTAACCTCTGTCCTAGTAGTCAACACATCTTGAAGATGCTTTGTCGCCCCCATAAGCTTGCTCTTCAAGTCATCACAAACAGCAGCTGAATGAACAATCCTATCCTCCGAGTAATTCCCATCCGCTATCTCCATGTTTTGAATTGTTTGCAAATCCGAAAGAGCTGAGTTCAATGCCGTAATGTCGTTCTTAATCAAAGCAGTCAATTCTTGTATTTCCACGATGGGGTCATTAAACATCGATGACTTCTTCGCCACTGCAAGCTCACATCACACGCACACCAAGAGAAAACTCGGAATCAGGATTAATTCACCTACACGTTCTTTCGTTTCCAAACTCTTATTTTTTTTAAAAAAAGAAAAAAAAAGATTTTTTGGGATAACAAAATCCGAAAATGGGAACTTTTGAGTTGCGGCCCATTAAGAAATGAAAAGGAGATAGATGGGGTTGCAAATTAGAATACATTGAGCAAGCCTTGCAATCTTTTGGGAGGTTTCGTGGATACCCATGCCGATTCGGGAGGCCTTCCTGTTGGATTCGGATCTGGAATGGGGCAGAGGGGGAGTGGAGGATGCGAATGAGGCATTTTCAGGTTGATTAGGCGTCGGCGTGGGTACCCCAATCTTCTTCAGGGTTTCTGACAGTGATCGGAACTCTGACGTGCGGTCTCGGTAGGGGGAGGCCATCGGAGATGGAGATGGAGATGGAGATGGAGATTGGAGAGAGCGTGTGATTTCAGTGGCAGTGGCAACCAACGTATCGATCCGATGCCAAACCCATTCAACCATCGAACTTGCTGACATCTCAACAAACCGGGTCCCATCGCCGTTACCAGGTTTTTTTTAATTAACCTTTTAATTGTTTTTTATTGTTCTCTTATAAAATTATTTTTTATTGTAAAAATATTTATTTCTTTTTTTTGTTATTTTTTAAATTTTAATAAAACAATCACACGTTATAATAAAATATTTATTTGTAACTATTATATTATAAATATTTACTAATTATTCCAAGACTAAGTGTTTAAAAAAAATTAAGATACACACTATATTAAAGTACCATCTATGTATACTAAATAATAATCCTATTGTTTTAGTATTATGTATGATATTTTTGTGGGTGTATATATATATATATATAAGACAAACGTTTTTAACGAAAAAGAATCAAAAGTGTATAATCAAAACAAAAAAATAGGCATTGATATTTTTATTTAAAAGAATACATTAGAATGTGTTGCAGTTTTGTAGACTTTTTTTTTTTTTGGAGAAAATTTTCTAAATTCCTTGAAATAGTTTTCCAATTTAATTCCTACTGGGATATAATTTGTTTCAATTCACAGTCCAATCTCATAAGCAAGTAGCATAATTAGGCCCATTGGAGGCAACCTGCAAACAAAGCCCAAACTTGCTACCCAAAAAGAAACGAAACTACTAATCCAAATAATAATATCAGAGCCTCAGAGGTACCCTTGTTCCTCATACTCATAGTCAGTTCCCCATGCCCTAGCTGTTTGGCGAAGACCCAAAGATCATCAATGGCGGCGAAACTCTCGAAGACCGCTTACGATGCTAAGATGTGGAAGCTTCTGAAAGAGTACACTCAGATCGTGGTGGTTGCTGCTGACAATGTCGGATCGAACGAACTTCAGAGCATCCGAAGGGGCCTCCACGCTGACTCAGTGGTGGTGATGGGGAAGAACTCCATGATGAAGCGCTCTATAATGTTGGATGCTGAAAATACCGGCAACAAGGCCTTCCTCAGCCTTGTCCCCCTTCTTGTGGTAACTATTAACCAATCTCAATTCAACCTCGTACGACAAAAAAAAGCGTTCGATTTGAAGAGAACGTTAATATCATAGAGAATGCGTGTATATGAGTGTGTGTGTGTTTGCGTGTTTTTGGCCTTCGCTAGTAAAAGCACGCTTTTTTTGTAGTCTAGTTTTCCTTCATGAAGTTTATTTCTTCTAGTATGTTCATTGAATCAGGGAAACGTGGCTTTGATTTTCACGAAAGGTGACTTGAGGGAGGTGAGCGAAGAGGTTGCCAAGTTCAAGGTGAAGTAACGTGTTCTATTTTATCTTTAATTTTCTGTGTGAAGATGAGGTTGCCGTGTTTTTTGTTTAGAGAAGTTGGTTGTGGTAGTTTGGTGGTCCATCCTGTGCAATTCTCCCACAACTCATGGTTTAGCTTATTCAACAAGTAACAAGTTAACAACTAAGAAAAAATGCCAAATCACAAGCTATCATTCATTTACATTTCCAGCCTGTGTACTTTGTCTCTAGTGACACATTTCCTCTTCTTCTCATCTGATTCTTACTCAGCATCCATTCTCTCTCCTTGTCTCACTTGTTCTTTCTCCTGTTTCTTCCTAGTCTATGTCTGTCTGAGATGCATACCTAAAGTTTTTCTTTTAAAAACAAAGGTAAAAAAGTACATATACATAGAAAAAAATAAGTAATATAAAATTAATGTGGGTGCTTCTGCATAAATGTTAGCTTTATACAAGACAAGAGGATTTACACCTAGAAGAGGTTTATAGATCTTCATAGAGCCCTAGTGGCATGGAAACTCACTGTCTGATTATCTTCTTGAATATTGTCATCATCAGTGTTTTAGTTGGAAAGGGATGTGTTAATTGATAGTTGCCCACATGTTGGATTACTTGTCCAAATAGAATGAGGATTCTTTTTAGTTGCCTAAATAATTTATTTGTCTTAAAAGTGAGTGTTTTCGATAATCTTTCTTGGTTCCCCTTCTCGTTCTACATCAATAATGCTTAATAAAGTGATGATACATATGTTAGTTGTATGAATTCTTGCTGTATTTAGAATTTGGGAATTTGGATTTGTAATTTAGGATTTATAATTTAGGATTTATTTAGTGTATAAGGTAGTCAAAGGTCAAAGACACCCTTAAGGCGCCAGGGCATTTTAACGCCTTGAGGCGAGAAGCGCTAAAAGGTGCATGCCTCACACAAGAAAGGCGTTAACATTAGAAAAAGAATAAAACATTTAAATATTTGACTATTTTGCATTAATTTGCCATATAAATTAAGTACTGAAGCATAACATTCTTAGTAAAAATAAAATATATAAATGTTCAGGTTACAAAACCCAGTTCCAAAGACCGATTACTATTATTTTTTAAGATTCAGACTATTTTACCCCCCTTTAGCATCAAAGTTAGCAAGTTAGGTGGCTGGGCTTTTTGAGGTTTTTACAGTTATCAATAAGGTGCCAAAGACGTGCCTCGCTTGAATCAAAAAGGCGTGACTAAGGCGCTAAAGGCATGCCTCGTCCAAGGTAGTCAAAGGAGAAAGGCGTCCTTAAGGCGCTAGAGGGTTTTAACGCCTTGAGGCGAGATGCACCAAAAAACGCACGCCTCACTAAAGAAAGGCGTTGACATTAGAAAAAGAAAACATTAAAATATTTTATGTTTTTAATTAATTTGGCTCATAAATTAACTACTCAAGCATACCATTCATAGTAAAAATAAAAGATTAAGATGTTCAATTTACAAAACCCTAAGTTGCTTGCTCGTAAGAGTCCCAAAGACTGACAACTAGTTATTTTCTTAACATTTTGATTATTTTACCTCCTTTAGCATCACAGTTAGCAAGTTAGATGGCTGGAATTTTTGGGATTTTCATAGTGATCAAGAAGCTGCTAAAGGTGTGCCTCAGTTGAACATGAAAAGGGTGCCTAAGGTGCCAGAGGCGCTGGCTGAAGCACTGACCCCTTCTAGTGCCTCGCCTCAGCGCCTTAGGCATGCCTATTCGCGCCTCTGACTACACTGGCCTCGCCTGAACCAGAAAGGCATGACTAAGGTGCCAAAGGCGTGCACCTCACTGAAGGGCAGCGCCTCAACCAGCTAGAGGCTCTGACCCTGACCCCTTCAAGCACCTCGCCTCAGCGCCTTTGACTACACTAGTATAATTATGAGTTATTTTTGAAAATCCTTATGGATTCTTTTTGCCACTGACTTGAATTTTCTTCAGTTTTCACCTACAAAGTTGATTGTCAAAGTGAGATTGTCAATTGCAATATAGGTGATTCGGTTAGGAGTCTTGTAGGAGAGAGGCCATGTAATTATGGCTTAGGTGAGGACCTTGAATGAGGTGACAGAAGGGGGGCCGCAGCTGCGTTTTACAACAGGCTGCCTAACCCTAAAGCCCTAAAGACAGAGGGATAGATCATAAAACAACAGCGTTGGGAACTTGTAATGTAAAAGTAAAATATAATATTATATAATTGTGGGCCGGGCCAGGTCCAATCCGTAGCATTTTTGGTATGACGGTGTGCTAAATAATGGGCCTGGTGCTGGCTCAAATTTTAACCTAAACTGGGCCAAACCCAAACAGCTCAGGTCAGGCTGGGCAGGGTCCTGAGTGGTCCTGAGCACCCCTATTGCTAAGTTTGCGTACTACAATTTTGCAAGTAGGTCCACAAGTAGGAGTCCTTTTGAGATTGTGCATGCCTTAACTCCTTGCCAACCCATTGGTCTTTTGTCATTGCTTGTTGATTCTAGACCCTTAGATTTAGCTAAAACATTATCTAACCACATTGGTTATTTGCAAGCTGACATTAGGCACAAGTTTGCTTTGAGAGTTTGAGTAGTGATAATTATAAACTTTCTACTAATGTTCATAGCAGGGCTCAAAGTCTTGATGTGGGTGAGTATGTTATGGTTTGTATTAGAAATAAACATTCTTTCAACAAGTTGCATGCTTAATCTCTTGGAATTTTTCCTATCTTGCATAAGCTTGGGCCTATTGCATATTCACTTGCCTTCTGATATGAAAATATTAGTCTTGTTCTCAATGTGGAAGACTTGTTTCCTTGTCAAGGAATGTATGAGCCTCATATATTTTCGCTAACTATTTCTGCAGGTCGTTCATCCTCTTCTTATGTGCCCTAAGTTCTTGTCATATGACACATACCAAAATTGTTTCTACATGAGATCTGGACAGTTACCTTTGAGCCTCAAATGTTGTAAGCAGCAGTTTTCGCAGGCCGAGGATGAGCCTCATCTTGTGTGCTCAAAATTCTTGCCACACGACAATTGTTTCTTGATGAGATCAAGACAGTTCTTGATGATGAGTATATGGGCTCCTCTTCTTCATTTCGCTGGTACCTTGTGACGTGGAAGACGTATTCTGATTTGGATCCCTTGGTTTGTGTGGAGGATGACTTTCACCATCTTGATCCTTTCCCCGAGCACTATTGGCTTTCAAACTCTTTTGAGTTGAGTTCTCCCTCGTCAGTGAAAGATCAATAATGAAAATGATTTTGATTAGGGTTTCAATTTGGGAATTGGGGTTTTTAGTCGGGATTTTTAATTTCTCAGTTAGGAATTTTATCCTCTGTTTAAATAAGGATATTACAACATTGTTTATTATATGATTGGTTATTAATTTATCTTAGTTCCTACTTTTTCTTAAAGGGCTATAAATACGACTTATTTCACAATTTGAGTATCTTTGACTTGATTATTGGCTAAAATAATTTTGTGAGCTATTTTATTATGTTCTTGATTCTAGTTCTACACCATTTAACTTCGAAGTTAAGATAGTGAAAGATTGCAGAATTTGTAGGCTTATAGCCTGCAAGTTTTTAACATTTCCTGGCCCCCTGCCTCCCTAATTTGTGATGTTGGTGTGCATGAATTACGCTTTGTATATGATCCAATGAATGTGTACAATGGAACTAATGATTGTTCAAACTTCAAACATTCTCCCTTGTAACAGAACACATGAAAAGTCTGATTGATACACCCAAATCTGAAATCAGTAGTCATTGCTCTTTTAATAGCCGAAGAAGTTTCAATCCAAGACTTGAGCCACATGGTTACTGTGAATTTGTCTGCACGCGCCAGAGACTTACTCCAACCTCGACAGGAGTTTTTGTCAAATGCCTAACAAATATTGTAGGCACCATGTCAGCTATCTCAGTAGTGTTCGTAGAGAAAACATCTATTTCATGTTTGACGCTTGGATTTCAGACAACTATCACCAATGTTGGCCTTCCCGTTTACAAATACCGTGTTATGGTTTCACAATTGGAAGGTACTTATGTTCAAAGTTGAACCAGAAACCTTAAAATTTACCAGAGAACACCAGAAGCTATGTTACAATATTACCTTGACAACGAAACCCCGACGAACCGCACCTAAATTTGGAGGTCTAGTATGAAAGCGTGGAGTGCCCAGGGTGAGCCTCCCAATAGTTATAGCACGGCTGTGCAACCTTCATGAATTTCACTGTGTTATTACTGCTTCGTTGCAATAAATATATTTTCCGTAATAATAAGAAATCTACCCTATGCCTCCAACACCACTGCTTCGCCTTCCCATCATAAAGTGGTAATGTATTTTTCTAAATTGATAAGGGGCATTATTATATTTGAAAAATATCTCTTAACATTTTTCCAAATATTGTATCTGAACCAAACATAACAATATAACATTCCTGATAATTTCAAAAAATATTATCGAAAATATATTTTGCAAACGAGAAAGTTATGGCATTACCAAAATGTGATTTTCGATAATGAAAAATCATTCTGCAAACTAAATACTTCTTTAAAGACTAGATAATTACTCTAAATAATTATTTAGTTCAATTTTTTAAATAAGTAATAAGTATAAATGGTTCTTTTGTTTTTAAGTATAATAAATATGTTAATATAAGTTGTTGAAAGAAAAATATGGTCTCATCGTTTGTTTAATGCCTGTGCATCCCCGCTGAGCAAGCTCAGACTCCCCTTCTAGGGCAAAAGTCCACTCCCCCATCCCCGTTTTTCGCGTGTCTATGAACTTGGGCTTGGGCACTGATAAGGGTAGCAAACTACCCAAAAATCACAACAAAAAATTGGCAAGAAAGAAGCCCATTGGGCTAATCAAAGTTTTACAATCTCAAAAAATCACTCACAACCGTCCGATTAACAAGCAATTACATCGAATCCGTCCGATCTAGGTTTCTTCAAAACCCTAATTTGGCACCCTCTTGCGCCACTATATTTACTCAGCATTCATCTTCTTCCTCCATTACCTGCTTCCTTTCTCACTCTCCGCCACACTCTCTAGTACCTTGCCATCCACACACAAAGACGAGGTTAAAGAGACGGCATCGTTTCGCTGTCCGCCTTGACTGAGCCTCTGCTTCGTCTTGGCCCTCGATTTTGCCCCCTTTTTTGTATTCTTATTGTTGTTGTCTGAAACTCATCAATGGCGGTGAAACCTACGAAAGCCGAGAAGAAGATCGCTTACGATGCCAAGCTGTGCCAGCTCCTCGAGGAGTACACCCAGATCCTGATAGTGGCTGCCGACAACGTCGGATCCACCCAACTTCAGAACATCCGAAAGGGTCTTCGTGGCGACTCCGTGGTTCTCATGGGAAAGAACACCATGATGAAGCGCTCTGTCAGGATTCATTCTGAGAATACCGGCAACACTGCCTATCTCAACCTTATCCCCCTCCTTGTGGTGGGTTCTCCTCTCCTACCTGAATTTAAGCTTGCATGATATCATTGATTAATGGGTTTTTATGGGTAGTCTTGTTTTAGCGCTTATGCCTCGTGAAGTTATGAACTTTGATTATATTATGTTGCTTTGAACCTGTGAAGCTATTGCTCTGAAGATAACGGCAATTTAAGTTTTTTTTTAATTGGGTATTTTATTTTTCGTTGGTTTTGAGGCTTTTATCTATGAAGGATGTATATAATGTTTTGTTTATTGAACCAGGGCAATGTGGGGTTAATTTTCACAAAAGGTGACTTGAAGGAGGTTAGCGAAGAGGTTGCAAAGTACAAGGTGAAGTGACTTGAACACAATTATAATATTCGTATTGTTTTTCAGAGTACCATACAATGATGATGTTGCTGTGTTTTGTTTACTGTCTTTAGTTGTGGTACTTAGTTTGATCTATCTCTGGCATGTCGTCAGCAATATCTAAATTCTTTGTGATGACCATGTGGTAAAGCGAATGGAAAGCTAGTTAGTTAATATCTGTCTTAAGCATTGGTAGCTGCTATGATTAAGTAGTTGATTTTTTGTTATTATTGTGCTTTTGAGCTCGGATTTACTTTTCAAATAATGCACGTTTCTGTCCATAAGTTTGATAGTTGCACATTTTGTTTGTACTTTATAACTTGCTACAGAAGTACGATAGTCATGGTTATTTTGATGTCATCAAGGTTGTGGATATTGTCCGGTACTTTTGGCAGTGTTTTTTGGTTACCACAATTATCAAGGACTTGTGGCACCCACATTAGATAGTTTTATTTTTCAGTTGTAATATTGTGTTTCTGGTGCTCAATCTGATATAATGATTTATCGTAATATCCTGTTTCTGGATTCTGGTAAATTTGTTGTATATTGCATGTAAAATTCAGCATGGAGCTAATATATGATATGCTCTTGTTTCATGTTATTTAAATGTTCATTGAATTATTAGTGTCTTTAATCTGAACAGGTTGGAGCTCCTGCTCGTGTTGGTTTGGTTGCTCCAATTGATGTTGTTGTTCCTCCAGGCAACACAGGGCTCGATCCTTCTCAGACCTCTTTCTTCCAGGTTTGCAATCTTGTTCTGCATGAATTTGGATTTCCTTGATGGGCATATCATGTTTATATTTAGTTTCCACACTTCAGGTGCTCAACATTCCTACCAAAATTAATAAGGGTACTGTGGAAATTATCACCCCTGTGGAACTCATTAAGAAGGGTGACAAGGTCGGCTCTTCTGAAGCTGCATTGCTTGCCAAGCTTGGGATAAGGCCCTTCTCATATGGGCTTGTGGTCCTTTCTGTTTATGATAATGGTTCAGTGTTTAGCCCTGAGGTTCTTGACCTGACTGAGGATGACCTCATTGAGAAGTTTGCTATTGGTGTCTCGATGGTTACTTCACTTTCATTGGCCATCTCATACCCAACACTTGCAGCTGCACCGCATATGTTTGTCAATGCCTATAAGAACGTTCTGGCTGTTGCAGTTGCAACAGAATATTCTTTCCCCCAGGCGGAGAAGGTTAAGGAGTACCTGGAGGTATTGTCTTCGATATTTTGATGCTCTGACACTAAAATATTGATCCATTATTTCCATCTTTCTGATTTAATAACTTGTGTTAAATGCAGGATCCAAGCAAATTTGCTGTAGCTGCTGTTGCTGCACCTGCTGCTGATTCTGGCGCTGCCCCAGCTGCTGGTGCTAAGGAGGAGGAAAAGAAAGAAGAGCCTGCAGAAGAATCTGATGATGACATGGGTTTCAGTCTGTTTGACTAATTTATGTCTGGTTTTCATGAGTTTGGTTTAAGTGTATTTAAATTTTGCTGTTAGATTTGATGAAGTCGATCTTTCCTCATTCTAGGTGTTACTATAGTTTTTTTCCTACTGATATTGCATTAAGACTCGTATATTAATTTCTGAATTTCCTGATTAGCTTAACTTGTCTGTGCCTGTTAATTTGATAGTTATGCTTGAATATTTTGGTGCTTGTTACTTGGTATTAAGGGGCCCTTACGGCGAAGCGGTAGTAAGAACCCCCATTGTTTTAGTCCCAACTCTTCTGCAGTGTGCGGCTTCTAACTTCTGTGCTTGAATTCATATTGTCCGCTATTTTCTATCAATGTTGCCTCTCACTTGATGAGACCTTCTCCATAGTTTTGTGTACTGCTTAGATTTAATTGCTATTGCCAACTGCTCCAAAACAGAAACTCTTAAGTAGTGGGTAGGAAACAGATACAACGTCTCACACCAAAATACTTTTCGCGAAACTCACCCGTCTGGCCTTCTGCAAGGATCTCTACCTACTACATTACTCTTCAGCTGTAAGAGGGCATCAGTTTATGTTTAATAACCCGTAGTAGTCGAAGCTGAAATTTGAGATTCCTTGTGAAAGGAATTCGCGTGACATCTCATCACGCATTTCTGTCACATACTGTAGACTTTCAAGTAACCCAAACAATCACTATCCTAGTGTGAAATTTGCCGTTTAAACCGCAGCCTTTTGTGTGCTATCAAATTCTGCTGGTAAAGGAACTTTCAAAAAACAAGTACTCTTGCTCTTCAATGAATTTGCTACAAAAAAAACACATGTAAGTATGTAACAGTTTTCTCGAAGGATAAAACATGGATTTAGGTCCACAGAGAGTAAGACGATCCTCCTTTCTTCAGGCGCACAACGTATAGTGAACTGGGCGTGTGTAGGACTAGTTGTATCTTAATATAGAATTAGATTTTTTCTATGCGTGGGTCTTTTATTAAGTACAACTGATCCACTTAAATTTTACAATTTCACAAATCTGATTGGCAGTATTGTATTACTTGAGAGTAAGAACTAGTTTATGCCCCCGTAAATTTTACGGGTATTTTTTTAATTTTTTTTAGTTATATGTATTTTTTTATTTACATATAATATAATTTTGACTTGATATTTTATCTATATTTGTTTATTCTATATCTCATAATTTTGACTTGTTTTATTTATTCTATATCTCATAATTTTATTATTTATCATACGCACAATCATTCTTTAAAATAAAAATAAATAAATACAAAATTGAATTGTTCAAATTATCACCAAATGCTTTAAAAGCAAAAGCATGTTCTGCTAGTACGTTTTTTAATTTTGGCCACTATAAGTAGAATAGCAATGGGACCATCTGCAGGTTTCTTTAAATAACTTATTATCCTTTCACCAAAATTGCCTCACAAAAGGGGAATTTGATCTTAATATTGTTATTTAATGACATAAAAATAATTATATCACAATTTATAAACTTTAAAAGACAACTTACTAATATGTGATTAGGAAATTAAATTTCATCATATTCGCTTGCCAAGAAAATGTGATAAGATAATGAAAAACAAACTCTATTTCCAAATCTCACCAATTATTTTTGGTGAGACAAATATATGTTACATAAAAGGACTTACGGAAAAAAAACTCGGTTCAGCAAATAAACAGTGCATAAAATAACAAATGCATATTCTAATCAATATATTAAGAAAAAATAGTGGCAAGATGAATTAGCAAAGAATTAATAAACCATTTTAATTTTCCAAAATCCATAAAAAAAAAATAAAGCATATAAAACTTTATTAAAGTTGTGTTTTGTTGGTGGAATAACTTTAATTTTTGAGAAAAAAAATTGATTTTTTTAGATTATTATTAAAAATATTTTTTAAAAAATTATATTTAGATGTTTAATTTTAAAATAATACAATTAAAAATCTTTAACATTTTTTAACAATATGTTTAGTCAATCTAAATATATATAAAAAAAAAATTGTTCAACAACTAAGTTATAAAACCCACCATTCTCCCTTTGATCTCTCTCTTTTTCAATACTCGTGGCTTTCGTTTTGAAGATCCCCACTCCAAATTCAACCGCTTTCTTATAAGAAGTATTTAGGACACATCTTTTCGGAAGTGGAGATTATTATGGTATTTATTTTTTTTTCAAGATATCGATATTTATGATGAGTTATCTAGTATTTATTAATTGTTATTTATATTTAATAAACTTTTTAACATTAAATATGAAACTAATAATTAATAAATAATTAAAAACTTACCTAAATATCAAACCCTTCAAGATACCATAACAACTCCCCTCAAAAGTGCTTCCTCTTCTTACAAACTTCCACCAATTTCGAAACCAACCTTTCTTCGTCATTGTGAAATTTGAACCTATTTCTTTGGAGCGATACTTGTCATCTTCATATGACGCTATGTTGAAACATGGAGAAGCTGAAATGGAAATGAACCCAGTGCCAAGAATTCTTTTAAGTTTTGAATCCTTGAATTTTCCTTTTGAATCTAGTGCATTTACGACCAGCAAGCATAGAAACTCATCCCAATTTCACCTCAAATCTCATTCCAGAAACATTATTTTTTTAAAAAAAAAGGAGAGAAAAAACATATCCATTTACGCACACAAAAATGGAAATTAAAGTAAAAATAGCAAATGAGGATAAGGCGAAAATGAAAGAAGATAGGGTATGTCAATCAGATTTGAAGTCCATGAGAAGCAGCTCTACTTTTGCAGTAGCAGAATAGAAGCGGTTGCACACAAAGGTGGTCAATTTCTTGGAGTTAGTAGAACACGTATAACGTGGCAATGAAAGAAATGCACGCAAAATAAACTTATTGGCAGGAACAATTTTAATTGAATTGCAATTAGGACTTACCACGTGTCATTACAGCCAGTCTTTTTATTAAAATATAATAGATTCACCAAAAAAAAAAATCCCCAATTCATAGCCCTTCTCTTATCACTACTGAATAAATTCAACAAATGAAGTTGTGTTTACATAATGAGAAAGCACTCAAAGAAAGTTTCCATCATAAGCAATGGAAACGTTATTATGCATATATACAATGTACATAAATATGAGTTGTACGGCTCAGATTTGGGTCGTTTATTAATTATTATGTGTAAGTTGCTTTGTCTGGAACAATCAATATCTGTATCACCATGAAGCCAGTAGTTATGAAAGTTAGTATCACGACCATAATTTGCCCTCAACAAGTTTAAAAGAAAAAGGACAAAAGGAGGTGGGATCGAGACAAGTACCGACGTTCATTAATGAAAAGTGATAAAAATAATATTCAAAATAATTTTTTCATTTATATAATATACTTGTTTTTATTCTAAACTATACTTGTAATTATAATTTATTTTACTTATCTATTTTTTACCTACATAATTAAACAAACCTTTAACAAAATACAATCATTTAAAATACGAGGACTTCGCCAAACTTTCTTTTCAAAATTCAAACAAGTTCCTCACTTTTTTTTCGGTACAGGAGTAAATTTTTTTGGTATGTCTAAATTACAGTGTTATTCAGACCGGATCAGACTGACCGGTCGGATCGTGAACTGGTCCCTTATCCGATTATGATTCAATGTGAAAATCAAATTCATGGTTGGACCGGGTTGAACCGGTCAAAATTAGGTTGAATCGGGATAAAATCAGGTTGAACCAGTCATCTTTTTTTTTAATTTTTTAATTTCTCAGTCACTTAACTACTCAAGTGAGAGTGATATGAGACTTGATAATTAAAATTCCAAAAATTTATTATGCATTTTATTATTAGTAATGTGTGTTATAAGTCATGTATATATATATATATATATATTTATTTAATATATAATTATGACATCATCTGATTCGACCAAACGGTTAAACCAATTGGACTGATTGAACCTGAACCAAAAATTTTTAACAACAATGCCTTATCGTTTTTCACCATGCATTGACATTTTGGTGCAAAACTGATGTTTGGGCAGCGAAATGGCAGAGTGCATTTTCCCTTGAACTAAAATGCATTCTCAAATACATTAAAAATAATTAACAAATTTATAGTCATTTATAATATTTAAATAAATTTTACATCTTTCTGATAATTTTATGTTTAAAAGTAATTTTAGTTAAAATAGTTCAAATAAAACTGATTCTTACAAAAAAATTGTTAAATATTAATTTCTGATAAAAAATTCATCCTTTTAAAATGTATTCTATTCTAAAATAATTCTACACTTCTATCTAAACACACCTTAAATCCAAGATGATATTGAGATCAAATTCAAAGATGACTTTGCTTGCATAAATTTGCAAAGTTACACTATTTTAAACCTAGTCAAACACACATGGAGTGGAATTCAAACAAGAAGAGGTACTATTTTCTTCAATTGCATAAAAAGGGACTTTTTCGTTAATTCGCGAGTGTTCAAGTCAGAAAAAATGTAATATTGAATGTTGGTGCATTTATCTAAATTTATAGTATTCGAAGTGTATATTATCCAAAAATTTGAGTTTGAGCTAACCTCTCAACAAGTCAATAGTTTAAAGTCTAAACGTTTTTTTTTTCTGAACATAACATAATACATATAGAGGTTCCTAATCGTTTAAAGATAACAGATAGATATTTCTATATATTGAAAAAATATAAGCACTTATATATACAATAATATAACAGCATGAAAACTAAATTATACATTAACGAATGTCTTAATTAATTCAAACTCAATTTCTTTAACTTAAATGAAATGGACATAGCTTGGAAAAGAAGAAATGGGGGTAATAGAAGCATGTTCATGTATGTTCCCTAATCTTTGATATCATCATATCCTTCTTCTTGTGTGCGGAATTATGAAGGAATAATTCCCTAATCCCCAATTAAGTTAAATTATCTTCGTTTCCTATCTATATGAAGCCCTATCTTACGTAGTGCATGAATGCTTCAACTACTTTCTTTTATCTCTCTTTTTCTTCTTTGGTTAAATTACTCATTTGGTCCCTAAAATGTAACACAAAATTTAATTTAGTCTTTATAGTTTAAAACTATTTAAAAAAACATAGTCTTCAAACAATGTAAAATAATCCCTATTAGTTAGGTTTGTTCCTTATTTGGAGTGAAACTATAAAAATCAATTTATATTGTTTAAAAATTATAAGAACCATTTTACATTATTTAAAAACTATAAGAACTAAATTAAACTTGATATGAAATTATAGACACCAGATGAGTAAGTTAACCTTTTTCATCTAACTATTTGACACAAGGCTATTAATATAATAAAGGTTTTATCAGTGCCGTGACAAACACAGTTCAATTCTAAAATTGGGTGGTGATCGAGATATACGTCATTTGAAGCTTTCTTGTACCTAGGCCATCATAAGTCATTACACGCCAATGGACCTTTTCGTTTAATGAAACAATCAACCCTCTCTAGAAGTATGAAGATATAGGCTTCAACTAAGTTCCCGTAGAGTTTTATCCAAATGGATAGAAGAAGCAAACAAGGGCACAGATGCATTTATAGAAACTGAACAAGGTATCCATTTGGGCTGGCCTACCGGCTAAGCCAAATTTTAGTTGAGCTAGGTCAATTTTGTTTTGAACTAGCAAATTGTTAATCTAACCTAATCATATGCAAGCAATAGGCCATTCGGCTCAGTGCCCTATACAACGTGCTTTTTATTTATTTTTATAATTAAAACAAAAAAATATAATATCAAATAATTTATTTGATTAATTTGTATTGAAAAACTTAAATTAACTTGTATTGTAAGATTTCAAATTAATTGTTACTAAAAATTAATGAATGCTTATTTTAAAATAACATTTGAGTAAATTTAAATAGATAAATGTTTGTTTTAAAATAAATTAAATAATATTTATATCAAGTTTGTGAATTAACCCATTCCGTACAAACTTAAAATCAAGTTAGCTCAAATTTTATGTGGATCAACAATTTTATAGCTTGACTCATTTCGTTCTAAGAATAACCGATAACCTGAAATGCACAGTATAGTATTAATGACTCAAAAGTAGGTTCATTACCCTACAAATCGACACAAATACAATTACAAAACTCCTAAATCAGATTTTATGTTAAAAACTTCCAATACTTTACATATGGTCATACATTTTAATGTGAGATTTGAAATAGGATTTAATTTCAATTCACTATCAGAGTAAAATTTCTTTACATTGTCATCTAATTATGTGCTGACACATCATTAAAAGAGTTAAATTTTCTAAGTGGTTGTTGTGATAGTCAAACTCTTTTAATAATTTGATAACATATGATTGGATGATAATATAAAGAAATTTTACACTGATTGTAAATCAAAATTAAACTCTTTGAAATAACATATAATTGCCTAATTTACATATTAACTATATAAACAGGAGTTGCAATTACCAAGATAACTTTTTTTTTTGAACCAGAGTTTTTTTTCTCTCCATTCTTTTTAGTTCCAGTTTAAAAAATTTGCTTATTCCGGTGTGAAGCTGTTTCATTGCCTGTACTCCATTACACTAAAATTGTGGTGCTTCTCCTAGTCCAGGTATACTTTAAGAGGTTTGTGGCACATGTTATTGGAGTTTTTAAATAATTAATAACTAATATTAGTCGTGTAAGAGCATTCATGGATTAAGTTAGGATTAAGTTTAGAGTACTTTTAGATTAAACACACTTATAAAAGTAGTGAGTTGAGTTGGGTTCAAAAAATATTTATTTTAATCCAACCTAACTCGACTTATACATGTGTGTATTTGATTGTACTAGTTAATTTAACATATAAAAAAACAACATATTAAAATAGAAGTGAAAATTTATTACATATAACATAAAATTATCTCAAATCTAAATGTCAATGTAAAACAATCAAAATATATAAGTTTCCACTGACATAATATAACATAAATTTCAAATTACATAAATATATATAACATAAATTTTTTTGAGTTAGACTCATGAATTGGATCTTTTGAATGAAATGATATCGTTTTCGTTTTTTTTCTCTTAAATGGAACGTTGTGAGGTAGAATTTTTTTATATATATAAAATTAATTTTAAAATAATCAAACTAGTTTAAATGTATTGAAAATTTATTATTATTATTATTATTATTATTATTATTATTATTATTATTATTATTTCAGAATATATGCATAATATTTTATTTTTGTTAAATTTGTCTCCACAATTTATAATAAAGATATAATGTAAAATATGTGTTTTTATAAATTACTATGTTTGTAAATTGTTTTATCTTATGGTTATAAAAGTGAGATCTTTAATAAAAAACATTAAATATTTATTTTTCAGTATTTTAACAGAATAAATTGTTAAATTTACGATAATTGTTTGCACGTGACATAAATAATGAATTTTTGTTAAAATAATAATGATACTTATATATTTGTTTTAAATTATGAAGTAAGAGATTTGTTATAATTTTTATCTTATTTCATATTTTTTTTCAAAATGTAGGTTTCTAAATAGGGTGGGTCACGCTGGCAACAGTAGTCTCAAATCCCACGACAACTTGCCAATGGCTCGTGACGACTATTGTTGAATTCATCAGTGTCGTTGTCGGCAATTTTAATTATTTCTTACAAGATAATTTGCATCAATTAATATTTATTGCCAACGTATCCTTTAGTTGGTTGAGACGCAGCAGGTCGGACAACTATTACGGAAAATATTTTTTGCTTATCATTTTTTTTATAGTTAATGATAAGTAAATTATTTGTTAATGAAATATAATATTTAGTTAATGAGTTTGATAATTAATTACTTATAAGTTAATAATTTATTAATCAAACGATATATTTTATTAATTAATAATTTATTTATCATTAACTAAATTTTTAAATAATCAATTATTAAAATTTATTAACAAAATAATATATTATATTAATAAAAAATTTTCCTATTATTAATTGAATATAAAAATAATATAAATAAATAATATACAGATATCATTACTCCAACTATTACAAATGTATTGGTGTAGTATTTAATTTTTTAATACAGTAGATATTTTATCTTGGGTTTTGCTTGCTTATGCACTAGACTCTTAAGCCTTCGATTCTTTTATTTTATGTTTGAGATTTGTGTAATCAGCACTACATCTTAAAAAAATAAAATAAAATAAAATTCGAAAGAAACAACATATGCGCTCGAGTGTTTGAGAGACGCAATGCTTTCGCATCCATAGATGACATTTCGCTGGAAAAGTCAGTCCATAAAATGATTCTTATCCTAGGCTGTGCTTTATATAGAATTATGGATGAAGCTTGTATGGGTAATGACGCAGTCAGAAGTTACCCAACATTTTGGGCACCATACCAACCAATATCCATAGAATTGGTAATAGAACAAGTGCATGCCGCTATCTTCTTTTCTTTGGTATTCTCTTGCTTTTTCCCTTTTCTTATTCTTTTGAAACCCAAATGTGTAATGAATAATGCCATGATGCATCCTCTACCTGAGCCTCAGATTCTGCCCTATCTATAATACTATCTGTATCTTTCTTTTTTTCATGGTCATCTACTGTCCAATTTTTTTTTAAATAAACACTAGTTATTATAGATGTTTTATTTAATATTAAATATGTATAAAATTATGTGAGTTATGTTATAAATACATCAATCTTTAAAAGATAACTTTACACATTATGTTATAAATATACCAATTTTTTAAAAAATAATTATATACATGTTAATTATTAAATAAAATATCTATAATAACGAGTGTCTATCTAAAAAGCTCTACCTACTATCCTTGATTCATTATCTTACGTCGATAGATGTCATCCTCCACTTGCAGATATTAGTCATGGACCTAATTTCGTATCGCTCATGGCCTCATCCCTTCTAATAAAGCCCACTCTCTATTTTGTGTTCATTTTCAAAAAACTAGAAAAGGTTAGCGGGGGAATACGGATCACATCACATCACTTGACTGCTGACGCCACAAATCATTGTCACACACAGCCCACCATTGACTTCAATCTAAGCCAAATAAATATCAAATTATCCATCCCAATTTTTTCTGGTTTTCCTCAAAATGTTCCATTGTCCACGTGAAGATAAACATAAAAATAACAAAAACAATAACTTTCTTCTTGTAGGGATATCTTTTCTTCACATACTTTAATAAATATTTATAATTAAAAAGATATTATAAACAAATCACATACAAATTTAATATCATTCAACCAAACATAATTATAATCATGAATCAGAAGAAATAAAATTTATTATAAATATTGTAATATAACTTTTGAATGTGTGCAAATCATCTTTCACTACATCTTTTGTACAGATAAGTCGTAAACACTCTTTTACTATTATTATTACGAGTCTACAACTTTTATACAAATAAACTCACTACAACTTCTATAAGCAAAATTGCAAACTTTCTACCATGTAATTTTTATGAATAAAGTTACAAATTCTTTATTGCACTTTCATAATTTTTTTCTCCTTTTTATAACCTAGATATTTATAAATATAAATATTTATAATCCACAATAATTTATTTAACTAGCAAATATCTCATACTTTTCATATTTAATAATAAATAAAGATTTTACTAATAATTTTTTATTAAAAAACAATAATCTCACATATTTTAATAATAATTATAACTCAAAACATTAATATATATATATCAATAAAATAAAATTTGACAATAATTATCAAAATAAGACTTTAATATCAAATTCAACACTTTACAAAGTAGCTGGGACTGGGTGACCTAGAACAAGAGGGGACTCTTATGAGTACAGGACGCACGTCATGGTTTGAACTTTGAAGTATCCTATGCTGTGGTTGGGCACCGCCAAAGCAACCTGATCTGTCCACCTTTTGCCGACAGGGTGGGTGCAGCACGTGCTCACCACTTTACGTGTGTGGCCTAGAACAGGTTGCCAAAGAGCGTCGCCCAGTTGGATGAGTGAAAAGGGAAATGGGAATGGGACAAACCCATTACCCATACATAACGGCTAAAAGCGAAAGAGAAAAAGAGCGTTATCTCATCTGTTATTATCCACCACCGTGTTGGGAAACGAAATTGGATTTCACGTCTGGATGAACTGTCTGCTGTTTTAGAAGTTCACTCTTCTACAGCTTTGATTTACTTTTTATTTTATCTCTTGAAAAATCTGTATGAAAAATAGGTTTGTTCAATTCTCCATACATCTATAGCTGTTTAATTGAAGGATATGCTTATATAGAATGAATTTGAAGGAGAAAGAACAAAGAATTTTTAAAAAATTTTAAATTAAGAGATTTATTAATTATTTATAAAAATAATAAAAAATAATTAGAAGATTATATGATAATATTTTATTTTATTTTATATTTTCATTTTAAAATTTTTTAAATAAATTTTTTTAACTTAAAATACAAAATTTATCTTTTCCTTTAAATTTTTATATCCAAACATACTTAATATTTTTTCAGCGCCACTTACTTTTTGAAGTGTAGTACCGAAGTGGATGTAGATAACTATAGGAGGGTCGACACGAAAGGATGATGTAAAAAAGTAAAAACAAGAAACAACAAAAGTGAAGCCGCAGCAATTGAACGAAACCTAACCTGCAAATGGAAAAGAAAAGTATACAACTACATAAATTAAGTGATTACATCAAAGTGTTTTCAGGTATAAGGTGCCATTTTGTTGAAATGTGTGAGTATTGGACTAATTAATGAATATGGAAGTGAGCTAAATGAATTTTTCTCTAATTTATTTCATTTAGCTCACTTCCATAGTGATATTTGCTCATGTTATGTTATGTTATGTTATGATCCGATAAGAAAATTTAAAATTTCTCTCTCTCTCTTTTTTTTTTAAAATGTCAATTAAGTGAAGTACTCTCCGTTAAACAAAATATATATTTCTTTCATAGTTGACCTTTTTACTACAGTCAAATGTATTAAAACAAAAAAACAACAAAGACCCAGCATGTTCACCCTTTTGAGCCTTCGCCACTTTCATGCAGTAGCGGCACAATATGTTCAGTCGTTTATGCAGCAACAACTCCACCTCCATCTCTACGTAGCAGTGGCACAGCACGGCAACAGGAGTATACACACAATTGAGCGATTATGCAGCGGTGCAGCACGACCTCGCAGATGCACTTAATCTTCTTCCCTTCGACCCTCCCTACCCACGAGAAAAGAATTTGAGGATTAAGAAAATTATAGAATTTCCATCAATGAAAATAATTCTTAAGAAGTGTTTCCCATCTCCCTATGTTTTCATTTTTTTTGTCGTGAGAGTTATACCTTTTACAAATCAGATTTTAAAAATAATTAGGAAAAACATTGAATCAAACATATTTTTTTGTTTTATTATTTGGAAAAAAAATAAAAAACACTTCCTAACAGACTCTTATTCTTTTGTATTTTGTTGTATTCGTGTGTGGTTATGTGAAATCACTTTCTTAGAATGTAGCATTTTCGTTTGGTTTTTCAGTAAGTTAAAACATATGGCTCCAGAGAGAAAATTGAAAGGAAATGAAATTGAAACTTATTGAATAAGAAATTATTTTTATAAGAGTGACTTATATATTCTTAGAAGTGTAATTAATTATATAACTAATTACACTCAATTAATTAATTACTAATTACCTAACCATGTGTAGTAATAATCACCCGCTAATTAGAGGATGCATACTTAACATTTTCAGTTTGAGATGAACAATACAATCTATCCGAAAGAAAAATTATAAAATACAAATCATGTCATAAATACATCAGCCAACAAGAAAAAAAAAATCTAAAATTGAATGATAAATGAGAACTGACAACGGCTGAAATGCATGACTGTAAAAAATCTTTAACTTTTCTTTAAGTCCTATTAATCTTTTTTCAACGTTTACATGGCACATGTCCTAACCAAACCAAGGCTTTTCAGGTCGTCAAACAATAATCAAAGCTTAACTATCATAAAAAGACAGAAACAAAGCTTAACCACAATAAAAAAAATATAAAAATTAAAATCAAAGACTGGGCTTAACCCAAAAAAAAAAAATGAACAAAGGCATTCAAGAATATTGAACAGGACAATGGCCACAAATGACAAAGCTATCACTGAAGCAAGGCACAAACCAAAACAGTAGAGGAGCTCTTAGAAAGCAAAAACATTTGCAATGGCAACCAAAATTAGATTGGCTGGGTTCAGGGAAACATCAGGCATCAATTTCTGTGACGACATTCACAGCAAAGACATAGAAGAAAGTGGAGATAAACTCAACGAGATAGAAGCAAAGTGCATTTCGACTTTCGAGTGACATATTCTTGAAAGTAGGAAGTGATAGTGGATGGAGCCATTGCGACGGAAAACGCAGGAGGTAGCAAATCGACTCAAATTGCCTTTCGCGTATTGCCATGTATTAGGATTGGCTTGCATTTTGGTCTTCGGTGGGTTCCACCGTTTTAAATGCTAAGAAGAAAATCAATTAACCACATGGTGGAAATTTGGTTTACCTCCTAGCATGTGTAGGCTACGGTGGAGATAAAGAGAAAGTAATCTCCTTGCATGTGCAGCCGCAAATTTAAGGTTGAATTCAGACTTGCAGAAGCCTTTATAAATAGAGGCAATCTTACTTAGAGGTATCGGAGGCAGAGGTAGTAGAAGCAAAAGCTTGAGAGAGAAAGCCTCCGGCAATGAGAGAAATTGGTAGTGTGTGTGTGTAAATGTCAAGAGTATAGTGTGAGAATATACAGTGAGAATTTTGGGTATACTCTCTAGCCCACTGTAATATTATTATCGTAATAAGAGAGGGATCTCAATAGGAAACACTATATTATGTACTTCTTGTAAGAGAGTGTAAATAAGGTATTGTAATTATCTTAGATATAGTGTAATATTTTTCAAATGTTGTCCCCTAATTTTTCTCTCGATATTGAGATTGTTTTCTACTTTAAATCTAGTGTGTAATTCTTGATATATTTTGCTAGTGTGAATAGTCACCCAACGAGTTGCATAATACTATTCACGACACTATTCATACGCCCCGTATTTTTCATTTGTTCTTCACAAATCTGAGTATGTTTCTACTCACATTCATAAAATGTACAAAGGCACTTGGGATGTATCTAATTTCCCAACACCACGAATGTACTTGAAGAGGAAGCAAATCTCGATTCAACACATTCAATTTCAATATTCTTCTTTCGGCACAAATTTGTGTGTATTTAGTTTAGTTTTTAAAATCTCAAAATCTTAGTTTGAGTAAAAATATTAAAAGATAAACTTTTATTAAATTATAATTTAAAAGCTTCTAAAAGTTAAATTAAATATATTATTAATAAGCTTGTAAAAGAGCAGGAAAACTGGTGTAGTGGTGCCCCAAAACAATAAAAACGCAAAACATAGATTGATGCCATAACCAAAGCCCCAATCCATCTGTACTCAATATGTGGAGTCGATTTATCCAAATAATATTGAAAGAGCTTGGAAAATTCCTTTCACCATTGTTCACGGGTGCAGCATTACTTCATAACTTGGGAGGAATGAAGAAAATCGATGGAGGAACCGAAAAGTGAGCAAAATGAGAGAGGTCAAAGAGAGAGAAAGGGACAGAGAAAAATTCAGAGTTTCAAGATAATTCAATGCAGGGAAATGGAGGAGATTTTTTTAAGGGAGGTGCAATAAAAGTTTCGATAACGTATTAAACAAACAACTCTAGAGAGAAAATTAAAATAAAATAAAAATGAAATCTATTAAATAATAAATTAATTTTACAAAAAAAATTATATAATTTTAAATATATAATTAATTATATAACTAATCACATTTAATAAATTAATCACTAACCACCTAATTTTATATAGTAAGTAAGTAATAGAGAACTTTGCATGAAACGAACTCTCAAAATTAGGATTATGAAGGAGGCATCCTATGAATATAGATTCCCCCAAATTGTATCCGTACAACAACCTTTTAATTAATCTTTAAATGGAGACGAAAGTGGTCAACAGAAACCTGTCAATTTTCTTTGACTTTATTTACTGTACTCCAATTAAACTTCTAGGAAAAGCTTCATTTTAGCCGTGAGATTGATAAGTTTGATATGTATTTTTGGAAAACCAAATTGACTTATTAGAATTTTTTGTGAGTTCATCCTATTAACAGGAAGTAACTTATGATTTAATTGTGCTATAAAGTTGTTAATCTTTATGCTAAATGGGTGTTGCATGATTCTCAACGAGCATTTATAGAAAGGAAATGCGGAAAATCTTCTCTTCAAAAAATGTAATCTTTTATATTAGTTTAGCTCATTGGAATGAACTTACGTAATTCTTATTGGTTTTTTTTGACAGAGTGTAATTCTTATTTGTTAATTGTAGCCATCCACTTCTTTTTTCTTCTTCTTCTTCTTCTTCTTCTTTTTCTTTGTTGAAACAATTCACTCTATTTACAGGATGTGTATTTGTGTTTCAGCCCAAATTTGTATTTTCTTTTACCCATAGTAGTTGTGAGGAATTGGAAAAAAAAAATATCTTTGTCAATGGAATTGTTTGTTTATATTAACTGTATCCATCTTCTCGTTATTAGAAATAAAAGGAAATTTTCTTTCCTTAAGAAATATCAATTTTTATAAATTTAAAAATATTTAATTTTTATACATAAATATGAAGTTAAAAAATTTGTATAAGCACCTTATTTCAAATAATTATATTGATAAATTTTGTAGAAAATTTAATTTTTATAATTTAATCAATATATTTATATTTTATGATTACTTGAATAAATAATAAAATCTAAATAATTAAAATTATTATTTAAAATAAGTTTAAATATAAATTTTAATGTTTTATTATGTTAATTAAAAATTATTTTGTATTGAATGTATACATTATTATAAGAATGTTGATTGTAAATATTTTATTTATTGATGTCAAAATCATGATATTTAAGTCATTTGTGTAATTATTACATTTTTTACAGTATTGATAAATATCTGTATTAATTGAGTTCATTCTATTTGCATTAAATTAACTAAAAAGCTTAATCTCCTTTGGATTTAACTCAATTTTTTTAACCAAATAGAAAAGCGAAATATTTTAGTTTTAAGTTTTCAATAGGATATGTATAAAATACTGACTAAGCATTTGCACAAGCTGACAGAAGAAAATACATTTGTATTGTTATGCACGTACAAGCAGGGACGGATTTACGGGAGCGACCAGGGACCTGGCCTCTCTTCACTCGAGATTTTTTTTTTTGATATAATTTACTTCATAAATTTTTTTATTAGATGTAATAAAAATTTTATATTAAAATATGTATATACCTTTATATTAATTTATAATTAGTATATTATATTTAAAAAATTAAAATAGTGATTATTATAAGTTAATAAGTATATATATTTTATAAATTATTTAGTTAATTTAATAAACAAGTAAATAAAATGAATTTTTTATTAAAATAAATACATAAATTAAAAATATTATATTCAATTTTAATAAAATTATAATATATTTAATTTTTAAATTATAAAATTTTATTTAATATCTTAACTTTTATAATCTTGAGGTTTAAATAAATTTTTAATCTTTATAGTTTATATTTATTTTAATTTTAGTTTTTATACATTTTTTTAAAATTAATCTTCATATTTATAATTGCTTATAAAATGATTCTTATCGTTAAAATTGTTATGACATCATTAGTTTTATAGACTAAATTAAAAATAGAAAAAACTATTCACCTTAATTAAAAATTTATAAAAACTAAATTAAAAAAAATAAAAAAATTATTAAGAATTATAAACTGATAATTTCATAATCGAAATTAACAATAAAGACCATTTTATAAATAATTATAAATATAATGACTAATTTATAAAAAAAAATATAAAAATTAAAATCAAAATAAATATAAATTATAAAAATCAAAATTTTATTTAAACTTCATCTCAAAAACTAATTTCTAGATTCGTCGTTTCTTACAAGAAAACGGTGATTTGATAACTTGGATATTTCAGTGGATGTGTGTCACGGATGAAGCCAAAAACCCATTCGTTGTACCATAATGTAACATGGCGCCGAGTGATTGGGCACAAGGTTAAAAAGAGGTAGGAAGCGAAACAGCAGAGCGGGTTCCAACGCGTAGTACCTAAGAAGGTCCAACTTCAACGACTCCACTATCTAACTTTTTAGATTCCAAACAAAGATAACAGTTTTTTCCTTCAAGTTCCTTTCTTGTCCTTCTATTTCTGTTAGGTGGTGGGTGTTATGGATAAGCATCATGTGCAGTTCCACCATTCTCCCTACTTCTCTATCATATATTTATTTAATTAATAAATACATATATTCCCATTTAAGAAAAATGCTAGTCATTATTTTTTTTCTGTTTTGAAATTTAAAAATCATATTCCACACCGCCGCGACTTTCAAAATCCTCGTTCTTCGTGTGTGCCTTTGCCTCCTCCCTCCCATCCCAGTCCACACGTCTTTTTTTATTTTTTATTTTTAAAATTTGCGCAACCTCTCTTTGTATCGCATCCCATATTAATACGCTTCTCTCTTCCTAGCCCTCTTCAATTCCAGCACCAAAACCACCACTGCTATTCCCAGTTATTATCTGTCGCCCCCCCCCCCCACCAAAAACAAAACCAAGAAAATGGTTGATATAGATTGGAAATCAAAGATGGTCAGCTCCGACATGCCTCCCAAGTCTCCCAAACTCTCCCTCTCCGATAAATCCATGCCCATCATGCCCATACCCCTTCGCCCAAACGATATCTCCGCCGCGTCGTCTCCGCTTTGCGCCGCTTACGAGCACTATCTTCACCTTCCTAAGCTCAGAAAGCTCTGGGCCTCCAGGGAGTTCCCCAATTGGAACAACGAGCCTATCTTGAAACCCGCCTTGCAAGCTCTCGAGATCACCTTCCGGTTCATCTCGACCGTTTTGTCAGACCCCAGACCCTACGCGAACCGGCGTGAGTGGAGCCGTAGGGTCGAGTCCCTCGCCACGGCTCAGGTCCAGATCATCGCCATGCTCTGCGAGGACGAGGAAGAAATACCCGAGACACGTGGCACGGCCCCGACGAGTGAC
Organism: Styphnolobium japonicum; assembly: GCA_023212625.1. Lineage (NCBI taxonomy): Eukaryota > Viridiplantae > Streptophyta > Magnoliopsida > Fabales > Fabaceae > Styphnolobium > Styphnolobium japonicum. Next base: position 6,950,336 of record JALBWW010000006.1, read on the forward strand.
GTCAGCAACGGTGGCCAGAGCAGAAGCTACAGCGAGGCTAGCTTGCTTCCTCGGCTTGCCACGTGGCAGAAATTCAAGGAAGTAGGGCACAGGATCCTTTCCTCCGTGGAATGCGAGATGCTGAGGTGTCCGTACACGTTGGGTTTGGGAGAGGCGAACCACGCCGGAAAGCCGATCCTCCGGTACGACGTCGTTTGCAAGCCAAACGAGATACATTCCCTCGGGACGACGTCGTACGATCACATCGGGAACTACGAGAACCAGACGCTGCACGCGACGCACCAGATGATCGAGTCGTGGGTCCGCGCCTCGCACGTGTTGGTGGAGAGAATCGGCGAGGCGATCGAGAGCAGAAGGTTCGAGAAGGCCGCGAAGGACTGCTACGTGGTGGAGCGGATCTGGAAGCTTCTGGCGGACGTGGAAGATCTGCACCTGCTGATGGACCCGGACGATTTTCTGAGGCTGAAGAAGCAGCTGTCGATCAGATCGTACGGCGAGACGACGGCGTTTTGCTTCCGGTCGAAGGAACTGGTGGAGATGACGAAGGCGTGCAAGGATCTGAGGCACAAGGTGCCGGAGATTTTGGAGGTGGAGGTGGACCCCAAGGGTGGGCCAAGTGTACAAGAAGCGGCGATGAAGCTGTACGTGGAGAAGAGGAGTGGGTTCGAGAGGATTCGTGTGCTTCAGGCGATGCAGGCCATTGAGTCGGCTATGAAGAGGTTCTTCTACGCGTACAAGCAGGTCGTGGTGGTGGTGATGGGGAGCTCCGAGGCAAATTCTAACTCGGGTGGTGACTCGTTGAGCCAGATATTCCTTGAACCCACTTATTTTCCAAGCCTGGATGCAGCCAAGACCTTCCTGGGGTATTTTTGGGATATTAACCATAATGCTATTGCTGGGTAATTCACATACAATGAGTCAATGACAGTGACAAAAAAACAAATCTTTTCTTTTTTATATATATGGATTAAATTTTGTAATAGGTTGTTGTACCAATCTTGTAAAATATTTAACAATTAATCGTTTTAAAAATGGAAATATAGCTTAATTTATGGGGCTTGTTTGTGTGCAAGTTCCATAACAAAAATTATATCTTAAAAGAAGCCAGGATTATCCTGAATTTTTGTATTTCTCAAAGCTCTCATGTTCATGTCTCGGTTTACTTTGTTAGATAATATGTAGTCGCGGTGTGTTTGTGTCTATATATATATATAGTTGAAACATTGATCGATACTATATGCAGGGATGGCAAAATGATGTTTAAATATGGGGATTTATGCGGAGAATGCTTCAATCGGAGACTCGAATTAGGAAAAATTTTACTCTGTAAGGGAAAAATTTTTCCGAAATTAATTTAGAGACAAGAACATGGATCATATTTTTTGTTTTGCGGACATCTGTCTCTGTCTAATTATAAAAAAAAATTTATTTAATATATATATATATATTAACAAAATTGTATTTTTTAGTCATTTTATTTTTATTAATATTTATATTATTTTAAAATAAAAAATCAAAATAAACCTTAAGACCTAAGCTATTATTTTTATTCACTATCTTTATACTGTCACATTCAATAAATATATTAATTAATTATTGAATTTTACTTGCCGTTTTACTTTTTTTCTTTACATTTTATGTTCTCCACAAGGACTTGCAGGTATACAGGGAACGTAGACAAAGGAAAAAAAATTTCCCGTGACAGGGATCGAGAATGAAGATGATGAGTAAGGATGTTCACGGAGACGGGCCGTACCCTCATCCTGCGCGGGTGCCATCCATAGTTATATGGTCCAAGCAGATTTAGAGGTTGTATTTTTGTTTCTTTCATGAATCATGAGATGCACTACAACATGGATTAATCACGCAAGATGATTGACTAGTCTCTTAAAAGTAATGTTTTAAGAATTAAACCGAAAATTGAACCGACAAGACGTCTGAGTTATGACTCGATTGATTTAATCGGTCGAACCAAATGACATAATAATTATATACATAATTATTTATATGCATACAAGTAAATCTAATAATATGAATTATAAAAAATGACTACAAATGATAATATTTATTATTGTATTCAATTAAAATATCCTTATTTTGAGAGTAACAAGGATTTTAAGGGGAAAAAATTTAGGATTTAATCCTTATTAAAAAATTAACTATTATTGTTCTTTTTAAATACTTATAATTATAAAAAATGGTTTTTAATTAAAAATTCGATTAGTCCAACTGCATTCAATAATTTTCTATCACGTAAATCTTTGAAAGTTATGTGTAATCGATATAAAATGCGTCTAAATCATACGAACGAGTAAAAAATTATGACTTTTGGGAGATAACTGTGAAAAAAACCTTTAAAAACTAATTAAAAATATGAAAAAATAATTTAACAATCTGAATTTTTTTAAAAAAGTATAAAAAAATTGAAGAATCAACCGGTTTTCAAGAACCAACTCTGATTGAAACAGTTTGCCGATTTTGCCTGGTTTTAGCAGTTCAATAACGGTTCAATGCCCTTATTGGTTCTTTAGGTGAAACCGAACCGTAGACACATTTAATTCTCGGTCTGACCAACTGGTATGGTCTGATTTTTAAAACATTACTTAAAAGTTAAAAAGTTCGTACTTCCTAGGCTAAGAAACTAAAAACTTTCAATATTTGACATTGGCTAAACAATAGTGTGCCAATGCATTAAAATCAAAATTTAAAGATCTTTCTCTGCGTGCAAACTGTGAATCTAGTTTTTAGGGTTGCTCATGGGTTGGGTTGAACATAACCCCGATCTCGGCCCAAAGTTTTGGTCAAGTCAATTTTTATGGCTCAGACTCGATCATATTGAGGTCCGAGTTGGGCCGAGACCGAGTTAACCCGATTAAAATACATAAAATACTTTTTCTTAGTAATATTTTGATTATGTTCAATCTATTTGTATAAATTTACTTGTATCTATTACTTTTTGCTCATGCAAAGATCCAATCTAATTAATAATTACTTAATAAGTGAAATACATAATAACTAAAATTATGGAGAATCACAATATTTGATCAAAATATAATATTTAGACAAATTTCATAATAATATATAAGAGAAAAAATTAAAAAATTATAATTTATTTAATACCGAGTCGGTTAAGGTGGCCTAAAGATTGACCCGAACCTGAACCCGACCCGAAAAATACATCGGGTATAAAAAAAAGGCTTGAACCCTACTTAAACACTTCAATTCAAGGGTGGGGCGGGTCTTGAGTACCCCTACTAGTTTCCATGCCTTATTAGCTTTGCCCACAATCTATTGAAGTTTGGCTATCTTCTCGGGTTGATATACAGAGGTTGTGGCCACTCTGATTTTGTTGTGTCAATTAATTAGCCTTTCATTACTTATGGCTAGCTCTTGAGAATTATAGTTGGTGCAGTAAAATTTTATAAGTTAAAATATAATTTTGATCCTTATAGTTTATACTCATTTTTAATTTAGTATATATATATATATGTATATTAAATCAGTACTCATATTTTTAACCGTTAGTTAAATGATCCCTTCCATTAATTCATGTTATGACATTGTCAATTTATAGTCTGACATGAAAAATGGATGCTAAAGTGGCACCGTTTTTGTCAACGTCATTGTCCTTGACATTAGTATATGGAACAAGTTAAAAATAAGAGAAAATTATAGATACTAAATTTAAAATAAGAGAAAATTATAAGGACCAAATGTATAATACGCTTTAAAAATATTTCAGCTTAGCTATTTTTTCTTTACTTTATGCATAGTAACTTTATATTTAGCAAGCATTATGTCCCTAAGTATAATCCTACCACTATAGTTTTTGATGTTAGCATACAAGCTTCTAAAGAGAGAAACTTACTCTTTAATACGAGTTTAAAGAAGACTTCCAACAAACAAATATCTTTGCTTAAAAACTAGTAAATTTTGTTTGTTATACGTAAGAGTATCATCGAGATAACTTGTGCATCAATTGAGACTTTCATTGGACAATCTTAAGGACACATCTCTCAATTTGGCATGGTACATTTAAGGGAATTAATTGATCTAATGTTCAAATTTGAATAATTATGATAAGAAGTACACATTGTTATTCCTTAACCAATAGGTCCACCACGTTGAGTTAAAACTAGTAGTAATTACATAAATATAAAAAATTGAAAGTATATTGAAAACTAAATTAGGCAATAGGAACATATATAAGAACATTGAATAAAAATATAAAAATGCAAAAGAAAAAATATAGCAAGTTTTGAGTTTTTCTTTTTTTTTGTTTATCTATTTTACAATATTTAAGAGTATATAATAACTTTTATCTATTTAAAGTTAAAGTTCTCTCGTGGTAAATATAGACAGTAAACACATATTATATATTTGGTTCTTATAATTTTTTCTTATTTTTAATTTGATCCCTATATTTTTTTTGTTTTTAATTTTGTCTCTATATTAATGTCATGGATGATGATATGGAAAAAAACGGTGGCAACTTAGCTATTGTTTTTCACATAATCACATTTGACCATAAACTAAAGACGTTATAACCAGGTTTAATAATAGAAACTATTTTACTAACAATTATAAGTACGGTAATTGATTTATAAAAAAAATAAAAATTAAATTAAAGAAGTATAAATTATAAGAATATATATATATATATATATATTAACTAATTTTATATTTGATGAAAAAGGATGATTAGTCTACCAAAAGGACCATTAGGCAAAATAACAATTAGGCTTGGACATACTCACCAACTAAGGATGGCAAAAAATTTTTAAATATGAGAATTCTCACTAAGATTGGCCCATTTAGGGACCCAAATTCGGAAATTTTTATTTATAGAGATGGAGATGAGGGAGAAAATTCTTCCAAGATCAATTCGAGGATAAGGACGGGGATCATATTTTCTATCCTATAAAGATTCATTCCAATCTAATTATAAAATTATTCCTATTATATATATATATATTAATAATTTTGTCTTTTTTAATCATTTCACTTCTATTAACCATAAGGCCTAAACTACTCTCTCCATTCACCATTTTTATATTGTCATACTTTTTTAATTTTTTTAAATATATATATATATATATAATGCTAAATTTTACTTACCTTTTTTTATATTTTATTTTGGGTTTTTCATGAAAATAAAAAATAAAGACAAGAAGTAAGATTGTTAACATAGATGAAGAATGAGAGAGTACTCCCACTCCCGCTGAAGGGCCATCATCAAGAGAGGAAACGAGTATGAAACTAAACAGTAGGGGTGTTCATATCCAAACCAAACCGAACAAAACCGACAAACCGAACCAAAAAAACCGAAAACCGAACAAAACCAAATTTTGTTGGTTTAGTTTGGTTTTTTTTTTTTAGAACCGATCGGTTTGGATCGGTTTTCGGTTCCCATTTTAAAAACCGAACCAATCCAAACCGAACCGATTAAAATTATATATATATATTTTAAATAATTTATTCATACATTTACATTTATATCCTCAAACTAATCCTCAATTTACTCTTTTACACTCAAAACCTAATCTGATACCAGTCCAGTACCACAAACACAAAGGCACAAATCAAATTGAAAATCCATCCTCATCGAGGAGCTGCCGCCGCTGCTACTGGTTGGAGACTTGGAGGAGCCGCCGCTGCTGCTGGTTGGAGGAGCCGCTGCCGCTGCTGCTGGTTGGAGGAGCCGTCGCCGCTGCTGCTGGTTGGAGGAGCCGCCGCCGCTGCTGCTGGTTCGAGGAGCTGCTGCATTCTTAGTCTTGCATTGCTCTTGGTTGGAGACTTGGAGGAGCCGGCTTGCTGGTTGGAGGAGCGCATTCTTCTTTGGTTGGAGGAGCCGTCGCTTGGCTCTTTGGTTGGAGGAGCCGCCGCATTCTTCTTTGGTTCGAGGAGCGCATTGCCGCTTCCGCCGCAAGCCGTCATTCTGGTTATTTCTTGGTTGCATTCTGGTTCGTCTTTGTTGGTTGCCGCCGCCGCCGTTGCTGTTTCCGCCGCCGCTTGTCTTCTTTGTTTTAAATCATTCTTCTGCTGTTTCCGCCGCGCCGCATTCTTTGTTTCCGCCATCTTCCACCATGTCTGAGGTAATACATCCACCATGTTCATTCGTTGTGCAGATCTATTAGCCTCTGTGTATCCGAGATGGATTGATTTTCCTATTATTAGTTCATAAGATTCTCAATTAGACGTTTTATACAAAACATTTCACAAGTTACTTGTTTATTTTATTTAGGAATTTAAATTGGGTTGTACATCTCTATTGGTGTACTGTCCCCATAATTTTACCAATGTTGTACGCCATACTTTCAGCTCCATATTCGTAGGTTGAGATTGTTTATATCGGTATTGCGTGCTTTATTCATGGATAAATTGATCCATTACTTTACTGGGTTGAAGCTCTTTAGGTTTAGAGTCTTAGATTAATGTTTGATAAGTTACTTGCTTAGAAATATGCTGGTTGATTTCAGGCATAAATGTTTGAAATTAACGTCAGTGCATCAATGATCATGAGGGGCTCCTTGTCATTATGTTTTATGTGTACAATGTTGTGTATGTCTGCTGTTTCCGCTGCTAATTCGTTGTGCTTGCATTTGTTCTATTTTATGATTTGTTTAATACTTGTTCTATTTTTATGACTTTGTTTAATATAATCAGTAGATGATAAATTTAATTATCAGTCTAAGTTTTTTCTCTATTTGTGAGCATGTCACAATGAGCTAATTTGAGTGTGCTAATTTATATATGCAGACAGAAAATATTCAAGATCTTGAGAGAATGATAGCTGAAAATGCTGAATCTATCCGGTCTTCATCTGAAACTTGTGAGCCGCCGGCTATTACAAACAATCCAAAAGTTTCCAAGGTTGATAAGAAAAGGAAATGTGCAGAATCTTCTAATAAGGACAATGTTGAAGAAGATCTAGGTAAGAGAAAACCTAGTAGACCTAGATCATGGACATGGGATCATTTTACAAAAGATCTTGCTCCTAACTCATTAAATCCTAGAGCTAAATGTAATTGGTGTGGGGCAACTTATGCATGTGATACACATCGAAATGGCACTACTAATTTGAAAAATCATTTGTTATCTCAATGCAAAAATTTTCCTAAAGAGTCACTTGATCCTAGCCAAAGAATTCTAACTCTCCAACAACTGAAAAAAGAAGATGGGAAAGGGGTTGGTAGTAGTTTTGCTACTGTTACTTTTAATGTTGATGCATGTAGAGAAGCTCTTGCTAGGATGATTATTGTGGATGAGTTGCCATTTAAGTTTGTTGAGGGAGAGGGATTTCGATTTTTCATGAGTATTGTGCAACCAAAATTGAATATTCCTGGACGGGTTACGGTTGCTAGGGATTGTTGGAATTTATACATGAATGAAAAAAATAAGATGAAAAATATATTTAGCCGTTCAAATCAAAGTGTTTGTCTAACAACTGATTGTTGGACTTCTGTGCAAAATCTGAATTATCTTTGTCTTACTGCACATTTCATTGATCAAGATTGGAAATTACAAAAGAGGATACTGAATTTTTGTCTAATCAAGAATCATAAGGGCGAAACAATTGGTAGAAAAATTGAGAAATGCCTTTTGGGTTGGGGAATATCTAAAGTTTTCACTATAACTGTTGACAATGCTAGCTCAAATGACCTTGCTATCTCTTACTTGAAAAGTAGAATGGAGGATTGGAATGCACATCCAATGAAAGGAGAGTATATGCATATTAGATGTTGTGCTCATATTTTAAATCTTGTTGTTAATGATGGATTAAAGGACATGCATATTTCAATTGGTAAAATTAGGAATGCTGTTAGATATGTCCGTGCTTCACCTGGCCGCATGGATAAGTTTAAAAATTGTGTAAAGGAGGCTAGGCTTCAAGAGAAATGTATGGTGCAATTAGATGTTCCTACTAGATGGAACTCCACTTTCCTTATGCTTGAAAGTGCATTGAAGTTCCAAAAGGCATTTAAGAGATTGGGAGAGCGAGATGCAGAATTTGTATTGATGCAAGGTGGTGTCCCAAAGAATGATGATTGGGATAATGCAAAGTGCTTTGTTAAATTTCTAAAAAAATTTTATGATGTCACTAAGAAAGTTTCGGGCACTTTGTTTGTGACTTCTTCTCAATATTTTCATGAGTATTGTTTGATATTGAATACCTTTAAGAATTGGGTTGGTAGTCAAGATCCATTACTTGGGAGCATGGCTGAAAAAATGAAAGCTAAGCATGATAAGTATTGGGGGAGCATTAAAATATCAACATGATGATTTTCATTGTTGTGGTGCTTGATCCTCGATATAAGCTTCGGTTTGTAGAGTGGAGCTTTGAAAAGCTTTATGATAAGGAGGATGCTGATTTTTTGAGTGGAAGAGTAAAAGAGACATTCAATAAGATGTTTGATAGCTATAGGTTTTTTGTTGGCCAAGGTCAATCTCAACAAACTACACAATCCTCACGTGAGATGGAAACAACAGATTTTGCATCATCTGATAATCCTTCATTTGCTATGGAGTTTGAGATGGACATGAATCTTAGTGAAAGCATGAATAAAAATGAGGTGGATTTGTATCTCATGGAGGCCTTGGAGAAAACAACTCATAATTTTGATATCTTGAACTGGTGGAAGGTGAATTCTACCAAATATCCTACACTTGGTCACATAGCTAGGGATGTATTGGCCATACCTGTGTCTACAGTTGCTTCAGAATCTGCTTTTAGTACTGGGGGAAGAGTACTTAATAATTATAGGAGTTCTCTTACTCCAAAGACGGTTGAAGCTTTAATTTGTGCACAAAATTGGTTTCGCTCTACTCCATTGTCAACTGATATTGAAGAGCTTATGGAAGAATTTGAAAAGCTGGAGCAAGGTAACTTTGTTACTTTTATTTTATTTAACTTTATTCTATTGTTTTATTTCTCTATATTAATTTATACATTAATTAATACTAGTTTTTATATTTATATTATTTAGAACTTGTTCCAACCCCACAACCTAATGAAGAGGATTCTGGTGCTGAGTCTGATTAGCTCCACTGTTGCTAACTTGCTTCTGGTATGTGTTGTTGAATAACTTGCTTCTTTTGTAGCTGGAAATTAGTTTGAAATTTTAGATGTTTATTGGATGATTGTATTTGACTATTACATTATAAGTTTGATGATAAAAGTAGAAGATTGTTTGTTTTTGTTTAAATAGATTGTTGTTTGTTTTAAATGGGTAAATATGTTATTTTTTGTATAAATGAGAATAATAAAATCTGTTAATACATAGAATCTGTTTTTTTAATGGCCAAAAACCGAAAAACCGATCCAAACCAAATCAATTGATATCGGTTTGGTTTGGTTCGGTTTCTAAATCTAAACCAAACCGATTGGTTGCTTGTATGGAAAAACCAATTGGTTTGGTTTGGATGGTTTTACCCCTCAAAATCAATCCAAACCAATCCGCAAACACCCCTACTAAACAGAGTCTTGTTTTTGTTTTAGTGGGAAATGCTGGAAGAATCTTCGTATAAAGATACTAGTCAAATATGGCTGGAGAATACCTTGTTGTTGGACGGGACAATTTCGCAGTGTTTTCAAGAGCATGTAGATTGTGAAAATCGAGATGTTCAATGATCCTCGAGGATTGTTTTTTCTCAAATGAATTAAATTATTTTAATAAACGATACATATTTTTTTTATATAAAAATATAAATGATACATATTTTTTTTTATTATGAATATAAATTATACATATCCCTTTTTTTAATAAAATTGTTGTACTTTATACGGGTATGAAAAGTCCACACCCCACAATATCACAATATTGGGCCCATAACTAACCTCATGCAGATAAAGTTATGCACTCTTTACCAGGATTGACAATGAGGCAGAAAGCCAACCCCTAATTCGTCTAACTCGTATTTATTATAATCGTGAGTTTTGTAAATAAATTTTTTTACTTTATTTATAAAAAAGTAATAAAATTTAAACTCTATTTATATATATTATATAATATAAATTATTAAAAAATTTATATATTATATCAAAAATTTTAAATTACATTAAATATAAAACATTTTTTTTAAATAATTAAGATGTAGATAAAATAAAAACAAATAAACCTTAAATATGAATCTCCCTCGCTCCACCCATGTTACAAGGCGGGTCATACAAGTTGAGACGGATTGAAAATTGCCACCCTAACTCTTTACGTACGACTTGTGAGTCAATGTGAATGTCATGCCGTAATAATATTCTCCTCACAAAAACTAATTTAGCTATCGAAATGTCCCACCGCTTTATCCGTGACCAGAGCATTGTAGATCACAAATCCAGCATAGTGGACCGCAACAATCGTTAATGTCTTCTATGAGAAACTAGGACACAAATCATACGTGTATATTAGAAAGATAAAATAAAGAAACAGATTGAATTGGATAACAAAGAGACAGTAAAGGAATATTAATTTTAATTTTATTTTGACATTTAGAAAAAATGTTTGCTCTCAGCTAGTCGAGCTGATAAGTAAGGTCACTTTCACGGGATAAGACACAAATTTAAATTTTAGTGGAAGTTGTTCTGGTTAAGAGACAGTAAAAACTCTTGTGTTCTAAGTTGTCAACCGTAGATTGGTCTCATAGGGACCTAAAAGACCTAACTCGTGAGAATATCGCGGGATGTCACTCGGTCCAAAAAACTAATTAGGTGGTTGACCAATATATATATATAAATGTTTGCTATCAACTTATTTTATGTCTTCCATTTTGCAAAAAAAAAGTTGTATATGCGCTATTTAAGAAAAAATAAATCTTATTTATTGACAAATTGGGATGGCTAGTGATGTCCCAAAAATTGTGCTGGCCGGTTTGATAACTGAAAAAAATGAAACAAATAATGGGTCCAAAAGTCTCATCCAATCTAGTTTATATTCTAGAATATAATTAAAATCAATTTTCCTCTAAAAAATGGTAGGTAAAACACAAATCAAAAGTCAAGCAAATCTAACAGAAAATAAACCGGTTTGCACAGGTCAATGACTTTTATTTTTTCTATAATTCTGTCCCTGATTTTTCTTTTTTTAATATTTTTTTGATTCTTGCTCATGTATTTTATTACTTTTTAAATGTGAGATTAATTCAGTTTAGAATATTAAAGCTATCCATTCCTATAAATATTTTTTCAGATTTGAACTCCTACAATTTGAAAACATCTTAAGCTTAATTTTCCTTATTACTTAAGTCATCCTTTGTTAGTTTTTCAATATTGAATTGTTTCCCTATCTATTTGATATTTTATGGTTTGTTTGGTACAAATTCAGCATAATTAGGAACATCGTGCAATAATAAACTATGCGTGTATTACATGTAGTGCTTCAAGAAACTCTCTTCGTAAAAAAAGTCTTATTCAAAGTTTATGTACCAAAAAAAAGTTGTTCAAATTTTGACAATGGTTTAGAGAATAAAAATCATTTTATTTGTTTATTTTGTGGTCGATCTTGAGGATAACATAGTTGGGCGTGGAAGGAACAAAATGCATGTCCCTCAACTTCTCAATTTTAATACGAACTCACACTATCACAAATCCTCAAGTCGCAAGGATGAAAACTTTAGCTTGATCAAATTGAGACTATATGCTTTAATATGTCCTGTTGAGTATTACATGAAACATTTTTGGTGAACGAAAGAAGCTTGAAGTCAGCAAATACATGTCTTCCGTAAAATGGGCGCATTCTAAAACCATTTTCATTATATAATGGAAAAAAAAAAATTAATTGAGTTTTGAGGTTTTAGATTAGGCACTTGATTTTCACTCTTACTCAAGTATTTCATTTCCCACCTATAAGCATACGTTAATTTTTTTTGTATTAATGAGAGAAATTCTTTGTTCCTTAGATTTTTTACATTGAGCATCCAAAATAAAGTTGTCTCTCAATTTGGTATAAATCAGATTGTATCTGGATTTTTGTGTATCATTAGTTTATTTTAATTTTTTTGGTAATAAGAATCTCCATAATCAAAGCAATATCTTTCCACATATATTACTCTAGTATTTATTTATTTATTTTTCTGAAATCGATATTAAAGTAATTTGTTAAGTATTTCTCAATTTTTAATTATATATAATAAATTTTTAAATATTTATTATAAAATTAACGGATAATAAATATTTAACCGCTTATCCCAAATATCAAACATAGAAAAGTTACTTAACAACTTCCAATTTTTCCACACCAACAAAATAGTGGAGTACTAAACCACCTTGTGGCTAACCGATGAGCAATTGCACTCTCAACCCCAAACCAACAACTTATAATGATTATTCATAGCCCCAGTAAAGATTATGAGCTACTGAAGAGTGAAGACCATTAGTTTGGGCTCTAGAACCCCATGGGCTAGCTCGTGATTATACTTGGCTTTTATTTTTCCGACTTTGCTTTCTTTTGTTTTTATTTTGGTTGGATTTCTTGAAAGAGTTTCTAGCATTGCCAATGGTCCTTACTTTGTTAAATAACCAACGAAACCTAAAAATATAGTTCTAATGGCCAAAAATATCTATCTTACTAACCGATATTAAATAATAAAAACGTTTATTTCTCACATTAGTTTCTTGAATTTAAGTCCATTAAGACTCTATTTAAATGCAGGGGACATAATAAAATAAAATCGATTAAAGCATTTGCGGTGGATCCCCTTCTTTGAATAGTAAATAAGCTGATGAATATGGAATGGAACATCGTCTGTATAAATGTGGATCGTTTTTTATACCTTCCCAAACTGGGGGAAGGAATGGGGCTTTGTTTATTTAAGTTTATGAAATTAATTGTTTACCTCTAAAAAAATTAAGGATTTAATTTCTATTCACTGTCAGTGTAAAGTTTCTTTACACTATCATCCAATCATGTGTTATCAAATCATTAAAATAGTTAGATTTTTTAGGTATTTGTTGTGATAGTCAACTCTTTTACTGATTTGACAACACATGATTGGATGACAGTGTAAAAACTTTACACTGACAGTGGATAGAAATTAAACTAAAAAATTAATAAATATATGTTATAGTATATGAAATAACTATATTATAATTTCAAAATTATTATCTCCTTTTGATTTTTATTTCTTTTCTTGTTAATTATCAATCTATAAATTATATTACATTGTAGAACATTCAATTCTCACTATACTAAAAATATCGAAACATATCTTAAAATGTTGTAAAAAAGCAAAAACAAATTATAAAGTTGTTAGAACTAGCATATAAATACGTGCATAAACTCACTACTTGGACTCTTCAAATTCAAAGATAAATGACTGACCAAAAACCATGTAACTGTTTCAACAGTTGCTTCTTCTACGGGTGCTTCAGGCACATCAAAAGGTTTTTTAGCAATATATTTTTTTCTATATTAAAGATATGTAACAAGGATTGCTACTACTTGATTCGTATCTATATCATATAGATACCATTTTTTTACCTACGCCTCTATCTCTGCTGCCGGTAGTGGTTATGCCTTTGCAGTCAGCTACCATAATTTTTTTTATTTGTGAATTAAAAAATAAATACTATGCAGAAGTGTAAAAATAAGTGTAATAATAACACCAAAAATTTTAACGTAAAAAAGCTTTCGAGTAAGAAAAAATCACGAAATCCATAAACTACTTAAATCTTCATCATAAAAATAATGAGAATACAAAAATATAATAATAATGTATCTTTAATTTATAGATAATATTTATAAATTAACTTACTATTTTTCTCTTTTTAAAAATACTATTTAAGGTTTTATCTATTTTTCTCTCTTTCATCTTTTTGAATTTGAGGATCTCTCTGTTTTTTTTTTCATTCTCTTCCTCTTGAGTGTAACGATCTTAGGCTCATCTTATACTTGGTGTCTCTATTTATACACCAATTATTACATATAATTGTTGATAAAGACAATTACACCGAAATTAGTTGTTCGAAGTTAGTGGTTGTTGAAGATTTTTTTCAACCCGTTGGACTTTCAATAGTAACAACAATTCTGCATATAATAAAATTTTATTTTATATTCTTCACTCTTTCTCCATAAATCCAAACAACAAGAAAGAGAGCGGGGATGGGGGGGAGAAAGACAAAGGGAGGGGAGGAGAGAGCGGTGGTGTTACTGGTGTAACATAATTGAAACGTTCGAAATTCGAATCGAAGTGAACGGCAAGTGTGGTAGGAACAGCGATACATATGACTCGCATTGCAAGTAGGAAGGATGACACGAACCATTCAACCAAAAACCGCATTTCACATAGCAAGACTATGACCCACCAATCAATTCAATATCAAATCCATTTAAACCCCCAAAACTAAATAAATATCTTCAAAGTTCAAACTTTATCACATGCCACGTTTCTGTCAAAAAAAATAAAATCACATGCCACGTTTATCTCCTCTCATCAGGCCCCACGTGTTATCCCCTCCTCTCTTCTGCTCACCAAAACCCTCGTACGGCTTATATATCAAAGCTAAAATAAAGTTGCTTTTCGTTTCCTATTTTGTTTTCTATTTGTTTTTGGTATAGAAGCCTCTTGAATCGGTTTGTTTCATCCATTCTGAACTGGAGGCCACATGTTTTCATCCTGACGGAGCTTCTTAACTCTCTGACTGTGCCCTCAACCACCTGAAAACTTATGGTTTCTACCTTCTGTTCATGCCCATTTTCCATTTCTATTCTTTGGGCATCTTGTACCCACTTCAAGCCACATACCTTTTAAATTTGTCATTTTTACACCTTTTTGAGTTAAAAAGTGATCGCTTTTCCTTTCCCATTTCGGTTTGTATTTTCTGTCCATCAAAAGTTGTAGTGATCTGATTGGATTCTTGATTCCAGAAAAAAGGAAACTTTTTGCAACACCTATTTTTTTTGCACGGGCTTCCCACGATTTTGACTAATTTCTACTTGGGTTTAATGATGATTTGCTTTTAGGTGATATTCTTTTTGAGTGTAATTCATCATTTCTGTGATTCCTGGAAGAACTTGGTGATCGGACATGGGCTCAAGAGTCTCTCCCAATCCCAAGTGTTGGCAGCTCAGAACCCCTTATTGTCTCTGTCATTCCCGGAAGTCACCTCTTGTGGTTCCTTCTTCGCAGCTGAGAAATGTGACTGACAGTAAAAGTGTGATGCCATGTCGCTTGGTCTATGGGTCTGCCTTCTCTGGCTCCAGGAATTTGAGGGTGCAAAGAGTAAAGCGTGCTTGCTCTGCCCATTTTGATGACTTTCACCGTGAAGAAATGATGAATCTGATTCAGGAAGCGGCGAGGAAATCGGATCAACCCGAAGAGGATGACGATGTTCAAAATGGCAAGGAAATTGCTCATGTTGTCTCTGAGGATACCCAGAACAGAGAACTAAAAAATGTCTCTGACAGAGGTTCCTCAGAGCAATTTTGGACTATGAAACCTGATTTTTTGGAGCCTTCTCTTCTGGGTATCCAGCCCGAGCCACCGAGTTGGCCTGAAAGAGATGAAATTTTGAGACTGAGCTTTGAACGGAAAGTGAACTCTGTGGAAATTCCTTTATCCATTCGGATGATCAAGAAGAAGCTAAAATTACAGAAGGGTTTGAAAGAGGCAAGTGAAATTAGTTACTGTTCAGTGAAAAAGACCTTCTCCTCCATGTTGTTTATCATCCACGAGCTTCAAAAGTATGCATTGCAAACCAGGGAGAGTCTGTACTGTGAAGATTTGCAAAGTGTCATGGCCAAGCTGCAGAGAGAAATGGATGCTTCATTTGTGTGGCTTTTCCAGCAGGTTTTCTCGAAGACCCCAAATCTCATGGTCTACGTGATGGTCCTCCTGGCCAACTTCTCTGTATTCTCGATGAGTACCAACACTGTTATGGCTGTCACTCCTTCGTCTATGATCACGGAGGTTCTATCCTTGACAGACAATAAGAGTAAACAGCATTCACAACTTGATGCTGACGTTGATCAAGATGAGCATGGAAAGGAGTTGACAGAAGAGGAGGAAATGTTATGGGATTTGATGGTGGAGGAAGCTTCAAGGTTGCAAAAAGAATTAGGCACTGAGGTTTTGGACCATGAGACAATGGGAGGGCTTGTGGCCCCAGTGTCTGTGGTGCTTGAAGGGGATCAATATGAGGAATATGTCAAAACAGAGCTTTATTACAAAATGCATTTACGCTGGGCACCTCACAATTCCCTTCTGCTGTCTAACTATGCACAGTTCCTTTACCTTGTCGTTCATGACCTTGATGGGTGAGTTCTCAAAAACCAATTCTCTGATAAAATCTGGTTAGCATTAAATGGTGCTGCATTCTTTATTTATCTTGCTTGATTAGTGAGAAAGAGAAAAAGAACACCAGAAAAGAATCATCTTGCTTGCTGATTCTTTATGCAATGAAAGGTGTAAATAGTTTTGTTTTTGTTTCCCCAAGCTCAACTGAGTCATTTTGAGTTGATTTATTTTGGTCTAGAGTGGAGGGAAGTGACATTTTGCAATGTTGAGAGTGGTACTTAACTTTTAGTGCTCTTCGTGGGTATGGGTAAACTTCTTGGGTGAAAGCATGTAAATGCATCCTCAAATTTCTTCTTTCACCCCTTTGTAGTCTAGAAGGTATTCTATTGCTCTGATTATTTTCTCCTTTTTACACATTCAATGTGGGTTTGCAGGGCAGAAGAGTACTTCAAGCGTTCGGTGCTGGTGGAGCAACCAGATGCTGAGGCATTCAGTCGATATGCTGACTTCTTGTGGTTGGTAAGAAAGGATCTTTGGGAAGCAGAACTGAGATATCTGCAAGCATTAGAAGCAGATCCTGGTAACACTTACTATGCATCAAAGTACACCAGCTTCCTTTGGAGCACTGGTGGAGAAGATACTTGCTTTCCTCTAGAAGTCTTAGACAACTTACAACTATGACATAATCCATGTGATCCATCATAGACGAGTGATGGTACGTCTTGGTAGCATGACATGACCAACTTCTATATCCCACTTGCCCTTAAGTTCTATCCCTTGGATCTTTCTGGTTTTTCCTGGATAGTTGTTACTGCAGTTATTATTATTTGCCGTTGTAGTTAGTATTCATAGAACAATTATTTCTGTTTATATGTGGATATCAAGATGTCTATAGAGAAATAATATTAGCTCAAAATTAAGTTGTTGAAGGAAGCATGAGTTGCCTGCTCTACTCGAGACTAGAGTTTCTCAACCAAAATAATTTGTATTTGCTTATCAACCTGTTTAGTGTTTACAGAGAAATAATATTGCTCCCACTGCAGATGGGACTTAGTTACCCATTAATTATAGCTATATGTAGCAAATTTCTATAATGATCGTTTACAAAACACATTCTCACCATCACAAACCCAGCTTAATTTTGGTATATTATCAACTCAAGTTTTTTTCAAATCAATGCACAAATTCAGACAATTGTTTTGTTTGTAAGGATTTTGTATTGGTAAAGCTTATGTAAATGTAATTGCTTATGTTGTAATATTGTTTTATGTGAGAAATAATAAGAAATGTGAAAAGTAATTGTCAAATGAAGATAAAGGAACTTACAAACGAAGGCAATACTTGCCTAAAATGTATTATTTAACTATCTTATTTGTTCAACTTTTCATCATTAGATTTTCTTTGTGAAATTTTGTACCTGCGGTTTCATTTGGTGCTATAATTTAAGCGATTTTTTGAGCCAAAACTTTATGTAATTGAGTGTGTATTTGAATTAGTTGTAAAAAAATTATGTTAAAAATTGATTGTGTATAATTAATTTTTAAAAAAGTTAATTATAAAAAAATTAATTTATATTTAGATATATTAATTCATTAATGATTTAAAGATAGAATTTTGTTTAAATTTTATAAAAAAATTATTTTTATGTATTAAATTATTAAAATAAATATGAAAAAAATAAAAAATTTTATTTAATTAAGGATAAAAAAATATTTTTCTCAATTTTTAAAATAATTTATAATTAAATAATTAACTTTTAAAATAATATTAAAATTTTAATTTTTTTAAAGTTATTTTTAATATAGAAAAATAATCAACAAATTTTGCTAACAAAAGTCAAACATAATAATTTCCTTAAAAATAATTTTATAAATATAAAAAATAATTATTTTAAATAATTAACCAAATCCAAACACAATTTTGACTTATGAATTCCATTTTCCATTCTTCTAACAGCATAATGCTCTCGATTGGGCTACTCGACGATTTGTTAAAATTGTCCAGCGCACCTAGACAAGCCCCAAGTCTCCTTTGGTTTGTTTGGATTATGAGAAAAATAGAATATAAAAAAATAGAGTAAAAAGAAATAAAGAAAAAAAATATAGTAAAAAATGAATAGATTTTTAAGTTGTTTAGATTAAGAGAATTAAGAGAGAAATAGAAAAGAAAGAAAATTAAATTTTGTTATAAATACATTTTTATCCCTACTTATTTATTTATAAAACAATAAAAAGAAGGATATATTAGTTAAATTTCCATCTTTACCTATTTCTTTTCTATTTCTTCTTACTTTAGGAGAAAAATGAAAAAATTGTAAGACTCACCATTTTTTTTTCCTCCTCTATTTCTCTCTTCTCTAATTCTCTCATCTCTATTTTTCCCATACCAAACAAAGGCTACAAGAAACAATAAAGGCAGTGAAGAGCAGTATCATATATGGAGTTCTTTGGCTATGGGGGTAATATTCCTTAATTCTACAATCAAATTCTTAATATTTTGAGACAAAAAGCACCCCAGGATGCAGCCTTGTATTACATGTCAATAACACAAGAAATCAATCTAAGGAATTTGGCAATTTGCTATATTAGCTCTTTCCACCAAAATGCATGAATTGTGTATAAGATTCCATATTATACAGCTCTGTAACTAACAAGAATCGGGTAACTCAACTAGCTAATTGACAGTGGAATTTCTATAACTGCAAAGAAAATCAAAATCCAGCGTCACCAAAACCAGATGTTGCGGCTATCAACGGCCTTCACTGAAGTAGATACCAATGGCATCTGCCCATACACGGCAGCAAATCTGTTGACGCACTCTGTTCTTCTTTCACTGTGACCTCCCAAGCTGCTAATTCCAGTTGATCCAATCTCAAATATTTTACCTGCAACGATGACAGAGTCGCCGAAGTTAACATATTACATATACATGTATGTATCTATTTAGGGTTGGCATATATTAATCATCTTGAAAAGAGAAGAAACAAAGGTAAGGTACAATATGTATTGCCATGAATGATTGAATGGACAATATAAGCAATCGCATGAAACTTCACAATCAGCTCCTTAAGATTGTAAATATTAACCCCATAAATATCAACAGCAATGTACTGGCTACTTGAGCATTAGGACTGGCTTGGTAATAATACATTTTTCACAAAATACCAGCACTGTCTTGGACTCGTGGGTTTGAAAAATAAGTCTCATGAGGAAACACAACAAGAATTATCCTATGTTGTACAGGTACGGGTATGAGTATCTGATACGATACGATACGATATGTAAATACGGTAGTTTTAAAAAAAATTCAAATAAGGGTACGACAATGCATATTGAATAAAATAAGTTTATATTTATACACGTAAAAAAATAAACTTTAAATTTGGTAAAATTTCTCACCAATTTACTTTGATTTTGAGGAGGGCAAGATTGCAAGAGTAAGAATATGTTTTAAGGAAATATGTTTTAAGGAAGGTAGTTAATGAGAACGAGACTTGAATTTATAGTTAGGATTTTTCAAGTAGTAGTATCTTTAGGGTAATAGGTATTCAAGAAACAAAAAACACAAGGATACAATAAAAATATGGATGCAGAAATATAATACGTGTATTGGTATCGGATACGAGTATGATACGGATACGTCACCAATTTTGAAGTATCCGTGCATCACAGGAATTATCACATTGTTTCAATAATCACCAAAAGCAACTAAGACAATTGAAAACATCTTTTGATGAACTGCATAGCTAGGCAGTAAAAATAAAAGGGAGGGAGAGGGAGGGGGTGGGGGGGGGGGATGAGAAAAATCAAAATCTAAATACAACGTTGACACTGTATTATAATCTTAGGATATCTTCAGAGTGACACGCATTGCACAATTATGTTGCTAGAAAGGAACAAAAGAATTGACTACTGTAACTTCTCTAATTATAAGATATAACATGTGTTCCATTAAATTGAAAAAAATTTCCATCTCAGTATTAGTTGAGTTAGCACAGTGTGGACTTCAGCAGCATTATAAAGGGTGTCAAATCCGCCGTCTACAATCTGTCTGGGAAAAGTGAGGGCAGAGGGCCAGAAGGAGCAAGGACTAATTTCACTGAAAAGCTGAAGCATAGCTGCTTCCTTTTGCTAACTGTGCCTCTTTATTTATGCTAACAAGATGTCAAACACCATCTTATGCGAGAAAGAGAGGAGAGAGAAATAACCTCTAAATGAACACAACAAGCTACAACTAGCTCTAGCAATCAATCAGTAGAAAGCACAAATCTGCATTTCTGTCACGTTTGTTTTGACATACTAAACATTTCCATATATTATTTATTGGCTCCCAACCACAAAATAAATCTTACAAATGTCAGGAAGTCATTGCATCCCTAAATGGGATAACTATCATAAAAGACAATTCACTGGAACACAAGGGCATTATATACACTTTGAGCTAGTGAGGTGATGGAACCTATGAACTAAACAAGCTAAAAGGAAAAACAAAAATCTATGCAACTCCTATGAAATTGTTATATGGCATTGTTTAAACTCTTATGTGCGTTTAATCAGTATATTGAAACAAAAGAACTGAACGAAAATTATGCAATCTGTTTCTGATGAATCAATTACCTTTAACCCATATGGGGGGTGCACCAGTTGCATTTGCAACAAGGAAAGACATTGCAATATCTTCACAATTCCTGGTAAATTCATTGAATTATTGAGCAAATAACAAAAAAGTTGGAATCACATAGTTGGAAGACTGAAGTCTGATAAAATCACGTTAGTCAAGAGAAAAACCTGTTCTTGGTTACATATTCTCTAATTGATGCTGGCATCTCATTTGTGTAGAGAACGAAATATTTTTTGTGAAAGAATGCTGCCTTCGAGAGCACCATGCTATATGTACCCGTCCACCACACAGACCACCATCCACCATATCTGAATTTGTTACCATTACCTTTCTGCAAGCACATTGAATAACTTGGAAGATTAGCATTAGAAGTTTTAGATATTCTCCATGCACAGGACTACACTCAGAAGAAGTAATAAAGTAAACCTAAACGGTTGCAGAATTATGAAGAAAAAAAAAATGTTAAACATAAAATTAAACACGATTCACATCAAGTTTATAGATGAAATTCTTGAAGGATGGATTTAAGATCAAGAGATGAAATTCTTTCTTCTATGACAGAAGTTCAGCTTTCTTTTCATTTTGCATTAGATCCTCACCAAGAACGATATAACAGGTCCCCCAGTTTATGATGAGGGTCAATTTTAGAAGCTAAATACAAATGCGTTACTTTTGTTGTTTTGATGCCAGTTAGGCAGCTTAAATTTCAAATGGATCTCCTATCCATATGTACCACAAAAGTTTGCTTTCTATGTTTTGCAAAACTGCGTTTTGAAAGGTCAAAAGTAAATACTATTAGTAATCAAGGCAGTTGGAAATTTTGCAACAGGCCAAACAAAGAACAGGAAATAATGCATGAACATTCAAATAAAAAAGGATTGACTTGTTCCATGCTCAATTAGTCATTCACTTTCTTGTGTTGGAGCTTGAAACACAGATACAAAAAAAAAAATATTATGTGATCAAAATTATCAGGGATGATGAACAGTCAATTAGTAAAAAAATAGATAATCCATACCGATGAGTCCAACCAATGGGCACGAGGTACAAATCCCACCATTGTATCTGGTGCACTTTGCCAAACATCAAATGCAAATTCCACCGAAGAGCAAGGAAATACAACATCATCATCAATAGAAAAGACAGCATCCGTCTCCAAATCCTTAATTTCTTTAAATCTATTGTTCAAACTGTCTTCCTTGTTGATATCAAACTTCAATTTGACATGTCGTCCATCTTTAGACTTGGACTTTATTACGTGGTGCAGAAATTTTAAAAGAAAATCTGAAGGAGGATCAGGTTCGCTCCACACAATATGTACTGATTCAAGTCGAGGACATGATGAATAATGCCTGATGGACTGCTTTAGGAGATCATATCTCTTCCATGTGTTCATTACGATAGAATATCCTTTCCTGTGAACAAAATATATAATGAAAATGAGTTCTCTGATGCTACAAGCAACATACGCTCAGCACTCTTTAAGAAAATGAAATTTAGAATGAAAAAACCTACCTATATCCCACTCTTTTTCTATGAGAAAATATGAAAAGGGGAGGGGGAGGGCCTCCTTAATGGTCGAATGGATGATCTCTACCAAAAGTAAATTCAAAGTCAATTATGCCAGCAAGCAAGAATGGTGCAGAGTCAGTAGCAAAGAACCTACAAATGCTACAACTGAAGGATTTGATTTGAACACTGGACTCTAAATAAAATCTAAAAGTTGGAAGCAGCCGTCATCATTCTCGTTTCAAAATTCAAAGTCTAATGTCTAGTACCACTGCACTACACCCAAAGTCATGAGCTAGATTAATAATATAAACCACCTAAACCCCAAACTGTGTTTTGTTTTCCTTTTTTTGTTTAATTCCAGATGGTAAGGTGACTTTGAAAGCTCATCAAGGACTGATGAATCTCATAAGTCAACATTTTAATAGTCCATCAGATACATAACTATCAACCCAAATTCCAGTACATAAGCACTGGACAATAGTACTAAAGAGCACCTAAACTCCAGGAAATTGCCCCAGCATATCAATATGAATAATAGTGTTATTCATTGCTTTAGCAATTATAATAACTTTACTAACCTTCAAAGCCAGGTAAGCACATCTATTCCACCCCTACAATTTAAAACATATATACATATCCCCACTACCAGCAGAAATTTGGCGAAGACATGTTCCAATCTATCCCTAAAACCAGGAACACGGTTCTATCATTCCAAAATCAGACGCATGAACATCAAAACATCTTAGAAACTCAACCAAATATCTACTTTTGGTTATCAATCGACAATTTTTCTTTCCTTTTTCAAATAATAGAAAACAAGAATACGACGAAGAAAAATCAAACAGAATTTAGGTGCTGAAACTTTTACACGGAAACTTCTTTAAGGAAACTGGAACTTTCTATGCTTCATAGACATAATAAATCTTTCCAAAAAGAATTTCTTACCAAAACTGAACCGATCTCAAAGCAAGCTTGTTTTTCGTTTATGTTCGCTCAAAATAGAAACTAAAACAACTAGCAGGTGGAGTATATATTAAGTAATTAATAGACTAAACCAAAAAATAAAAATGGAAAAGCATTAGCATCCGAGTAAGGAACCTTGAAACAGGGAAGCGAGGCAGAGAAGGAGTTTGATTGGTCCATACGACGAAGCTGGAAGCAGTGGTGGATAGAACGATCAGCGTTAACGCAATGCAACAGCAGAGCAGAAGCTTGATCTTCACTGATTTAACGGTGGAGATCGCGAGTAGCCGGAACCTCTGCTCTGTCCGACGGTTCAACCAACAGCTCCCTCTCATCACCGTCACCGCGCGAGTGATGTGAATGCGTAACTCGTTCCCCAAGCCGATCCCTCCGAGTCGGACCCGTCCGTTTCAGCGGCGAGTAATCACAAGCACGGCGAGCCTCAGAGATTGCAACTCCGGTGCGATGTGGTGGTGCAGTGCTGCACGGAATCGAATAGGGAAACGTAAATCAGGTTGGTTGGTTGGTTGGTTGGTCAGTTGGGTCGCTATGAATGGAATGAGTTATGTGCTTAACGTCTGAAAGGAACGTGGTGCGAAGCGTACTTGTTCACATTTTTCGTCTCTGTCTCTGTCGCTGTCTCAGATCACAGGGAGGGAGGGAGGGAGGGAGGGATGCAAGAAAGAGAAAGGGATTCGTTTCCATTGGTTGGGCTCGGACAACTATTTTTTTTGGTGCAAAAAAAAAAAAATAGGAGTGTTTTGTATAAATCTCTGGAACACAAAAATCATGGGCTGGGCCACGTGGAAGCTTGTAAACCGCTTGATGGAAGCGGATCAGATCATACCTGATGTTTTTATTTTTTGGTTTGAAAACCAAAAGATCAGACCTGATATTTGCTAAGATTTGTATGCCTTATGAAATATAAATAATAGAATCAAATTTGATATAAAAAAATTCATTAATTTTTTTAAAAAATTAACTCTTATTATGTATATTTTACATTTTTATATGTAATATGAATGTATATTTTTAAAAGTAATATTCAATTTATTTACAACTTGATAATAAAATATATTTTTGCTAAAAGATAACAAATATTATTTTATTTGTGAAAAAATGAAAATGTGTACAAATTTAATAAAAGTGTTGAATAAACAAATTAAATCTTATACTCTATTTCTAGTTTTGCATAGTGAAGAGTGAAATAAAATGTTTTTTAAACAAATATGAGAATTTTTTATTTTATAAATGCTATTTAGTAATTTGCATATGATTATACATGATTGCTTGAAAAAATAGGAAAATAATAGTTATAAACATAATATAAAATATATCAATAATCAAAAAAGAAAAACAAGGAAAGAGCTGAGTTATCACTTATCATGAACTGATTGTACGGCTCAACAAGAATATATAAAAACACATGTCAACGTACGGAAGAAATGTTTCTCGGCTTAGGCGGTCCAATTTTCAAATTTATTTATAGATAATGATATTTATATATTAATTTTTAATATTAGTTTAATATTAATATAAATTAGTCAAAAAATTATATAGAATTTGCCAAGTGACTTGGACTATACTCAGTATACTGATGTCATGATGTGGATCTGAATGATTTTCGAATAGATTATTAAATATATTAACCGAAAAAATGTCTTATTAAATGCGGACTTATTACCTTTGCCACAAATTGCTTCGTATTTTGGAGAAGAAAGGGGTGCATGCGCAACTGTTTCGTTCAATGCGGATACTTTCTTTGCATTTTAAGAATACTTGGGTGGTAATAGTTGCTAGTTTAGATGCCCACGTTATTGAATATTTGATTTTGTACCGATTGCGACACTCTTCAATGCGTTAGACGTGGAAACAAGCAAAGGGTGCAATCATGTAACAGTTATTTTTTAAGTTATGCGATTGTACTGTCTGAGGACAAAAAAATGTTTGCGTAATGAGTAATCTAGCCGTTTAAAAACAAATTAATTCGGATCTAAGAAACATGATTATGAGCAATGGCGCAAATACAAAACACCACAATACCATATATAAATAAAAATGCGAAACATGATATAAATAAAAATGAGGATATAATAAGATAAATAAAATTTAATATCTTAAAATTTTTAAAAGAGAATAAAATAATAGTTATAAAAAAAATATTAAAATTTCATGAGCATTTTTTGAAGATTTTAAAAGTTTAGGAAACTGTCGCCACTAGTTACACGTTCCGGCTATGTAATTAGTCATGATTCCTTTGTATTTATATTTTGTAAAGTAAATTTTGTTGGGATAATAACTACACAAATTTAATTATTATACAACGAATGCGATGTGTGTTTGAACTTTGAATCAAGGATGTGTGAGCGTTATTATTAGTTTTTCAAGGTATTATTCAAATGATATTTAAGTCAAACCATTAGTTAATTTAAAATGTTTACATCAATCACGTAAAATTTAAAGCTTTGCAGCCATATTTGACTACAATAATAGAGTGCACGGACAGCAATTTGTAATCCTCAAGGATTTTTCTTATATAACGCCTAGGTCGTGATTGATCGTAATTACATAAGTATTTTTTATTTAATTATATTTTTTTAAAATTTTCATTTCCTTTTCGATAAATGTTATGGAAAAATGTGCAAACTCGCGTTCATGGTGGATGAAATCTATATCACACCAAAACTGTTCTACGAATTCATGTACGAATAACATGGCTTTCTACTTCTACCAATGAAATTGTTTCCTTTTAACAATATAGCATGCACCATCTATCTAAATTTTCAAATTAACACGTTGGTTGTTAAATTCGTAAATAGATTTTCGTCCAAATTAGCATTTCTGATAATATATATATATATATATATATATATATATATATATATATATATATAAGTAAGCCGATATTACTATAAGTGTCAGCAATTGAGAAATTTATTTCTCACTTACTATTTTTTTTTTCCTGAATTTCTTATATGTTGAGGCCACAGCACACTTGCCCATGACACCGCTCAACCATACCACGTTTGATAACATCACACTCCACTACAACACTGTTGGACCACAACACTCTTGGCAACTACTTGGACCTAGCCAAAATACATTCAGACCAACCAACCAAACCTTTTCTCATTTTCATTAACAATAAATTGACTAACTCCTTTCAAAAAATGTTCTTATGTGCTAGATTGACCACGTTTGGTCACAACACTGCTTGACAACATACCCTTTGATCAACTGATCAACCAATCTCTTCTCATTTTCACCAACGATTGATCGACCAATTCGTTTTTCATTTTCATCAACGACTGGTTGACCAACCACTTTCTCAATCTTTACATCGTTTGATTAATCCTCTTCCTTATGTTCACATACGACCGATCAAATCCCTTTCCCATTTCATCGATCTACCAATCAACATGTTCATCTCCAACCGATCAATTAATCCATTTCCTATGTTCATCGTCGACTGATCATCCCATTTCCCATTTTTTCCTTTGACCGACTAATCAATCATTTCCCATCCCTCAACCATCGCTCGGTCACTGGTCAAATCATACCACCGCTTGTAAACACTCCTTTGATCACAATCATTATTCGGCCACACCCATGCTTAGATCAAATGTCCCCTACATTAACCGATCAACCCCTTTACCATGTTCCCTTATGACGGACTGATTAATCCCTTCCCATTTGCACGATCAATCGGTCAACCTCTCATACCATGTTTCACCTACGACCAACCAACAAATTACTTTTCTCATTTTGTCCGACAATCAACTGATCAACCAATCTATTCCCATTATTCATTGACCGATTAACCAATCATTTCTCATTTTCATCTATGTCCAATGGACCAACCTTCACTTCCCTATGCTTAATTATTATCGACCAAATCCCTCCCTCCCGACCAACCTACCACTTCCTTGTCCATCGACTAATTAGATCATTGTTTAGTTTTTATTATGTAATGCTAAGACTTACAACAGTATTAATTATATAACAAATACACACCTGATTTATCTCTTGTGCAGAGCACATGGTCGTGTCTTAGTTATCTTTATTTGAGTACCAGTTATCTAATTAAACATTTGTTATCAAACTTAAATACCTAGTAAATTGAAGACTTTTGCTAATGAGTTTTCTAAAAGCACTTATTATGAAATTAAAATAGTAAGTATTATATGAAAAATAAAAATATTTAATAATATGAGAATTCAAAATATATATAATACATTCTTTTAAACGTAATTAGAAGAATTTATTAAAGGATATTAAATGTTACTTAACGAGTACCTTAAGGTTAGGAAGACCTATAATTTAATTGTAACTTTGGAAATGTATCAACAAAGTTCCCAGGTTCCTCCTTTGTGCTCCATTTATTACCTCTAAGTTGAGATACTACCACGTCTTGAGTAGAGTGTCCTAAAGCAATTAAAATATAATCATGTTTCTCTTATATGTTTCCCTTCAACCAACGATGGTCATCTTCATCTTTATGGAAGGTGAAGCGTCTACAGGCTTAAGCACATATTAGCATTGTTGTGATTTTGTAAGTTTGAAAAGTAAGAAATTATTAAGATATACTTCGTTGAGTAAATGAAAAGTAAGAATAGATTATGGGCATTTTTTTTGTTGAGTAATGCTATGAGAGAAATTTTTTACAAAATTCAGTTAGAATTTTGTCACTATGCAAAGGTAGTTGTTGGATAAATCCAAATAATAGAAACCATTCATCCATTCAAAAATCAATAACAATACCAACTCATTATTTCAAAAATTCAGACAATTTTTTTTTTTGGATATCTAACATTTTCCTTTTTTGTTTGATAGGAAAAAAAATCATGAAATGACTATTCTTCTAAGCTTTGATTCCAAAGAAGGCATGAATGATATGATAATTCATTGGATTTAATTTCAATCTACTGTCAGTGTAAAGTTTATTTACACTGTCATCGAATCATGTGCTGACACATCATTAAAAGAGTTAAACTTTATAGATAATTGTTATGATAGTTAAACTCTTTTAATGATTTGTCAACACATGATTGAATGACAATGTAAAGAAACTTTACACTGACAGTAAATTGAAATTAAACTCTAATTCATTTATAGAGAAATGAGAATAGATATTCTTGAATTTGGATCATCTAAATTGAGGGATACACTTTAAATAGTAAAGTGTATAATTGTAATTACTAATGAGAAGATCAAGAGAGTAGATTCTCACTTATCCATAATTTGTTATTCAAGTGCTTGTATTTTATAAAATTCTAAACCCTTGATTTATTTATTTATTTATTTTTATCAATGATTATATTTATATAATTTACTTTTTAAAGTGCATCCCTCACTTTAGATGACCCAAATATGATATTCTTTAAAGAATGGAATGAATTAATGCTTATTTTATTTTCTTATATATCATATAAAAATCATAGAAAGCAAAATGGAATGAAATAAAATAGATTAGATTCTATTTTCTAGTGAATCAAATATTAGAACAAGAATAATCATTCTATTTTAAGCTAGTCGATCCATTCTCATTTTAATTTCATAAACATTATTTCCTATACCAAACACAACCTAAGTTGCTAGTTGTGCCAGTTAAATTGATTATGACTATGTGGTTAATGATTATAATTAGTAACTAGTAACTTAACACATCTAATTAAGTTTGTTATATGATGGCCATCCAAGTAATGAATAAACCCTTACCCTAAGAAGTAGTGGATAAATTAGTATGTTTTTTATTTTTAATTTATTAAAATTAAATAATGTTATTATAATTTTTGAATCCACTGGTATATAAAAATAAATAAATATACAAAATACTTAACCTAAAATTAGAAAGGAAAAACTATAATAAAACCACTTAAATTCATATGAGACATCCATATAGCATTGCACTTCTTATTTAGGTAAATCATGTGGACTTACGCACTTAAGCTGTAAGTTATAAGGAAAACTTATTATGGCATAGTGATAAATTGGCCTGAAGTTAAAAAGAAAATAAAAACAATAATTTTGGTGCATTGGAAAAACCATGTTTTTCCCACTTTTGAGTTTGCACATTTTAACTTCATTATTATAAGGAAAAACCGTTACACAAACATGAGAGAAATCCCAACAATTCAGAGATGGAATGGGCTCAAGTCTCAAGCAGATAGTTTAATCTTAAATGGCCGAAAAAGAAAAAGAAAAAGGGTCGTGTAAAGAGAAATTTCTCATGATGTTTCGGGCGCCCAATGTAACTTGTTCAATCGTGTCGACATGCAACTCATAAGTTGGACGATTCTGCTCCATCTTGCTTAGAACGGATGCAATCTTAGATCATATTCTTCTAGTAAAGCTAAGCTGATTAAGTGTGTGTTTAGATTATGAGTGTTCAAATCTAAACCAAATCGAACAAAATTGAAAAATTGAACCTAAAAAACTAAAAACCGATTAAAAGTAATTTTTTTAAGTTTAGTTTGGTTTTTGTTTTAAGAAACCGATCAGTTTGAATTAATTTTCGATTTAAATTTTTAAAACTGAACCGATCCAAACCAAACCGATTAAAATATTATATATATACATATTTTAAATAACTTGATATGTGTTGTTGAATAGCTTGAAAGATTTACTTTCTTATTTCTTGTTAAAATTATTTATATTAATTAATGATTTCAAAATGTCATTTATCATTTAAGGTATATGCCCACTTGATTGTTGCTTTCTTTAATAATTATGGCTCGAAGTTCTGATTTATATAGTTGAAAATTAATTTAAAATTTTAGATTTTTATTGTATGATTGTACTTGACTATTGCACTAGAAGTTTGATCATAATTGTATTTGATCATTACACTAGAAGATTGTTAATTTTTGTTTAAATGGGTTGTTGTTGTTTGTTTTAAATGTGTAAGTATTTATTTATTGTATAAATAGACTAAATTATCTTTTGGGTTATAAAAAAGCAAAGGAATAAGATTTTTTTTTAAATAGTCAAAAACCTATCTAAACCAAATTGATTAATATCGGTTTGATTTAGTTCGGTTTCTAAATTTAAACCAAATTGATTTGTTCTATATATGATTAAATCGATTAGTTTGGATCGGATGATTTTATCCTATCAAAACCGATCCAAATCAATCCGTGAACACTCCTAGTTTGGATTAACTGTAAAAAAATGATTATATAAAAAATCAATTGTGTATATAATTAATTTTTTAAAAAAATAATTATAAGGAAATTAATTTATGTTTGGATATGTTAATTCATAATTGATTTTAAGACAAAGAGTTTTGTTTGGATTATATTAAAAAAATCACTTTTATGTATTAAATTACTAAAAGATATATAGAATGATTGAAAAAATTATTTAGTTGAAGAAAAATAAGTATTTCTCTCCTAAAACTTTTGAAATAATCTGAAATCAAATAATTAAAAAGCTTAAAATAAATTTTTTTAAAAAAATTGTTTTTAGTTAATAAAAAAATAATCTTAACTTATCATTAATTTTATACATTTTAAACAAATAAAATATTTTTTAATTAAAAAAAATTAATTATTCCAAGTAATTAATGAAAACAAACACACTGGAACCAAACAAATTCTAACAATACAACATTGAATCTAAATTGCATATCTCATGGTATTTATTCTTGTTCCTGTTGATGATTTTCAGTCTGCGTGTTAAGCCAGAAATGCTTCAAGACGATGATTAATAAACTAAAGAATCAACTTTGGCCTGTGGGCTATTGAGAGTTTAGACCATAATTAACTTCATATTTGTTCTTTAACAGATGTTTAAATTATTGTAGTATATATTGTAAGATAAATTAAGAATAACGACGGTCAATATATGAAACATTAGTTGATAACAAGAAGATGCTTAAGTGAACAACTATAATATTCTTCTTTCTATCTTCCTCTATAAGAGGCAGCTATCAATACAACAAGTAAGAATTTTATTCCATGGTAAAAGTAAAAAGGGGACTTTCAAAAGAAAAAAAAAGTAGAGGGACTTACATATATATATATATATATATATATATATATATATATATTACATATATATATATATATATGGGAGGGATCAACTTACACCGGTGTAAGACTTGATCACTCTTACACCACTTAATAACTTTTTATTGAATAACTTTCTTACAAAATCCACCGTTAGATTGAAAGTTTCTATCATGTAGATCATACCTATAAAATTTTACATTAATCCGAAATTATTTTGTGACTCATTGATATTCATCAAAATTAATGTAAATATAAACTATTGAAATATATGGAAATATGAACTATTTAATTATATTCTTATTGATATTCAATTTTTTCAAAATTTGACACAAATGATCTACATGATAGAAAGTTTCAATCTAACGGTGAATTTTATAAGAAAATTATTCAATAAAAAGTTATTGAGTGGTGTAAGAGTGATCAAGTCTTACACCAGTGTAAGTTGATCCCTCCCCATATATATATATATATTATTAATCATTAACTGTATTAGATTTATCATAATGATATAAAACTATAGTCATGATCAATTTTATTTTTTTTACAAGCAACACCTCACAATTAAATTTAACTTACGTTAGCAATGATTTCAACATAAAACCAATAAAGTCTAACACAATTGATAAATAGTTGGGTCTCTTAATCATACTATCCTGAGTTTAAAATTAGGCTGTGTGTATGAAAAATATTTTGTTGGAAGATGATATACCAACTTCTGTTATCTCTCCACCTCAAAAAGAATTTATCTCTAATTATCTCTTAGAAGATAGCCTTAATTCGCACATAAAAAATAATAATTTCAACATAAATATATCTCAACATACTGGGAGTTCTAACAATGGATTGAATTGAGATCCATTAGGTGCAGGACATTCAAACTTGAGTCTTGGACCTATAAAACAAAAGGAAAACATCAGGCCTTGGCATCCAATCCAAATTTGTCTTGTTATTCTGGCTCCAATTTTCCAAGCCCAGCAGCTTCTCTCACGTTCCTCCTTTTATATAAATAAAGCAAGGGGAGAGTGGAACTTTGCGGGAGTGGAAAAAGTTTGCATGGTTTTGTCATCAAGAAATTGAAGTATGTAACAGTGAAAGTAATGATTCTATTCATATTTCCAATCTATTATTGAAGATTTTTTATATTTTGTACTAAAACAAGAAAAATGAGATGGTGATTGTATTTTGAGCTTTTCATTACGAAAAAGACACAAATCACTAATGATTACTAGCAACCAAAGTTATTTTTTTCCTGTTGTTTCGTTATTTGCATTTGTTTATTTTAAAGTGGGTTTTTTAATATAAATATACTTAAAAAATTTATATATCATTTTATTACATTTTAAAAATTATGTACCAAAATTTATATACCATTTCTCAACGTATTTTTTTAATTAAAAATATATTGAGAAGTCAGTTTGAGAAAAATCAATTGTTCAACGTTAAAATTTAAATTTTTTTAACATCTTGTTGAGTCAACAAGTTTTAAATTTAAAAAAAATGTTAAAAAATTGATTTGAGCCAAATTAACTTTTTAACATGAAAAAAAATACTTTTATATATAATTTTAAATGTATAGTAAAATGATAAATAATTTTTTTTTAAATATATTAATATAAAAAAGCCTTTTAAAGTCGTGACTTATTTTATATGAATTTTATATGCCAAAATGAAAATATAAATTTATTTTTGCTGTACTAAAGAATATTCACGGACTAATATTCTTTCTAGATAATTTATACGACGTATCCTATATTGATATGACATATTTAAGAGAATTGATTTTTCATGTAGATTGGATATATTTAAATTTGAATTTAATTTTGATTTATTATTAATGTAAAAAAAATTTTACATTGATATTTAATAATATATTGTCAATTCATTAAAAGAGTTTGTTTATTATAATAATTACTTCAAAAATCTAACATTTTTAATAATATGTTAGTACATAATTAAATGATAATATAAAATTTTTTTACACTGATAATAAATTAAAATTAAATCTTTTAAATTTACGAGGACATGTATGTGTGAACTTTAATTATTCTAAGGGTCAATGAACAGCCTTTTATCAAGTGTAATCAGATTTTAGTTGAATAACTATAACTATATTTGGTAAAGAAATAACAACGTTTTGACACTTAGATTGACTCAGTTATTTCTTTATTTTAAAAATTTGAAGACACTCCCAAATTTAATCCTCCAAACAGAAATAACAAAATTTAGGGAAATAGAATAAAAAGAAGAAGAAAGTAATGGTTATGAGAACCTTGTGCTGTGATGGAAAAGTGGGCCATTGAGGAATATGCCTCGATAATAAATACAGCGTGCCTATGGCCAAAATAACAAAAACAATAATAAAAAGATTTGTACTAATAATTATAATAATAATGCTGTCTGCCACAAGGAATCCCTTTGCTTCCAATCCAAGGTTTGGTGATTGAAACAATTAATTAAGTAATTCAACCTAATTCTTTCTTCCCGCCCGCGTAGATAGAGCTGGGCAAAATTATAGTACCTAGCTAGTTTCTTTGTTTATACGTAACACTTTTTTTTTTTTATAAACTAAAAGTATTTTTAGCTGATAACGGGACAAATTATTTTTAAAACAAAGAGACTATTAAAGCGATTAGTATAATTTTTCTTTAAAAAAGTCTTTTTATACACATAATTTAATTTCAAACTCAAAATAACATAATTAAAAAACTCAATTATTTATCAACTATTACCAAACTTTATTTATTTATACGTAACAATGAATTTTGGGTATGCGAACTGATATATTAAAATTAAAAAGAAATTAGCTCATTAAGCATATTATAATTTACGGCATGACGTGTGAGTCTGTGACTTTTCACAAAAACCCGTGGCCCTAATTTCGTAGACGGTATCTAGTGAATAATTTAACATATAGTGTCCTGTCACTAGTTGTTGAACTTTGAGAATGATATTAGTACAATATATCGCAGGTGAGAAATGATCACCCACTTCGTAAAGTTTTAGTACAATATATCGCAGGTGAGAAATGATCACCCACTTCGTAAAGTTTTCTCCACACAGTTCAAATCTGTGGTATGCTGCTCTAAAATGAAAGAGACAGCTATCGATGAACAAAGAAAGCCATTATTTAAAAAAACATTATCTTATTTTAGTGACACAAGGGCCACTAAATTAGAGAAGTTTCTAAATATTTCAAGTTTAATATATAGCATGATAGATCACCTCATTTTTAAATTTATATACCTAGCCATGACTGTTGGAATTAGGATAGGATCCCAAGCTTGTTTCATAATTTTCTTTTTGCTTTTTAGGTTGAAATTGATTTCCAATGTTGTTACTCAATGTGTGTTTATATTAAATTTTGTAAATTTAATTTTGGATGAACTTAAATTTAGTTGAAAGTGAATTTGAGTAAAGTGATTTATGTTTAAAAATCTTTATCTAAAAATTAATTTTGTTATAATGAATGTTATTTTAATAATATTGATAAAAATCACTTTTAGATGAGTAATTATAAAAAAAAATATGAGTTATTTTGAATTAAATTATTAATAAATTAATTTTAAAATGATTGATTATAAATAAATTAATAATAATTTTTTTCTTAAAAATTTAAATTTTTTTAAAGTATTGTAAAATAAAATTACTTTGTATATAACTATAATAATATTTTAAAAAATTATTAGATTCTATTTATTTAAATATTATTAAAGTAATGATATAATATCAAATTATAAAGATATTTATGTTATTACACATACAAATGATTTTTTTTCATCACAAAAATAATAAAATGTTACTTTCACATTTGAAGTCTTAGAATCAAGTTTGTAATTAAACGAGATTCTTATATGAAAGTTACCAAACATGTTAACATAACTTCTAAAACAAATTTTGTCTCCAAACGTGATTATTGACAATCGACACCAGACTCTTAGTATTTGTAATCATTTATCAATATTTACATTGTGTTTAAAATGGAGGAAAGAAACATTTTTTTATTGATACGAATTTCATGAAGAAAGGTAAATATCCCTTTCTTATGTTTCTTGCTTCTTGGTAAAAGCGAGATTCAATTTCAGATTCTTATATTCAAGACAGAATTTTACTACCAACTAAGTAATGCTTTAAGAGAGAGAAGAAAAATATTATATATCCTTTATTTAAATACTAAGAAGAAAATAAAGATCAAAAGATAAAAATAGGAGAAGGAAAATTTACATTTTCCCCTATCTTCATTTTATTTCCAGTCCAAATAAAATGTATTAAAATTTACATTTTTCATCAATGAGAAGAGACCATACACCTTCATGGAGGGAAATAAGCAATTTGTCAAACAATTAATGTGAGTGTGTATTTGGATTAGATTTTACAAATTTAATTTTAGTCATAAATAAATTTGAATAAAGTGATTTATATTTAAAAACATTAATCTGAAAATTGATTTTGTCACAATAAATGTTTTGGTTATTGTTAATGAAAATTACATTTAAATGTGTAATTATAAAAAGGATATGAATTATTTTGAGTTATATTTTTATTAAATTGATGTTAAAACTTAAAAATATGGACTGCTAATAAATTGATGGTAAAAGAATTTTATTTAAAAGTTAAATTTTGTTTGAGTGTTATAAAATAAAACCACTTGAAATATATTATAATAATATTTAAAAAATTATTGGGTTATATTTATTTAAATATTATTAAATAATTATATAATATCAAATTATAAAGATATTAATGTCAATACACATATAAATAAGTTTTATTTTATTGCAAAAGCAACAAAATGTTACTTATACTTTTGGAATGTTAAAATCACATTTACACTTAAATATAATTCTATTTTAAAAGTTGTCAAACATGTTAATACTATATTTAAAGCACGTTTGGAGGATAAACATAATTTTAACCACTCCAAATGCCACCCCAAACACAATTTTAGTGGACTTTATAGTCCCCTCCCTCAAAGGGAAAGCATAATGCGAATTGCCAAAAGGTGTCCTGAACTGCCTAGCTATTTTATATCAGTGTTTCTAATTTAAAGCCACAAAACAGAGATACATAGAAGCAAGGGGGGCCATGGCACCCAAATTCTACCTGGAGGTGATGCCTCTCTAACCAGTGGCCTTTGCCAGAGTAGAATGATGAAGAAAAATTGCAAAAGATTCCCAAAAATTTGGTTCATAATTCAAAATGACCAAAGAGCCGTTTTGTTTTTTTTATTAATGTTATCCGGACAAGTCATCTAGACTAATCAAGGAACTAAACTAATGCATATTATGATATAATAACGCTCCAAGAATATTCAATTTGTTTTTTTGCTTTTTTGCTAACAACTTTTGTATCTCTACGTATCACTGAAAGAAAGCTGATATTATAGAAATGGCTCTTAACAGTATGTAGACTTAATCATTGTCTCATCCACGCAGATAGAAACAACATATATAGAAGGTCAGTGTGTTTGATTTAAGAAGAGAATATGAGTTATTCTATTTGAGAATTAACGTTTAATAATGGGCATGAGATAAGTTAACTGCTGACAGCCATGTGCCGACCATGTTTTCTAAATGATTTCACATAATGAAAAGAAATAAGCGTTCGTAAATAATAATGGACGAACCTTATTTATCTAATCATTGATAATTTTTCTAATTCATTTTTTTTTTGGTGTATATATTTCTAATTCTTGAATCTCTAGTCTCTTTACCATGACATGACGGTCCATTTCATATAAACAATGGCAAATACAATATCAAGAACTCTTGAGAAAAATATTTTTAGCAGATGACAGGTCATTTTTAGTAAGGAACTTCGGCTAAGCATATGATATAATTTTGATTATTAATTATAATAATATTCAGCCGTGCTAATATACAAATAAAAATTGTTCATATTTTACATTCAATGAGTCCAAAAAGGTCGATATGTCATTTGTTTCAAAATACTATAAAAGACCAGTGGATCTTGTTATTTATTACTTTCTCTTTTGTACTTTCTGTAAGCTTAAATTTAATATTTATAATATGCTTATTATAAAACTTTTCTCTAATGATATTAGACATTAATTTGGATTTATATTCGATGTATAAACTGCTTTACCTTTGATATGTCAAAATGAGCCTATTCTTAAAAGCAAAACAAAAAGAGAGGAAAAACGAATTTGATTCCTTTCATTTTAGTGACAAATATAAAAGGGTAATATTATGAAAGTAAAAGAGATAAATTTTATAATAATATAATTTATTAATATTTATATAAGGTCAATTAATTAAATTTAAATTTAATTTATTATTTATGTACAAAAAATTATATTATCATTTAATAATGTATTAATATATTATTAAAAAAATTAAATTTTTTAAATAATTATTATAATAATTAAATTATTTTAATAATTTAATAAAAAATACTAAATAACAATAACAATTTTATTTTACATTGATTTAACCCTTATTAATTTTATTATTATATATTTTTTCTCTAATATAGTAATATGACTCTTTTATACTTATAAATAACATAAGAGTATCATGACAAAAAAAAACTGTCGACACTTGACAGCAGTAGTACCAGACTAGTAGTAGGAATATTTGCGTGTTGGTTTGTAATTCCGCAATGGACTATGCAACGCAAAATAATGCAATTTATAGTGACACGTGTCAGTTAGATGCGCGAGTTCAACGTGATATTTAGCACGTTATGACAATCAGCACCGCCCAGCATCAACCAGTCAAGGAACACGTGGAATTTGGACCCCGTATCCATCAATACTTTTTACCCTTCCCTTCCCTTCCTATCTATTTTTTCAAGCTACGGACTACGGTAACCCATGTTTTTGTGCTGCGCTGAACATCGTCGGTGTTGCTACCAGTGGTTAGAATCATGCCAGCTAGGACCGTCCATTATTTTTTGGACCAATCATATCCGCCCAACTAGGTCCCTATCAACGAAAAATAAAAATTCAATATATTACGCGGAGTAGGACCCATCACCTACTTCCATTAACTGGAACTCATTCTGATTATAAATCCGCACCTTAGTCACTCACTCCCCACTATCATCATCAACGCAACACAACACAACACAACACAACACAACACAGGGCTCTCTGCCAGCCTCACTCCCCACACCATCAAGGGACTGAGAAATTAAACGAAAGAAGCTGAGCGAAGAAAGAAGAAATGGAGGGGAAGGAGCAGGATGTTTCGTTGGGAGCTAACAAGTTCCCGGAGAGGCAGCCCATTGGGACGACGGCTCAGAGCCAAGACGATGGCAAGGACTACCAGGAGCCGCCACCGGCGCCGCTGTTTGAGCCGTCGGAGCTTACTTCTTGGTCGTTCTACAGAGCCGGGATAGCCGAGTTCATGGCCACTTTTCTGTTCCTCTACATCACCATCTTGACGGTCATGGGCGTCAACAGGGCCGATAACAAGTGCAAATCTGTTGGTATTCAAGGGATTGCTTGGTCTTTTGGTGGCATGATCTTTGCCCTCGTCTACTGCACCGCTGGCATCTCTGGTTCGTCTCTTTCTCTCTTCTGTTTCTCCAAAAAGAAAAAGAAAAAGAAAATAGAAATTGTAAGTTATTTTTGGTAACAACATAGTACTGTACTGTGTGATGCAGGGGGTCACATAAACCCGGCTGTGACATTCGGGCTGTTTTTGGCGAGGAAATTGTCCTTGACAAGGGCTCTGTTCTACATCGTGATGCAGTGCCTGGGTGCTATCTGTGGTGCTGGTGTGGTGAAGGGTTTCGAGGGAAAAACCTTGTACGGCCAATACAAGGGTGGTGCGAATTTTGTCAACTCTGGTTACACCAAAGGAGATGGCCTTGGTGCTGAGATTGTTGGCACCTTCATTCTTGTCTACACCGTCTTCTCTGCCACCGATGCCAAGCGTAACGCCAGAGACTCACACGTCCCTGTAAGCCCCTACACCTCACACTCTCTTGTCTTCTTCTCATATTGGAACAAAATAATTTTTCATGAACTAATTTTACCATGAATGAGCAGCTTTTGGCACCCTTGCCAATTGGGTTCGCTGTCTTCTTGGTTCACTTGGCCACCATCCCAATCACCGGAACCGGTATCAACCCTGCTCGCAGTCTCGGTGCTGCCATCATCTTCAACAAAGACCTTGGCTGGGATGAACACGTAACTTTCTTTCTTTCTTTCTTTTTCCTTTTAAATAATATTCTCAAATTTTAGAATTTTCTGGAACCCCAGAATGAACCACAACCTTCTGATCTCTGATGGTAATTGATTCACAATATGTGCAGTGGATTTTCTGGGTGGGACCATTCATCGGAGCAGCTCTTGCGGCTCTCTACCACCAAGTTGTAATCAGAGCCATTCCCTTCAAGTCCAAGTGATCGAAGAAGCCAACGGTTCATGATCAATCAACAACTTGGGAAAACCAAAATCAAGACGAGTTTGTGGTTACCTTTATTTCATCATCATTATCTGTTTATCCCTTTCTTTAAAAAAAAAAATCAAAAAAGTCTTGTATTTTGTATGTAAAGAATGGAATATTATTATGCTTGCTATTAGGTAGTGCGTGTGTCGTCATGGGCCAGTTTTCCTTTACTTTTAAGTTAGAAGAAGGCCCGGCTCATGTGTGATGTACGGCTGTGATTGTGTATTTTGCCAAATGGAAAATAACATCTGAGTCATTTCTGCATCTTTCTTTTTTCTCGAGCTCATCCTGTCCTCACTGTAATTTTTGTCCTCTTCCCCAGAGCTTATGCGAGGTTTCGTTTCTTTATCCGTGATTTTTGCACTTGTTATGGAAATCCAGGAGTGACGTTGTGGTGGGTGGGTTGGTTGGTTGGTTGGTTGGTGATGTTACTTAACCAGGGACCACCCCCCCCTTCATCAATAATGCACATCGAGTTGTCGAATTAATAATGATATATGATCATAATCTTGAGAAAAGCACACTAATTTGTTTTGGTTGTAAAAAACAAATTAAGGACAAACTTATTTATCAAATGGCAAGTAATATAAGGGTTCGTTGGATGAAAAAAATTAAAATTATAGTTTAGTATTTTATTTAAGTAAAATTTTAATTTTTATGTTTGAGATAAAAAAATTGAGATATAATTATAATTTTAAATTGAATTGAAATTGAAATAATTTATTAAGAATTTATAAATTTTAATAAATAAATATAATTAATAAATAATTATTTTAAATAATTTTTAATGAAACTTGCATTACCAGATTACAATAGAGGATGGTGACCGAATTACATGAGCAACGATGGTTGTTTGTTGGAATAGTTGCTTGAGATCGAGTTTTTAACTTTTGCTTTTAAATATTCTAAAAAATAAAAAATTTGATGTTTGGAATTATAATTAAGTGTAAGTTAACGAGTTGAAAGTGGCAATTTTTTTTTTGGTTACAAAAATTAGTTATTTTTTTTAATTCTATAAAACTAAACTCATAATTAGAATTATAACTCATAATTAGAATTAATTCTAATGTAAACACCAAACAATATAATTAAAATTAAGACTTCAATTTTAATTTCAAAAGTTAGTTCCAAGCACAAATTTATTAGTCAATTAGTGTTTAATGGTATGTTTGGATGGAATAGTTTAAAAAAAAATGAAGAAGTAATTTTTTATTTTAAGTAAATATTTCTTCTATTTAAGATTTTTTTAAATAAAATAAGATATTATCATAATATGCTTGGATGAAAGAGTTTTAAAAAAAAGAAAATAAAGGAATAAATTTTTTATTTTAAGTAAATATTTCTTTTATTTAAGATTTTTTATAAATAAAATAAATAAAATAAAATATTATCATATAATTTTTCAATAATTTCTTAATTATTTTTATTAATATTTTATAATTTTTTTAATTTTAAAATAAAAATTACTCCTCTTTTCCTTTTCCACTCAATTCCTCTTTGCTAAATGAATGTGAGAGGTGTTACTGAGCCGGTGATACGATCAAAAGCTAATAAAGATGAAAAATAGATTAGGCCATTGGATTACCTTTTAGAAGTGGTTTTTCTTTTTTGGTAGGGCTTTTAGAAGTGGTTTAATTTCATACATTGCAATTTGCCAATATCCAATGAATTGCATAAATTGTATGTTGTGTGAGTAGCATTTTTTAAATAATGTACATCTAAATTAGC
Source organism: Styphnolobium japonicum (assembly GCA_023212625.1). NCBI lineage: Eukaryota > Viridiplantae > Streptophyta > Magnoliopsida > Fabales > Fabaceae > Styphnolobium > Styphnolobium japonicum. Next base: position 6,991,812 of record JALBWW010000006.1, read on the forward strand.
GAAAACAAAAAAATCCAAAAATCAATGTCTATCCCAAAACAAATGTTTGGTTGGAGATAAATGTAGGGAATAGAAGTGACACAATTTAATCATTTGTAGTAAGAGAAGGCAAAAGGAATATATTTATAATAACATGCATAGTAAAAAGCGTGTGATCGAGTGAGCACAAATTTATTTATATATTTTAATGATTATGTGAACATACACAACTCGTGAAGGAATATTATAATTTATAAGTGGTGACATAACAACCTAAGAAAAATAGAGCACATATATCATAACAATTTTGTGCTTTTCTCAGATTGTCAGTATTTCATGAAGCAGTACTACTTAAGATTTTTTTAATATTGCAATCAGAATTCAAATCCCCATGTCTAAACTGGTTGGCTAAACTGGTCTTTTGGATAAAATTTTATATTTTTATATACATAAGTTTGAATTTTTTCATGATAAGCCATCTCACTTGATTGGTAATCTTTTTTAGAGAGATCTCCTGGCACTCAAACGTTATGCGTAAGTAACCATGTAGGGAAGTTTGCTTACATGGTCACTGATGATAACCCTTTGAGATAGGCTTCTGCCAATTTTTCCGACATGCTAATGGTGTCTTGCCTGATTACTTTGAAAGAACCTCTCTTATTAGCCATTTTTTTAATATATAAAAAAAAGTATTGCAATCGGAAGGTGTCCAAGTCAGCTTGCGCTATATTCAATTAATCCACCTCCAAAGTCCATTTAGAGGTAGGGCATTCATATCCAAATTAAAAGATTCATAAGAATTTTTTTTGCACCTTGATCCAAAAAATTAACAAAATTAAGGTTTAAACATATGACAATAAAGATATTGAGGTGAAAAACTGAACCTCATTGTTTTTAAATAAATACATTAACTTCAAATAGACGATAGATTATATATCTTCAGTTTTAAGATGTAACTTCTTTTTCCTAAAAAAATATTCCACCTTGACGCCAACAGATATCCAATCCCAGGATAGAAAGAGGATGTATCCAGTGGATAGGGTCAACACGAACCTCACCCCATCCTCTCTTGCTGGGATATTACCCTTTGAGTTCGTGCAGCTGGCTTGATTTGTTTTTGTTGATTTTGGTGAAAATACATTTGAGTGTGTAAGTAGGGTTGTTAAAAATGAATTAGCCCATTTGGCCCAACAAAAAATAACAGGCTGCGCTATATATTTAGGAACTCACTTTCTGTCGGGTCAGTCTGGTTCGACCCAACAAAAGAGCCCGTTTGATATCTATATGGTAGTGTAAGTAGCATTGTTTTTTAAACAAAATGAAATGAAATAAACGAGACTTCTTGTTTGGGCCCTATTTTGCCCACGTCCAAAACCCTAACCTTTTTTGTCACCCCACCCCAAGACACGAGCAGGGTCCTTGTGCACTCTTCCTCGCACGCTTTGTTTGGAGTGGTGAACCTGCTTAAACGAAGCTCCGAGCATGGCGGCGAGCGAGCGCACAGTATTGCAGTTCTCTTCTTCTTTTTCGTCGCTGAGCTTGACCGCGAAGGTCCACCCTCTGGTTATCTTCAACATCTGCGACTGCTATGTTCGACGTCCTGACCAAGCGGAGCGCGTCATCGGAACACTGCTCGGCTCCATTCTGCCCGATGGAACCGTCGATATCCGTAATTCCTATGCCGTTCCTCACAATGAGTCCGTGGACCAGGTCTTGCACAGTTGCACCCTCCTCCCTCTACATGAATTTTTTTATAGTGCTTAGCTTTATTTTTATGTTAATTATATTTGGTTCTGGATTTATATTTTTTTTTTCTGTTGTGATTTGGCATTTTGTTTAGGTCTAACTGTTTTCTAATATATTTCATGGACATGATAGAGAATGTGTTATATACTTCTGAAAACCGTTTGTTCTATTCTCAATTGCTTTTATAATCTGATCCATTTATTTGTTCTATTCTCAATTGCTTTCATAATATGATTCATTTTTCATTAGTTATATTATTGCTATCACTATCGACGATGTAATTATACTCTCATTTGTCCTAAAATTAGAATGCCAGATGTTATTAGTATGAGTTACAAAGGCATGATATTTCAAGCGGCTTGTTCGCCCTGTGAGAACCTATAGATAGTGAGCTCATGTTTTTTTTATATAAAAAAAACTGATTAGGCTCATATGGAGATGGATGAGTAATCTACATGGGGTGACAATAAATTTTATTGACACTGGCAAAAGCATTGCTACAAGTGAATTATCTATAGCCTGGTTATAATTATAAGAGTTATGCTATAGTGCCTGGACTCTATAGCCCAGATGGTGACTGGAACAGTGTAATGGGTGAGGTGAGACTTACGAGTTAGGTGGAACTCGTGGGTCCCACCTTGCACATTATACTGCTCCTGTCACCATCCTGGCTACAGTTCCGGTCAATTTAGACTCTTCCTAATTATAATGATCAAAATATCAAAACAACCAAAACTGGGCTATTGTGTTTACTTGTCGTGCATTTATCTAGAAGTCCATTATATTTTGAAACTAGAACTGGAAGTTAGAGAAACAAACATTTCTAAATAAAATTTGGCTTAAGCCTCTTTCAGGCATTTTTTGGAATTAATTCTTATGAACCCTGGAACTATCTTTCCTGATCTTTATCTCTAACTAGAGGAACATTGTCCTCAGTTCAGACCTTCCTCCACCTCTTCTCCTAGGTGTTTTGGTTTTCCCATTGTGGGTTGGGTTAATAATTTTATGAAGAAGCAATTAGGATGGCTGAAGTGTATAAAGCTCTTAAAGAAAATGATGAAGTTTATGTTTTAAAATCTAGTTTTAAATGAAAATTTGGATAGACAGTGGATAATACATATATTGGGTTCCTATATAGCTGACTCTATCAAAGGCCTAGAAAAAAGTAGTATGCTTGATACTGATTGTTGACTCTGTCAATGAGCTTTTCACAGTCTCACCTTTTCAATGGTTCGTCCTCTGGTTGTGGCATCTATTTCTCCTAAACATCAACTAAATCACATATTTTTCTGCTCTAATTCTCACAAAAGAAAAAAAAATCTGTTATAATTTTCAATTTTGTTTTTCTTACAGGTTGCTTTGGATATTGAGTACCACCACAATATGTTAATATCCCACCAAAAAGTGAATCCAAAGGAAGTTATAGTTGGGTGGTAAGTCCAAGTCTTTTAAACTTCTTTATTTTTTCAGAGTTACTATTCAAGTTCTTCATAATTGTATTCTCGATGAAGTGTGTGAATTAAATTTTGAAGTCCATATAGCTGAGATTGAAAATGTTGACTTTGGTTTATGGAAGTGCATTTGTGCAAAGTGGAATGCAAGAACTTTCCCACAATTTTTGTTTTATACGTTTACCTTTAATCCTTTATAACTTTTATGGGTTGGCATTGGTTTCTTGACATCATTAAAGAAAATGGTTTCTTTAAGGGGGCTTCACTGATTGATATGCAAAGGGACTGGGGAGCTCATTTAAGCTAACTTGTTTCTTCTTCTGTTTCTTTTCACTTTTATGGTCTTAGGAGGATGTCCTATCCCTTGTTTTTGTATCTCCTTTTCATGGAAAATAAGCATTGCTAACTTCTGTTACTTCATGCAGGTATTCAACTGGTCTTGGAGTAACTGGTGGTAGTGCATTAATCCATGAATTTTATTCTCGAGAAGTACCCAATCCTATACATTTGACTGTTGATACAGGATTCACAAATGGAGGTGGTACCATAAAAGCATACGTGTCAAACAATTTATCTCTTGGAGACCGGCAAATTGCTGCACAGTTTCAAGAAATTCCTTTGGATCTTCGTATGGTTGAAGCTGAGCGAATTGGGTGTATGTATTGATTGAACTTCATCTTTGTTATATTTCTCTGTTTTCCTTTTATAAAGCTCTCTCTTTTCTTTCTTGTGTAAAATATTTGCAAAAGCTTATGTGCTTGCTTTCATCAATTCATGGATGCATCTGCAGAGAGAAGTGTTTTAAATTTCCTTTTACTTGATCAGTGGCTGGTATATATTTCTCTAGGCTATATTTTTAAGAAAATCTTACCTGATAAGATGTATTTTGAAATAGTTTTAGCTGTTAATTATGTAATAAAGATATCCCTTGAAGTTGCTGAAAAGACTGAAACCGAACTCTCTTTTGCTTTATCATCTTTTTAGATTTTGTACCAAAGTCATTTTTTAAGGCAATACCTGCAAAAATTGAATATGTAACTTTCTGTTAAAAGTTGAGTTGCTGACTTTCATTGAGAGAATGATACAAGAGGCAGTGGGGGATCACATGATTGCCTAGTGACACTGTTTTATCTTTCTTAGCAGTCACTTAGAAGGCCTCTTTTTGAACAAGTTTCAGAATACAAAGAATCACAAGATAGACTAGTTTGTCTGAGGTTTATGTCAAACGCCAATGCTTTGCCAATTTCTGTTAAGTGTAATTTGTTTTAGAGACTGTTTATTTTCTGTTTCTTATGTGTTAAATTTTTGGGTGATTTCACACTGAGGTTGCTAATAACTATTCAACATGTATTTGTAAAAGATCTTGTTATTTTTTGCACCTTGATCATGACCAAAAAGTGATCTGGATTACTGTTTGTATTCGGGAATGCTGGCATATGAGTTTTGCCTAATCTCATGTGAAATGATTTCCTGAAAACCTGGAGCTTCACTTTCTTGAGTAATGTGTTTAGGGTATACTGGGGAGTGCCTCTTAGTTGAAAGACTGGTTGAGGTTCATACAGAACAGAAGTATATATATATATAACTTTTATGTGAGGTTTCTCTCACTCTCACTTCTCTTCCATGCAATGTCTCATCAATATAATTCTTGGTTGATTGTTTTTGTTGTTTCTTTCCCTTTTTAAATCTTTTATTATAAGTAGTTTATAAGCTTATCTTTGAGATACCAATAATGGAACTACAAATGTTCTTCAATTTGAATGATTGAAAACTTGATTGCCTGTTAATTCTGGTGATGGCAGTTGATACTCTAAAAGCAACCGTTGTCGACAAAATCCCCTCTGATTTAGAAGGGATGGAAGCATCAATGGAACATCTACTCGCTTTGATTGACGACATCTACAAATATGTTGATGATGTTGTGGTATGCTGGCATTGTCTTCTCTAATCATTCTTGCCATGTTTTCTTTGAGATTGTATTAATTATTTTTTCATATCAGGAAGGGCGTATTGATCCAGACAACAAAATTGGGAGATTTATATCAGATGCTGTAGGTTCCCTTCCCAAATTGCCCCCATCAGCTTTTGATAAGCTTGTCAATGACAGCTTGCAGGTAAGATTAGGTTTTGGGTTATAGTGTTCAATGGTCACTAAATACAATATGTGTTACTTTTATTTAGGTCAACAATTATGAAATATATTTTTTGGCCTACAAACGTTTGCTATGTTGTTGGTTTATGAACATGTCTTCTCAGTTTTTTTGGGTTGACAAGAGTGTTTCATCCTTTTCAGGATCACTTGCTCTTGCTATATTTATCAAGCATAACAAGGACACAGCTTAGCCTGGCCGAAAAATTGAACACAGCTGCTCAGATTCTGTGATTCTGCCTGTCTACGAGCAAATCCAATTTTGCTTATGGAAGTTTTCTTTTTGTGATATTTTCCAAAACGTGGAATATCAGTATTTTATAATTTTAATGTTGCTTTATTTATTATTATTTTTATATAGGGCTTGACATTGGATAGGTAGGTATCTTCTAATCTTGTCTGAGGTCGCAGTGTAGTGGTTCACTTGTCATGTAATCGGTTATCAGTATAAGAAAATGAGCGAAATCCTTTTCTCCACCACCAATGTATTTGGCTATTTGATGCTTAAACCATTTACGTTCCATGTACTTTTTAACAAGGATCTATTAGGGAGTATTGTCTTAAGGGGAGCTTGCTACAAGAGAGGAAGCTTCTGACCACATCGTGGCAAGTCTTCCTTTTTTCGCTTTGATCGCCAACTGAAAGGGTGACAAGCAAAGTGTACTTATTGCTTGTGGGAACAGAATCTGTCTTTGATGTGAAAAGATGATGTCCTAATTCTTGGACCATCGCATATTTATATAAAAGAAATAGAACGATTTATCTTTTCTTAAAATCTTCTTGTTCCTTTTGAAACCGGACATGAAACGAGGGAAATGAAAAAAAAAAGTTTCTATTGAAATTGTGAGTTTTAAATTTTATCCATCAAAAAATAATCAAGCATAAAAATAATTAAAATACAAATGAAATTTAGTCGTTCCTCTTATTCCGCCTTGTTATGTTTTCAAATGGAAGAAATTTAATTGTTTTCTTTATGTTTATAAGACTATAAAATAAAATTTTGATGTGTCACCTTAAATATTTTAAATTTTGACAAATGTATCTTATAAAATTTTGACAAGTGTAAGTGGGATAAATCTAAACTAAATAAATTAATCAATAATTGATAATAATAATTAATTCATCTCATTATTAATAATAAATTTATTAATTCAAAAAGTCACTATAACAAAACAACTATAAATATGTGTAAAGTGGTGCAAATCTAAATTGAAAAAATTGATCATTCATTGTCCTCAAGTTATAAATTCACAAATTTTTTTTAATAAAAGTTCAAACATTGGTTTTTCACTGTTAATTTTGTAAAAAAAAATTCATAATATAATTTAAGAATTATATATATATGTGTAAATTATATTTTTATAAAATTATTATTTCTAAAAATTCAAAAAGAAAGTGGGGATATAAGCTAACACTGGTTTAGGCTTTGGGCCTTCATTGAGCCTATTCTCTAATTGATTGTTGAAACATGTTTATGTATAATGAAAATGCAAATGTATTTTCACAGTCATGTATGAATGAACTTTTGTAAATTGTTATGAATCCAAATTAATTGATTTGACTAAACAATTTCAACACCAAGAGAAATATTAAAAAAGTCACAACCATGAAACAATCATAAATATTGTGTAAAGTGGTATGAATCAAAAGTTAAGAATACTAAAATAATTGTAACATGAAAGCAATTCTAAATTGGATAATAATAGACTCTCCATACAAAAACTCTATAAATTATAGTCCTTCAAATTGACATAATATATCCTCATTATTATCAACTATTCTTCTTCTTCATCCAAACTAATAAATATGAAATGAATATATAATTTTTTGCATCACTTACTTTTGCTAAAAGAAACTTTAAAGAAGTCATGAATAATAAGGAAACTTTTGATTCTCAACTTTCAACCACCCCGATAAAGATCTTAAAAAACGAGAAGAATACAAAAAAAGTGATAAATTGCTATTTTAATATATTCTTCTTTAAGTATGATATGTTAATTTAAAACAAATATAAGGGAGATGAGGCACATGACTTAGGAGATGTTTCATTACTATTTGCATTCATATTTATAATATAATACTCATACTTTGTTATCTATCCTTCTACTTTTCTATTGTGGGAAAATATTTAAAGTTGGAATGTAATTGAATGAATAGTAAAATGACATTATCATTCAAAGCAATTTTAAACTAGATGCTAACCTAATCATCAAAATGATTTATTTTCTATGCACATATAAAAAATAATAATCTAAAAGCCAAATTTTTTTTATTTAAAATTAAGGAATGTTATATTGAGGCATTTGCTTTTTATGTGCTACTTTCAGTTTAAAATTCATTTAAATTATTTTATATTCTTTATTCATTTTAAAAGAAGAAGACAAATTTCTACATCAATGATTATACTAATCTTAAGTTTATAAGAACAATCATCATCAAAGAGAAACATAAGAAAATTTCTTTACAAGGTAAAGCTAATCTTAGTGCAAAATATATTAATCGTTTCAATGCCTTAAACTTTTTAATACCTCATTAGTTTGACAAGAATATCAGAATCTAATGCCTTACCCTTCAAATGATATTTACTTTTAATTTTAGTTGCATTTCATTTTAAATTATATAAAATCTTCTTCCAACTAAATACAACTTTAAGTACTCATGAGCCATTTTTTTTTAAACTAAACATTTAAACAATAAAAAATTACTTTTTACTTTTTTGATATGAATTACTAGAAGATAGAAAACTCAAAAAAATAATGAATTTTGAATTTGAAAGAGTTACTTACATTTTTAGGGACAACAAGATTTTTAAAAAGTAGGGCAGAAATATAAAATTAAAAATAAAAGTAAGTTGAATCATGTTTTTCCTTGCTTGCTTTAAAATTTCCTTTCACTTTGATTATTCCTTATTGTTTTGTCACTTTAGTCTAAGGTTAGCAATTTTTTTTTAATTTATAAATTTTATGTTTTCATGTTTCGTGTGTAACATACGGGTCCTATATATATATACTAGTAAGTAGTAACTATTTAAATGAAGAAAATAATTGTAACCAGTCTTTTCGTTCAATGTCTGTAATACTAATTTTCATTTTATTTACTTTCATCCATTTAAACCCTAGTTGGAGCTAACAAGACAATCTATAATCTATATACATATAGTAGTTACGTGTCTGTGCAATTCATCAATTTTTCAAACAGTGATTTTTATTTAATATTTGCCGATGTCTCTCCCTCTTCATCGTTGTTCGTGTCTTTTATTCCCTTCAAAGTTCAAATTAAACGAGTAATATCTCAATGTATCTAATTTAAAAAAGAAAACAGGGTTTTACCAAAAAAAAAATTAAAAGAAGAAGAAAAAAACGAAGTTAACATGTAGCTTAGCGTCATTGTCATTGGCAGTTTTATAGATCGGAGAACCCGCAGTTGGAAATTTTAATCTTCAATTCATGACCCCTTTACAATTATTTGGTTAGTAAAAAAGCAAACATTGGAGTAGGGGCATGTAGTTTCCCTTCCGGGATTTGTAGGACTAGACACTCAGTACTCACTTGGATTTGTCCACAGATTTTTTGGAAGTTTTCACTATCCACATACATAATTGCAACTTATTTTTCTTAGTATCTTGATTCTTGGGGAGTGTCTTGCGTTATCTTTTCTTTTGATACAAGAAAAAAATCGTTATTTTTATGATAGTCTCATAATATTGTTCTTTTTTCTACTTTTCGCTCCTATTAGGTTTGCTAAGTGATGTATGTCTATTTTATTATTATTTTTTTAGTACTTGGTTTTGCTGGGGTGAGTGGGACTTAAAGACAATTCTTGAATGGGGTCTCAAGGAAAAAAGAGGAAAAAGAGAAAATGAATGTACATTAGTTAGGAATTGAACTTCATACTTAATATTAACATCAAATGTTCCTTACTAAGTGCACGAGATATTTTTCTACTTTATTTAATAAGTATTAATGAGTAATTTTTTTTTATCTCATTATGTTTTTAATATTTTTATTTCTCACCTTTATTTTTTATTTTTTTATCCTGTAAAATTGAAATGTAATTGATAGGAATAAAAATAAAAACCTAAAAAATAAAATAAAAATTGTCAGGATTTTAAACAAAATATAAAAATAGGAAGTAGTAGGAACATCTCTATTTTGTTTTCTAATTTTTTTTCCTATCTTTTTTCTTCCTCACTCATACTAAGCATGAAAGTCTGAAAGTGGAAGGTGAATGAGTTTTCATTAGCCAAGTTCTATTTTCATAACGTTTTAATCCTATATATTAACCTAACTTGCCTTCATAAAAATTCTGCCATATGTTTTCTCGAGTTAACTTCCAAGATCCTCACTTGCCCGGGACACCGTGGCATCACAGTATAGAAGTGGTGGGCGCAACTTCTCCACTGATCGGCAGTGTTGGTCTTATTGACTGAATCTCCGGAAGGAATGTTTGTTACTGCTGCTAATGTTATCTGCATTATTAAAACTCTCTGTCTTTCTGTCATGACTCAAAAGCACATCCACATTCTAAGGATTGTATATTTGTATTGTATTTATTTGTATCTAACAATAACAGAAACAGACAACCAAAAAAAAAAAAAACAATAACAGAAACAGAAATTGTAATTATTATTTTGCTTTATTTAAGAAGGAATGGTGCAATGCAGTGTGATGCCAAATTGCTAATGGCCAATACCAAGTGCCAATCTTTTTTTATTATTCGGCTTCCGCATAGTAGGTAGTTGTTCTCAGAAAAGCACCGACAAAAGTAGCGGAAACAAGAAAGTAAAAGACACGGGTGATACGGAGAGGGGTGGCGGCGTCCTAGATTTCACGCCTGCCCTCATTCTATTTCTAGCCTTGGACTTCTAATCTACATCCCATTCCTATTTCTCTCTCTCTCCCCTCACTCAACCTTAAACAACCCTTTTCCTTTCCTTCTGTCTTTCTTCCTCTCATGAAACAGTACTCCTTGATCCTTATATACTTGGACAATTAGAAAAAGCGAGCTAGCTAAGGACAACTACAAGGTGCTTTTTCCAATCTTAATTTTACCTTTCAAATCATTCATACCGAAGTCTTTTATGGTGTTAGATTCTGTTGGTTTAAGTTTGGCTGCCTGAGGTGCTTTAATAACCAAAACCAAATTAACCAACAATTTCCTTTTAGATATTTGTTAACAATGCAGATTTTATGGTTATTTACCAAGGTAAATCAGACAAATATATGAGTTTAACATCAGAATTTGGTTTTTTGCCAAATGATACATTCTTAATCGCTGTGTGGCTGACTTGCGGAAATACATCTCTCTTGGTATGTATGACTACTAGCTGCCTAACACTTCGGTTTACAGCTTCAGTCCAAAACACCTAGAAGTTAGAGGAGGCAAACCTACGTAGTGCCAAGTTTCAAGAGACAAAATGACACTCGTGAATAGTAGAACATCCTAGGGAATTGTAGAAAGTGCACATAAGAATGTGGTCTCTATTCTTTCTTGACTATCAAACTCGTATTAATGTATTTGTAATTAAGGATCACATACCTCCTTTTTCTTTGTTTGTTTCTTCATATTATCATTTAGAGAGAGGGAGTATCAACAAGTGATTGTTTAAACTAGTAAGTGACTCCGACCACTAAAATGACATCGAAGGTTTAAATTTTGAGAGTCGTGAGTTTTATTATAATATTTCTCAATTTGAAAGGATTAATCTCACATTTATACTTTTTCACTCAAAAAAGATTAATATTATATTTAAAGAATAAAAAGATACTTCACTTTTAGTAAACACCAAAAAAATACAAAGAAATAGAGAGACTTCTTTTTTCTTTTTGCAGAGAGGGAGAGAGGCAATTTTTTTTGCTATATATCAAATTATCAATTTATCATATATATGCTTTAGATTCAAACTCGCGCGAGTCATAGAAATGCTCTTAATTTATGATGCACCAATACTCTAAAATCAGCGGCATATTCGTGTCATATTGCGTATTCCATATGACTACATATACCATATATCAACTATCATATTTTTTTATCACCAAAAAAAAAAAATCAGACTTAAAAAAAATATTATATATTTCAGAATTCAAAATTCAAATCTCAGGTTTAACAAGAAGAAAAGAAGACGAGGAGGCTTGAACCCCTATTTGAAGGGCAGTTACTGAAGACAGGAGCAAATGACGACGTGACATAAGAAAAGCCAGGTTGCTCCCCGTTGTGCTGGTCATGAGTTGTTCCTCCAAATCTCTCAATTAGGTGGCTTTGTTGTCTCTTAGTTTATGTTCCCATATCTTAAAAAGAATATTTCCATGAACCCTAGTCAACCTAAATCCGTATCTCGGTCAGTCTCTGTTGCGATCACAACCTTCCAACAGAGATCAAACAATGTGCAACTTTGACTTTCACTTCCCCCATACCACTCCCTCAGACTTAAATATATAACAACTTCGAACCATTCTTTATGAACTTTAGCAGACAACCACTTCTTTTAAAAAACAAACTTTAGCTTAACTCACATGTCGTGATAGAACTCGATCAATCTGATAAGTATGCTGCTGATTGCCGAAGCATTAAGCATAAGGCATTAAAAATTACACAAACATACATAAAGGCCGCAATATTTATGTGTAACAGTGTAAAATATAGCAGCAAGTGCACACTTTACCCAAAAACACATTGCGTTGTGTCTAAGCAGATGAACTCGAGGAAATAAAAAATTTAAATACGGATTTCTTATAAAACATAGTTTAACCACAATCAGTGAAACTTATTATGTCCTCTGCTCAAAAACCGAAACGTTGAACAGTGGCTGCTTTTGCGCATGTCTTTATCTTTCTATTTCTTTATTAGCACAAAAAACCAGGCTAAATGAAACCGATCAATAATCCACATATAGTTCAAGCTCACATTCCCTAAATTCAAAGCAGACAGAACGTTAATTACTAACATAGGGCTGATCTGTGATCCCCACAAAAGAAATACAAAAAATAAAAAGGAAAAAGACAGAGATTTTGGCATTGGATTATTCAGTTACGGTATTATATATATGCACACGGATTCGGATCTTTATAGTTCTGATAAACTCAGAGCTAAAGTCTTCAGTTCAGAGGCAGAGAATCATTGAGAGGCGTCTGGAAGTGAAATATGGACGAGGGCATGTCAGGCTTTTGTATTAGAACTGGAAGTGTCAGTGGTAAAAGTGGCAGTACTGGCACTAAGTGTGGGCGTTGGAATCCCACCACTGAACAGGTTAAACTTCTGACTGAACTGTTCAGGTCTGGGCTCCGGACCCCAAGCACTGATCAGATTCAAAAGATCTCCACTCAGCTGAGCTTTTATGGTAAGATAGAGAGCAAGAATGTGTTCTATTGGTTTCAGAACCATAAGGCTAGGGAAAGACAGAAACGTCGCAAGGTCTCCTTTGATGCGAAGGATGTGATTCGTCTAGAAAACTCTATGAATGCTTCTTCACAAAGTAAGTACTATATCTGATCTAGGAGGAGTTTCCAACCACCAATTATAGAACATTATTAATTAGCTTTTGATTGCCTAATATATATGTTTGACCCTTTTCCTTTACTTTGTTTCTTTTGGCAGGTTTTGCAGAGATGTATCAAGTTTCAGAGCCTGAGAGGGTGATTGAAACTCTTCAACTCTTCCCCTTGAACTCCTTTGGTGAATCAGAATCCGAGAAGCTGAGGGTGCATCGTTCAAATGAATGCAGGGATGATACGATGTTTTCATACACAATGGGAGAACAAATGGAGCACCAGCCATTAGACCTGCGTTTGAGCTTTCTGTAAACAATGTCTGAATGTTTTCCGTGGTGGTGGGAGAGGGGGAGAAGATGTTCTTTTAATAAATTCATTGTTGTTACTTAGTGAACTTAGGTTTAGCATAAAAAGAAAACATTTAGGGCTGTATCATGGAAAGTTTAAAAAAAAATGTACCTTCAAATTAATATTTACCTAGTGATCAGTTTTAGCTCCTTCTAAAATATTATAAATGCCTGGACATTCTCCTCTGCATACTGCATGCTCGTTCGGTTTTATCTGAGTATACTCTGTTGGATTATACTTGGATATTACGATGGCTTGGGATTCTAATTCCCTTTCCTCTCATTAGATGTCTCACCTTGGAATGCATAAAGGATAACATAAGTACTTTACTGGTATACGATTACAAATGAGTCGTGCCTCGGGGTCTGCTTCCATCTTTGAATATCATGAACCATTTACACACACAAAACAATAATATATACTTCAAACATGGTATAGTACCTAACCAAGTTGGGAATGTCATTCATCGTTATTCTCAAAATAACCTAAACTAAGAGAAAGAGAGACTTCGATTATTTATGAAGACCAGTGGCCTCACTCTGACTCGCATGTAAGGAAGCTAGCTAGTCACGTGCAAGTGTAAACCAAGTAAGAAAGAGTAAACACTTATTTTAATCCTCTAAATATATAAGTGACATTAATTTAATCCTTTAATAATTGTTGACATCAAATTAGTCTTTTTAAAGGATAAATTTATGACATTGAAGGATCAATTCAATGTCAACAAATACACTAAATGATTAATTTGATGTCAAAAATTAAAATTAAAGGAATAATTTGATGACACAAATTATTAGAAGACTAAACTGATGTCACTTGTATCTTTAGAGGACCAAAATAAATATTTACTCAATAAGAAACAATCACTAGACCATAATTCAAGTGGAAAAGTCGGGATAGAGTGATCATCTAAGGTTGTAGTTTTTTGTTTTTGTTTGGTAGAACATGAAGTTGGATATATATATCTATGGTTGCATTAGTTCATTATTGTGCCTAAGATTGAATATAAGTATATACTTTGTAATCCAATCTTTTTGTCCGTATGGCATATATATTACACTTCAATTTTCATCTAGCTCTATTCCAAATCCAGATCCGCTTTCTTCTTCACTTTTCTTCCCATTTCACTCTTGAGTCTTGATGGCAACATTTTGAAATCACCATTGCTCCTTGCACATAATCTCTTTTTTCTTATACTGATTGTAACTTAACTGATAAACTAGAACAATCTTAGCTAACACATACACCACTAATACAATCATCCAAGCTTGGCTATCAAATCGCTGAATTTTAGTAGTTATTTAAACGAAATCATGCAAACTCGTGTAGTGGGCTTTGGCTTTTGATTAGTTTGTTAATATAACTTTCAATAGGTTATTTAAAATTAGAGAATCCTATGTAATTTTTCGATGTCCTTATTCAATGCTCAATGTGCACGAGTTATTCCAAAAATAGGTACCATGAAAATCTCTTTTTAAAACAAAAGGTTTTGTCAAATTATTCTATTTATAACATAAAAATGAGTTAACAAACTATTCAACCTATAAAATTAGAAAGGAAAAAATAGTTTTTTCACAACCCACATGTTGTGCTTGGCATATGTATTGTTATGAAGAAGTTTATTGTATCCTATGGTTTGTGTAACGTATTAGATTTTATGAAATTTCATTAACTAATTTTTCTTTTTTTTAGAGTTCCCCTCATAAAATGGTGTAACTTTGGTTGCCTACTAGTAGGATTTGAACTGCGCAGATCATGAGCATAGTTGGTCAATATAATTTGAGTTTAATTTTGATCCACTATCAGTGTAATGTTTCTTTATACTCTCACCCAATCATGTATTGTCAACTCATTAAAAGAGTTTGATTATTATGACAACTACTTTAAAAGTCTAACACTTTTAATGATGTGTCAGTATATGATTGTATGATAATGTAAAACTTTTTTACATTAATAATAAATTTAGATTAAATTCATATAATTTTAATGATTGTTGATGCCGAGTTAATTAACCATGGTCAACTTACGAGTTTGAGTAAGTTGAAGCCCGTTTATTAATCACCCCTTGCCAATGACCTAATTTGGCCCGAACTTCCTTTTTATTTTTTTAACTTCCTGTTATGATAAATGACGAGAGGGGATAAATTATTTTTTTATGTCAAGAAGTAAACATCTCCATGTATTTTTCTAGTGCTACGTAATTTTAGTTTTAACTTATACTCGTAAGAAGTCATGGGATTTTGGAAGATTGTTTTTTTTATTGATAGAAGCATATCATCTTTGCAAGGGTGTACAACAATGTTTGTAGAGTAAAAAATGTGTACAATTACAGTTAAAGAGTGTACACAAATTTAGGATATTCTTTAATATGGACAAATGTTTATAGATTGCCAAAACAGTACACTAATTTACGTTACATTAATTTTTTCAAACATATTTACAAGCTTTATTTTAAAAATAAATAATATAAACTAAAACAAAATTCACTAGATCTCTGAATACCTACTCAAACCATAACACTAATTAGTTTGTGCCACTAGATTATAAGTTTATTGACATCAAAACAGGATACTGTAATCTTATGACAAAGTAATGAATAAGCATTTCCGTTATTATTGTGTGTATAGCATTAGTATTACTAATTTAGGGAAGAGCCCGTTACAGTTACCCTTCTAGAGTTCTAGTGTCCCAGAGATAAAGAATTAGCTGTGGCCCAATGTGATTTGGGCTCAACAACTTGGTTATGTATGGGACACTTAAATTTGAGTCCATAAGAGTAAGCAGTTCAATGGACACACAACAGAAGAGCCCAAAACGAAAAGAGAAGCAGTTTCTTTTCAGACGAGAAGAGGGTTCAGCTGAGCTCGCAACTCGAACGAAAATAAGGTATTCAATTCATCGTTTGATAAAGAAGAGAAAAGAGGCTGCGTTTCGTTGCGAAGAAGAAAACGGGGTGGAAATATTTTGTTGATCTGTGTAGTTTGGAATCAGAGTTGAGTTGAGTTGAAGTCAGAGGAATGGATGTGATAAAGACGCAGCAAATATCATCGAGAGCCATAGAGAAAGTGATCGTACACCCACTGGTGTTGCTGAGCATAGTCGACAACTACAACAGGGTTGCTAAGGACACACGCAAACGCGTCGTCGGCGTCTTGCTTGGCTCCTCTTTCAAGGGCACCGTTGACGTTACCAACAGCTACGCCGGTTTCTCTCTCTCTCTCTCTCCTCTTCTGACCTATTTCTTCCCTTTCTGCCTCGCCTCCTCGATCTATCATTTTTCTTATTAGAATAGCATGTTTCTTATTCATTATGTACAATAGATAATCTCTTTATTAAATGAATGTTTAAGATAATTAGTTTCAATTTAAGTTTTGGTGAAGTGATTCTATGCATGATATTGAAATTTCAATAGCCATTAGAGCAAGTGAATTGTGTATCTCTCACTAATCGGTTCTCCAATCAACAGTGCCCTTTGAAGAAGATGACAAGGATCCTAGCATCTGGTTTCTTGACCACAATTACCATGAATCGATGTTTTCCATGTTTAAGAGAATAAACGGTATAAGTTGCTACATATTTCCTTTTCTTCTAGTTTTTCTTTCAATTGAAAA
Source organism: Styphnolobium japonicum (assembly GCA_023212625.1). Classification (NCBI taxonomy): domain Eukaryota; kingdom Viridiplantae; phylum Streptophyta; class Magnoliopsida; order Fabales; family Fabaceae; genus Styphnolobium; species Styphnolobium japonicum. The sequence continues at coordinate 7,008,583 of JALBWW010000006.1, forward strand.
TCTGATCTAATCAAACATGGCGAATAAATTTTATTTTGTTTTTCAGCAAAGGAGCATGTTGTGGGGTGGTATAGCACTGGCCCAAAACTGAGAGAAAATGACCTCGACATTCATGGTTTATTCAATGAGTATGTTTATTAAGCTGAAATCCAGAGCAGATTTATATTTCAATGCTGTGTTTTTACTGCATTTGAGCGCTGACATTTGCCATTTTTTTTAAATTTTAATAGCTTGGCAATTTTCATTTTTATTTTTTACCCCTTTTGAGTCCATATGGTCATACGAGCATAATTTTCATGATCTGATTGAAAGGAACAAATATGCTGCTGTCTTCTCTTAGCACTTCAGTGTATTGTCCTATTTATAGCTGTGAGTCAGGTGCAAAAATAGGCTGGTGCCTCTACAGGAGTGAGCCAAAGCACAATTATGCAAATATTGATTATCCAAAAACTGATATGCTCAAGTATCATTTAACTCATATAGCATAATTAACGAAATATATGAAAGGTTTTATTGCATACAATGCCAAAATTGTAAGGCTATATTTCATAGGAAAAAAAGATGGATACTGCAAGAGCACAGAAAGAAATAGAGGAGATAGAGTGGTAAGAGAGAGCAAAAAATAAATATAGAGATTACATGATATGCATAAATACAAAGGGAAAATTGATGGTAGATGCTGGTGGTCTACATGCTTGCTGGCTACTACCCAACAGTGGATTAACAGTAAGGTCACTGTTCACACTTTGCATGCAGAAGGTGAATCCAGCTTCTTCTGGCTGGATCCCCATTGGCTACTTACTGTGCCCCACATCCCACACTCATAGGCTGATGTGCAGGGCTAGTGCCTGTGGCTGATTCTGGTACAAAGAAGCAGCATTGAGGAGTACAGCAGTAATCCCTGGATTGCAGAGAGTATAAAGGGATTCCCGAGTTCTACCAGACAAGAGGAATAGAAAACATAAGATAATCACAACACTCTCCATAAATCATAGATCAGCTACTTCTTGCTTGGAAATCTGTAAATAAATATAGCTTAAGTCAGCAAGGAATGTGCCTATTGCTGTTCTGCAATACCCCTTGCAAGGTTCACACCTTATTGTGCGTCAGCATCTTGGTGCGTGTGTGGCTTGCTTTTGGTAATATTTCTGCATTATTCTGATTATAATTTGCGATTGTGCACATGCACATGCACATGACATTTGCTCACAACCAGGAATTAAACCTTAAGTTGTAAGCATGATAGAACAAGAAATGCTACGTGTTGCTTTTATTCCTGATTAATCTTTATCTCAATCGATCAAGCTCCACATTGTTGCAGCTATGTTCCAAATCCTATTTTGGTTATAATTGATGTCGAACCTAAGGAGCTGGGAATTCCAACGAAAGCTTACTATGCGGTTGAAGAGGTTAAAGAGGTAGAACTGAAGTATTTTTTATCTTTGATAAAAAAAAATTATACTTCTGATTTTATTGATATTACATGTTGCAAAAATAATTCTGCTATATATGATGGAAGGAGCTAGTGTTTGCTTGAAACCTAATCAGTAGACATAGGAACTGACAGATAGTTTATTCTGAATGCAGAATGCCACTCAGAAAAGCCAGAAGGTCTTTGTTCATGTGTCATCTGAGATTGCTGCTCATGAAGTTGAGGAAATAGGTATGCCATGGAATGCAAAGCGTATGCATTTTCGTTATGGTTCATTTTTATTTTGTTTCATTGTAAATATTTTTTTAATTAATACTGAATTTTTTATTTTTATCCACATGGTTGTCTAAACAATTTCTATGGTTTTAAATTCTTCTTGCCCTTGTGCAGGAGTGGAACACTTGCTTAGAGATGTGAAGGATACAACCATTAGCACCCTTGCAACAGAGGTGATTTTGTTTACACTTCTTTTTATATATTAATTCCTTTCTCTTTGTTTTGTTGTTTTGCACTTAATGCTATTTTTTGTCTTTTTTCCCCTATCATATTTTTAAGTATGTTAGATGATTCTTTTTGACAAAGGACAAATGCTGACAATGTAGTTTGTTTTATGTAGGTAAGTGCAAAACTCACAGCCTTGAAGGGTTTGGATGCAAGACTTAAAGAGATAAGAGGTTACCTTGATCTTGTTATTGATGGAAAGCTTCCCTTAAACCATGAGATCCTGTACCATCTGCAGGTTGGTTTCTCATATTTTTTCTTAGTAATTGCTTATTCTTTGGCTGTTATCAAATGTTTCAGGAATTTAGATTGAAGTATTTTCTGTTGATCCACATCTCTTAGTTTAATTTAGAACTGGATTTTAAAATCAATCATTTGACATTGATGACTGGAAAAAATAATTGCTTGAAATTATCTGATTTTTACTTTCTTTAGTTTTTTTGGTGGGTTTACTCCATTATTGTGTTTCACCATCTCATGCTTTATTTCAATTTGTTAGGATGTGTTCAACCTGCTACCAAATCTTAATGTCACTGATCTGATCAAGGCTTTCGCAGGTTAAGAATGTGAATTCATGTTAAATGTGAATGTTATGGTTTTCTGCATTGTCCTTTCTAGATTGTTGATCCCTGTCCTCCATGTTGTAGTGAAAACGAATGATATGATGCTGGTAATATACCTATCGTCTCTCATTAGAAGTGTAATTGCACTCCACAACTTGATTAACAACAAGGTGAGATACACTATCCTGAATCTTGATGCAAGTATTTGTTATTGCTGGTTTGCTGTTTGCTGATTTTGGTTTTATATTTAGGGGTTGTAATTATTACGGAATTGACAATTTTAGGAAGGTTAGAGCTAACATCTAGTTAGTCTTCCTTTAGGGTTTCACAATGCTTTGTTTCTTTATCTTCTTTCAAGTAATGTGGGACTATTAATTTGGAATTAGCTTAAATTAAATTCACGTTTAGTATTCTAGGCGCTTGATATACTCTTCATGGCTCTTCCGCAATCATAGATGAGATAAGCTTGTCAAGTGAAAAACATGTTGCAAAATCATTACTGTGATTTTTGTCTTTTAACATTGGAAGTATCTTTTCAGATGCTCAACAAAGAACATGAAAGGGCAGAAGACTCAAAATCAGTGCCGGTACCAAGTGCAGCTGGAAGTTAAGGTTTGAGAGGGTTGAATGATGCTTGGAGCTCTAATGGCACTGTTATTGAATACATGGACCATGACTGTTACACCTTTCCTGTCACTTGTGTTGGGCTTCTTGAGCATTCCTGCAAGGGTTATGGAAATACATATAACATGGCACAATGATCTTTTTACCCTAGGAATTTTATTGCTTCGCTCGGTGCTCTATTTGTGTATTTTACTCTTCTTCAATACTCTGCTGAGTTTTTTTATCTGGTAGCTTCATTTACAGCCGTTAGAGAGTATTGCCCACTCACTATTATAAACAAGTTGGTCACGACATCAGAAATTGATCTTTATTCCCGTAAATATTACTGATTCATATCTGCCCACCGAGTAACATTTTTTATTAGTTAAAGCACGAGTGTTGTGTAAGTTGCAACCCATAACAGCGGAGAGATTGCTTACATATGCTGGACAAGCTCTTAAAATGACATAGTAATGCTCCTTATACTAAATCCACACAAATTCAATATTTGAATAGAAAAGTAATTATTGGAATTTGTACATTGAAATAAAACTGAATTGTGGTGGTTTGGGTAAGTAGTATTATTCTAGTGCTTATATGACACTTCTTGCGACATCGGGTCGCCAAAGATGAATGTTCATATGCTGTAGGGACCTGGTTATAGAAATTAGCTTGTCTCTCACTGAAATTTTCGATGAATGGGTCCCCTCTAATCATGGGGATTCTCTACGTTTGTTTTATAAATCAAGGAAAGTTTTCGTAGTATATAAGCAGTGAATCACATCTAGACTGGCGGGATCCATATGATATCAGGGTTAAGGAGAAGAAATTATGTCATCTTAACTTGCCCGACGACAATTATGAGCATGGAGCTATTTATATGCCCATGTATAATTATGATTCCCTAATAATAATAATAGTACGTGAAGTGATTTTCTATCATAGCCAATATTCCTGATGAGAAATTATTCTCTCTGAGCAGTACAAAAAATGCTTTGGCGAATTTAGTTCGAGTTTATATAAGTGATGATTCTTACACAAATTTATATTTATACGCTTCTTACATACTTCTATACAAATTATTAGATAACAATTGGATCGTATTATAACTTTTTTAAATGATTTAAATTGTAAATATACCTCACAAAAGTTTATGTAAGTATCTTTTCTGTTTATACTGTATATACATTCAGTGTGGTTCAGAATTCAGATACTACCATATGTGTACTTGTAGAAGTAATTTGTATAAAAAGATGTGCAAATAGAATAACTCATTATTGGTGTTGGTAATGATAATGCAAAAACCGGTAATTTGGCCAGAATACAGTAGATTAGGAGACAAATTACCGAAATGCCACTCATTTGAAACATATTACCAGCGTACTGTCATTTTTGCCACGTGTATCACGTCAACACGGGTGGCGTGATATACACAAAATCGGAAAAAAAATAATAGATTAATACAACAAAACTTATATAACCAAAGTCAAAACTTTGAAAAGCCATAACTTTTGACTCGTTTGTCCGATTTAGACGCATTTTATATCGATTCCATATAATTTTTCGAGGCCGAGTGCAACGCAAACCGCCGTAGGCGGTTTGGTCCACCGAAATTCTAAAAAACTCTTTATTTTGTAAGTTATAAAGCTTTTCATGAAATACCCATATTCTTCATTTGCGAGACATGATTGAGCTTCTGATTATTATTCTGATTTGTTGAAAAGATTTTTACACAGAAATCCCAAAGAAATACAAAATTACAAATACTTCTCTGAACAAAATATCTACAGGAGGAACAGGATTTGAAAACATCACCCTCACAATTATATATTAATAAGGCAGCCATTTAGCTGTATGAGCATGAAAATTCAAATTTCGGATGTATATTAAAATAACTAAGATTGATTGAATTTTGGCCCCGTAACATTACCAAAGATCTATTAAATATATAAGGCTACATGATTTCCAACATTTTCTGCAAGGTAAAAATGAAAACCTTTACTTTAACTATTAAAGAAAAAGGAAATAATACAATACATACATTGTTACATGTATAATAAGTGTGAAGACTTGGCCTCAGTTGAATACATTCAATCCTCCTCTGTATCATCGGATAGAACCGCTTGCTCAAAATCAGCATCCATAATCACCCCATCCATAACATGAATAACAATCTCCCTCTTTCTAACATCTACTACTTCTGATCGAATCCTGTTAACAACCAGCATTCCATCTATGTCTTTTGAGATGTATAATGTAAACCCAGATAATGAATCATAGGACACAAGCTCACCAGGGCGCACATTAACTGAAGAAAGTGCACGAGGGACAGCTGAGAATCCTAATATACGAGTGATAATTGCATACGTATCATTGTACTTGTCTGGTTTCAAGCTATCGTTCACCCATAGACGCAGATCTCGCTTGAAAGCTTCCTCAGAAGGAACAAAAACAGTAAAAGCAAGATCTGGAGGCAACATTTCAACCATCATTTCCCCAAACTTTCCCAACCTGACATTTTGGGAAACTTTTCTGGATTTGATTATTGGATAAAACCCCATTTCCCTACTTCTGGTTGACACCTCAGGTAGCTTGAGAACTGTCACAATCACAATCAAAACGCACCAAACAGACACCAGCATGCTTACAAGAACGATTGAATGCTTCAAGACGAGCCTACTCCTCATTTTGATAAACCCAGTATCCTCCTAACTGAATAGTTGCTATTCTCAAAATAAATTTCTCAACCTTCAGTAGTCACCATCAACAAAACCAAACTCTTTGAGCTTCAAAAGCTAAAGACTAAAACTTGAAAAGTCATAACAAATGAAACATGAGCTACAATACCCATTTATAGCCAAATCCTAATAAATCAGGATGTGGGATTCAATTGAAACTTGAAACCCATTAACTTCTTTCCGCGGGCATGAATTCTCCGTCACCGGCGTCGCTGTCAACAACAACTCGCCACTCTCTGTTGGTGGTGCCTAGGTTTTGGTCCGTCTTCCAATTCTTATTTTTTTTAAATAAAAAAAAATCATATCTAATATGTAAAAAGGGGCTGGCCAGATTGGGCCATCTGCATTGAGAAGGCTCGGCCCGATCTGTTTATCGGGCCAAATTGCATCAGAAAATGGGCCAACTCATTCGGGCAATTTCCTATTATCAGGTCGGCGGACAAAAGGATGAGTCATGAGACTCAATTGAGAGCTCTAATGATATCTTCAAGTTCCGGTCTTTATCCTTTCTCAGTATCCAACACAACCTCTCTCTCTTGTCACAATCTCTAATTTTATTTGGAACCCAACCTTCTGCGGTCCATTTCAATCATTCATTTGGTAAATTATATTAATTTTAAACTAAGAAAATTCCTTTTAACTATATGAATAATCAATTAATCTAAGAAGATTAATTACATAATTTTGATTTTGATAGTCATAAGATCAAATCAATTCATTTTTAACTATTTGTGAAATTATTTGAGTCTTTAATATGGCTCTTGATTTTGAGTCATGGAGTGACTATTCTTGCAATAAAAGTTAGTTGAGCCTCACCTACAAATGATGGCTTAAGCTTAGCGGTTGATGAATATAAAATATAAAAAAGTAAAGACAAATAAAAAAGTTAGTCGAGCCTAGCCTGGTCGGTGCAGCTTAAAGCACATGAGATTAATTGGAATTGACTGGGGGCAAGTGTGCTATGACCGTATCGCTGGAAATTCCTATGTGAAATCATAGATACTTGTTTGCAGATACGTTTGGGATTTGAAGTTATCAGAATATTGAAAGCATTCCTGTGTGAAATCATAGACACTTGTTTGCAGATACGTTTGGGATCAGAATATTGAAAGCTGCATTGGCTGGAACAGTCAAATTGGTAAACAACTAAACAAGTACACTTGCGATGCATCATTAATTCTATTCCATGAATGAACCTACGCGGTTCATTGTACGAGTAGCTAGCCCATAGGATGAGATACCTCCAAATCCTAATGTTTTTAGCAAACAATGTTGTGGGGCTGATAGTGAGTGCAACTATGTGTGGGCATGGGCAAAGCAGTAACCACTAGCAATGGCCCTAGACTCAACATGTGGAGGATAGAGTTTCAGAAAGCGAGCTGTATTGTTCATCCCTATTTTGAATTTAATTTGTTACATATGAGATGCTTAATGAGCAACTATTTGACCCTATGCATCTAACATGTCCAGGCATCGTCAGGTACTTAATATTCTCAAAAAATGTTCGCTGTTAAGTATGAGAATATTTTTATAAATTATCAATTTTATCTTCTATTTATTTTCATTTCATTTTTATAAATACTCACTCATCCATGTCAGTTTTATTCTATTATTAACTTATAAATTAATAAAAAAAATTATATGATAGCGAGAAAATTATTATTCATAATCAAGCCTATACATCTATCAGCAACAAACATAATAAACAATACTGTTTTAGGTTATCCTTTTTTTTACAGTAAAGATGTTTTTGGGTTAACTTTGGTATAAAATGAGAATTATGTTTTTCTTGAGCAATTTTAAGGACACACATTTTATATTAGTCTAGTATATTTAAATAAATTAAATAATTATCTTAAATGCTAGCTTAAGATTTGAACGTGAAGCGACAAGTTATCTTTATTTGAGTAGACATAAAATGCTAAGTTGACAAAAAAAGAAGGATGGGAGTGAAAATGAAATGTGATAAAAATATTTTAATTTTTATTAATGGGGTTTTATGCTAAGTTAACAAAAAAAGAAGGATGGGAGTAAAAATATTTTTATGAAAGATGATGAAAAATTACATTCATCTCACTTTTATGCCCAAAATTGTGGGTGGAGAATAAATGAGTTACACTCCACTCTCAACATTCTTATATTTTTTTTTATACAAGTAAATGTAAATTAATTTTCAATTTTTCAAATACATAAAGAATCATAAAGGTCACAATGGTAAGTTAAAAATAAAAACTTGCCTTCCGAAAACATCTATTGGAGGAGATAAAAAAAAAAACAAGGCATTTCATAACTAAGTGCCCTTAGTGTATTTGTCAAAGAATTAAAATCAAAAGTATTAAATGTAAAAGTAAAATATTTAATATTTAAAAACTCAAAAAATATTTAATCTTTTCTTCATTAAATAAATAATAGAATTTATTAAAAAATATTAAATTTTTTTAAACAATATTCTTATCGTTAGGAGTGTCAATTCAAATAGGTGACCTAACCAATTTTAAGCAAGGCTAAGCTAATGTTGACTCGAACTAAAAAATTGTTGGCCTAACCCATTTCTATATGAGCTACGAATTATGTGAGTCATCCCTCAAGCCTTTTCATATACAATTTTTTATTTATTTATTTACATGATACTTTTTTCAAGATATAGGCTAAGGAACAGCGTGCACATTATAATTTGGCCTTTTATGAAATGAGCTAAATCTAATAGCAAGTACTCTTTATAAAATGGGCCAAATCAAATTGGCAACCAAGTAAAGGGCGTTTTCTTTACTTATTTAAAGAAATCAATAAAATTATGAACTTATGGAAAATGTACCTCTGGCTTAATGGGCTAGCCTAACCCAAGGTGGGCCAATTAAAAATCAAGTTAGGTTAAAAAATGATTATTCAGGCTTGAATTTATTAATTTAGTCTATACTTTTTATTGGGCTATAATTGGACCAATTTTGACACTCTTAATTAGGACATTGGTTGGCAGCTCCATTAAAAGATAAGGATTGAAGAGTTTTGGGATTAATTTTCATGCTTCTCAATCTTCCTTTATTCTTGAAGGAGGCGATACAAATAAAACCTTTTGTTCTATGTCCTTCAGCTCATTGCCATTCTCATTCTAACCAAACAAAGTGTTGTATGGGAGGAGCCCTTGTCGAAAAAGTGTCCCTCTTCTCATGAGATGTGACAAAAAGAGAATTTTGTCAACTAAATAATGTCATAAGATTAAGTCAAATCCTTATTTTATGCTATTTGATTTTTTTTTCTCCAACTAACAACCTTATTGTTGTCCTAATCCTAACTTCTATTATCATTATGATTATTATTAACTATTATTATTATCATTATGATTATTATTAACTATTATTATTATCATTATGATTATTATTAATTATTATTATTATCATTATCATTATCATTATTATTATTTATTATTATTATCATTATCATTATTATTATTTATTATTATGATTATTATTAAGTATTATTATTATCATTATGATTATTATTAAGTATTATTATTATTATTATGATTATTATTATCATTATTATTATGATTTTTATTATTATGATGATTATTATTGTTGTTGTTGTTACCTATGTTATTATTACCTATGTTATGGTGTCTCGGGACTATTTGTGTGTTTGTCCCTTGTCGTGTTTTATGTTGAGGGTGTTCTTTCGGCCTTTTCCTAACTAATTTCCTCAAAAATCAAAGGCAACGAAGACCAATTTGATATCGAAAAGTGGTAGCAATGTCCTTTAAGTTCCAGTCATAAGGCAAAAGAGCAGCAACTTGATGATCTGTGTCCGGAAATTTAGTACATCTGAATTTGGTTGATATAAATCATCAGAGCAACTTGATCTGACTTTGACATTGAGTACATATCAACTGGGAAGGTGGATGGAATCAAAATAAAGGTGCTAGATTCAATTGTCCATAAAACAAAAAAGAATTTGTACCAAAAAAAAAAAAACTTCAACAGCCAAGTCTATAAAGGCAGTAAGATAATTAAGCAAATTCTAGTCACCTGGACATGTAAGAGAAAAAGAGAAGTTTAATGATAAAAATTACTATTGAGTAAATTGCACTCAATTATTTTTAGGATTATTAAAATGATGATAAATCTCAAATTTAGTGATAAGTTACTCTTTATTTAATTTTTTACATTGATTAATTATTGATTTAATACTGTTAAATATTTTAAAATTATAAAAAACTCACTTAATTGAATTGAGTTGAATTAAAAAATAATATTATTTAATTTTAGAATCTTATGTTGTTGAATGTTAGACAAAATTGTATAGTTTTAAAATTTTATACTTTTAGACAAGGTTGTCAAAGTTAGAGATAAATTACTCTTTATTTAATTTTTTTTACATTAATTAACTATTGACTTAATATTGTTAAATATTTTAAAATTAAAAAAAATCGCTTAATTGAATTGGGTTGAATTAAAAAATAATAATATTATTTAGTTTTAGAATCTTATGTTGTTGAATGTTAGACAAAATTGTGTAATTTTGAAATTTAATATTTTTAGACAAGGTTGTAGATTGTGATGCATAATAAACATACATATATTAATTATTTGTTAAAATAAAATAAATACATATATGACTTATACTACTCTTCGTAACATTTATCACATTATATTTATTTCACTTTTATATTAAAAACTAATTTTATTTTGTAAAAAATAAATCATGAAATTAAATTTTAAAACATTTGTTGTAATATAGAGTTTATTAACAACTAATAATATTAATAAGAAAGTTTCTTTTGCTTCTTTTTAAAATATTTAATAGTGTTAAATCAGCCGTTATTTAAAATAAAAAATGAAATAAAATATAATTTATAACTAAATTTAAAATTAATTATTATTTTGACAAACTTCAAATATAATTTATTTATTTGTATATCTGATTTCAAGGATTAGATTTATTTATTTTCTTTAATAGAAGGAAAGAAAAAAAGGACAGCATATAAAATGTTCCAAGAGAAAAGGAAATCATTTCTTAAGTTGAAACAACATTATGACTAAAATAGATGGAAACACTAATAAATAACAATATGTCACAATGGTGCAGCCTCCATATTCCCCCTCCCACATCAAATCAACACCGTTCAAACAGCGCCGTTACAGATGGTTTCACATAAGTCAATAACGATCAACGGTTAGAACCAGAGCACGACATATGATCACAACGATCAAGGAGTTACGTTCATCATAATTCGACACGTGTCATAACTGACACGTTGCGTACAGCATAAACTCAGGATCAGACTCAAGCCCCGCCATGGTTTCGGGCGCCAAAACCACTTCCAAATCAACAGTGCCGCCGCCATCTCTGCCGGGAAACGCCGAGATCTTACCGTCGAATTTGTTGGCCCCGCCGCTTCTCACGGCCAAGGGACGGCCCCACCCGAAATCGTTGTCGTACATTGGGAATCTCGGTGAGCTACCCATGGTGATCGATGCACCGTCGGGGTTCCCCAGCGGGAAGCACCTTGGGTTGCTCTCCCAATCCTCTACGAACCGTCGCACCATAGCGTCGTCGTGCGCCTTCACGTTCTTGTTCAGCTGCTCCGCGCACCACCGCAGATCCCGAGAAAGTACGTCACCGGCGGAACCGTAAGTTGGTACGCTCTGAATCGCATTCCCGAAGTAGTACGCTTCCAATTTCGGCTCTATGCGGTGGCGACAGTTCACTGCCATTCTGAACGTCGTCGTTTTCGAAGCAGGTAACTTCCTGGCTCGCGTCACCGCACGCCATAGCAGCGCGCAAAGCGACTGAAACGACGAAATCTCCGCCGTTTCGCAGGGGGAAACCGTTTCGGCCGCAACCTGCGGTTTCGAAACGGCGCTCTTGAACCAGTTCTCGAGGATCGTCGCGACCTTGCCGTTCTCCTTCTTGCAACGATCGTTGCTTTGCTTCCACATCAGCTCCACAGCGTTGGACACCGTCCGTTTGTGGTTGTTGGTTCTGGCTTTCAGCTTCTGAATGGCTTCGCGGCTGAAGCTGAAAATTCTCTCGCGTAATGGCTCGTCGGCGTTGAACGTCACTTTCGGGCCACCTTCCGGCAAGCGGAGAACGGCCTTGGAGATGAGGACAGAGTCCCGGCTGAAGTCCGGGACCTTGTGGAGGTTCTTGGCTCCTCTGCAAACTTGAGCGAAGGTGTTGAAGAAATTCCAGAAGGAGGTGCCGTCGGTGACTGCGTGGTTGACGGCGCAGCCGATGAAGACGCCGTCGGCGAGCTCGGTGACTTGAAGAGCCATAATCGGGGTGGAATGGCCGCTGTAACTGACTTTTCTGTCGAAGGTGAAGAATTGCTTGAAGGATTCGGGGACATCAGTGGGGGACAAGAGGTCACGGATGTAGAATCCGTTGGCAATGGCGTGGAGGAAATCGACGCCAGCGTCGTTGCAGGTGATATAGACATAGCCTTGGGAATCGGTGGTTAAGCGACCAGCGAGAGGAGGGAAAAGGGAGAGGGTGCGAGCGAGAGAGGACTTGAGGAGTGGGATGAGAGTGTGTGAGGGGAGAGATGGTTCAGTGAAGAGGCAACCCTTTTGGATGTAGTGGCATGAAAGCATGGGCAGGTCCGAAACGGAGAGTTTCATGTCTCCGAGAGTGGACTTTTGGTCTGGGAAGACGGTGCATTTTGAGAGCAGAGTTGGTGCACAAGAAGGCATTGTTCTGTTCTGGTTGTGGGTGGGTTTAATTGGAATTGGATAAATGAGATATTTGTCCCCCTCTTATCTCTCTAATTCTATCTCTCTCGCTTGCTTGCTGGTGTGCGTAATTGGCAAGTGAGGAGCGAGGTGAGATGGGAGAGGAAGTTGGGAGTGTCCCGTATTTATAAGGTAGCGAACGGTGTCCTGGTTCATGCACTTCTTTTTGCTGAAGCTAGGTGGGTGTTCTTTGAATTCTTTATTTATTAGTGACGACTCTCGTGGTTTCATCGCCTTAATCAGGGAGGTTTTATAAAGATATCAATTTTAATCAATCAATTTTTAACTTCTAATTTTTAATTAGGAGTAAACACTTATTTTGATACTTTAAAAATATTTGTGTTATTAGTTTAATTTTTTAAATAATTTTTTACATTAAATTAATCTTTTAAAAAATTAATTTGATAAAATAAAAAAAGAGTGAGTTTGAAAGATTAAATTAATGTAAAAAAAATTATTAAAAGACAGATTTGATGTTAAAAATTAATTTTTAAGATTATTTTGATATATTTATTATTAAAATATTTAATTAATGATACTTGTATCATTAAAGAATCAAAATGAGTATTTATTATTTAATTAACCTTTCTTGTTGTTTGCTGCAATAGGCTTATTTTGATTTGTGATGTGAGATGTGAGTGTGCTTACTTAACAAGATCTTTAATTACTATAAATATTATATCTAAGAAAAACGTTTATACATAAATAAAAAATGTCAATTCCATATGTTACTTGTCTTATTGTCATAATTATAACTTATTAAATACCAAAAAAGAAACATAAATGAGTAATATGTGGATGGGTATGAATTTAATTTTTACCTTTTGTGTCATTTATTAGATTATTGTAAATAAAATTATTCTAACTAAATTAAAACTAATCTTAATAGATCGGATGAGCTTAGTTCTACTGGTAGCTTTATCATTATCATGAACTGTAATTATGTGGTGGAGTTTGATCCTTGACGTCTTCCTTTTCTATTTCTTCAGGTCTAGTAATGAGACTTCCTTATAACTTAAAAAAAACTAATCTCAGTAGATATTATCTTTTGAGTTTATCTGTTATTAAATTGTGAATTGTATAAGCATATTGTTATTTCTATTATGGATAAAATAATAATAATAATTTTAAAAAACATTTTAACAATTGATGGAGGGAGTGTTATTGGCGAGGGAAATGCAGAGACACGTGGGATTGTCTGTGTGTGGATTCTATGGGAAGGCTGGATGAACATTAAACGCAGATATGGTTTGGGCGCTTCTTGGAAAGCAGGACACACTTGACTTGGATATGTTATGTAAAAATGAAAACAAGTATATATCCAAATCCAAATAATAATAAAAGAATATGTGATGCAAATTTGGAGATTACTAAGGATCTCTTGAGATTTTTTCTTAAAATCAGAGGAGTATCCTTAGTCGCAGGCCCTGTGGTGTCTGGTCTGCCTTGAAGGACACAATGCAAATATGCAATGCAATAGCTGATCCGATTTGTCTCCTAACTGTGCCATTCCAAAATATCACATAAATCCATGTATTATGTAAAATAAAAAAATTATCTGCATCAAAATAATAATCAGAATAACCAGTTCTGTAAAATTACCTTGTAATATGAAACAAATTATGCATTTTGATTATGATAGCCCATTCTAATTAAAATAAGAATGTACATATAATATTCACATACAGTGTTATAGGTTTGTGAAAAGTTAACTAATGTATGTTCACAGTGGACACCAGCCTCACAAGCAATTGGTGTTTCTTTCAAGTTTCAAGCATTTGTCAAAGGAAAAAACTTATATCACAAGATATTGATTAAAAAAGTTAATAATGAATATTTGATAGCGGTGCTCGCGTCAGAGATGAAAAATAGTCTTATTTGATAAGAGAATAAAAATTTTAATACTATCGTAGATTAAAAAAAAAATTCTTCTAGACAGCAAGTAGTTAGTCGGACAAGTGTACTAATCAATATTGTGTACTGCAACAACATGTCTTGGCTCACATAATTGAACTTTTCGTTTATATTAACTATAACTTAAGTTTAAATTTAAAGTATGTCTATCAATAAATAATCTATAATTTTATTATAAATTTTTATTGAAATTGATAATTTGTAATCATCTTAAACTGAGTAAGAATGAATATTCTTCTTACTAAACTTTTTTCCACCGTAAAAAACAAAACAATATTGTGCAACGCAATTTGATTGGATTCCACAGAGATGAAGCAAAGCCCTAATTTCTTGTAGTAAAAGCTTAGTTGTAAATTTTATTTATTTATTCATAATGATAAAATTTAAATTTAATTCAGTGTTAATACAAAATTAAACTCTACATATTATTAATAAATTTAAATGAAATATATTATCAGAATAACAATATTTTTGTAAAGATCAAAATTAAATATTAATAATATTGAAGTAAGAAGAAGAAGAAGAAGAAGAGAAGGGGGCGCCGACTATTTACGTTCTGTATGTGGGCTGTGATTCCTCAAATCCCAAAAAGGTCGGCTGCTTAGAATCTCAACTGTTTAGCTAATCCTGAACTGTCTCATGTCCTAAATCAAATATTATTACGGCTACTTGAACCTTATTTTATGTTTATGCATTCTTTTTTCTTATTTCAATATATATTGTAACTTAGGTTTTGGATCATCTGATTGCAGAAAAGGTCAGTTAAACAAACTTCTCAGATTCTCCACAACCGGCATTTCTTATTTGTCGGTTTGTGTCAGTGTATATAATATCATAATAATAATTGTTATTATATGGTTATGATTATTACTACAAAATTTTGGTACTTTGATTTTTTTATCTATATAAAACAATGTAGTACTACCTAAGCTAGCTAGCAGCACATTGTGGTCTGTGGTATAGTTAATTGTTTGACTAAGAGTATATTGCTCCCTTAAATAATAAAATACAAAGGAGGAGGATCGGCTTGAGAGTTGAGACTCTAGAGTGGTGTTTTGTAGTATAATGTCTTTTTGCCACTGTGGACAGTGGTGTGTGTCTAAGTTCTGCGATCCTCTTGCCCGTTTCATTACAATGTACCTTGGAATCTCCCCTGCGTCTCACAGTTCAGGGCCAACAATCAGGGTTCTCTGGGTTTTATGTGTGACAGAGAACACTGACACTTGCCAGGTGTGTGACAGTGCGAAACCAACCATGATTGTTTTCTTTTTTGGTAATTCAACCATGATTGTTTTTATTAAGAATAAACTGTTAATAAATGGGTTTAATAATTTTTTTAATTATTTAAAAATATAAATATTAAATAATTTTTTATTTTTAAGATATTAAATATTTTTTAAATTTTATTTTATAATTTTATTTTAAATAATTAAAAAATATATTATAAGAATATAACATTGCTTTTTTATTAATCTCTTATTATAGTTTTTGGTAATATATTAATCTCTTATTTTACTCTTAAGTACAAATGTACAATGCTATTTCTGCCTTTGGATTTTTCCAATTATTGTTATTGTTAAGGGGATGCATTATGTACGTGAGAGTTGATGTTATACATGAGTCTTAATATAATAAATGGAGTGTAAAAGGATATCACAATAAAAAATAGGTAACAATCACAATCTTATAACTTGGGCCGATGATCATCAAATTGGTCAGATAGTCTTTTAGATCACCTATTCAACAGGAAAAAATTGGGCGGACAAGAAAAATATATATAAAAAAAGGGGAAAAAAAAAGCCTTTTCTGCAATACAAGATTTTAAAAAATCACAATTTTAATAGAGTAAAACACAATATAAATATTGAAAGAATACACTATCATTCAATGAAAAAGTCAAAATTTATCTTTAATCACAATTTATAAGACTGCATTTCACTAGAAACAACCTTATAAGGATCACAAGTAATATTTTGAAAACCAAACTAATTAAAGTGAGTTAATGTATCAGATAACAAATTCTATCATTTTATATCCTCATCACCTCCATTATCCTTACTTATTTTTTCTTTTCTTTTATATTCTTAACTTGATTGTATAAATAAATTATTATATTTATTGATGCATTGTTTGGTCTAAGCGATTACTTAACTGATCACATCGAATGAAAGTTTGAACAAAAAAATGTGAACATTTTTTTTCATATTTTGAATAATGTTCCATTGCCCCCTACGTTTAAAACTGCTGAAGGCTTTGGCTTGACGACATCTATTGCCTTTCTAGAATCCTTTACAGGTAAAGTATTGCCTCAAATGTGGGACAGAACAATAGGAGGTGGAGTGCAAAAGTACATAATTTGCTGGTATTATATCTATTAATTATTTTTCATTGTAACTTAATTCGAGTGGTAAGATATAGTTAATATATCATATTTTAAAATTAATTATTATAAATTAAAAAATGCATTTTTAATTGTTTCGCAATTACAATAGGGAGTGTTAGATACGTTCATTTATATTTGCAAGAAAAATAGTTTAATCTTTATTGATGGGCAAGCAACAATTAATTTGAAGCAGTTTTCACTTGTATTTTACATCCCATTAATCTTAGTAAGTAAGATCGTTTTCTTTTTAATTTAAATTTAAATTAGACAAATTTAAATAGTCTATAGATGTTCCAACGCATAAACTACATAATTTTTCGGTATGATAAAAGCACATCGACTGATTTAACATTTGACAAAAAGATAAGAGTTTAATTTTTATCAATTGTAAAAAAAATTTACACTGTCATCTAATTATGTGTTGTCAAATTAGTAAAAGAGTTGACTATTACAATCACTACCTAAAAATTCTAACTATTTTAATGATTTGAGAACATATAATTAGATAACAGTATAAAAAAACTTTACACTAACCGTGGATAAAAATTAAATCCAAAAAATAAAATAAAAACTTATATGACAACTTGGATAGTACAGTCAAAACGAGAAAAAATTGGACAAATTTATTTAGTTTGTTTATCTATCAAAATTATGCGAGGAAGATTTTAATATTATTGATCCATTTAAAATTAATTTATTTTCTATTCAACCCGTTTATATGTGGATGGCTCCGTTAGCCCCGTTTATTTAATTTTTTGTAATTTTTTTAAAAATAAGGAGTTATAAGGCTTGTTAAGCCAATATACTTTTTGTTACTTTGAAACTATCATTTAATATAATATTTAGATGTATACATTTGTTATTATTGTGTGTGTGTTGTCATTTTGTTATATTAATGCTTTGTTATTACTAATGTATATATGAGTCGTTGAGGCTGCTGCATGTAGAGTGGGAAAGGATAAATAAATTTGTCAATTTACTACTTTACAGATTGTGTAATCTTAAAAATTATTATTATTGACCATATTTTAATTTATTAAAAAACCTTTCTAAGTCTCTATATATGTGTAACTTATTTAAAAATTACTAAATGAGTTTATTTAAAGAATTAAAATTTTAAACATATATATTTTTCCAAAAATAGACAACTTGTTTAGGCTCGCGGCTAACATTATACAAGTTGGGTTAACATTTAGTCAACCTATTTTAATTAACTTATTTTTTCCCTAACTTACTTAATAACCTTATACTTAGATCATATAATACACATTTTTTATACCAGCTACTTGTAGTTTTTTAGTAGGTGTTTCAGTCCAAAAGTGGAAGTTGGTCCCTTCTGACCATGAACAAAATCAAGGGGTTAGGTACATGCAAAAGGTATTCTCATATTTAAGTTATTCTTTGTAAAAAATGTATCTTGTAGAGAAGGAGAAGAGAGACAACCTTTGAGGGAGTATTTCCTCATATATATGTACTTGTGAAACTGTCAAGTAGGATGGAGTCTTGAGCCATTCACATGGTTTTGAGCAGTGTGATGACTTAATCATTGCTTAAAGAGTAGAATTTATTATTTGGGTTGGGCTCAAGACCTGTACATGGTACAGTAGGTAATATGTAAATATCATGTATAAATATAGAATATATTTTTATTTATATAATATATATTTTTATTAAAGAAAAAAAGTAAAATAACGTATTAATTTAAAAATATATACTTCACTCATAATTTATTACTTGATTTATTTAAATGTATAATTTAATTTTTAAATTATTTACACTCATTTTTAAAAGTGATGAAAGAAAGACTAACGTAAAATAAGTTTGTATAATTTAAGAATAAAATTGTACGCTTAATTTAAATTAAGGATCAAATTATAAGATTTATTTTTACGGATGAGAATATTTCATTTTATTAAAAAAAGAAAGATAAAATTTCAGTGAATATATTGAACTAGTCCATCCTCTCTTGAATTTCACGGGATTTTTGTCTCTATTTCTTGTATATTTAGTATAACTTTTTTACTGTATATATATTTTTTATGGATGCTTCATATTTTAAATAATATATTTTTAATCCAATATTTTATGCATATTTAATTCTAATATATATCACCATAAATTTTATAAATTATTTTTTATTTTTTATTTTATGTGTTTTCTTCATTATTTTTTACACTTTTAATAATGAGTTTAATATGGTTAACTCTCATTGTAAAGTTTTTCTATTATCACCAAATTATGTATTGAGAAAATTCACTTTTAAAATAGTTGTTGTTATAGTTTAACTTGATGTGGTAACATATCATTGAATGATAGTGTAAAAAAATCTTACACTAACAATGTCTTAAAATTATATCTTTTAACAATACAATTAAATTTAATTTTGAACCACTACTAGTGTAAAAAAATTTACACTATTATTGAATTATATGTTGACAAATCATTAAAATAATGTGGCTTTTTAAATAGTTGTGGTCATAGTCAAACTTTTTTAATGAATTAAGAAGTAATATATAATTAAGTGATAGTGTAAAAAAATTTTACATTCACATTTGATTAAAATTTAATCCATATAATTTTAATTGGATATTTTATATCTCAGATAATTTTATTTTTTATTACAAATTTTAATTTTAACACAAAATATTCTTTAAAATAATAATAAAATAGACAACATTAAATTATTTTTATATAACAGTTACAATTTTGTTGTGTAACTTTATATAACCTTAATAATTTAATATCCTATATTAGATAGATATATTGATTAATTTAGAATAATGAATATGAAATTTATTTAAAAAAAGTGACATCAAATATTAAATAGTAGCTATAGTTATATTATTTACATTTGTGTAGTATGTGGATCTTGTTCATAGTAATATTTTGATTTTAATTTCTCAAAACTTGGCATGAACAACATGCAAAGCAGCTTTGCATTTCGAATTACAAATAAGGGAGGAAGCTTATACAGGATGGAGCAACTGAAAGCAAATAAGAAACCAGATGATATTAGTTAGAAAAACAAATTTTTCGAGAAAGAGAATAATGAAGAAGAAATAAAGAAGCAAGATTTAGGTGGTACAATTTTCCCCTAAATTAAAATAAAAAACTATCACGTGGCATTAGAGGTAATTTTTTTATTAATAGATAATATATTTTAATAAAATATTTATATATTAAATAAAAATGTTGAGTCCTAATTATGAGAGGCAAATTTTTAATTTTTATTATTTATATAACTATTTAAAAAATATTTTTAATATAAAAAATATACTTTTAATTGAAGAAAGTAATATAGCAAAAAATAATTTAAACAAAATTTTAATTCCAAAAGTAGACTAGAAGCATCGGCATAGAAGCCACTTGGCAAAGATTGGCAAAGATAAACTCCTTTGTACACAAGTCGAAATCAAAACATCTCACATTTCGAGTAATCTATTAGCTAGTAAGAATGAAATATGCAAAACATTCAAGCAAAAATCAATAAGAGCGCACAGAGAGACAGCAAGCATAAATGTGTGATTCGGATTAAATGTGAAAAAAAATTATGGGAGAAATTAATTATGTATATAATTAATTGTTAAAAAAATTAATTATGAGAAAATTAATTTATGACTGGATATGTTAATTCATAATCGATTTTATGATAAAGTATTTTGTTTGAATTGTATAAAAAAATCATTTTTATGTATGAAATTATCAAAATATGTATGAAATAATTTAAAAAATTATTTGATTGAGAACAAATAGATATTTTTCTGTTAAAACTTTTGAAATAATCTGAAATCAAATAATTAAAAATTTAAAATAATAAATTTTTTTAAAAAATTATTTTTAATTATAGAAAAATAATCTTAACTTATAATCAATTTTATACACTTTAAATAAATAAGATAAATTTTAAAAAATAAATTATTTGAAGAAAAAATTAATCTTTTTTAAATATACTCTAAAAATAAAATTAGGACAGAAATAAGTTAAAATGAGTAAGAAAAATTTCTGAAGGGACTCTCATATGACATAAAAAGCACACTCTTTATTAATAGATAATAATTATAAAAAATAAGTTAAAATTTCTAATCAATTATAATTATAATTAGAGACTCTGACATTAAAAGCACACTCTTTATTAATAGATAATAAATATAAAAAATAGATGAAAATGGTTGGTTTGATAACGTGGTCAAATGGAAGCAGCCAGTTGGCAAAATGACATGACCGAGATGTGGCCGGTAATTAATTCATGCACCCAGTGCCTATATGACGTTGACCTTTGATTGCTCCAATATTATATAATTGATACTCGATAATAATTCATCAGTGACAACATACGTCAAAAAAAGTTGACACCTCAAGCAGGTACAATAATTTACACGTAATTATTAACATATATATATATATATATAATTATAAGTTTTGGTTCATTAACAGGGAGCTAGCTTAGGGTGAGTGTTCAGGCCTCATAATTCATATGCATGCATTAGAAGTAGCATAGTAGCATTTGCACCCCCCCTCTACCCTACCATGAGGCGTTGACGTTCCTCATTATGAAAATTTTAAGTAAGTATTATTTATATAGAGATTTTGTTTAACAGTTAATATATGTAAAATTATTTAAAATATATATATATATAATATAATTTACATAACACTACACATATTTAATATTAAATAAGATCTACATAATTAATAATACTTACCTAACAAAATGTCTTTAAAGGTGATTCTCATTAATTCTTTACAAGTCTCTGACAACCAAATAAGGAGGATAGAAACTATAAGTAAAAGAGTTTAATTTTAATCTAATTTATAATATTATTTAATTATATATATTATATCATTAAAATAATTTAATTATATAATAATATATAATTAAATAATAATATAAAAATACTTTATATTAACAATTAGTCTAAATTAAATCTTAAGTACAATATTAAAATCTTTTTATATATGTACTTGTGTTTTTACAATGAAAATTCTTATTTTATTAGGTGAGTTTAGTTACATAAATTAAACAATGTCATTGAGTTATTTAAAAAATATATTATTTTCAATAAATTGACTTAAGATATGATTTTTTATATTTAGTCCACTTTCCTCATTGAAACTTTGATTGGACTTCTCATTACATTATCAAATCACCTTATCTGAGTTTTTGCATCTTTTCCTCATGATGCTATTCCTAATTTTTTTTCCGAATGTATTCATTATTATAATTTAATTTTCTTTTGTATGTTAACTCATTTACATCAACATTTTCATTTCTTACACTAATTGGCATTCTACTATTCATTCACTATCGTAAAGCATTAGCAGGCTTATAGCTATTTGGGTAAATTTGTTTATTTAGATAGACACTTTGTGATTGGTCATAAATTACGCTTAAATCGTTTTTTTATTTCACCTACCTAACTTTAATTTAATGTTACATTCTTATATCAATTTCCTAATCACTTTGTAAGATAGATACACAATATCTATACCGTACAATTTGTAATATGATGTAGTCCCTTATTTTCCACCTTAAATTAGTGAACTTGCATTTTATATATTATGCCTTACTTCTACCTATACTGAAAACTTTTTTATTCAAAAGTTTCTATTCATAACTAAACTTTTATATATATATATATATATATTTGCTTGTACTTATAAACAAAATATATTAGTTAAACATAAACACACAATATTTGAAGTAGAAGAGATTTCAAATTCAATATCTTTTAAGATTTAATTTCTATCTACTGTCAGTGTAAAATTTCTTTACACTGTCATCCAATCATGTGTTGTCAAATTATTAAAATAGTTAAACTTTATAGGTAGTTGTTGTGATAGTCTACTCTTTTATTGATTTGACAACACATAATTAAATGACAGTGTAAAGAAATTTTACACTGACAGTGGATAGAAATTAAACTCTATCTTTTAACATTCGCAAATATCTAAGAAATTTGCTAATCAATGATGTTGTTAGTTATATTGTTTAAGAGTTTCCAGTAAAATGTGGAAAACAATTAACAAATGCTTGGTATTTGGGTAGATATTCATTTGCTAATTACACAAACCGTAAGGAAGAACGGTAAAAAAATGTTGATATTTGGATGCTTGTATTTAATATTTTGATTAAAAGGTATTATTTTAGTACTTCATGTGCGTTTGTTTCGATGGAGTTCTAAAGTCTTACATTTATTAGTTTTCGACAAACTCGTCCTTTGAATTGATGTATTTTTAAATTAGAAATTAATCTGATATAATTGTAATAAATGAGTAATTTGAAATACCTCTTTAATATGATTAAGAGCTTTGTTATATTATTATTTTGTCAGGTTTTAATTAGATTGCTTATTATTTGAATTCAAGTGTTTAATTAATCTAAAAAACACTATATAAGTGCATCTGTCCCACATGATTGATCGTCAGTGTTAGGTAAATACTTAAAATTAATTTTATATCTCTAACATTCATCAATTCCCGCTTCATATAATTAAGCTCAGAACATGCCTGGGTTGATCTCATTCAGAATTGTCTTGTAGAAAATTATTGAATCATCAACCAACGATAACTGGATAGTTATAGCACACCAGCTGGGACCAATTTTAATACCATGCAAAGCGTCAGATCCTTCTTTATTTTTAATTATATTAGTGAAGCCTTCAACATAGAAACTGAAGAGAAATGGAGATGATGGGTTTCCTTATCTAATACCCTTGATGGGCCTAAAAATACCAAACTTTTTCCCCTGAGTCATCAAAGAATAAGAGACTGAACTTACCCATTGCATTTAACCAATGAAATTGGAAGTCTGCATAAGCATTCACTTATTGTTCACTGAATAAATCTAGCCTCCGGGATTTCCAACACTCACTTAAAATCTCTCATATATTAGTTGTTCTTGGGCGTGAGGGAAGTGCAAACAGAAAAGAAAGGAGCAAAGATTTTCATCCAACTATTGAGAATTAGCATATGTGGACCTATACCATTTTTTCTTTCATTCTTTTGGGTAGATATTTTCTTTCATTTTTATTCCTTCTATATTGTTTGATAACTTAATTAGGATATTTTACCAACAAGAACTGCAACAAGCAGTAACTGTTTTCTTTTTTCAAGAAAAACGTAGCTGGTTTTTTAATCTGTCTGGTAGTTGTCATTTGTGAAGAATGCCAGGATATTCTTAGCAACAAAAGAGAATAGTTGTTTCTCTCTCTTTCTATGTGGTAGTTGTACTTGTAATAATGATGAATGTTGACGATGTTGTTGAGTTCTTTTCTTGAATTGGTCGGATGCATGGTCATCCGCAATACACATTAAAATTCTGTCTGTGTTTGGCGCAGATTCCCTTATATAACTCCATGGCCATTTCCCATGGTTCATGCTGATGATGAATATGTGTGGCTTGAACTTGGTCGTTTCCAGTCACCACCCACCGACTGCTGCAGCTGCAGCTAGAGTTCAAAGTCTCAAAAATGGCTTGGGTATATACTATGTAGCGTTTGTAAAATTATTATTCTTTCGTGTATTCTCATAAAAAAATATATTTTATAGTATATATTATGTCAAAAGGATAAGATCAACTACGCATGCATCCTCCAAATGGATGCATATAATGTTTCCCTCGGTTGCAATTGTCTTCTAATAACAGTGTCCGGCTACTACTCTACTGGTTCGTGGTTGTGGGGAGATGAATTTCGCCATGTTAATCCAATTTGATTAAATAATGGGATCTTGGTCTTTGTATAAAAATATTAATTGGTTGTTGTTATCAGCTTAATGATTGTGACATTAATTTTAGTTTTATTTTAGACTGTGACAATAATATATATTTTTTAGAGACTTGGAAGGATGTCAAGCGCAGCAATTTTGTCCCGTGCACAACTCAGTCATTTTTTAACGACAATGAATTAGTCACAACATTGTGTTGGTTTGGGGGAAAAAAATCACTAAAAGCAGGTGGAGTTTAAAAAAATGAATTTAATTTCAATCTACTGTTAGTGTAAAGTTTTTTTACATTGTCATCTAATCATGTGTTGACATATCATTAAAAGAGTTAGACTTTTTAGGTGGTTGTTGTGATAGTCAAACTATTTTAATAATTTGGCAACACATTATTAGATGACAGTGTAAAGAAACTCTACACTGATGGTGGATCAAAATTAAATTCTAAAAAGATTTACAAATTTTTTTAAAGTTTAGACATGTGTGTTGTCATGTACTAAAAAACTATTTTTAATAAAAACCTACTTGATTATGAAATATATAAATTTAATCATAGAGACAGTGAGATGAGATTAATTCACACAGTTAAAGTAAGTGAGAAGAATATAGTAGTGTTTTGGTAGTATATAACTGTATGTCCATATATAAATGTTAAACCGTACCCAAAAAACAAGTGTTAAACTGTACCATATATATATATATATAACTGTATGTCCATATATAGCTTTGATTATATATCATGCTATCTTTCCCTTTAGGCCATACTTTCGGTGTATTTCTTGATGTGTATGTAATTTATATATTCTGAACATACTAGGGTACTTAATTTTGAACTTCGCTTATGGCGTATATCCGGACTGTTGAAAGAGTTATGACCTCGAAGCTCATAAAAAACTCATTTAATAATACTATTTAGCAGTTGCCATCTCAATCGAACTAACATATACGTATAGCACAATTTAACCTTAAAGGCTTAAACAGAATGAAACTCGGATCAAAGAATTGAGCTAATAGCTTCTAGCTAACAGAAGAATCATTGCTCACTGAGGGGTAGAAATAGCGTTTAACGTATTAACTTGGTGCAGTTCTTATGGTTGATAAATTGTGTCAAGGGTTAATACATATTACACTTCTGAAAATTTGGTACATTTTCACGTTTGGAGTATAAAGTTTGTGTTGTAACACAAACCCCTAAATTTAAGTAAACTATGAAATTGTCAAATTTGGTGTTCGATTTAATGGAGAGCTACCCACATGTGTGTCCAATGGGATGGGTTATGTGTTAATAATGTAATTTTATGTACTAAACATAAAAATTGGCTAAATTACTAAAAAAGTTTATCAATTTAGTCCCTTACATTTCAAATCACCAATAATTTGGTCCCTCTATTTATTTTATCATAACACTCTCAACGTGGCAACATTTGCTCAGTTTAAAGGTCCAATCAACGCCGTTTTCCATCCATCCCCAACAACCTAGTGCCTCCATTCATTTAAATCTAACTTCTAATAAATTCAATATGTACTCTTACTTTATTTTTTCTTATTATTCTACTAAATCTCATCACCTCCATTATAAAAGAAAAAAAGTTTAATTTTAATTAATCATAAAAAAAATTTCATATTATTATTTACTCATATATATATATATATCACATATTAAAAAAGTTTTATCTCATTAATTATTATAATTAAACTCTTTTAATAATTTATTATTAAATGATACTGTAAAAAGATTTAAATTTTTTTAAATCCTTCTAATTACTTAATAAAAAATTATTAAATATCGTTTTAGTTTTCTAAACATTTAATACTTTTTAATTTAATATTATTTCAAAAGTAATTAAGGGGACTTTAAACTGATTATTTAAGAAGATTTAACATTGCTGAAAAGATTTTACAATTATAGGATATCAAAATTAAATTGAAAGAAAAATATGCAATCAAAACGTGTTAGTCTTTGATATTCTAATGCTTACATGTGGTGGGAACATCAAAGTCTTCCCCAAAATTAATTGCAGCAGAGAATGTAATAGAAACCATTTGTTTTCCACTCACATATGTGATTCTCTGTCTCAACCTCAAGTGCCCAGCAATCTCCATCTCCACCAATGTCGGTGGGGCATTCACTAAAGAACAATCTAAAACAAAGACATCCGAATACTGAGAGTAGATCAGTATTATCAGAATATGGAACGTTAGAAGGCCAGGGGGAGGGAATTCCAAGTTGTTGCTTTTGCTTTTTTGATTTGATCATAGTTGTAACATCATTCACTTCACTTCAATAGTTAGATTGGTGCACCTCCCAAGCTAGCTCCCCTCGCCTGCCAGATTCAAACCCCCTTTCCCTTAATTTATTACAAGCTTGTTATTATATTTGAGGATACAAAACTTTATATATGTTTAATATTAAATGAAGTTTTTATGATAAGAAATATTTTTATAAGAATTTTTTTTCTAACGATGCGTGCTGCTTATAGTAACATGTTTGTGACATAAACACATAAACCAAAGAGAAATTTTAGTTCTCTTAATCAATCCGTGTAATAATTTTCTTAATTATTAAAGAAAAACATTAAATATTTTTTAAGTTTTCAAAATATTAAATATTTTTATCTTTTCATTTAATATATTTTCTATTTTAAGTAAGTAATTTTTTTTAAAAATATTCATTTAAGAGGACTTAACATTACTCACAATTTATCTCTATTATTCCAATATTAATACATAGTAGTAATTTATTATATATTTAAGGAATTTACTAATATGTGACGTAAATGAATAATCAATGCTTCTTTTTATAATAATACATTAAATTTTTTTATTAAATTTATAAATAGAAATAATTTTTAATAATTAAAAATATAATATAATTATTAAATATTAACTTTTGAAATAATTTGTACATTAATCTTTTAAATTATTTAACTTACTATGTAATACTCCTTAACAAATAACATTTAATATATTTATTTTAGAGTAAACACTTACTTTAGTTCTCTAAAGATACAAGTGATATCAGTTTATTTCTTCAATAATTAGTGACTTCAAATTGGTCTTTCGATGCATTTTTTGATATCAAAGTGGTCATTTAATGACATAAAATGATCATCTAAAAGAATCAATTTGATGTCATATAATTATTAGAGGACTAAACTAATATCACTTATATATTTGAGAGATTAAAATAAGTGTTTACACGTTATTTTACTATAGTTAAAGTGTCTTGTGCCTTTTAAGAATAATTTGTTTTTTTATATAATTATATAGCATTTTATACATCTGTTGTTTTTATTTGTCATGAATATTAATTTTGTTTTTATAATGACAAAGTCTTTATCACTATTTCTATTTATGATTTATAAATATCTTATATTTCTTAATATTATAAAATATCATGTATTCTTTAAAGAATTTAATTTTGATCCATTGTCTGTATAAAACATTTTACATTGCCATTCAATTATGTTTAAGTACATCATTAAAAAATCATAAATGTGATAACAATTACCTAAAAAGTTTACATTGGTAGTGGATCAAATTAAACTCTACTCTAAAATAAATATTTAAAAAAATGAAACTTGGAAATAATTGATGAAAAAATAGTACAGTATGATTTTGTATACATTTTCAAAATACATTAAATTTGTATTTTACTTAATTTAAGAACTTTAAGAATATTCAAATTTTCAGAAAA
Source organism: Styphnolobium japonicum (assembly GCA_023212625.1). Lineage (NCBI taxonomy): Eukaryota > Viridiplantae > Streptophyta > Magnoliopsida > Fabales > Fabaceae > Styphnolobium > Styphnolobium japonicum. The sequence continues at coordinate 7,036,861 of JALBWW010000006.1, forward strand.
AAAAATTAATGGTTATTAAATAGATAAATTCTTTTAATTTTAAGTATTAAAATCTTGACAAACAAAAAATTTATTAGATAAAGTCTTGTGTATAATTGATTTATAGTCAATAAAATTATTTGGGGTTCTAGATTACCTTTTTTTATTTTTCAAACTCACCTTCTAAATTTGGTCTTGATGGGTATATGACTATCTACATGAGAAATTAGTGCTACAAATTTTTTTTACAAGGTCTCACATGTTACTAGTTTTAATGAGTACTTTCAATGATATTTAGAAACAGCTTTTTAAGAAAAATTGTTAACATGAAAATTAAACTTAATCTTTTTAAGTGAAGTGCTTTCATCCTTATTAGTTAAATTAATTTCTTTTCGCACCTTTTTTATTCATTGTTATTTGTCTTTTTGGTTTCCCTGCCGTGTATGAGTGTCTAAATTCTCAATTTTCTTTGTTCAACAATTTGGTCAAGAGGACAAAACAAAGATATGCTATTGTGAGCTAACAAGTACAATGCACTGAGAGAATGTGGATTATTCATTCATTAGACACTCAATTAGATGATAAGCCAACTTTATCTGTGTCCCTAGGTATTTGGATTTGGTCCAATGTATAAACTGCAGACACTGAATCAAACACCCAATCATATAGCGAAAGCAGAGCAACCTGAAATGTCTATTCAGATTGTGGATGAACAGTGTCTGACCAAGAAACCCATTTATTCAGACGTTGAATTGAACACCCAATCACAGAGTGAAAGCAAAACATTCTGGAAAAGATTTAGAGATGAGGTTGTGAAATTAGAAAGATGCGCTTTTGTGGAACAAATTTTTTCTCCATTTTAGGGAGGTACATTGTAATCAATCATTTTTGGTCACAAATATGAAACTGCGCTCTTACGAAAATGGTTGTGGAATACAAACATAAAGACAAAAAGTATATATGCAGACAAACGAAATGGGTCCCTCTAATGGGATGTGATAATTTTGAAGAGCATTTGACAAAAGGTTCTTAGTTTTGTTTTGTTGGTTGTTTAACGGGAAAAGAGTCAGAGACAATATTGGGGGTATTTATTGATTTATTTTTATATAGAAGCGGTGTTACAAATTTAAAATAATAAGATAAAAATCAAATTCATCATCTTAAATACATCACAAGAAAAACTGTAATTAATATTATATAAAACTACTGACTGTTAATTATTTTTTGGGTATACCGCTTAGCAACATAGTCCTGGACACATATCAGATGACCAAGCTCAACTTTGTACTTTGTATGGCTTTGTTTACGGTGCTTGGCTCTTCTAATTTTGGAAATTATGTTATACACAAAGTTACAAGTTTATTTTTTATTTGTAGGAAAAAATTTCAAAACTTGTATCGATCTTTACATTATTATTAAAGTTAATTATGAAAAATTATAACTTGATTTAATACCTTTTCAAAAAAAAATGTAAATCCCTTATTAATACAAAATTTTGTAAATCCTATACTATAAAATGCCACCCACTGGAAAAAATATAAATTAAACACGATTGATTTACCTTAAAATATCACCTAATTGAAAGATGTTTTGATTTAATTAAACTTTTATCTTTTGGATGTGTTTAGCTTAAATGAAACTGGAAGGTCTGGAAACGAAGCTTATTTGGTGAGAGAATAATACATTTCAAAATAAATTATTATTTTGGTTATTCACATATTGGATAGCTCTTAATTAATTTGTACAACAAATAAATATTTACAATCAAAAACCGAAAATTAAAATTTCTTATCATTGTATACTTTTCTGCCACTATCATAACGGATACATTTGAAATCATTTGTTCCCTTGTTGATAATGGATGGGAAACTAGAAATCTAACGGTTATAGACGCGAATTAGTTTCCCGAACTTTATAATAAATCGATTTCCATGGAATTAATTAGGATTCTGGAGAAATTGTTTGTAATTTTATATCTTTTTAATAATAAATATTTTATTGATTTAAGTTAAAATCACAGAACAAGAATACAAAATGGGACATCACTTAAACAAATATAATAATAATTAATAATAATAATAAATAATAATTCTAAATCCAAGATAAATTATTGCCTATCCAGAATAAAAAATCGAACCGGTGGTATGATGGGCTTCCAAAAAGTCCTTACAAAATATGTGTGCAAAATGCCCCTTCGAAAGTTGGCAGAGTCGTCCATAGTTCATCCTTCTTCCCACATTTTTTATGCTTCTATTTGCCAACAACTTGATTGACACATTTTTTATACTTTCTCTGACATATTATGTATAAATTATTATTAAATACTACTTACGTCAGTCATTTTGTTTGTTTTTTTCTTTAGATTATAAAGTGTTTGTTGTATAGTTGCGTATGAAATTTATTTTTATTTGAGCGTTAACTTAACCTGAACTAAAAGGTGTTTTTAGTGATATTTGACTCTTACGCTGCATATAAGTCATTTTGTTATATTTTAAAGTAGAAGCAAAAGGTGTAAAGGCAATGCACCCACAAATTAATGATATGATATAAAAATTAGATTGTGGGGATCTAATATAAACATCACTTGCGTCAATCCATTTAGAGAGATCCGCAAGGTGATAAGATCAAATATCAATGGTGGGAACAATAAAATTCGTGGAGATACTCGAGCCTTCAGAATTTTTTTATATGAGAGCAGAAACTTAAAATTTTAAATATTTAAATATTTATTAAGATAAAAAAGTTTAACTATGATGTAACATACCAACAAGACCCAACAATAGTTGAGTCTCTTAAATATAGCTAAGCTATGAGTATGAAAAATGTTTTGTTGGGAAAAGTTGTACCCACTTCGATAATCTCTCCGCCTTAAAAGGGATTAGTCTTTGACTGTCTATTGTAACTTTTTTAAAACTTTAAAATAACTTATAAGCGCACAAGTCGTATGGAAGAACAATTCGACAAGTACGAGATTGATCCCACAAAGAATTAGAACAAAATTTTAGGTATTGATAAATTTTCTTAATCTAGTTGCACAATTGTAGAGTTGAATATGCAAGCAATAAATAATTATAAACACCAAAATAAATATTAAATCAAATTAAAGCAAGCGAAAAAATCAGGTTTAACTCAAATTCAAATGGGCTAAGGTTCAGAATCTACCAAGATTAATTTTAACACTAACTATGTTTAATTATTTATTCCCAAATAATTTATCTCATGACAATCTAGCAGTAAAGCATGTAACAACGGAAGATTTATCAATTAAGCTCTAAAAATAATCAATCAATTGTATGTTTTATTTTCTTAATTAACTGTGACTTCTTAAATCATCAACTGTATCCCAAATTAGAAATCAAAATTAATATCTAATAGTCACAGTCAACACACATATAGCAAAAATAAACTTAAAGCATGATAAAAATATGATTGAACTCATCTAAAAATTTATTTAAACTAAATGATAGGAAAATAAAGACAATAGACATTGAATCTCTTACACTGGGCTATAAATATCTAACATAGTCAAAGCCAAAACAATCAGGGTTTCATCTTCCCTTTAGTATACGGGTTTAGCAAAACATAATAAAATGAAAAAACATAAACATCTCACTGCTAAATATCATTAGGATGTTCCTTTGTGTTGCTCACAACTTTCTTCCTCTTCCTCCTTTTGTAGCTTCTGTGTAGTCTCTTCTATGTTCGTCTTCCTTTTTTGTGGTCGCTACTCCTCTTATTTATAATGATTTTATTAGGCCAACAACTCTAGCATGATTTTCTTTTATGGTTTCTTATTTGTGTACAAACTCATTTAATGTGCAACTCTTGGGTAACAAGGAAAGTAGATTTTTTTTCCTCTTTAAAATCTTCCTAATTAATGTGAGATAAGAGGGAAAATCTTCTAAGAATTAAAAATTGATTCAAAATAGGAAACTGCCACAGCGGAATTGATGATATTTTCATGAAATCTTGTCAAAATCTTTCATAATTGAGTTATTGATATTTTTGTAAGATTTTGTCAAAATTCTGTAATTATCAAAGTTATTTAATAATTAGTTACTCTCAACAAATAATCATTAATATCTTAAAATAAGAAAAAATTAACTTATATCATGACATAATAAAAGACTATTTTTGTATAAAAAATATCTAATATTAGGCTATTACCATTGTCGGCTGAAAGATATCCTTGATTTACACTAAACTATGATGTAACATATACAAACTATTTAAATAAAGTTAGTTTATAACATACGTAATATAAATTACTCAATATTATCAAATACGTAACAATATTAGTTAAACAGCTTTCAGCTTAAAAAACATGTATTCATAAACTTAGAAATTAATATATTTATATGATTTAAATATTTTAGTTTAGAAATTACAATATTGCTATCACACTAGTAATCATATATATATATATATATATATAAACACACACACATATATCGACACACACACACATTGGAGGGCCGAAGCCCAAGGAAAAGAAACTAACAAGACACAAGTCGAGGTAAGGTAACCCTTGAAGAATTAGCTAAGATCAACAGTGCAAGTTCAACAAGCAGGGAAGTAAATTCTTCATAACCAAAGTTTCTAGTAAGGCTCTTGTTTGTTGACTAGTTCGCACAACAGTTGCCTTCTTTTAAAGTGTGACTTAAGAGGAGAGACCAATGTTTGGTAACTTGTTGTTTTATCTTCCGAAGGAGCTAGTGTGACACCTAGATAGCTAAGCGACACTTCACAACCTTGGAGAATGATTCAACACTTGATCTTACATTCTGAATGAGATTTCTAGTTGATTATACCAAAATCAAGAAAACTAAGGGGGTAAGTTACCCACTACAAAACTAGAAAATTATTTGCTTTTGTTGGTTATTCCTTAGGTAGATAAACTCTTGACTTCTTCCAAAATTAGGACAAAGACTGGATATAAACAACTTCTCTAAAAAAGAACTATAAATTTAGGATGATCGAACCTAACCCCAAGTTAAGGGTACCCTGGTTTTAATTGAGTTTTTCCTTAGTAATTTTCCTTTCTATTTGCTCAAAAAAATTTGGTCCCTTACATAAAGCATAGAAATTCCCCTTGTCTTTCCAAGTTCCTTTCTGTAGAAGTTAATTCTCTTACTAATCTTCTACTCCCACCATCATTCATAGTCATAACATATACATGTACATACAAAACTATACTTCATAAAGTGTTCAGAACACTATACTCTGCATAGTTCATATTTTAAGTTAGATAATTCTACATTGACATAATTTACAATTTTAAAAAATATCTATTTTTGTGAAGATAGAAAGCACTCAAAAACTAATATTTACATTTCCAAAATATGTCATATATAGTATGCATTAGTAGCCAAAATTTGATTTGTAAGGTTAACTTTTAACTCATTCCTTGGAGCTTAGTAGAAATAACTTAATTTGGAAGTTACACAAACTAAATAGGTGAGATTAAGAATAACTTAGTAGCTAGTATAAGTAACCAACAACATAATAGTATCTCTTGAATACAAGTTCTTCTAGTTTTTCTTTTAGACTTTACTAAGCAATTAATGTAAAAAAATTCACTTATTAGTGCTATATTCTATCTACTCAAAATAAGAATTATAACCCTCTGCGGGGCCTAATTCTCGGATTCTAGCACCCTATTGTACAATTGGCCAATCCATAAGGAATTAACCACTTTTTTGGTTAATCTTGGTCCCACATAGCATAAATCATGCACACCCGAGAACCATAAACAAAGAACAAGCAACTATAAAATGATTTGCTTAACAGAAATGCATGCCATGACATAAAATAAAAATATGATGCAACTTGTATTCACTAACTACCTCAAGATATGGAATCAAATAACGACAGAGCTGTAACACTTGTTATTGTACTTCATAACCTCTCCTACACATGCTCTACTACACTAATTGTTGCAGAATCTTACCATCCCAGAAAGCCCTTAAAGCTAACTACCCTTTAGTCTTCAGCAATGATGACAAAAGAATGGTAATACAACAACATGCAAGTTCACATTCCTCTAACAAAGAGGAATTCTCTCCCTTTTCTCTACTTCTCTCTTTCTCTAGTGTTAGTCGTATGTGTGTGGTTCGTGCTGCAGAAGCTTAAGTGATGAGTATGTGTGCAGTGTGTTAAGTGTTTGCATGTGAGTGTGTGTGTTGTGTGTTGAGTGTTTGCATGTGAGTGTGGGTGTTGTGTGTTGAGTCTTGCATATGAATGTGTGTTGTGTCCATATGTGTATTATGGCACATGAGTTAAGTGTCCATGTTATGATAGTGGTTAATGGGAAATCCCACTAACTCTTTTTTAATTCTTTAAATTTAAATACCATAATTTACCTCTCCTAATTAATTCTGTTTAAATGCATAATTAGGCATTTAAATATACATCCTTCTGTTTTGTTAAAATTTTCTTGTATACACATAATTCTGATTAACTCAATGTAATTTAGATTAAATAATTAAATTAAATTTATAATTAAATCATAAGGTATGAATGCACAGATTTTATCTAGTAAAGAAATTTATTCAATTTTACTTATATAAATAAAAGAAAGAATTACCTGAATGTTATGGCTGGTTACTTGGGTTACTCTTTGAAAGCTTTTGGAATGCTGAAACAATAATTTAGTGGTAAGTTTCATGTAAAGATAGATAACCAAAACAAGTAAAATATAAAATATTATGAAAATTGATGATGATTTTGTGTAGGAGAAAAAACAAACGCCAAAGTTAGAAAATCAACAAAAGCAAAACAAGGTAAACTTAGATGTTATTGAAACTTAACAGACGATGGAACAAAAAATAAAAGAGTTTAAATTTTCTCTACTATTAATGTAAAAAAATTTACACTATCATTTAATAATGTTTCGGTACATCATAAAAAATGTTAGACTTTTTAAATACTCATTGTGATAGTTAAATTCTTTTAATGATTTGATAATACTGATTATTTGATAGTGTTAAAATTTTTTACACTTACCGTAGCTCAAAATTAAATTTAAAAAAAATGATAAATTAAAATATTTGGTGTTATTTGCGAGAAGAGAAAAATAAAAACAAAGAAAATATCACAACCAAGAAAATTAGCAAAAGTTTAAAACAGTACAAACTTATATGCCAGTAGAAATTTAATGGAAACTAGTGAAGGGAAACAATTTTTTTGGATAAATCTAAACATTTTATGATAGTTTACCCGAAGAGGAAAAAACAAAAAAGGAGAAACAATAAACCTGTGAGAGAACTGAATCCTTGTTCTAGAAGTTAATTTCTTTCCATTTTTAACTTTCTTATTATATTTGTTGATACAAATATAGTGAAAATGTATAACTTTATACTATTTAAATAATAATATATTAATGAATGACTAATCATTTCTTTTACAGTAACTTTAAAGACATCCAATTGTTTCTTCTACAGACATTAAATTTCAATAAAATTATTTTGACTTTCAAAGGACTACATCGAAATTTTATAGTTAACTTGAAATTATATGAAATTTTCTGTATCAAAAAATGATTATATGAAATTTTATTATTTGACCGAGGAGGGTCATAATCTTTTTTACAGTAAGAGGATCATATGCTATGTTATCATACCCTCATATTTAGTAATAAGAAATTTGAGAACAGAAGAAGCATGGCTCCCTCAATCCCCTCTCCTCCGCCTCTAGACATACTATTTACAAACTTAAATATGCAGCATCACTATCATATTTGTACACAAGATAATATTTTTAATTAATTTTATATTTAGTTCACTTTTTTTTTTGCATAACTCGTTAAAATAAGTGTGCAATATTTTTGTCATATTAGTATTGCATTGTGGAATCTATGAATCAGCGAAGATACGTGCCTTTTAAAAGTTAATCCTCCTGTTGTTCACGTCAACTAATGTGATGATATACTTGCCGTAGTTCTTCCCACTAAGATTTTACTCTGCAACTTCTACGTATTTAAAACCTTCACTTGGCTCTTCGAAGTTTGGCTGGTTAACTATCAGTGACTGCTACGAACTGAACTATGGTCTAAATAAATTTGGATATTCCAGAAGTGAAACATCTATAGCGAAGGTCAGTGAAAAAAAAGATACACAAACTATTGAATTTGTTTCAGTTGCATTTTATAACTAGTTACATGGAAATCTTCCTATTATGATGAATGGATCATAAAGGCAAGGGAAGAAAGGAATCAAAGATTTGATAATAAGCTAGGGGGGCCAAGAAAGGCAATGGACCTGAAGAAATATGAACAGAAGGACGACAGTAAGAGAAATTATTACCTCCACTAAAGAGGAAAATTAACTAGAGTTAAATTAACAAGGTATAATAAAGCAATGATATATGTACTGAACTTGGGTTCTGCCGTGTTTCCTTTTCTCCTTAATCGATTTCTGTTGTTTACAAAAAAAAAAAAAAAGGTGTAATAAAGAAAAACAAAATACTATACCAAGATACTTGAATCCTCATCCTCATTTCAGTCGTTTTATTCTAGTGCTTTTATTAACTTCTTATTTCTCTTTTATCTAAGAGTCTCTCTCCTCTATAAATGTCAAAAACTAAATGTAAAAGACTAATAGCTTAATGATCTGTTTAGTTCAAAGGAAAAAAGAGGAAGAGAGGGATTGTAATAAAGGAAAGACAAAGGAAAGACTAGGGAAAGAAGGGAATTTAATTTTGTGTATATTTAATTAGAGAAAAAGGAAAAAAAATTTAATAGAGGAAAAGTATAAGTTTACCTTTTTACACAATTATAATATTTAATGTAACATTTAATTTAAGGATATTTTAGTCTATTTTTTAACATATATTCTCTCCCCTCTAAATCTCCCCACTTTTGCAAGAGAGCTAAAATTGACTTAAAAGGAATTTTGCTCCCCCCTCCATTTTCCTCCAACCAAATACTATGTAAATTGTTAAATGAAAGCACTTGAATAATTTTATAATTCTAACACATCTCTTCATGCAAGTGTCTTTTTGACTCAAAACGTGAACAATACACAAACTCACTAAACCTTAAGATGAAATTCAACTTTATTCAAAAAAATAAGAGTAGCAAAAATCAAACTCTTTACTATTTGATTATAAAAATTGATACCATATCAAGAATTAATTCTCCCAATAGCTTAAGTAATTAAGTAAAGACGCTTTAATGGTATTATAACTCTTTAACAATAAATAATTAATATATATTACCAAAAAAAAAATTAATATATACACCATGGGTTTATCCATTCTCCACCCATTACAATAGATAAGATAAAATCACAACTTTACATTTGAACTCCATGATACGGTATTGTTTAATTACAATTGCTGATGTGGATAATATTAATCTAGCCACTAGTTTACATATAGATCAGCACGTATCAACGTACATAACAGTAGTGGAGGTATTCTTCTATCATGAAGAGTAGTGCTTGCTAGATATCACGAGAAATTAAGAACATGAAAAAGAATACATTATCAATGGTTCCAGCTCCATTAGTGAAGTTGACTGACGTAGCATTAACTGTTCTAATTCTACACCAATCCACTTGCCTGTCCCATGTATATAATCTAATTAGGATTTCTAATCAAACAATAAAGCAAGCCTGGGAAGTAGATAATAATAAGAAACGAGCTTAGGATCAATCACGCAACTTTTCCTTTTGATGATCTCCTTTAGGCACTTTTAACAAAAGAAAAAATTAGCTATTTTCTGGAGTAAGTTTTTCTTATTTTTCATTTGATTTTTAGCACATAAGGTAACTAGAATATAGGAGATCTAGCAGAAAGCCACTTCTAAGCATTACTTTCAAGAAGGACTTGTTATATAAAGGCAGAGCAGAAACATTAACAAACCTGCAAACCACATTGATACCATGTATCTCAACAAACAAAAGTCAAAGCATTCTATGATCTATCCATTCCCCACACAGTGCCTTCTGCCTAATCTATCTGCAAGTTCATGTCTCAACTTCATCATTTTCCTTCCCCTCAAAATAACCTGAATTTATAAATTACCAATGCCTATAAGCTAAGGACATAACCTTGGTTCAACAAGACACCTCACGCACAAAGTATCATCTTGCTTTTAAGTAATAACCGTGTTCCAATCCCAGGGGACCTTGGCACCTCACTCTGAGCTGAATTTTCCTTGCCCTTCCACAAAATAGCAACTTCTAATGATAGATTAAACAAACTTTGTCAAGACAATATCAGACCCATACTTTCGGAATGCTGAACTAGACCAAAACTTCAATTGAAGACTTCCAACAAAATAAACCAGCTAAGAAATGCAGCTTCGAGTGCTAGGAACAATTTTTCAACCAACAGTCCACAAGCTGCTTCGCTCAACCTGCTTGAGATCAAGGGAAAACCAAGTCTTTTATTTTTAATTTAGGGTTGGGGTTTTCTGTAGATAAAAATGAGCTACTAGCTCTGCACAAATGCCAGAACAGATGATTTCCCTCTTAGCTGAACCAAAGAAAAAACCAAACAAACTACCAATGACATAGAATATTCTGCTGTGCTTAAGCATGCCTCAAGCCATTGAAGTAATTTAACAGGTATTCTCATTACAATCAAACATTTATACAGAAAATTACAATGCATTAAATTAAATTTCAATTGCTCTTTTTTCTGAATTCCAAAAACACAAAATTAGAGTAGCACTTGTGCAGAATAAGGAAATAAGTTGAATATATTAGTTCTTAGTACTGAAAAAAGCAATATCTTATCCATTAAAAATCAAAAGATAAACATATGGACAATCCAATAACAACTACATCTACCCTAAATTGCATGTCTCCGTCATCTTGTGCCACACAAGATGCAACAAAGCTCAAGTTTTATTAGGTTTCTGCTGTTGAGTTTGGTCTGGACATGTATATTTAAAAGTAAACAATAGTTACTATATGAATAGAAAACTAAAAAAATCAGAAGGCTCTCAGGTAAAGGAAGAAAGAAAGAAACTTTAGTACTAATTTTATTCATAGGTACTGCCGATAGAAAATGAAGGATAAATAGATAGTGTACTTTTTAATATAACAACCATGGAAGCATTGTATTAAGTATATTGAGTTGGAGACAGGGCAGAAAATGAAAATAAAAAAAGGAAGCAAATTACGTGACTTTGAGATAAGACAGATCAAATTGCTACAAGCCATCATGTGTGGTATATTTCGTTTTTTTTTTTCATTATTTAACTCCATATTTCCATAAGCCCAATTTAGAAATGGATTCAAATTAGGAAGGTTAAGAAGTGCATATGGCTATTTTTCCCGGCTGATATAGTTTTAATATGATTTGGTCATATATAAATAAATAAAGCAACATGAAAAAATTTGCTGCACCTATAAGGCTATGGATATCCTCAAGGGAAGAAGCAATACATATCAACCAAAAAACTACAAATTCTACAATACATCACTTAATTGAAGGAAATGATTCCATATTGCTTCGCTATGTTAATTGATGGTACAAGTGTACAACCTATTCCACTCAAGAATTTTGTATCATATTTCATATATATGTAACCTTTATTTGTACTTGTCAAGCCTATCTACTACTCATAATGCTAAAACTGCAAGAATCACACAACTCTGACGAAGATCTATAATAAGTCAAAAGAAAGTAAATTTCACTATCACAGGACATGTCCAAACTGGTGCTTCAAACTGATTCAGTGTTTTGCAGTCATTAATGTATATTTGGTTTCTTAAGTTTCACAATATAGTAACATACTCTAATCTGACAATATAGTAATACTTGTGGCATTTTAGAGAAACCAACTTTATTTCTTCACTTCTATATAATATAAAGAGCCGCATAAACATTAGGAAATTATGATAAGATAAACCTTTATTTACTTCATAGAGCAGCAAATAGAGCATCCCAGATGCATTCAATCCAATTCCGAGACGAACTATATACACATACACCAGAATAATAGAGTTAATTAGCATTTCAAAGTTCAAACCTTGGCAACATATGAGCTAAAAATCAATAATCATCTCGGAAATCGCAGTAATCATCTCGCGCAGCCATGTCACTCCCAACCCTCTCTGCAATTTTGCCCTCTTCATATTTCACCCCCTCTTCCAAAGCAAGCCCACCCAAAGCTCCAGCAACAGCGCCCACAGCAAGCCCGGCACCCAGACCCATCTTCCCACCCTTGGGCTTCTGATCATACGACGAGTAATCAAGCGGAGCTGAGGGCCCGCTGGGCCCGGCATAGCCCACCGGGCGATCAAAGAACGGCCTTGGCGGCGGGGGAGGGGCACTAGAGTGGTACCCTGAATAGTACCCAGAGTATGCATCCGGGTAGGAACTGTACGAAGAGTACGGTGGAGAAGAGGGCGAGTATCCCCTGTAGTCGCGCGCAGAGGATGGAGGGATGGGATTGGTTGGTAAGTAACAGACCAGTGGAGGGCTAGGGCTGACGTAATCAACGGTTGGGAGAGGACGGCCAAGGAGGCCAAGCTTGAGGTGAATCTTACCGTGAGGGCGACCCGAGGGGCGCGTGAGGGTGAATTTTCGGATCCAGGTCGGGTCGTGGAGGTGGTCGAGGTCGTTGAGTGGGAGGCGGAGAGAAGCGACGAGGGGCTTGGGAGTGTCGGAGGGTTTGGAATGGAAGATCTCGAGGGTGAGGAAGGAATGGTGGAGAGGGTGGGTGAGTGGGAGAGTGAAGCGTTCGTTCCAGACGGGTTTGGTGGAGCCTGAGTCGTCGGATTTGGTGGCGAGTCGGCGATCCGGGTCGACCCAGAAGACGACGTAGGGCTTGAGATCACCGTTTTTCCAGTTGACGTTTTTGAGATGCTTGGCGGAGACGATGGTGAGGTCTAGATCAAGGGACTTGGAGGGAGGAGGACGTGAAGACGCCATTGAGGTTATGCTTCTGCTGTGCTGCTCAGTACAGGAAAGTCGAGGATTTTGGAATTTGGGAACGAGAAGGAAGGTATTGCACGTGGACAACTGGCTTTTGGATACGCTTACGAAGAAAATACTTTTTTATAAATTATTTACAGTATAACTTTAAAAAAAAAATGTTATTTTTGTGTTTGAATATAATATTTATTTATTTTAAAAAATATATAATAACTTTTTATTTTATTTTTAAATTAGGTTAAAGTCCAAGAAAATAAAGACTAGAGCAAAACAGAAGATACACTCAGAGCGAGAGAAATTAACAGAGAATAAGGGTGTCTTTGGGTGAGCAAACAACTCAAGTTTCCAAGATCAAGTGTAGTTTCAAGTTTTTATTAATATGTTTGAGAAAATTTTCAATTGAAAAAATGAACCAAATTTTCATTCCAAATGTAGTGTATGCAATAGTAATATTTTTTTGCTTTTGCAGAAAAAAAAATTCGTTTAAGAATATGTAACTAAGTATTTGAAATTGGAGTTAGCATATGAAACACACAATGCTTGAGCATCATATTTGAAAACTTATTATAACGAAAAGAAGAGAGTAAGCATCCATTAAATAAAAATTCTTATGATGAAATTAAATTACCTGTGAATCTGTTAGGATACAATAGGGGAATCTCTAGGAAAATGAGTAATAATTCAAGTGGTCATGTACCATTCCCATGTTTTTCATAGTTAGGGTTTTACATAATAAAATTACAAGGGGCTAACATAATTAATCACAACGGGGTAAAGTGTCATCAGAACTAATCACAAAGGGGCTAACATAATTAATCACAAAGGGGTAAAGTGCTATCAAAATTAACCACAATGGGTAAAGTGAGAAAGTCAAAACTACATGGTGGCAAAGTGATATCACCCTAAAACACACATAGGGTACATTGAATTTAACCTTTATTATTATACTAAATGTATTATCAAAATGATAAAAAAAAAATGAAGAAATGTCATTTTTACCAACACTACATTACATCCATGTTTTTGTGTTTTTTTTTAAACATTTTATGGCTTAAACTAATTTCTTATGTAAGAATGAAACAATGAAAACTGCTTTTAAGTACGTTTTGATTTACAGTTATCATATCGAACATTACTTACGCAATAGCTTATTATAAAACAAAACTTCTAAAACAGTTTTTCCATTTTTTATGAGAACTATCAATAATATAAAACTAAACCTTCAATCAATAATATTAAACCAAGCCATAATCTGGTATTCCTTGAAGAAAACTTACACATAACCAAAACTATAGGAAGTACTAAAAAAGACTTTAACCTTAAAAGAGCATTGCAATAAAAGCCTGCACGATAAGCGGGCACCCATGAGATCCACCTCCCCATCAACCATGATTCCGAACGCCTGTGTTTCCATGCATCTACTCTAACCCAAAAACTTTTCCTTGGTGGAAATAACATAACCAACAGATCATATACCCAACCAAATATCTTGGTTTGACAATCCCAACCAAATACCAGAAAAAAAGAGAGAAGAAAGCCGAACAAAACAAAAGGACTCATTACTCATAACTGCCCATAATTTAGGAGAGTCAGAGAGCAGTCTAATATCTGCTTAACAGTACCGTTAAGTAATCCTGAACCTCTTGAGTTCCATAGACAGTATAATGTGGCCTTCAGCCTTGTACCCTTCCCCTTCAGCCCTCACCAGCCCAAAGCGCCCTGCTTTCTCACGGTTGAGAACCTTTGGCAATGGTATCCTTGCCCTCCCCACGAGGGCACACCCAGTTGAGGTTCCCGGATCATTGTTGGAATTGAGCCTCAGAACCTCCACGTTCAGGAACGCATAGTTATCAGAATTCTTCTCAAACGCGATGAAGGCTGTCTCGTTCCAGACAGGGTCTAGCAAGCCCTGGGTCAGGCTCGTATAAAACTCTTCACCAGGCTCCACCCAAAACACCACGCAGTACTGCCTCTTGACAACAGAAGGGTGAAGGCTGGGACTGTCAATGCCTTCAGCACAGCTAATGTTGACACTCAGACCAACTAGGAGGTTGACCCTCTTCTTCTTTATGATTCTTGATTCAACCTCATGTGGGCTCCATTTGTAGTCCGATAGCACGTTCTCCATTGGAACACCTTCATGAAGAATAACAAGAGGAAGAAGAAAAAAAAAATTGATTTTGATCAAATTTGGATTCGAAGTTGAAAGAGAAAAATAATTGCTTTTTTATCAAATTTGTACGCCAAGGAGACACAAAAGAATTCTAAATTGACAGAGCAAAAGGGTAGATTACAATAAATGAAAATGGAAGGGGGAAAACCTTACTGCAATTTCAGAAAGAGCTCAATGGGGCACGATACGTACCCGAGAAAATTGATCCTTGGAGGAGTACTAAAGAAGATGAGGTGGCCGTAAACGATTGGCAATAGTAACAGGGAAGAGCCGAGAGCTTGCACAACACTCAACGCGGAAAAATAGGCTCACAGTCACAGTTCCACTAGGCTAATTTACTTTGACTACGATTAGGGGTTTGTATTTGAGATTCCTCAAACACCCCTTTACAAAATTCAAAAAGATGAAAAACACCTCCAAATCTATCTATCAAGAAGAACCTCAATCTGCTAGGAAACACTCCTTATCAAAACACTTCCAAGTCTATCTATCAAGAAGAAAAAACAAGACCTCAGGTCTCCAAAGTCCAAACCACCATAGCATCCCTTGAATTGATAAGAGCCCTTTTGTAAATCTAGAACTCTAGTAAAAAATCTTGGTTCAAGGGTATTGCTATGAGAAGTTCGAGCTCATGCCTTTAAAGAAAGAAAATCTTATAATTTTTTTAATTAGTATAAATGCTTTTTATAATCCTATATGAGGGATTCACAAAAATTAGAATGATAACCAATAAAAATTTGAGCGTACAAGAGCTCAAATTCACTGTAGCACTACCCTATATATAAAATAATGATCTGGCCACAAGCGATTATCTCAATGACACATCTTAATACTTGACTTGAAACGGAATAAATTTTATAAAAGAAAACGAGTTATAAGCCCTATCCAACTTTTAATATGTACAATAAATAATTTACTAAATTTACAATTTTTTTACATAAAAAAATATTTAATTGTGGTGACTTGGTGAATTAATTGGTATAATAATTTTTTTAAACTCAAGTAATATGAATTGTAAATATTACTCAATTCAATTGAATTAATAATAACTTTTATTAAAAAGAGACGATTGGCACAAAAACCGACCTATGATATATTTATCATTCAAATAAAAATATAAATTATAAATATTAACATTCTTAATTTATCTAGTAAGAGAGAGGGGAAATTATTAATTTTAAAAATTGCTAATAATACATATTTAAAGAGAATGATGAATAATTATTGCCGTTAATATAAATGATCATTTGAAATGGGGAATTAGTTCTTCATATTAAACTTATATTGCTAGTTCTCCTTAAAATTAATAATCTTAAAAAAATAAAATAAAAAAGTGAGTGACTAAGGGAAGAGAATGCATTTTTTCCCTCTAATGTCCTTAATGGAAACTAACAAGCTGACACCAATATCTTTTTGTCGCCCTTGATGACACTTTTTGTGAAATTTTTTTAGCATAACCTTGATGACTTTTTCGTGAAATAAATTTAACATAAAAAAATGGATTAGTTTATCAGTGCAACTGTAGTGCCTAGTGTCCAAAAGTTCTAGGTAATTGTTTTGAGTTTGACAATGCCATGGACCATGGTTTGATCGTTTGTTTTATAAAGTTACAATAAACAAAGGACCGGCTATATTGTGGAGGCCAAGGTTCGATCCCTTCCCCGAAAAATTCATCGCTGTGTTAAAAACCAGCTCTCCTATAGGTAATAACCGAAAACTAAAAAAAGAAAGGCCGGGCTTTCTTTAAGCATGGTCAAATGGATGTAGAAAAATTGATTATTTTTTTGGAATAGTAATTTTTTTTAATTAAAAGTTTTTTATTTAAAATTTATTTTATTTATTTAAAGTGTGTAAAATTAATTATAAGTTAAAATTATTTTTTTATTAATTAAAAACAGTTGTTTTGAAAAAAAATTTAATTATTTGATTTCAAATTATTTTAAATTTTTTAAAATAGAAATATTTATTTATCTTCGACCAAATAATTTTTTTAATTATTTTATATATATTTTTGATAATTTAATGCATAAAATTAATTTTTTCATACAATTCAAACAAAAAAAATTTATTTAAAATCGATTATGAATTGATATATTCAAATATAAATTAATTTTTTTATGATTAATTTTTTTAAAAATTAATTATACACATAATTAATTTTTAATATAAAATTTTTTTTACAACTAATTTAAACACACACTTAAAAATGTATTAATATACAAATAACATTCTTATTTTAAGTGATAAATACTATTTGTTAAACAAGTATACAAGTACAAGTATGGGCGCCTCTATGACTTTCCTCATTACCTTTTCTTTTTTTTTACTGGCAAGACATTTTTTAAAAATGATTTTAAGAATTCAATTTTATATTAATTTAATATATTTAATTTAATGAATTTCCTTAAATATTAGGTTACTATTTGAACCCAAACAGTTAAAAAAAAAAGATAACATATCTCATTAACCATTAGACCAATCTTAAGTTAACACATTAAATAACATAAGAGTTGGTCTTTACGATTAGAACTATCATCTAGTTACTTGATAATATTTATCTACTTCTCATTTGATGGACATGATATTAATGATGATATGTGATAGAATTATTTTTCTTTGCCTTTTATCAAGTGAGTTTATTGTCATTTCTATTTTTATATTGTCATTAGTCTCTAACAAACTTTGATTTAATTTTTTTATAATATCTCCAGTTAAAAAACTATTTCTTATTCTTAGTTAAACTAGTTGTTTAGTACCACTTTTTATTTATATCTAAACTTTTCGTTATTAATTTTAATTATTAGTTAAGATAAAAAATAAAAATATCTTTTAATGTGTGTCATTAATAGTTTGCTTATCTACATCACTAAAACTAAATTACCTAACCATCATGATTTTCTTGATATATTTTTTGTTTTACTTTAACTTTGATTCATCTTATGAAAGTCATTACTTATAACAAACTCAATCAATTAACATTAGTAAAGTAGAAATTCATATAACCTATACTGTATCACAAAATCACATTCTTTTTTTTTTTTTGAAAGGACACAAAATCACATTCTTAAAAGTCAAAAGTTAATTATATATGTAACAATATCGAAATTATGCAATTTTAATTATTTATATGTCAATAAAAATGAACACTAAAATATAAAAGTATATAAGAATATCAGATTTGAAGAAATCATGTGAATATGAGAATGCAATCCAGCTTTCAATATTTGATTTCATCCATTTTCATATTTTTTCAATTTAATTTATAATTATTTTTATATATACTTATTTTATTTTATTTTATTATTGAGAAGTTGAACTTTGTCTGTTTTATCAAAAATAAAAAAGAGATTTTCCCCCCACATAAGTGAAACTAATTAAGGTAATTGAAAACTTAAGAACATTATAAAATATTTTTTAAATTAACTAACCTTTATAATTAACATTAGAAAGTTCGGATAAATATAAAAATTATTAGTTAGACACTATTATATGAGTGTTTTGAGAAACTAAAAACAAAATTAATTAAAAAAAAGAGTATTAATAAGAGTGAGACAAACGTTTATCTGATATTTGATGGATTAACGACAAAACTACCTTATTCTTTAATTTTTATCCTATATACTCCATAAAATAACAAATCACGGGGTCTCTAATCGTGAAGCAATTCATTTGCGAAGGTAGAGAGGAAGGAATAAAGTTATAAAGAAGAGCCATTCTCCCTCTCATTTACAATTTTTTGGTTATATGTAATAATTATATAGATTATGAATCCTATTACTAAAAAAAAAAATAACATATGACTCATAACAGTTAAATAGAAAATTGACATATAAAACTCAAAATTAAAGTCAATGCAATTTTTTTAATTCTTTTTTATTTGAGTATTATTATAAATTAGTTCCCTTTCAATAGTATATGCATATATTGTTAATAAGTAGATTTTTTGTCTTTTAAGAAATTTTAAATCTTGTAATCACTGGTCCTCAGCTGCCTAAACATTAAATTTTTGGTTTCTCCCTTGTTAATTTGCATACAAATTCAATAAAATAAAAAAAAATTAGTTATATAATGACATCCTAGTATTACTGAGAAATAATAGAACATGTCTCATAGTTTCTCTTGAGTTTTCACAATTTTTTCATCCTAGTATATGCTTTGTCTTTACAACAAGAGATGTAGATGGCATGAGCTCAAAAGATGACATTACTCAGAAGATGAATGTCAGATGAAAGGAGCAGTGGACCCTTTTTCTTTTAAGTTGATCTCGAGCTTTAACTTAAACTTAGACGAACTCAATTTATACATTTTTATTATATTTTTATTATTTTTCATTAAGCCCTTTGCAAACTAAATAATTGAGCATTAAAATTTTAAGCTCCACTCATGTGATTATAAAAATTTTCATTTGTGTATAGATCAATATAAAATCAAACGATTTTTAAACAAATATAAGAACACAATTCTATAAGAATATCACTTAGACCATTGAATAAACTCCAAAAGCAAAACCAAAAGATCAAGGTGCAAACTGCAACGTGCACTTCATCCAAATCCTAGCGTGCTTTCCTTCCTTCTTTTGATCCTTTCTCATTCAGTTTGAGACTTATGGTCACATGCATGTTAGTAAAGACAGAACATACACCATTTTGTCATTGACTAAGTATTTTTATATCATTATTGAGTAGAAAGACTAATTTTATTTGAAATACCAAAATTGCTATTCTTTACAAATGTTTTATTTCGGGCTCAAATATTTGACATTACAGAAACATAATTAATCGTTGAGTTCAAGCTTACTTATCACTCAAGTCATATTTAATAAGTAAAGAAAACATAAACTAATCCAACCAAAATGTAAATATATAATATATAATAATAAAAAAAACAATTTATATGATTGAATTAATCTCATAATAAAATTTAAGAAGAAAATTTAGAGTATGTATGGTTTTACTTTTTTTTTTTGGAATAATCGTTTTTTTTCTAATTATAAGTCGTTTTATTTAAAATTTATCTTGTTTGTTTTAAGTGCCTAAAATTGATTATAAGTTAAGATTATTTTTTCATAACTAAAAATATTTTTAAAAAAAAACTGTTATTTTAAGTTTTAAATTATTTGATTTTAGATTATTTCAAAAGCTTTAAGAGAAAAATACCTATTTGCCCTCAACCACATAACTTTTTCAATCATTTCATATATTTTTTGATAATTTAATATATAAAAATAATTTTTTATACAATCCAAACAAAACTCTTTATCATAAAATAAATTATGAATTAACATATCCAAACATAAATTAATTTTCTCATAATTAATTATACACATAATCGATTTTTAACATAATTTTTTCTATAACTAATCTAAACACACTTAAATAAAGTTTTATAAGTGTTTATAATACTATTTTTTAATTAAAATATAACATATATATTATTTTTTAACTTTAGTCATCTATCATCATCACTTTTAATGCTATTATATAAAAAATAATATATATATATATATTATTAATTAGACAATAGACAGAACTTTATTTAAGTTTCCTCTCAAATTTAAACTATCTCTCATAATAGAATATAGATTTAATTTTAATTCATTATCAGTATAAAGTTTTTTTACACTATTATTAAATTATCTATTGCCAAATTATTAAAAAAATTTGACTATCACAATAATTATCTAAGAAATTTAACTCATTTAAAGATATGTCAGTACATGAAATTTTTTTTACACTAACAATATATCAAAATTAAACTTATAAAATATTACTATAATATTTATATTTTAAAAATATTAATAGTTATCAATTATTTATTAATTATTAATTATTATTTATATTTAATAAAATTTTAAATATTTATTATAAAATTAATAATAAATAAATAATTAACAAAGTGTTATGACAACTATTCCAAAAATGTATACGACTTTTTTGTCAAACACACATCTCAAGAAGAAAGGGTTACAGACACAGCCACGACACTCTGAGTATACTATACTACCAAGGCGAATAGCAGCAGCATATTCTCCTCAATGAAGGGTAGAATGGTCCATGCACACCCACCCTTAACAACGTTAACGTCATTTCCTTTTTCCAAACGCAAAATTGATAGTGAAAACTCTATATCATGTGAAAACCATGGAATTAGCGTTGCTACAGACAAATGCACTGGTAGGAAGGCGCATTCTCTCTCGAATTAGAATTTGATCTTCTACTCAAATCCATGCTTTCCTGAGAAAAGAAGCCCCCGGTAGACTTTCATTTTCCCGAGAAGAAAACATGTCGGACGCTTTGATCAATGGGTTGGCTGGAGCTGGAGGAGGGATCATTGCTCAGCTCATCACATACCCTCTTCAAACTGTACGAATACGCTTTCAAGTTTTTATTTATTTTTTATTTTTTAAAATAAAATTTTCATGTGGGTTTTTTAAGATGTAATTTTTTTGATCTACAGGTAAACACTCGTCAACAAACGGAGCGTGATCCGAAGAAAGACAAGAGGAGTCTTGGAACTCTCCAGCAAATGTGCCAGGTTTCTGTCTTTTAGCAGGGATCATATGATTGTTTGGCTTGAATTGTTTGTTTTGGTTTCGACTGAAAAAAAAAAGAAAAAGATGTAATCTTGGCTGGTTATGTAGGTTCTTAAGTTGTTGTAGCAATTTTCTTTTTTTTTTTGCAATATTAGAATTCTCATCGGAAAATATTGTAGGTTGTGAAACAAGAGGGGTGGGAGCGGTTGTATGGAGGCTTGATGCCATCGCTAGTGGGCACAGCTACGTCTCAGGTGAGCTCATTTTAGTTCAGGTTTGGTGATATTGCTGTTCTTTGTACCATATGCCCCTTGTTAACTTCATAATCTTACAGCGAGTCAAATTTTATTTCTTCCTTCATATGTTTCATTTCTTGTTGAAGCAGTGGGAAAACTATAATTATGCAACACTTGTATCCGATTTGTTTTGAGGATGTCAACACTTTCTTTTTTCTTTTTTCTTTTTCGGTTGCTGAGAGCAAGTTTAATAACAAAAAGGGAAAATTGAAGCAGTCGAATTAGTTTCCATTTTAAATATTAAATTTTTATCCAGAATAAATAGAATCGGAAATTTGACTTGGTGAACAGTGTTTGAAATGTTGATCGAATGGAATTACTTCCATTTATGTTATTTGATTGATTGGGTAATAACTTAAGGACGCAGTGGCTGTGGTAATACACATATCTGTAGTGAATTTCAACAGAAATGATGTCTGGTCACATGACTGCAAAACTTACCACTGTTTCATTCCTTATCAATTTGTCTCTGATAGTAGCTGCTTCCCTATTCGCTTCATGAGTTCCCAATATTCTATGGATCTCTACCGTTGTTGATATAGTTTTTAGCCAGAAAATCAAATATATCTGTGATAACATATGCACACCCGCAGCGTTTAAACCACAAAGCAAATTGCAATTAAATAAAATGTTTACTGGCTTTTTTCTGTCAAATTATGGGAGTTTTAAGTAAATGTATCAACAGTTTGTGTGGTTTCAGTTTTTCTGGTAATGTGCATCAATTAATTGAGTTTTAATTTTTCATGTTGGACGCAAATGACAAACTGAAGCAACTGTTCTTTTTTTTCACTAACTGTAGAGCTGTGGCTATTTTTGGGACAACCTATTATTCAGACTTCTCTTTTTAATGGACAAATATCTATTATATTAAATTCATTTTAAATAATGCTTTTTCTGGAGCACCTGAGAACCAGAGGTGTTATTTCAGTGAGGAAAATAACATGGTTTAAAGGAATTCATGAATTACCCACTGCTAATTTTTTCATGAATTGATCTTATTTCACGAAAAAGAGACCTTTTAATCATTTGATCTTTCTGGATTCATAATTTGGAAGCTGTATTTAGCTAAATGCAATTATGGTGGTATGACCTCAAGTCACAGATTATCTGCCCAAGATTTCAGCCAAACATTTGTTCGATTGACATGCTTTTAGTTGTAGAGAATTAGAAGACAGTTTCATTGTTCACCAAACTTAGAGAAGGTGTCTTCTAGATGATGGTGAGTTGGTGACTAATAGCATTCAATCTATTTTGTTGGTTGTCTGTAAAGGAAAGATGAGAGACTATTATGCTTCTTCTAGAAGTTCAGGCATGAGGCAATTCCTTTTAAGTAACCAAAGTGACAGAGTATGGCAAGCCAACTAGGTAGCCTGCTATAGAGTCAGAGGATTAAGACATTAATAGAATTTTTATTCTCCAAATTTGCGACCCGTATTATTATAAAAAGTTTTAATTATTTTGAGGTTTGGTAGGATGGATAAGGAAATCTTCCTAAAGCGGATATGTATAAGGCTTTCTTTGGGAGAATAAGGATTTAAAATTCAATAGATCCATTTAGGATTGGAAAGTTTTTGTTGGAAGACAATATTGCTGAAATTCATTGGTTACTGCAGTTTAAGAGCGGAAGAGACTATATGGTTTAGATGGCTGTGGTTAGGGCCTTTATGGTGGTAAAAGCAGGGAAATTTGTCTTGGATTTAGCATTTTTATTGGGTAAAAGAGAGTTCAAACAGCAAGGGGGAAAAAGTTGTTAAAGGGGCTGTGTTATAAGTGACTAGTAACATGATAAAAGTGAAGAACAGAAGAAAAAGAGAAAGAAAGAAACTTGGTTCTTAAGCTGTTACCATTTGATAGACAGCATATGTGAGGTCTAATCAATTCAAATAGGTATTCATGCAATAGAAAATGTGTTTGATTTAAATTAACCTGGTACTGAAAAGAATATGTCATTTTGACAATTTGACTACTCTTGACCTATAATGAAAAGGACTACTGATATGAACCTTGGGAGAACCACACCCCAAAAGCTAGCTATTAAGGTGGGAGAGTCCCAAGGCCATATAAACCCTACATTTGAATCCCATACTTCCGATGTGGGACTCAAGTTTCATACCTTGCAATTGGATTCTAACATTCCACTACGTTTCCACAGACGTCGGCCTCTTTACCCCCTCGGCCTCTTTACCCTAGCACCCGCTAGTCAGCCTGCCACATAGGCAACGTCCACGTGGGCGGAGGATCGTGCTCCGATACCAATTGATACGAACCTTAGAAGAACCACACCTCAAAAGCTAGCTATTAAGGTGGGAGAGCCCAAAGCCATATAAACATCACATTTGAACCCCATACCTTACAATTGGATCCTAACAACTACTCTAATGAAACTTTTGATTAATAAAAAAAACCTAAAATATTCGTATAGATAATGGTTATCTGAACTAGCCACTTGGGCTTAGCTTAGGTGGCAAAGGTGGTTGGGGTGGGTTGAAATTTGGGTAGAGGTTGTAGGTCTTTTCAAGTTGCGGTACGCCGGTAACAACTTCCATAGCTATCTGAACTTTATGTATTGCGGGTTGAAGTAAAGCTTAAAGTCTGCTCCTACTCAAAATCCACAGTGCCTTTGACTCAGTTAACTTAATGAGAGATAAATTTAGAAGGAACAAAAAACTAGATACCTAACGAACTATTAGAGATAATTTTTGGCTTAATAAATATACTTCTTTGTTTGATGTTGGATGGTCTGTAATGTTTGTCTTTTCCTTTCAAAATGAATTAAAGCTTTTCAACAAGGCATGGTTCCTGCATGATGTATTTTCTGGCAACCTGTTCAATGTTTTGATTTAGGTTTCCCATTTTTTAATTACTCACAATTTTATGGTACAGGGTGTTTACTATTATTTCTATCAAATATTCAGGAACAAAGCTGAAGCAGCTGCACGAGAACAGAAAAGGATAGGCATTGGTGATGGATCAGTTGGGATGATCTCCTCACTTCTTGTTGCTGCTTTATCTGGGTAATTTACTTTGTCTGTAAAGAGCCCCATGGCTCTAATTTGTTTTTTCCCCTGCCAATCAAGTTGTTAGAGATCACTGATTGTGTAATGTCTTGATACTCGTGTTGTATGACTCAAATTGCTTGATAAATCCTTCTTGTAGGTGTGTTAATGTGCTCTTGACAAATCCCATATGGGTAGTTGTTACCCGCATGCAGGTAAATAGCTAGTTGATAATCACCTCCATTCTCACTTTCTTCTGGCATTCCCCTTCTATCCTCACCCTGCTGCCCCCTCCCCCTGCTGTGTTTTTCTTGTTTCCTGGTATGCAGTAAACATGAAATTGAGACAAATTTATATCGATTTACTTCTGTGGGAAACTTCCTTTTCTCCTTATTTTGATTTTAGAATCTGGTTACTTAGAAAAAGGAAATTACAAAGACTTTTACTAATGAGTTTTTATTTCCTTTCCCCCTAAAGAATTTCCCAAATCATTTCAAACTTTGTAAGTAGATAAACTTGGAATGGAAGGATTCATGAATTTGGATGCTTGTTTGGACTTGAAAAAGAGATTAGGGGTTTCATGAATTTGGAAGCTAGTTTGGGACCCCTATGTCAAGAATACGCACAAACATTTTTTTTGGTGAGATGCACAAACGTTTTTTGTTGGTCAAGTTCAAGTTATTTTATTATAGGATATAGGATATCATGGTCTGTCGTATATTCTTTTCTGCTGTTTGTGTTTCTTAAAAGTTTTTCAAAATTATTTTCTGTTATAATCTAGTGTTTCAGTGTTTACAATGAATTTGGACATAGTAGTAAAAGATAATAAATGGTCTGTCTGTCTTTCTTTGCTTCCCTCCTGCCTGAGACGCCAAACAAGTCTTACATTCTGGTTTTTTCTATTTTTTGTGTCAAAAAACATATTAACCATGCAGTCGCATAGAAAAGATTCAAGCAAAACTCCCCCTGGTCAGGGGTTGTCAGATGCCACCGAACAAACAATTCTTTCTGCAGTTGAGCCTCTTGCTTATGGAACTAGCCATGTGGTAGGTAAAGTCTATCTTTATTGGTAGCCTCCTTATCCTTATGATATAAGTAGAGCTCACATGATCACCTATAGCAATTTAGAAGTTATGCTAGTTATTCTGTCTAGGCTATTCGCCTGTGAGAAAATGTTTGGCAAACTGAGCTTATAATCTTGATTAGTATGCTTAAAATCTGGTATTATTTATATTCCAATTGGAAAAGATTATCTGACAATATTTCAATAAATTGATTGATAATTCAGAATTATAATTTTTTTCCTCCATGGTATACATCATTTTAGTACAGTCCCTCCCCTTTCTCCCCGAGGACTCCAGATGGATGATGCTTTAGACTTTTGCATGAATTTGGGTCTGATTAAAATTGTGAGCTTCAAACCTGGAGAGTTTCCTTTTGTATGTATAATATTCTAATACATATGTGCAGATTCAAGAAGTCTACGGTGAAGCTGGAGTTTGGGGTTTCTGGAAAGGTGTATTACCAACATTGATCATGGTACGTTGGAAGTGAATCTCTTTCATGCTAAGGGAGTATTACTGATTGGCTGTTACTGATCTCAGGTAAGCAATCCTTCCATACAGTTCATGCTGTATGAAACCATGTTGAAGAAGTTAAAAAAAAGACATGCTCGGAGTAAAAAGGGTAGCAATGGGGTAACTGCTTTGGAGGTATTTTCTCATTTAACTTCTCTTGGTAAAATCACTTGTGAGTGATTTCATTCACACATATATTTTCGCTTATGTTGCTTTTAATTGTTTACAACATTATCAGACTAAGATTGCCTTATCTCACTAGATATTTCTTCTTGGAGCTTTGGCTAAGCTTGGAGCTACTGTTGTAACTTATCCTCTTCTAGTTGTGAAGGTATATCGTACTAGCTTTCGCAATATGTTTGTTTTATCCAGCTATATAGGATCTTAATCTCAGCAGAGTAAAAATAATATTTCTTGAACTGCGGAGATGGAGGATAATGGTAGAAAGTAGAAACTACATGGGCCATGGACATTTTCCTGGCAGGTGATACCTGTCAAACATTAACTCATAAATGCAATTGCTTACACGTAAATGGCATTGCTTACATGTAAAAAGTAAAGAAGAAAAATTATTACCTGAACACAGATTTGTGCATTTTAATATTCAAAAAAGGGAGTATGGATTAATTTGAAGATCTGAAAACCAATAATTTGTATGAAAATAAATTTTGGGATCACAAAATGCTATAATATGCCATAAAGTTGCCTTTTGGTATTTTGTAGGACCTTAATGTCAATATGGTAGTTATACTAGTTGGAACTTTGAAAAGATGGAGAATTGGAGATGTGATTATTTATTTGTCCTTGCATTACATGAAAATGATGAACAATTTGTTTGTTTATATGATATATGTCTGATAATGTTGATGAACTTTAGATAGTTTAGATGTGTTTGACATTATAATCATCTGTTATCAATAATGTCTGAATTTAATTCAAATATTAGATGATTGAATCATTCTCATTTAGTCATTTTGTTATTCACTTGTGGCCATGGAAGATGTTTCAAAATAATATACTCAATATGTCTTATTTCTTAAATTTGTTGTGTCATCATATCCTTCTTGTGTTTCATGTTGATGTCTGTTATTCATAAGACGAAAGGAATGGGGAGAAATGAAAGAGGATCTGTGTTTAAAATGATTGTCTCAATCTCAAATTTGTAATGTTGCTATTGCAGGCAAGGCTTCAAGCTAGACAGGTTAAAAATGGAGACAAGAGACATCATTATAAAGGTTTAAGTTTTGATGATCTACTCTTATACCTTGACTATGAGTCATAATCCAATTGTAGTAGGTTTCATCTGCCCTTTTGGTCTTGTTTGCCAAAAGTCAGGTTATGAACCCTGTATTACTTGAGTTAAATTGTGGATATTGCTCTTGTTCAACTTGGTGATAAATGCTTCTGTTTGTTGCTTCCCTCCCTCCCTTGCTCTCTGTCTTTCTCACACAAACACACACACAACCATTTTGAAACCATTTGATTCAAAACTTACCCTGAATTTTTAGAAGTTTTTATTCTCTCTATTCTTTGTTTCCTCTCTGAAGTTGCATGTTCTTGAAATTCAGGCACATGGGATGCTATTATTAAGATGATCCGCTATGAAGGGTTTAATGGATTTTATAAAGGTATGGGCACTAAAATTGTACAAAGTGTGCTGGCTGCTGCTGTTTTGTTCATGGTGAAGGAAGAACTAGTTAAGCAGACTCGTTTCTTGCTCACTAAGGATGCCGCCAACACTATAAAGTCAAAGCCTCTATGATTGGAGATCACTAATTTGAGTTTCCCCTAGATTGAGATCTCATGAACCATCTTCAATTGGCAAATTCATTCAAAGGATAGGAAATAGAGTATGACATTGGAAAGCTTGTAGCTTGATTATTTTCGTTCCCAAATGGAAATTCATGTTTAAAATTACATGCTAGAGTCACATGTTTGTGGAGTCCTTGTACACAGAACAGAGTTCTTGGTTCTGACTCTGCTCCTGAAACAAATATTTTTATATGATTACCTGATTTTATTGGTATCTTAGATCAACATACAACTTATTGACTATCCTCATCGATTATCAGATACGGCAGAACACATTGGCAATGTTGATACTTGCAGTGCAGCAGTAGTAACGGATGGGTAAGTCTGTCCCAGCCAGTAGTCAATGGGCAAAAGTTTCGAATGCCTTTGCATATTCTACTTGCAAATTGCTACAGGATTAGGTACTGTAAACTAGTAAAGAAAATTGCTATTCTCGCACAAGGTGGTAAAGCGACCCGAATGCCAACTGTTTCAGGTGAAGTCCAAATGCAACAATTAAGCGCGCTGTGGTAAACCTGCTCTAGTGTCGTTCATGAATGGAAGGTCTCAACACTGCCATCTATAGCTGTAGATGGATCTTGATGATTGGTTAGGTGATCCTGCAAATGGTGTCAGCATGTTCCTAAATCCTAATGTAATGACATACCAACAGTACTGTAGTTGCTCACGCCTCATGCATTAATGAGTCAATATTACTAGTCGTGTTATTCCCAAGGTTGGGTTCTAAAATATCTAGCTGGTGGATGATATGAAGGAACCAGACATAATTAAAGCCTGCTTCGTAACAAAGAGTTTGGATCATTTGATAGGCTAATTTAATTTTTATGTATAAAGAAGTGCTTTTAGATCAGGATAAATTAGATTGGAGAGTTTAATCGGTCAGATTGTGAATTAGATATTTAAATGAATATAGTTTAATCTTATAATTAAATTTATAATTAGAATATTTTAGATTAATTAAAATTTAATTGAATTATTTAATTTATTTAGTTAAATTGACTAATTATTGCTATTTTTTAAAAATAATATTATTGCATATGAATAATTTTCATGACATCATTTGTTTGACTTGATGATTTAAATAGTTAAATTAGTTAAATTTAAATTAAAAGTCTTATTAATTTATTATTCAATACGATTTTAATAACATTAGTATAAAATATGAAAAATTTTGTTAAATTTATTATTTTATTATTTTATTTATCACTAGATATAGGTAAATCTATATTTATTGGCTTTTTTACTCTCAGTTACCTCAATCATTCTCAGTCTCCCAATCCCAATAACCAACAAAAATAAAAAATAAAAAAAGGTGCTGAGGATGAGGGTGCGCGTTACGCACCTAGCGCAGGTTTAACATTTTCAGTAGCAATTGCTATTCAGTATCGAGGGTTGAAACGCTGAGCTGCTTGGCTCTAGTCTCAGTCGGAGAAAACCCAGAGAGAGAGAGAGGGAGAAGAAATCAGAAATGGCGTCGAAAGCTCCAAAGAAAGCCAATCTGTTGGATCACCATTCCATCAAACACATCCTCGACGAGTCCGTTTCTGAGGTAGTAACGAGTCATGGGTATGTGGAAGACGTGAGATTGAGCAACGTGAGGCTGTTCATTGGGACGATCATCATCGTCATTGCTCTGTTCGCCCAGTTTTACAAGAAGAAGTTCCCTGAGAATAGGGATTTTCTCATTGCCTGCATCGGCTTATATCCTTTTCCTCGCTTCATTTTTTTTATCTTTCTTTCATTGCCTGCGTATGCAAACATTGGATTATTCTCTTTCTTATGATTCTTATTATCATTTATTTATTTTTAATCTTTTGGTCTGCTTGGGATAATTGGAAAATGATACACCTGAAATTAGGGATATTTGACTAGGGGAACTGTAATTTTTACTTTTTTAGGTTGCGCTCGAATTTTTAATTTTGATCTGCTTGGGATAATGGCAAATGAAATACCGTGGGAGTTCCTTTATAAATACTTTTTTTTCTCCACTTCATTTTTTTGATAAAAAAAAAAAATATAGTTTCGGACATCAATTAGCATTTTATATTTTTTTATTGATTCTACTTGAGTAGTACTGTTTGATCTTTAACTCTTGCACGTATATAGTCTTCAATGGGTTGTTGCAGCTGATCATATACACTAAGGAGAAAAATGCCATTCTGTTTACTTATCCTCCTGCTGTAAGTTTCTGTTTACTTAGATAAAGCACTTGTCTTTAATACTAGAGTTTCATTTATGAATGGAGAATAGATGCTTTGTTTGACTTGCATTGTTCTGGATGCCTGATCTTCCTAAGTCTCTTAATATTGAAACTTCATCTACCTCCCCCCTGTTTAGGTAAATAATAATATATCAGTCCTCTGGTGTTGGATATGGAAATTGTAGAATACCTAATCTAGAAACGCATATGATCTATACTACTCACTCCTCTGCATAATGTTTAGCGTGGTCTGTTAGAATATGTGGTGATGTTGTTATGACCCTTTGATTTCAATTAATAAAAGTTATAGACTTTTTTCTTCATCTTTTAGTTGTATATTCAAATTGGAAAAAGAAAAAAAAATCGTAAAGTGCTATAGCCCCCTGTTTTGTGCCTTCATTAAATTCTTGTTTCATCTGTCCATGTTGAATTCATTTTCCACTATATAGAAAGAAGATTTAAGAATTATATCTATTTGTGTCTGTGTCTTAGAGAGAGAGGGGCTTGCCTTCTTCTTATTGTTTAAATTGGTCTTTTTTTTTTTTCTTTGGTCTCTTCTGAGAGAGCAATAATGGTGATGTTTCAGTCTGGTTACTTTTGTTAGGATTGTGCCATAGTATGGGCCTTGAGATACATAGGATAATCTGAACATGACTGTTCTAACTCAATAGTCATCATAGACACGAAGCAGATCGCTTGTGTATTAAATGGGCCATACATCATGTTGACAGATAGCTTAACTTAATATAAGTTTGGTAAGCAAAGCAAGTAATATTTATTTGATATGGTAGTCTTATGAAATGATTGTAATGAACTTTTTATTATGTACTGGTATCGATTTATCGTATGCTCATCCTCCTTTAGTTGTTGAATTTCAATTTAAGTTGCATAAAATTTGCAACAGGAAAACTTTTTCACATCCATTGGGTAAAACTTGGCAAAGTAATTAATTAGGTAGACTATGAAACATCTTTAGGTTGGCAAGTCAACCCAGATAGTACCTATATCTTTATTAGTCTAACTTCCATACATTTTCATCTGGATTTTGAGTTGACCAAAGGTCCAAAACATGCTAGTTCGACAAAAATTCTTTTGGGTTTTAGTTGCTTTTGGGTTTCAGTTGATATCATATCACGCCTTTGGTAGATCACTCGCTTAGGTGACTTGAAGTCTTTAACCATTTCCGAATTTTGCCTTTTTTAGGGCCATATCTGAAATTGAATTTCCTTTCATAAGTTTTCTGCTTATTTTAGAAGCCTAATCTACAAGGCATCCTTCTATGCATTGAAATAAGGTTTAATATTTTTTTTTAAACTGTTATTTATCCAGAAAAGGGCTTAATAGATGATGAAGAAGAAAAATGTATATATTCTAGGGCGTGCTTGGTTGGAAATATGAAAGATGAGAAAGTTAAAAATAGAATGGTATGGAAAGGTATTATTTGTTAGCACCTGATAAAGAAGCTAGAAAATGGAAAGCTTGTCCTGAATCAGGAGGAAAAATATATAATACTCATAAACGTTGAGTTTAAATTTGATCAATTGTCAATGTAAAGTTTTTTACACTATCATCTAATGATGTGTTGGCAAATCATTAAAAAGTTTGATTTCCTAGGTAGTTTTGTGATAGTCAAACTCTTTTAATGATTTAGCTAAACTTGATTGGATAATAGTGTAAAGAAGTTTTATAGTGACAGTGGATAAAAAATTAAATCCAAATGTTATGGTTTGAAGATTATTCATAGCACTATATGATTCTAT
Source organism: Styphnolobium japonicum (assembly GCA_023212625.1). Taxonomy (NCBI): domain Eukaryota; kingdom Viridiplantae; phylum Streptophyta; class Magnoliopsida; order Fabales; family Fabaceae; genus Styphnolobium; species Styphnolobium japonicum. Next base: position 7,069,077 of record JALBWW010000006.1, read on the forward strand.
TTTTTTATTTTTCTTATACTCTAAAGTTTACCTGCAATCGGCATCAGAATGAGATTTGGGTTATACCTGCAGCTGTGTTTAGAATTTGTGGATAAAAAATAAGGGGGGAATTCTTCAATTGTTCTCTGTTCGCCCCCCCCCCCCTTCTCTCTCTTCCTTCTCTGTGTCTGTGTGCATTTGTGGTAGGGTTTTATCAGGTGATTTCCTTATCTCTAAATGTGATCTTTTCTAGGTTCTTGATTTAAGTGTCAATTGCCATCATAATATGTGGGTTCTGGGCATCAAGCTTCAGTATTAAAATGTATGTCAAATTTGGTTGCTTCATTTTTCACAAGTGATTTAAAGGGAGGTCATGATATCTGAGTAGAAGTTTAGACAATTCTTTCTACTGAAGTATTTACTTCACGAGCAATGATGCAAACTAGTTGGTTGCTTGGCAGATTATTATAGGTTTTTCATGGACTGGTCATAGAGCTTTTATGTTTTTATCTTTGTAGTGGCTGGACTGTTGTATGTTATATTTCATTTATCTATATAAGTTGTTTAGGTTTGTCTTTGAACTCAGTCACCAAATTAAGTAATGCTTTTGATATTAGCCTTCCAGCAGAAGCCTAAGACATACTCAACTTAAATTATGATTACCGTGTATTCCAACTTAGATGTAATTTCTTTTTACAGGGATCCTTTACCAGTACCGGTTTGGTAGTTTCCTCCAAATTGCCTAGATTTTCTGACATGTACACACTTACCATAGCAAGTGCAGATCCAAAATCAATTTCTGCAAATGAACCAGTACATTTTACCAAAAGTGTTACTGAGTGGTATCTCCCTCTCTCTCTCTCTCTCTCTCTCTCTCTCTCACTCTCACTCAATTGAATCAGTATGCATGCGTCTACAACATTGCTTTTTGGAGATCAAAATGCATTGGTATAAATTTTATTGTATTTTTGGATTGCAGGTTCACTAAGGAAGGAATCTTGGTCGAGGGCCTCTTCTGGAAAGATGTTGAGGCTTTGATAGTTCAATATACAAAAGAACCAAAGAAGAGCAAGTGATTTGGATGACATAAACTTCGTGTTCTGCAAAGCACTCTTGGAGGAGAGAAACATATATCTGGATATGGTTTATAATTCTATACATTTTGAACATTTAGAATGGAAGGGAATTAAGCTTTCACCAGCTTTAGAACACAATTTATTCCCATATTTCATCAGTTTATTTCTTAGAAAAAGGTGGAACCTATATTTTATTTAATTTCCTAAAAAAGATTAATGGTAATCTTTTTCTCTATTCTTTTACTTTTCTACTTTTCTACTTTTCTACTTTTCTTTTTAAGATTAGATTAAAATTCAATTGTTTGCGTTTTCCTCTGTTTTGAACCAGTGGAAAATGTAAGAAGAGGAAGGAGGGGTTGCTGAGCTGGTAATTTTAATTGGAGGTTCAATGGTAAACTCATTTGCCTCGCTATGAAAATGCTTGAATTCGAATCCCTTGGCCCTCCGTTGTGATATTTTTAAATGCAGTCAATTAACTTTTTGAGGTGTACATCTTGCATTGGCCCAAGATTTATCTGCATTTCGATTCCTTTTAACAAAAGAAAAAAGTATTTCTTCTAGTTTCAGTTACTATCATTGATCAGATCCAGTGGCGTTGCATGCTGGAATCTATACAGAGGGCAGCTGTAGTTGATTATCAGTATAAACGTTATGCTAACTAAAGTTTGTGTTGTGGGATTCATGGATGAAATCTTTCACGGGGTGGCACCTATGGCCCCATGACGAATGTCTGCTATTTCTTATTCTGTTCTTCACATGACTCTATTAAATTATCCTATAAATAAACTATTTGGAAGATACCATTAGAGAAAATCTCTGCTAGTTGTGAAACCATAAACGTAACATTGGAGATTTCATTTTCAATATAATTGGATATATGCTTACCTGGTAATGCTCTTAATTTATGGTTATAAATTCGCCAGAGGCTGCAGTGTGCCAATTTTTATTGTGATTAGTTATTTAATAAATCGCGACATGTGCATTTTGAAATTCTTTAGCTTCTTAACTCCAAATTTCCTATTAGATCAACTGTCAAGAAATTTATGTATTGCATTCTTTATTCTTTTAAAAAAGTCGGTACATATTAAAATTTCAACTTTCATCTTGTTTGCACGAGAATTAAGCAAATTTCACTTATGTCCTTGAATGTATTGAACCTGTCTTGGTCTGTACCCATGCGCGTCAAGCTCACTTGACATGGCATTCAATTATTGGGATAAAATGCATCTTAAAAGATTAAGCAAAATTAATTAAGAGACATTCTTGCTTACACCAGGTGTAAGCTTTATTCTTCTTTTACTCAAATTATTACCATTAATTTTACATGCGTCTTATTGACTGTATGAGTCCCATTGATAATTAAACAGTAATAGTCTTCTTAGAGGAAAAAAAACACTTCCTCCATGAAAAAGCAAGAATTCTCCATTAATTAAAGACTAATAAAACTTTATTTTGACCTTTAAGTAATTAGCTCGTTTCAATTTAGTACTAAAGTGTAAAAAAAATTAATATTATCCCAGAAAAAAAACCATAAATTATTAAATGTGATGTGATAGTGTTAACTAAAATTGTAAATTGTGTGCTAGATAACCTATATATCAAAAACACAAGATGGTGAAAAAACCCAAAATCCACAACTCCAATCTCCCAAAAAAAACAAAAACAAAATGATGCAATTATAAGTATCACTTAGAAAGTTATAAGTTTAAATCAAATAACAACTTTATAATGTAAAAAAAATAAAGTTACAAGAAATTAACAAATGTCACTTAGAAAGAAACAAAATCTTGACAAGTATCACCTAAAGTGATAAGTAAAAAATAATTAATAAAAATTTATATTAAACCTTAATTCATGCATGCATATTAAATATTAGTTTATGATTATATGAATTCATGTTAAACATTAATTTTGTAATTATATACATGCATATTAAACATTAATTTGTGATGAAAATTAAAACCATTAAGAGAAACTTTTGACATGTGTCACTTAGAAAGAGAAAAAATGTTGATAAATGTCACTTAGAAATTTTGACAAAAATTACTTACCTATGATTATACATTTAATTAAAATATATGTCAAACTATAATTTTTGCATATGTTAATCATAAGTAAAAATTTAATTGTCAAAGTTAATTATGCACAAGTTTTATAATTTGTTTCTTACTACATTCTTATTGTGAGTAATTAAAAAAATCTTAATATCTGATAGACAACATTCTTTGGTATTATAAATATATGCTAGAATATGTTTTAAAATGATAAATATATGTCACATTATGTGAATGTTTTATCTTTGGTAAAAATAATAAGAAAAAAATTATCTTTATGAATTTTATATTACTCAATATTCAAAGCAATTGTAAACGGCAAGATGAAATGAAATTAGATTGCAATGAGATGCATATAAAAGTATATTAATTTGTTTGTTCTTAAATGTGATATTCCTTATAATTATAAATTTGTGTATGAATTTGTCATTTTGATGATTTTTTTGTGATTTAAATGAGTAACTATTTAAAATTTTAAACAAGCATAATATATCTATAATTTTTATTTAGAATTGTAAGACATAAAATTATTTATTATTATATTTTTATATTATTATTTTTTTATTCAAATATAATTTACATTAATATTAATTACTTTATTTTTGCATAATCACATCCAGTTACTTAACGCATTTATGTATTCTAATTGAAAAAGTATTGCTTCTTATATACAAAATAAAAATTAGATGTATACTATACATAAACATGTTTTTAGTTCATTTATATAATATTATTATTTGACTTGATATTTAAATAAATGGAATTTATTTACTTTTTGAAATATTTTTATAATTATCATAAAAATAATTAAGTTAAATAATATTAAAAGAAATTCAATTTTTTTAAAAATTTGTCATTAATTCTTTTAAATTTCTTTATTTTACTATTAATCATTCTATAATTTAACAAATATAAATGTGTCATTAAATTTATTTTGGAGTATTTGGGGATTCAAGTCATTTTATGTATTATATCAAATATTTAATTATTTACTAAATATATTTTGTTGTCATGTATCAGAGTACACATCAATATTTAATCATAGTCAAGACATTAAATATTTGTAATTATACTTATGTAAAATTCTTTTTTTTTAGTCATAGGATATACTTTTTAAATTGAGATTTTTTATTCAAATTTAATTTTTTACTATAAAATAATCTCCTATATTTTATCTTAAAAATACAGATAAATAATATTTAATAATCATAATATTTTTATATATACATAACTAATAATGTTTAATAATTATTGACTTATGATTTTATAATGTTATATTTTTTATACTCCAAATAATGCTAGTTATTACAATCAAAGTTCAACGCATCGTCTCAAAGTTAATGCTTAAAATAATTTTATATTATCTTAACAAATTAGTCGAATAATTTTTTTAATTTTTTAAAAAATATATATTAAATATTTTTTTTGAGATTTTAAGATAAGAATTTTTTTATTTAATACTTTTTATTTTAAGCAATTGAAAAGATGTTAAGAGAACATGTTAAGAAATTATAATATTACTTTTATTTAAAACATAAAATATTAAATGAAAAAATAAAAACATTTAATATCTTGATAACCTAAAGATAATTTAATACTTCTATAAGTAATATATTAGACACCAACTTGTGTTTGTCCGAGTGAAAGGGTTTAGTCACTTTAAGCATCTTGTCTTGAGTTTGATCATTAAGGTGTTGTGTATAAAAAAAACGCAGTTGGGAAGGATCCCCACTTCACCCGTCTAACCGTACCCCATGAAATTAATCTCTTACCTTCTGAACAAAGAAATACCTTGATTTTACACACACAAAAAGATTATTAGACTAATTTATTAAGAAGATATAAAATTATTCTTTAAATAAGTAGGAGAATATTAAGGAGATTTATCTAAAGAATGTAACATTAATAATTTATTATGGATTGATTGTGCAATTGATCAATCAATTTGAGACATTTATGTTAGCTTTGTACTAGGCTTTATTAGTATTTATTATGTATACTATTAGTATTTTAGATGAGTTTAATGTTGTTGGGCCTCATTGGGCTTTAATGCAAATTATGAATAATTTTTGGATTTTGATGCATTTTGACCTTTATTCATTGGTTAAGCCATAACTTGGGACTCGGTGATCCATTTGAGGTGATCTTGGTGTCTTTGGAAAGCTAAGACAACGTTCTACAAGTTTCATGAAGAATTCAAGAGCTGGATCGGACTTCTAAGGGTCCAAAATATCCCTGCAATGCATAGTGAGTTTGCTGTCACGGAAATCTAGGTAGTGTGCACATATTGGACTATATAGTGGGTTCTAGGCCTCCTCTTAGACTGAAACTTTGCCATTAGAAATATAAGACCCATATATCCAATTTCACTGAAGACCATTTAGTCAATAGATGTCGTTTTAGGCATAATTATGAAGCTACAAGTTAGTTTGAATTTGGAAACACGTTCTGCCAACCTAACTTGAGGTAGGTGCAGTGTTTTTGGCATATCTGGAGTTATAAAAGTCCAAATGGCATGATTTCAAATGTAAACTTTCAAGGAGACAACTGGCTACAACTTTCATGAAGGCCTCCAAGTCAAAATGCACCGTCTAGCTCATGAAAATCAAGCTGAAAGTCGAATAAGAATTGTTGACTTGAAGCCACCAACCATATACCAACCCACCTACCATGCACCAACCCACCAACCATGCATCAAGCTTCCATATTTGACAATTTCCATGTTTTTACAACTTGTATTCAGATTATTTTCAATTACAAATTGGCTTCTAGGATTAGTATAAATAGAGTTAATCTCTTTGTATTATGGATCATTCAATTTGAAGTAAGTTTGAAGAAAGTTTGTGTATTTGTAAGAGTTTTCTTTCTCTTATTCTTCTTCATTCTCTTTACAATTTCGTTTTTGTTCTTTTATTTCTGAGTTCTTCATTCCCATCCATGAAAGGCTAGGCTCTTATAATCAATTCAAGGGATTAGCCATCTTGATGTTTAATTTGGAGATCTTGTTTCGCTTGTTCATATTGCTTAATTGTTATTCAAGTTTCTCTTCTTCCTCTTTTGATTTTTATCTAGATTAAATTGCTTTATTTGATTTAGATGTTGATGTGATAATAGCTTTATTATCATGTATTCAAAGAGGATCACAAAGACTAAACAATATATTAAAACTTTTTGATAGATTGTTTAGCTTGGTTAAATTCTAGATCTTAAGTTAATCTATGTTAGATGGTGCTTACTTTATCTAATATTGGTTAATCAAATCCTAGATGCTTATCTAGTAAAGGATTCTTGGATCATGTTAAGGCTTCTTAATGTGATCTAAGACCAAGAACATGGATAGCAATTAAGTGGATTCCTTGTGATCAATAATAGATTAAACTCAAAATTGGTAAATTTCTTTGGATTGGTTGCTTCTTTATATTTGTTTACAACTTTAAGTTTTGTACTTTTTTTTTCCATCTTATTAATCAACAACAAACCCCCCTTTTTATTATATTGATCTGATTAAATATTTGTTCTTTTTGAATCCTTGAGAGACGATTCGGTTCATTATCTATACTACAAATTATTTTGTAAATCGATAATTTTTATTATTTGACGGATCTCAACAACCTCTTGTCAACAATTATGTGAAATTTAAATTTATAAAGTAATGCGCTTTGAAAGAACTAAAAAGTTTTGTAAACAGTTTTATATTTTTTAAAAGTTGTATAAAAACTTGTGATGATCAAGGCCTTTTATTGTATTTCAAAAGTCATTTGTGCTCAAGATATTTGTTATATATGGGTTTTGCAACGTTGTGAAATTTCAATTTATAGGAGAGTTATCTTTTTTTTTTTAATCATGAAAGTCCTTTCTCTTAAGCATAAGATCCCATTTCTCTTTAAATTCTCTTCCTCATGCTTTCTCTTCATTCACCTCCAGCACCTACGAACCCAACTCCTTCTCCTCCTCTCTCAACTTTCCATTTCTCCCCCTCATTTACTAGTTCTTTGGGTACTGGGGTGGTAGGCTTCAATTTCGTCTCTGCCATTGTTTCTTCTACGTTAAACTGCTGGTAATGCGAAGGTGAGGTTGCAGAGAAAGTGGAGGTGGTTAGAATGATCAACAGCGGCATTGGGTTTTCAGTTGGGGGTGTTATGGAGGGTGGGATTTAATTGGTTGGGTACTGGGATGTGTACTGGGGAAAAAACCTATAATTGGAAGAGAGAGATATGGGTTGCAAAACAGGAGTAAGAAATGGGTGTGGTTACAATCAGGATTTATGTTTTTCGGTTCTAAAAATTATTTTATAAAATCATATTTTCAAACAAATTTTTTATTTTTTTTGCTTTTAAAAAATTGTTTTCAAAACAATATATTCAAATAGAATTTTTGTTCTTTTATTCTAAAAAATTATTTTTTATTTTTATTTCAAAAATAATTTTATAAAATAAGAAAACAATAAGACTTCTAAATAGGCCCTTTGTGACTTACTTACAAAAAAATTTGTAACTTTTATTATAACTAACATTATCTTTTAAAAAATGAATATAAATTTTTTGTATTTAAAAAAAGTGTTTGTTGGTTGTGTGCCAGCATATTGTATTAGTAAAATTCCAGCTAAGTCCGAGTCAGATCAAATTGTGACGTTTACTTATGAATTTAAGTAAAAAAAATTGTACCTTGATAAATTATAACATTTAGTTCAGTGACAAACACTTAATTTAATTAGTAATATCAAAACCAAAGTTAAAGTTCAATTTTTGAAAAAACATGGATTGCCAACAAGTGTTAAAAAGAAAATTGTTGGTTATAATCTACATAACAAGATTTAAATAAAGTTAAAGTCAAATTATAATATTTGTTAATGAACTTAAATAAAAAATGTTACGCCATCACTAAGAATTATAACTTTACGCTTCTTATTACTAAAATCATTGAATTCAACTACAACATCTAATGCTTTATTTTTGTCATTATATGATATTTTTACTTTTTTTAAGTGTTAGATTAATCATATTTGGAGTATTAATATTATATTTCTCCACAAGTTTTTTCCTAAAATATTTAATTTACCATATTTGTGTAGATACAAAATTAAAATCTTAAAATATTTTTAATTATTTAAAAAGTAATAATAAGGTGCTAATTTTTATTAGTTTACAAAGTTACCGTTCACTATGAATTGACGCTTTCAAGTTGATGCGGACACACTTTATGAACTAAGCATTTATTTGGAATAAATATTTATTTTTGACTATTAAAGATATTTGTAACATTACATTTAATTTTTTTATAACAACATTAAATTATTTTTTAATCATTATTAATGCCATCACTTTAATTTTTTTTAAAGATTAATTTAATTTTAATTTAAAGACTAATTTAATAATAAAGTTTAACATTGAAAATTATATTAATGTATTTATAAATAAAAATTTAATATATAAAGCATATATTTTAAAAGATGAAAATGGACATTTTTTTAAAATTTGATACTCTTTTATTTTTAACTCATCGCATTAAGCTTCCATCTATATTATATGAGTGAGTTGCCAATGATTGTAGGATTTGTTTGATTGCAGCGTTGCGTTGGCCAAACGTTCGATGAGAAGAAGGAAATTTTTTCTTTTTCTTACCGAATTGCCTTGTCAAGTGTGTAAAATTGTAGTTTGTGTTTTGAAAAAATCCAAACCAAACATGTTAGGAATCATTTCAAACCATGATTGTGACCTTATGATAGACATTGGGCGCACATACAACTACTTTTCTCCATAGACAACCCGTGATCATATCTATTAAAATCGGCTTCCACAAGTTGATTTAATCGGTGAACGGATCATTTAATTGTTCTGAACATATTATCAGATGGATTATGTATGCAAATCAATGAAATTTGATTTGACTCAGTAAGTTTTGGAAAAAAATTAGTGACCTGGTTAAACAGGTAAATTGGTTGAGTTATGATTTTTTTTTATAGAAAAAAAATACAAAATTTAAAATCTAAAAAGTTTTAACTTTTGATTTGTTGTCCGATTTGAATTAATTATATATTAATTTCATATAATTTTTTGATATTTATGTCATGCTGATTTTATTTTATTTTTTTAAAAACTTATTTTCAGCATTATGAGTATTTTAACAAAAATATTATGATTTTTTTATGAATTAAGGGTTAAAATTTTTTTTTTCTAAAGGTCATCATTTATCTCAAAATAAGGGTACTTTGGTTGTTTACAATGATAAATATCATTATATACACTGTGTATATATATATATATTTAAATATTTATTTAATTTTATACAGTTTGACTAGCGATTTACTGATTGAACTAATAACTCATTGACTCAGTATCCTGATTGAGTCGACTATTCGTTCGAGTTTAATAACTATGCCCGTGATTGTCATAACAAATATATATTATATTTTTCTTTGATAAATTCATTTAATCTAATATAATGTTTTTATTTTAGATACTACATATATATATATATATGACATTTGTATATATTTTTAATTATCTTGGAGGTTGAAGCATTTGAATAAGGGTAAAGACTAAATGGCCTAGCAAAAGATAAATTCTCTAATATTATTATCACACGTGCATTTTAAAGATTTACACTTACCAAGTAAATTACAGACTTGTTTCCTTAAATTTTTGTAAGTTTGACACTGGTGGGTTCACATCCGTTTCATGCCCAAACAAGCATTATGAATCCCTGACTTTTTTTTTTTTTGGCAATTCATATGTGAATGATCTTTTATAATTTTAAAATTTTAAGGTTCATTGTCTTTTTAGATCGTGTAAGGTGTTTTATTTATTTATTTTCCTTATATATAATTTATTTATTATATATTTGTGACATTTTAATAACAACTTGAACTTTTCATACCTATTAATTGTTAGAGTAAACACCTAGTTTAGTTTTCTAAATATACAAATGACATCCGTTTAATTTTTTAATAATTGATGATATCAAATTAATTATTTAATATTAATTTTTGACATCAAACTGATCATTTAATATATTTTTTGACATTAAATTAGTTCTTCAATCATATAAATTTATCTTTTAAAAAAATCGATTTAATATGACATAATTATTAAATAATTAAATTAATATTAATTGTATCTTTAGAGAATTAAAATAAATATTTATTTTAATTGTTACTATGAGTGAGAATAAGCTAGCGACCCTATTATAAACTTATAGCCTAATTTATTTTTAAATAAAAAAATGACTTTTTAAGTTAGTTTAATAAAAAAAGATTGTTATTTGATTTTTAGATAAAATTAATTAAGTATTTAATTAATTTAACAAATAATTTATATATAATTAATTAATAATTTATTTTCATTTTAATACTTAATACATAATTAACTATATATAAATTATTTATTACATTAATTAAATACTTAATTAATTTTACCCAATAACCAAATAACAATATTTCTTTTCAGGACAATCTTAAGTATCATTCTCTATTTTTAAATTTGACTAGACTAATGCTTTTAAAAAATGATTATTTAAAACGGATGTGTTATATAATACTCGAGTGCTCAAACACTAAAACAGATGATTGGCTAAAATTTATAAAATAATAATTTAATTCTTTAAATTAAAATACAAGTGGAAAACCACTTCAAAATTAAACATTGTACATTGTCGGAGTGTACAAACGCTCGATCTTCCTGCAGCAAATATTTATTTAAAAAGGCCTATTTAGTATAAAGTAGTGCTATATTTTTATAATATTATTTTAATTACTTTTTAAGTAATTAAAAATATTATTAGGATAATTAATTATGTAGATATGTAATTATTCTTTAGCCTAACAACCAAGTGTATTTATTTATTTTATATAAATAATTTTTTATATAATTTTTTTATTTTATATATAATATAATAATTTTTTAAAACCTTAATCCTAGTTAAATTAGAGAAAGCCTAAGTATATTAACTTATTTTTAAAATATTTATTCAATGTAAATTTTTAAATAAACTTTTAAAGTCAGACATATTTTTATGTTTTTACAAACAAATAAGATTGAGTTAAAAAAACCTTAATAGACTAGATTATATAAGACTCATTTTATATAAAACATGTTTAATATATTTAAAGTAAAATATAATTGCCTAATCTATTTCCATCTCCGTTATTACTTATTAGTATTTTCTAATTTTTCATAATATTATTTAAGACGTGCAAAATATAATATTTGGAATATCATGCCAAATGAAAAATTAAACATATTTTGGAATACGCTTGGATGGAGAGGTTGGGGAGGGAGGGATAGGATCAGTATTTTTTTTATTTTAAATAAATATTATCTTTATTTGATAAATTTGTTAAAATAAAAAAATAAAATGAAAAATTATCATATAATATTTCAATCATTCCTTATTATTATTTTTATTAAATTTTATAGTTATCTCAATTCAAAATTGAAAAATTACTCTCCTTATTATTATTTTTATTAAATTTTATAGTTATCTCAATTCAAAATTGAAGAATTACTCTCCAACTATCCTCCTTTAATTTTTTTTTATCCCAAACATACCATTACAATACACCTAAAAGTCTCTAAATCTATATTGACCCTAATAAATCTTCTAAAGATATGTTTAAATTAGAAGAGTTTAGAAAGAGAAAAGTAATTTTTCAATTTTAAAGTAAGAAAATTATAAAAAATTAATAAAAATGAAAAAAATATGATTAAAATGTTATGTGATAGTATCATTTTATTTATCATATTTAAAAAAATTATCAAATAAAACGAATGTAATACTTGAATGAAAAGTTATCCATCTTTTTCTTTTTTCTTTAAACTATCCCATCCAAACAATATTTAAGGAACTAGGAGAGCCACGACCTCTCAAAATTTGTGAAATTTTAATGAGTATTTATGAAAATTATACATTACTTATTCAAATATGATCAAAATATTATATAATTATTAAAAAAAATTAAGAAATTTTATATAAAAATTTTAAAAATTACATATTACTCATTTAAATATAAATATTATACGACTTCTCAAAAGTTTAGATTAAGATCTGCCACTCTATATTAGTACATAAAATTAATAATTAATAATATGTATGCTTATTGAATTCTCACTTTTTCTTTTGCATATACATGCATGTATTTGTTTAATAATTTAGTAAACTACTTTTTTTTAATGTAATATCAAAAGCTTTATATTTGAATGAGTTTATTAGTTTAGATATTGCTTCCAACTCTTTCAATTAGATGCATAAGAATATCTCTTATTGTTTGGAGTAATACACTAATACGCTACTTGATAACATTCTAAGCGCTACAGATATTTCTATGTAAACGAGGGTCCCATACGTCAATGATTCTCCGGTTGAATTTTAATATAATATTCATGTCCTTTAGCTACATAGTCAGACTTAGATTCCAAATAAGGAACCCGGAGTGAGAGGAACCAAAATTATTTAGCCCACCCCTCATCCGCATCATCATCACTCACAAGGAGAAAAAAAAAAAAAACAAACAAGTTATTATATTATTTTAATATTAAACGTGAATGGTTTATTATTTATTAATTTTATAATAAATATTTAAAAATATATTAAATATAAATAACAATTAATATTTTAAAAAGTAAATACCGAAATAATTGAAAAAAAAAAAAAAGCACAGCGATTCCCATTCAGGTATTCACCATCACCAGAACAGCTATTGTACTTGTTCATCGTCCTTTCTCACAGTCACAGGCTCACAGCCTCTCTGGGGAAACACTGGGTGCGCTGCCTGCACAGGATGGCCGCCATCACCATCACCATCACCGTCACCGTCCCTATTCGACGCTGTCGTTTTCATAACCTAATCAGAGTCGGGCAATGCTCTGACGTGGCACCCTCACGTTTCCATGAGGGACCCGCAAAAGCTGACGTGGTAGGGGGACCCCGCCAACCACTGCGCCTGGATCTCAAACCCACCCCAAACCTCATTCTATAAACGGTTTCATGTCCGCCAGGTCACGCCTCGCGAGGCTACTATTAATTCAACAACTCGGCATTTCTCAGCCCTCTGTTCAGAGATATTTTTTCTCTCTCTAAAGCCTGCACGCTTTTCTCTTTCTCTCTCTAAATCCGTTATCGATTCCATTGGTTCTCTTTGATTTCTCGATTGGGATTTTAGGCATTTGCTTCCGATCTTGCAACGGAAGCTAGGGCTTCGGATTTCTCTGGTTTTGTCCCGATTTAATTTTCGGATAGTTTGAATTGTCATGGCCAACCGGAGAGGGCGAGATTTGTTTCACGGCGAAAGGATCGATCGCGTGGATCCATCGAACGGTGAAGATTTTGACGATTTTTCGTCTGTGGACAGTGCCTCTTCGTGCGGAGCTGGATCCAGCGCGAGTTCTACTTTTCCGGGAGAGAACGGTGGGTCGAGGAGTGAGGTAGGGCTGACGGAGAGGTTGACGGATATTCTTGTCGACGAAGGCGACGGTGATCTGTTGATTCAGCAGACCAACCGGGATGACCGGCTATTGCAGTGGCTGCAGGCTCTCGATATGCAAGTTATGGGGGCGTGTCGCGCTGACGAGCGGTTGAAACCCTTGTTGAAGATGAACGTTGCCTGCGGCGTCTCCGAAGATCCCCTTCTGGCTCAATTAAGTCAGGTAAGCGTGATTCCCGAGGCTTTTGTTAATTCCATTAGCAACGTGTAACGAATCCTTTGCTATGTTCATGATGGTTGTGATAATTACATCATATTGTAATTCGCTAAAGGGATTTTTTATTTTTCTTTTAATTTTTTTCGCTTTACAGCATTTCGAGCCATCAGAGGTTGGTATGCTAGCCAGATGCTTCTGTGTGCCTCTTGTTTCGATACGCGTTGGAAAGATCAGCCGGGAAGGCACTCGCCTGTGCCCTACTGCTAATAGGTAATGTTATTTTAAACCTGTGCGAAAATCTACCTCTTGTTTTTCCCCCCATAGATGGGGCAAATCTTTTCAAGCCTTTTATTGTAGATATTCTGGCGCTCGCTTACACAACTTATTTTTATTATGCATTTTATAGGATAGATTATATGTAACTTTTCAATCGTGCATTTAGCACCCTGTAGTATTCACATATTTCATTCTCTATGTTTGTTCTATTGTTGTCTGGAGGTAGTCAAGTTATTGACTGTATAGTATTTATTTTTCTTATTGCCACAGCTATTTTCTGGCAATTCATTGTGTGTTTTCAATTGTGTTTTGTATACCATGCAGGCTGTTGGTTTAAAATAATAGTGGTGTTAGTAATGTACTGATGTTTTGCAGTATGTCACAGATATAAATATACATGTAAGTTAGTGTCTCTGTGTGAGATTGTGTATGCATGAATTATGATTTGGATGTGTTGCCCTATCTGTGCTTCTGCATTCCTTGTGGATCATTGAAGCATGCGATTATTTTTTTTTTGTGGTGCTTTTTGTTCAATGCTTTTTTCGAATTAAATGTGATGAATATATTGGGTCACTTTTATTCCGTTGCAGCCCTCTTGCAATAAGGCTGCGTGCTCCCTTTCATCATTTATTGACCTTCTATCAACTGAGACTAGGAGGTTTGGTTTGTCCCAAGTTCCAACGTGTAAACTATCCTTTTACCTACCTCCACACTTCTGAACGGGAAGTCCTTTTTTTAAAAAGAAAATTGAAACTATGTTTCAAACGGGCCAGCCCTGACCTGATATCTTTTGGGCTGGCCCCCGGCCCTTATAGGGCCAGTGTGCCGGGGGCCAGCCTGAAAGATAATATCAAATTCGGAAGTCTGAACAAACAAATTGCTTCCAAGGGTTTTCCGTGTCTTTCTCAGAGCCAGTTTAATCAGGCAACATAATCAATACCAGAAGACTTAATTCATCAGAAGAAAGTGATGAGAGTTGAATTATTAGGTAATGAAATGAAAGAGGAAGAACCAAATTGCTAAATTTCCAAATTGCGTATAAGCAAAGGTGCCATTATATCATTTCTATCCCAGTGAAAGCCCCAACTCCCTTTTGTATCCTTCGTTCACAGCAAACTTGCCGGACACATCATGCTTTACATGAAGGAAATGAACACAAAATGGCAAGAGCCCATGACCCTACCCCCAAAAGTTAAGAAACAACCAAGATGGTTCCTCATCTATCACATTGTTTCACTATTGAAAGCAAAAAATAAATGACTAAAGCCAACCATAATCAGAAGCCAAAAAACTAGTGTTTTGTACTGTGCGCCTGCTGTGGTGTGGGGCTTTACCTTTATGGAGAGCAGGAATGGGGCTGCACCTGTGTTTTTTTTTTTTTCGGGGGGTGGTTCTGTGACTCACTGGCTGGGGGTGGCTGGCAGTGGGACTAAGGCCTAAGGGTAAGGCAGCTGCAGATGGGAGGCATAGCTGCCTAAGGCGGATGGAGAGGGACTAAGCTTTGTCCCAACTCACTGGTGTGGGTGCCATGTGGGTGTGGCTCACTGTCACTGCATAAAGGCTAAGCTAAGGTGTGCCACGTGTGTAAGGAAGTATAAGGAGTTCATAGCTGCAGCCGCTAAGGGAATGAGGGAATCACTCAGGGAAGGCCAATAGGCCTGGGGATTCAGTTGTGAAAAAAATATCCGGCCTGCCTGACTGGTTATTGGGCCAAATAGGCCTGGTTTTTTTGGGCTTGGAAATATGTGGCCTAGATCAATCATTATTTTGGGCTGAATCGGGCCTTATTTGACAGGTCTGGTTTGTTTTTTGGAAACAAATGGGCCTGATGAGTTCATATATACATGGATATCAGTGGTCCAGCGGGCCATTAATATACTTTCAGTGCTCTATAGTTTATTTTGAAATTTTTTATTGTTTATTTTTAAGTTTTAAAAATTGAGAATTAAGAATTTTTTTTTATTGTGGATAATTTCTTTAATAACTTTTGGCTGATTCAGTACTTTGTACTGAATTTTTCTACTTGTTATACTCATGTGTTTTGTTTAGCCGCATGGCTATTGTTAAGATTGAAGTAGCATTTACCTGGCTGCTATACGTGAATTGACATATCTATTATTGCAATTTTGCTTCCCATTACTTCTGTATAGAAAATCATCATGGTTGGAATGCTGTTTATTTTTCTAAATTTGTTTGTAATTATAATCTTGCTGAAATCTGTTGTTTGTTGGATGATCAGTAGAGATTATAGGAGTCTGTAGTTTAGTTTATTGATGGTAATATGTTCATTCTTCCAAGTAAATATGTCTTTTGACTTGTAGGTAACTGGACGTATTCTATTATGATCTCTGAATTAAGAGGAAGTAAAGGTAGTTTCATGATCCTATGTTATATATTGCTGCTGTTCGGCTTTTTCAGATCTATAGGTTTGAAGATTTTATGTGGGGAAAACAAAACTTTGAGTAGGTCACATACAATTTAGCAATATGATGTTTATTTGCATCTCTGTATACTGTGCTTTGCTGTGTATTTGATATTGCATGTTCTCTATGTGTTGTGTTTACATTAAGATACCGAACATGTTATTTTTGTGATTTCTTTTTTCATTTGGCATGTATGATCGCTTATGCACTGAATCTCTTATGATAATCAACTGAATTGGCCAGATTCAACATGGATTTCATCTAGTATTTGATTCTATTTTTATATGTTCTATACATGTAGTAGAAAGTGATTAAGATTAATTTTGCAGTCTGAGGTAGCTTATCTGCATTTAAAATGGTGGAAAGCGTCCAATATGTTGGTTACATGATTTTTAGTGATTTTTTTAATCATGTAGCTGTAATTCTGTGTCTTTAACATACTTGCTGGTCATCAATGATGATTATGCAGTTGGGGGCTATTAGAATATATTAGAATATTTTCCATGTATATTAGAATATCTTAGATCTATAGAATATATTATGGAATCAATTAGTCTTCTAATTGGTTAGCAATCTTAGGAGTTGTTTCCTAATTTCATTATGTTTCTTGATTTGTTTCCTTATTTAATTTAATTAGGATTAGAGTCTTATTGTATTAGTAGGCTTGGGCTTGTACTAGTAATTCAACACAAGTACTTGACCTAATTCTTAGTACAAATAGGTGTTAGTGTTTTGTATTTTTCAACACATCAAATCAATCTAATTTCATATTATTCATTAGTATTCTTATTCTCTTTTCCTTCTTTCATGCTTAAACCCTATAATTTCAACTTGGTATCATAGCGCCATCCTTTGTGAATTAGTCCTGCCATTATTTCCCTACCGAGTTCCCTAAAATTTGGAACTCTTCTCCAACTATGTCTTTGTCCCATATCTCTCTTATTTCTCATTGGCCTTGCATAAATTCTGGCTACCGGAATCTTGGATTTTCCTTCTACTTGCTGCTATTCTGCTGTGTTTATCATTTTGGTGGTAACATCTCTTCCTATTGACAAATTTTATCCGAATCTCTTCCTGTGGAGGAATCATACTAGCGATGACTTTTCTATCTATTGACGATGACTTTTTCTCATATCGGCGAATCATACCAATGGTAATTTCTCTTATCTCATTGACAAGTTATACAGGTGATGAATTCTCTATTGGTTGCGATTCACATAGCCTCCCACCAACGAATGATACCGATGGTGATTTCTGCTATCTCATTGATGAGTCATGCCGGTGATGAATTCTCTATTGGTTGCGATTCATTCCAGCCTTAGTTGTAATTTCTATGGCTGCGAATCATGCCAATCTTAGTTTCAAGTTATAAGTTTTTGGGTCTCCTAATTTTTCCTGTTGTTTGAAGCTTCCAAATTCTGATCTTGATGAACTTAGGAAAGTTTGGGCCCTGTTGCTTGCTAGGAAATTCCCTTTGTGCGTCTTTCCAATGATTTCTCTTCCTCCTTCGCTATACAACATTCTAGTCAGCTCTTCTAGCTGTGCATCATTCTAGTTGTCCTGCAGAGTTATCTTTCCATCAGCGCTCTTGTCTCTTAAGAGTATCTAGCATCCCTAAATTGTCCTTCATCTATAGTTTATGAAGCCCACATTATTTTTAAGATTATTTTCTTTTAGCGTGTTTTTTGTAACAAGCCTAAAGCTTAGTAAGCTGTAGTTTGAGGGGAGTGTTAGAATATATTAGGATATCTTCAGTACATCTTATAAAGTTTTAAAATATTTTAGAATATCTTAAAAGATCTTTAGAATATATTGTGGAATCAATTAGTTCTCTAATTGATTAGCAATCCTAATTTTGTTATGATTCTTAATTTGTTTCCTTATTGAATTAGGATTAGAGTCTTATTGTACTCGTAATTCTACACTAGTACTTGATTTAATTCTTAGTATAAATAGGTGTTGATAGTGCTGTGTATTTTTCAACTCATGAAATCAATCAAATTTCACTTTATTCATTAGTATTCTTATTCTTGTTCCCTTATTTCTTAACTAAAAACCCTATAATTTGAACAGGTGCCAATGGCTTTGTGCCCATAACTGAATAAATGTTTATTATATTAGAAGTTAAAAATACTTCTTCCCTGAAAGGATGCCAATGTTTTCCAACTTCTAGTAGAAATTTTATGCCCTGATTTTAGGTATGGATATTCGAGGGAAAGTAATGTTGACAAGAATAACTTCGATGAATTCATTTGGAGTATTCCTGAATTTAGCAACATACCATAAAAAACAGAGACTTATAAATTCTGTTTCTAATGATGAAGAAATGGTCTGTTCCTTGTTTTGAGAACTGAATGATACACAATCTTTATTTTAATTGCGATAACTAAAACTTCATAGAGATGTTATATTCACATTGAGGTTGGATAATACTTGAAAGTTTAGTTCAGATTGACACGGGTAATTGGAATAAGGCTTTTGTATTGTTGGGCTAGGGTTTGAAGATTTTGCAACATAATTTCATCGTGCCATTTGTTACATAGTTTGTCTTTTTTATTTATTATTAGTTGTCTTCTCTACTATCCATTAATAAGGTATCATCTTATCTTGACTTGCACACAGGGGTAACTTGACACTTGTACTACTTCCAAGTTCTGATCTCCGGCTCTCATTTATTGGGGATGATGGTAACACACAGAGAATATTCACCCTTACCAGCAAATCCCAGTGCTCTGCTGTCATGGTTGATGAAATTTCAACCGACAGTTCTGGTCGATCCTTCCTTGTAAGGACTCCAGATAGCAGAACTTTTTACTTCTGGTGCTCAGAGAAGTCTAAGCTTTTGGGAATTGAATTACTTGCAAAGGTAATTTTGGCTATTTGTGTCTGCTTTTCTACTTTCTTGTGCACATGATTGAACTCATTTGTTTAATTTCTCATATTGCGTGAGACTAGATATGAAAGTTATTCTGCTTTTTTCCTAGTTTCTCCTTTATTTTTGGTAAAGTTTTGAAGTAATTTATGATTGATGATTTTGTTGTCGAACTTTTTTTTCCAATAAATCAGATGAAGGATTTGCTCAAGAGGAAACCATCCATTGCTGAGTTGAGTGGCATTAGCAAGTCACGGCTTGACTGCTTTGCAACTCAGCTTCGTGCTTTTCTTGTGGGCTCAACGATGGGCAATAGTTGTGAAAGTACAATTTGTGCTTCAACCCCATCTGCTAATTCCACGGCTAGCTGTAATGATGCTTTTGAAATTTCACACTCTTCATCCACATCAAAATTTCCTCGATCTCGACATGGAGGTCAGGCGGTGAAGGGAGATACAACACTTTACCAGAGTAGTCTTAGTCCAAGATCAAGTTCTTTTAAAGAGGTTCCCCCAAGAAACTTGTCTTCCCTGAGGATTGCTGCCAGGGAGAAGATTAAGCGTCGTGTCGACGGCCATCAATCTGCAGTTGACTACTTGACAAATGATTCAATGAACATCTTAGATTCATCTTCAACTTCTGATCACGACAAAGCTCCAGAAGTTACTGAAAGTTTTTCCTTCTCTCCTTCAAGTTTTCTGGGATCACTAGGAAAGCTTACGGTTCCATTGGGACTTGGCCCAGGAGGGGAAGTCCCTCCTGTGGTGTCACCCCTTTTTTCTCCCTACTATTGTTGGTGCCCCCCTGGGATTTCAACTTGTTCATCCCTAGCAGCACTTTCACAATCTCCCGACTCATCTGTTGAATCTCCTCTTCTTCCCTCAGGTGCCTCCTTGTTACCTAACACTTTTCCAGCTAGCCTGTTAAAACCAGTACAACCTCTTAATCTTAGTACATCCATGGACTTTCCTCCATTTCTGCCTGATCCACTGGTCAGAATGTCGTTACCAACTTCTCAGCAGATTCCCACCTTCACACCATTAATGTGTGATCCAATTGTTCACGTCCCAGTAATTGATGTGTGCTCTTCAGGTCAGGGCTATTTTGTGAGTGCTGGCCCTGCTATGTCAACTAGCATTCCACCATTGCATCCGAAGCTTGTGAAGCCGCTAATTTCTGAATCTGATGCTGTGGTGAAGGGTGCAAGAGAGACTCTAAGGTTGCTGATCAGTGGTTCAAGCCAGGGTAGCCAACAGGTGATGATGGACCCTCTGCCAGCAATTTTAACTAATCCGGATGAAAAACAGAATATACTTGTTGCTGGCAGCCGTGGTCTTTATACTGGAACCAGAGACATTGATGTTATTGCAAACAGTATTGCTGCCATGGGATTAGCATCACTTTCTGGGGTATCCAGGAGGGAGGCTGGGGGTGATTCCGAGGGATGTGTAAACTATGGGATTTCGGAACCAGTAGTGAAGAAACCCAGTGATTCAGGGGGTGCCTTTTCGGACGATGAGGGCGTGCCTTTTTTAGATTCCAAGCGGGAGTAGTCGTAGATGGAATGATGTTTTTTTTTTTTTTTTTTGGGTAAAATGATGTTTTTCTTTTTGTTGTAGATCTCGTCTAAAAAATGTAGATATGTGCTGTAGCCTTTTGAATAGTATTAAGTGCGAATTTCACCATTCTTGAGCCTTGATCCACGTAGTATGCCTTGATGCCTTGATTGTTCTTGATTAGAAATTTGGAATGCGGTTGAATGAGATTCGGCTGGCTGTCTACGCGTTGTCGATGAATGTATATAGTGGTTTTGATACCAAATTGGGATGAACTACGTGATGTTGTCCGGTTTCTTGGTAGTGTTATATCTGGCGGTGTCTCTGCGATTGTGTTCTGTCGGGTATTCCAAATACTGTTATATGATGGCCGGCTCAAGTTGTTTGTAGGTATCCATCTTTTATCTCAATGGAAGTGGTTGTAACCAAAAATCAATAGAAGTGGTAATATGAGGATATTTTATTAATAAGGGATAAAGAAATAAAAAATTATGATAATATATGTGAAAGTATATTCAAATTATAACTTTCATTAAGAACTGCGTCTCTCTTCTATTTCTCGTATTCGTTTATTGTTTTAGTGCGATTGAGATGCAATTCTTCACGTAATAACGTGAAGCTAACTAGTAACTAGTCCCCGGGTCAACTGGCATTTTTTTGGGGTCAAAAGCAGATCAACTGGCTAAATTGGGTATCTATTGCAGTATTTCTTGAGGTGCTCGGTTTCTTTATCTGATCCATTCTCTACATGCAAATCAATTGAAGTTACTTTCTGACTTGATGTATAATTCAATTTGTTTCCTTTTCTTTTTGTCCTCGTGTATCACTTTTTTTTTTAAAAAAAAAAATTATCTTCAAAGCAACTACTTTTTAAAACATGATAATAATCAGAATAAAAATGTATACTTATTTTGTTATAAAGAATAATCATTCTATTTATATTATTTCATTCTAAATCTTTTATTGAAATAATCTCATTTTTTAGTTATGACTTTTTCTATAGTGATTATTCGGAGCACAATTTGGAAAAAAAAGTGACTCCAAAATATAGTATAGTACCTAAAATGAAACTAAATAAATCTCCAAAAAAAGAATGTTAAAACTTTCAAATTACAAGACAAAAAATTAACATTACAAATGATTGGTTATAAATACGTACTATATCACATAAAAAATATATTGGATAAAAGGTAAAGGATATGTTTAAAATTTAATATGCACATTTTCCCATTTTTTAGTACCAGATACGTATAATGCAAGGTCAGTTTGGTCTTTAAAGTACTCCCCTTTGTTTCTTTTGGGCTTTAGCCCCTCGTTGAACCCAAAAGGAAAGAAAATTTTGTTGGTTTCTTCTTTTCTCTTATCAGATTTCCATTACGAAACATAATTTGTTATAATATAAAATTTTACTAAAGTTATGTTTGAATTGAGGAATTTAAGAAGAAAAGAAAGAGAAGAGTAATTTTTCATTCGAAATAAATATTCTCTATTTGATTTTTTTGAAAATGAAAGAAATAAAAAAAGAAATATCATATAAATTTTTAATCATTTCTTATTCATTTTTATAAATTTCTAAATTCTCTTAATTTAAAAATAAAAAGTTATGTCTCTTCTCTCCTAAACTCTCCCATCTCAAACATATAAGTTTCCTGCATGGCCCGAAACCTTGAAGTTTGCCTGGTACAATTCTATAATTGATCATCTTATTCATCTTTTGACCTTTTTAATGTGCATTGAAAGCAAAGCCAATTACCGTCATTTTTGTCTCAACCTGAAAAGCTGAATACTCGGCCTGAGAGGAGAGCCTCAACCGCCAAAGGACTGGCCCAGATGGCACCATTAGATATCAGATATGATAAAAGGCAAAGGTTACAGAACAAAAAGGTAGAAAACCACACACAGACGCAGCCAATTGTGGGTGCCAAATTCCAGCTATGAGCATAAGTCCTGTCTTAATCGAAGAACACCATATATATTTATGCCCACCTGATCCTCAATGCAATGAGACTGACATAAGCTTCAAACCATAGCATAATTCATAGTTAAGCTTATGGCCAGGTGGACTGTTGGCCCCTGTGCTATGAAACTAATAAATGCATTTTTTCTTCTTCTTTTTTTTTTTTTTTCACTAAAATGCTTTTTCTTATTTAATGATTAATGAAATGAAACTCCGTAAGGAAAAGTTTGTTGCATGTCATTTTATCTTTTCACTATATTTTATTAAGATTTTAAAAGCCTAATCGGTGATTAAACCAGTCAGAGACTGATTCAAAATTTTATGGTTCAATCGTAGTTGAATTGTGGTCGAACTGAAGTATAATTAAATAATTTAAATATATATTATATATATATAAATATATATATATATATTATACTAATTAAACAAATTAAAAATTATAAAAAATAACACAAATGATAAAAAATAGTTTACAACTTATTTTTTGAGAGTCCAAAGCATTTAGTAACAGTATTATAACCTATTTTTGTTTAAAAAAATTCTAATTTTAGTTTAAAGAGATATACAATCAATTATATATTCAGTTTCCAAGCTTCTATACAATCTAAGTTTAAGTATTATATATAAAATTCTTTTTAGATTGACTTACATTAAATTTTTAGATCAAAATGACATCATTTGAATTAGTAAAAAAAAATTTCTAAAAAATAAAAAACAGGACCAGTTGAACTTAATTGGACAGATCTGTCGACCGGTTCACCGATTTTTGATTAGTTCGTGGGTTCTTGACCAATTTTTAGGCTGGATGGTTTTTTAGAGTGAACCGGACTAGTGAAATGACCGATTCCCGGTCCAACCGGTAAGATCGGCGGGTCTAGTTCGATTTTCTTAACACTATTTTTTAAATAGCAGGTCTTCGCCTTTTGCTTAGTTTTTGTGTAAGAGTAAGACCCATATACTTATAGGTCCCTTGTGTTAGAATTATGGCCACTTCATAGTAAAAAATTGAAATGATTGTATGCGGGAGATTTTCTCTCGTCAAAACCTTATTTTGACAAAACAAAAAGGCAAATGCTTGAAAGGGATGGCCTATCAATATCTAGGGCTGTTTGAGAAGGAATCATGATTATTCCTAATAAAATGTGATGATGGACCCAACGAATTCTATATCATAACACTCCAATTTTTTAACTCAATCTCCTTCACAAAATTTAGTATCAAGCCCTTTAATCATGGGGTTGACTATAAAGAAGGGTTACATAATCATTGTTAGAGAGATTTGTTAAATTACGAAAGTTAAGCGATCCCAATCTTGGGACAAAATAGAAGGATAACATTAGAAGTGCCTGGATATCCTAGCACTCAAGTCATCTAGTAACATTGACAAAAGACACCAAATCATTCTTTCCCCATTAGTTAACGTGTGGGAGTGAACGTCATTTTGGATTTTCTCTTTTGAAATAAACCAGGTTTTAATTTTAGTAAACTTGATTTCATTAACAAATCACTAAATATAGGCTCAACCTTACCACAAAAACATGTATCGTGTGTTTCTTGTGTCATATTGAGAGAACGCAGCCCAATTTGCTGATGCCATGGATTGCCAAACAAGAAACGAGTTTGAAAATATTTATAACTAATAATATTATAATATTTAATTAATTTAAATATTTTTAATACAAAATAATTAAACTATATTTTATAATAAATATTTTATTTATTTATTATTTATATTCTATAATTATATTATATTTATATTAGAAAATATTTTATTTATTATATTAGAATAAAAATATAATAAAATAATTAGAATAATAATGAATATAAAAAATAATAATAAGAACTTTGTTGTGTAACTTCATTCAACTTTGAATTAATATGGAAGAAAATAGGAAATTTTAAAAATAATATTAATTATTAAAAACAGAGAAAGCTAAGATTTACCGCATCAACCATCTCTGATTTTAGAGCACTAATCAACCCCCCCGCCCTTTCTTTTTATAAAACACAATTTTAGGAGTATATGGTTTACGTGCCTTTATATAGTTGGTACTAAGCGACAATTATTTGGTTGAAGAAAATAGAGCCAAATAATTATTATAATTAATGTTAAATGAAAGAAAGTAGTCTTCATTTGGTGCGACATGAGTATTAATGATGGTTGAAGAAAATTTGCCAAACTACTAATAGGGTGCTTGATTGACAAAGATCGATCATTAGATCGATTTCTTAATTTATTGGCATTATTCCAATTATTTCCGCCCTTTTTCTTTTATAAAAATGAAATGAAATGCAGAATTTCTTCGAAATTAATGAAGGAAAAATGCACACATCAGCAACAAAAGCTGGTGGGGTGTTAACAAATTGTGCTAACGTATTTGATTCCTCGATAGCCTTCTCAGGAATCCAAGACACCTTGCACCTTCTAAGGTATTCGCACAGTTTAGCTGAAAATCTTGCAGCAACAAATCCAAACATGATGGATCTTGGTGTATCAGAAGCTGAGTGATAAACATTTTCAGCTAATTAATACCCATTTGAATATATAGCTACTGAAAACTCAATTACAAAAGAGCTGAATATATCACAAGATGAGTAATAGTGAAAGAATAATATAGACAAAGTAATAAAATAAATGAGAGCCAGAAGGCTTGTTAAGTGTTTCGACAAAAAATATACACTAATTAAGTAGGTGGCAACAATCAACTATATATCAATTCTCCCATAGAACGTGATTGCCAAGCCATTCAACCTTTAAGAAGAATTTTATTCGAAATAGTTCTCTCAATTTCTTCTTGTTCACCCATTAAGAAAAATTTTCTTGCCGTTAAATAATTTACTTCTGATAATAACTGTAGTACTTTTGAATATTTTCCTGATGGTTTAAGTCTCAACAACTGTTGTCAATCACATCACATGGGATTCACTTTCGCTTCTTTTGGTCCTCATACTTCACAGAATGGAAATGTAAACACAGCATGTAGATATCTTCTAACCGTGTTCCATCCCTTATTATCCAAGCTAGTTTACCATACCAAGCACTTCACACTGCTGCCTATTTGTACAATATCCTTCCATCACCAAATTCCTCGATCTAATTCTTCTCATCAGGCGATTGTGTTATCCAAATTTGTCCTCCGTATCCCTAAACAAACGATCCCCGCACTTAACCCCTTCCATCTTCTTGGTTCGTTTATCCATCTTATTACAAAGGTACTTACCGTTGCCTCTACCTTGAAACAAATCAAATGATCTTTTCAAGACACATGGTTTTCCATGAATTCCTCCCCCCCCCCCCCCCCCCGGGTACCAACAGTTCAGTAAATTCTCCAGATGCAATAAATGTGGACTTTAGCTTTCTTAATATCTCTCCTAGCTAGTCAAACCCTTCTGCCATATCCTCGTCCTTAACCAACTTGGTTAATTCCAACACAAATTATTGCCCGCACACAAACTCATATATCTTCACCTCACGACTCTTCCCCTCTATTGTCCAATAACACATGTTCGCCTCAAATCATACCATCTACATTGATGAACACAATTGACACAACTTCTAAACCATCTCACCTGCCCACAGTCCCACGTCAACATTTAACGGTCACTAAGGTAACCAAGAAATCCAAGATAATTGAATCCTTATTTTCATCTTTACCCTCTGAACCCACCACCTTTTTTTCAAGCTCAAAAGTTTCCAGAATGACGGCATGCTATGTAGGAAGAATATGAAGATCTTATGAAAAAATAACAAATGGGTCTTAGTCCTTCCCTCTCTATCAATTAATCTCGTTGGCTCCGTATGGATCTACAAAGTCAAATTTTTGTATGGCTTCCTGGAAAGATGCAAGGCACGACTAGTAGGACAAGAATATCATAGAAATATAGTTTGGATTACAAACGAACTTCCTCACTAGTTATTAAACCAACAACAAGAGTAGTCCTCTTTCTTTCTCTTTCATAATGATGGATCATTTGTCAACTTATACTAAAAAGGCCTTTTACCATCGCATGTGTGCAAACTCAACAAGGAACTCTATAGGTTGAAACAAGCTTCCTGAGCTTGGCTCTATCATTTTGCATCTTATAAAGTATATGTGTGTGTGCGCGTGCGCGCTTTTATATGTACATGATAAATTGTTTACTGCTCTCTTTGTGTAGCTATATGGCTTTTTATTTAAGAAGCTTAAATTGGAGTTTGATGAAAGATATGAGACCTCTTAGTTATTTCCTATGCGTCCAAGTGCTTCATAATAATGCTAGACTCTTTCCTGATCATCAAACTAAATACACTAGGAGATCCTACAGAAGTGGGGCCTGTAACTTAAGAAGCATGAACACTTTAAAATAATTGTCGTGTGTTAGATATTTTTTGGATACCTTTGAATATTTTTAGTCTACATCCTTTAATTTTTTATTTTTATTTTTTGAATTTTTGTATCAATACATGTGAGATACTACAATAATTAAATAAATGACAGTATTTTATTTTATCTACAATGATTAATGTTGACTTTTAAAACATTGACGTCTTTATTTTAATTTAAGATTTGTATTTTTATGTAATTTTATATTAATTTTAAATGTTATATCTAACCATGTTGTGTTTTATAATTTTAAAAAATTGTCGTATCGTCATCCCTATGTCTTATTGTATTTGTATCTCGTGTCATATCCGTGCTTCTTATCCTGCAACTTTCCCAGCCTATTGCTATTCCTACGGTGTCTAAAACGTCATTGCTTATTGCACAATATAATCTTCACCTTATCTTGTGATGTCACAAAATTTCGAAGCCTAGCGGATGCGTGATTAAGCAAATGTTTTGATGCTAGAAGGTTTCACGGAGTGCTAAGAAACAGTCTTTAATAACTCCTACTAACTACCAAACCAAATTCATAAAAGGTGTTGAATTTTTATTAAAATATCTAACATATCATTATTCTACATTTACTTGGAGACTTATTCGCACAAGTGACATTTGAACCTTTGGTGCCGATCTCACCTTTAGTGACTTCTATGCAATGGATCTTGGAGATTGGCTGCTGCCTCTTCGTTGCAACCATTCCGCAGATTTGGCTAGAAAGAAACAGTTTGGTGTTCCGGGGATCTCTTCCTCCTATGGCTCTTTCTTTGAAACAACTTTTCCAGCTTCGATAAGATTGTGCAATCTGCTTAAACTAGTATAGAATCGAAACAGTGCCAAACCTCAATGTCTAGTACGTTGGGACCCTCCTCCTTAGACTGTTACAAATTTAATGTAGATGGAAGTTTCCTTGGCAACTCAAGGAAACTGATTTGGGGAAATTTGGCTAGAAATGCTTATGAAACTTGAATTTTGGGTTTTTCTTGCCACATAGGCTTTGTTTTCAACCTGAAGTCTGCAGCTATGGCTATTCAGTTTATGAAATTTTGGTTGCTATGTATCTCCAAAGGTTTTGACAGAATTTTGCAGAACTGGATTCCCAAAAAGCTATCTATTTTCACAAAAGTTTTCTTCTAAGCAGGGAGCTAATCAAACAGATACTCGTATGATTGGTCAAACTCACCTTTAGCGATACAACTCTTCTTGCTGATAGAATATGTGTAACCTTTACTACATAGTTTCTCTTTTTCTTTCGTTCTTCCGTTGTATCAGGAAAAAAGACCTTCATAAAAATAATGTCTCCTCACAATTAAAAATATAAAATAATGTAAAAAATAATTTATAAAAATAATACCCTTAGTGGCTGCTTACCTAGGCCACCTTACCTATGGCGGCGCCAAAGTCCTTCCATCTATTATTGCAATGCAGGGAAGTGATTTTATTTAAAATTTCTTTTGATATTATTTTACATAAATTTTCAAAATATAAATTGAGATAGACTATTAATACATTTATACATCGTTATAAATATAAAAATTATGTAACTAACAACTAGCATTATATTCATATGTATAGACTTATTTATTGAGTTCCTGCCCAAGCAACCACACTTGTATCAGACAAGGACATGTGTTTAGTAATGAGTCCTTGTTACATTCAATGTTGCATTTGTCACGTACACAGGACAGATGCATGTGTGTGTTTCATTTTCTATTTAACCTGGCACCGTTTCAGGGAGGAAACGGGAAGTGAGAGATTGGGGCTGGAAATTTAGGTTTATTTTGCGAAAAAGTGGCACACTAGAGTTGAACTTGGGACTCTCGTAAGAAGGGCACTAGGCGCATGTAAGAATGGCTATTTAACTTGAGCAAAGAGTTCTAATTCTAAATTTAAACTTTTTTCTTTGTTGCTAATTTCATTATTGGAATTTGAAATTGAACAATTTTGATCAATAAGTTTTTCTATTTATGTTATTTTTTTTTATCAAATCTATTTTTATGAACTAAAATGACAAAATTTCTTAATAAAAATAAAACGTTTATAGTTATATTCCCGTTAATTATATCATAAATTCATTTATGCAACACTCATAATTTGTAATCTTAATTAAAATATAAAAAGAATTAACCATAATGCTATATAAATATTTGAGAGATTGGGAAGTTGTTATCATGACATCAACCTACAATATTTCTACTCAAATTTCCATACATCTTAATCACCTAAGCTAAGTACTCCAATAGGGTGTGTTTGGGTGGGCGTTTGTCCACTCTAAACTCTCATTTGTAAGGTGCAAACAAGTATTTAAGACATTTTCTTATGTTTGGGTGAAATTTCGATGGAAAAAAGTGAATGAGATTTTCATCTTAAACCACATTTAGGCATAAGTAACATTTTGTTACTTTTGCGATGAAAGAAAACTCGTTTGTGTGTGTATTGACATAAATATCTTTATAATTTGATATTATATTATTATTTTAATAATATTTAAATAAATATAACCTAATAGTTTTCAAAAATATTATTAAAATTATATTCAAAGTGATTTTATTTTATAATACCCCAAATAAACTTAAGTACTCAAAATAACTTATATCCTTTTTGGTAATTACACATCCAAAAGAAAATTTTATTAACATTATCCAAACAACATTCATTTAACAAAATTAATTTTCAGATAAAGATTTCCAAACATAAATCACTTCACTCAAACTCACTTCTGACTAAAATCAAGTTCATCCAAAATCAAGTTTGCAAAATCTAATTCAGACACACACTAAAATGATATAAATTGTTAAAATATCTCGGAATATCTTTAGAGTATTTTAGAGTGTCTTTTCAATATTTTTCAAAGATCTTTATAATATATTGTGAAATCAATTAGTCATCTAATTGAGGAAGCAATCTTAAGAGTTATTTCCTAATTTTATTATGTTTCCTAATTTGTTTCCTTATTTAATTAGGATCGATGGACTTGGGCTTGTACTAGTAGAACTACACTAGTACTTGACTTAATTATTCCTATAAATAAGTGTCAATACTTTATAGTTTACAACACATCAAATTAATCCAATCTCATATTATTCATTAGTATCGTTTTTCCTCTTTTACTCATTCTCTACCTGAACCCTATAATTTTAACATAGATGTATATTTTAAACAGTCTTATTATTATTTTCTAAAATTAACATTTTAAAAAATGAATAGAAATAGACATGATAACAATAAAATTGACCCTTTCAAGATTGATATGAGTTTTGTTTTTACAAAATCGATCTGCTTACCAAATAACGTGTCTTCCTTTACTAATGCTAAATACAAATTTCATTTAAATTAGTTCCATTATATAAAATTCTTAGTGAAATGTTTTATAACTTGGAAAGTTGAATGATAAGGAGTTGTTATAGTATTTTGATGAGTTTACTAATCAGGGTGAATTGTCAATTATTTATTGACTATTAGTTTCACAATAAATGTTTGAAAGTCTATTAAATATAAATAACAACTAATGAATATTTAACAACTCACTCAGAATACCATTAAAAAAAAATAAGTACTGAAATAATCATGAAATAGGAGCATCACTTTAAAGATATCAAAACCAAGTATATTTTGTGACACAGAGCTGCTCGCTATCAAGTCCAGCACTTGATCTTCCCAACTTGTTTAATGCCTCTTGATAGCTTAGCTTAAATTGATGCGAACATACTCTTCAATTTTAAATAGTGGAAATAATAAAAGACATTATTGTTAAAGCAAAGAGTAATATAACCACCTTCCAACTGGAAAGTATTCATTGCCCATGCTCACTCCCTTTTCCTTTTGATTTTTGCTTCGATCCCTTCAGTGAAAAAACATTTAATTCCGTTGCCCTTTATTTTTAAATAATTGCTTTGTATATCACATACAGGAAAAAAAAAATAGCACATCACCCAAAAAAATAGAAAAAAGAATAGCAGTTACTTTGTAAATATCATTCATGACATAACATCATGAATTCATGATTTATGTTTTCAGTTCATGTATTGTTGAGCACTGCCATTTTTGTGGGTGGCCAACTAATATGTCTATAGCTCTTATATATCCTCTCTTAGTTATCCTATCACTACTTGTCACTTATAAATTATATCGTAGAGTTATGTTATTTGCACATCATATTTTTACACTCCTTTTATACTTTATTATGTTATTAAATATTGTTATAATTGTTAAAAGTTATCATTTAAATAAAAACATTTATGAACAAAAATCATTCTTGGATTTAAATCATAACTTTCGTGGAATACTTCATAATTATTTTAACAATATTTGATAATGTAATAGTATAAAAAGATATGTAAAAAGTAAGTGTATAAATAACATTTTTCTTATATCGTATGGGTGATGTTTAGGAACATTTTGATTCTTTTCGGTACTACAAATATGGCACGTAAGTTGGGTTTCATACCTTGAACAAGTTAAGGATGCTGGCATCTCTGGTGTCACTGACCCAAGGGAGTATCCTTAAAGTAATGATCTCTTGGGATCTTCATCACCCTTGGAGAAGAGATCAACGATTGTGGTGAATCTTAAGTTCAAAAAGTCTACCAATTCTTTTTTCCTGGCTATTTTAGTGACAAATTGGGCCGTGATGAAATAACTGCAAAGATAAAGATTGATAAGGAAAAAAAAAACATTGTGGTGGAGAATTGGTTTGATCCCTGGTTGAAGGCCGATCGAGCAATTGGGTTGGAGGATCAACCGAAACAACCAGACAGGCCAATGTCAATGCCGCCGGCGATGGAATGGTACCTTGTGATGTCCTTGTTATCAGATTTGATATCCGAAGAACAAAATGTAAGACTAATTTAGTGGCAGCCTACTGTTAATTAAGACAGGAAAGGACATGTCATGGTCATCTTAGCAAGCATAATTTTTGTGATATTTATATTGATATAATTTTTTTTTTTGTGATTTTACATTCCTATTATATATATATTGGGCATCTGAACTGAAGATATGCGTGAAAATATCAGTGCATCAAACATCTTCTGAAGCAACCAATGTGAAGCAACCAACAAGAGGTTAATTGGAATGGTAAACAAACTCTAATATAAAGCGTTGAGTCAAATATTCAATTCATGTAGTCGCTATTATTGAAAGAGTTAATATTACGCCCTTAAAATGAGATTAATCTTGAACTTTAATAGTGTGTGGATGATGTATCTCTAGCTAGCCCAAAGAAAGCACCATGTTGATTTTGACAATTTCAATCCACATAACTTGAATTAGTTTTTGTAGTGCTCCCTGAGCTTCTTTAGTGTTTTCTTTAGGGTAAGTTTGAATGGAGAAGAGGAGAAATTTTTTTAAGTAAATATTCTCCTTTTTTGAGAATTTTAAAAAATGAGAGAGATAAAATAAAAAATTATCATGTAATCTTTTAATTATCCCTTATTTATTTTTATAATTCTTCAAATTTGAAAAAAAAAATTAACTCTTTCTTTCCTACACCTCCAAACTCCTTCCAATCATAGTCTTAAGAATTTGTTTTTTGCCACCTAGTGTGCTGTGAGGGTGTCTAATTGTACTTGAGCTTCTAACTTAACATTTTCACCGGTAGTTGCCAATACCGTAATTAAGAAAATTATAGTTACCATTATATTTATCTTTTATATCAAATTTTACCACATAATGCTTTAGCAAAAAGGTGAATAGAAATTACTGTATATAAAACCCTGTTTTAGGGAGCTTCTCTGTTTTCTGGGGGGAAATTACGAGTGACATATAAATGACAAAAGAACTTACGGAGACAAAACATCAAACACCTGGCTCGCAAGGATTTTGCAGTAAAGGTTATGGTGCTCTCTGCACATGAGCAGACAGCCAAAATATTGCTCCCTAAAATTATGTTGGGGAAATTTCAGAGAAACCACGATTCAAGGTCATGGGGTAAGCTCAGGCATCATCATTGTTTTTCTCTCAGGTCTCAGCCACTATAATACCATGTTTTTCCCCCAGCAAATGATGTTCCTGCACAATATATATATATATATAAATATGGACAAAAGAATAGTAGACCCTCCAAAGTCTACGACCAGAATTTGGACAAGTAAGCTTACTAGGTAAGGAATCTGGATGAAATATGAGACGGGTACGAGTTAAAATGTCTAATCAGGTTAAAAGACAATTGTAACACAGTATATAATGATGGGTGCATGGTGTCCTCTGAGTGGAGGACCACTTAGTCATTAGTGAGCTCTTTGTCCCCATGAGAGCCCAGTTGTTAGTGATGCATAACCTATCATCTTAAAGATTTTAGAACCCTATGGAATATAGATATGAAACCAAACACATATAGACCGCAAATTTACGCCAACCGAGAGTTGGAAACCTAGTGGCATCCCATTCAACTTCTTTGTCACCCAGCAAGGGCATCCTTTTGATTTTGAAAAAAACCGTGGGCATTTGTAGTTTTCTAAACAAGACCACCTAATCAAAAGTGTATCTGCATCACATAAAATTATAAAGGGATTATTCTAATATTTATTTATTTTATTTAGAATAAATTGTTAAATATTCATTAGTTGTTATTTATATTTAATAATTTTTTAAATATTTATTATAAAATTAATAGTTAATAAATAATTAATAACTAATCATAAATACTAAATTTATCATATACATAATAACTCCTAAGTTAGTTAGTTGTAATACAGAAAATTGAAGCATTATTGTTTCGTTTCGTTTAGAAAATCAAGTTACTGTTATAACAACCAATGGACAGGTTTTTGGATTGTAAGAATGAGTTTTGATTTGGATATCAAATCTATTAACTACTATTATATGAAAAATTCGATATGTATGTTCTTGAAAGTCAAGGAACTGCTTTCTCTTGGTAATAAAATAGCTGATAAAATTTGACAAATTTGCTTTTAGACAGATCAACAGATACATTTTCCATCGTCATGTATCGGAACTTGGTGTTTGTTAGCCCAATCAGGTCACAGGTCAATCAAGGAATGGACCCAGGCATGGGGCCACTGCGGCCCATTGTGGACATGGCAAGGCATATATTCTATACTAATACCACTCAGGCTTGGCCAAATTGTTTTGATTTTGGAATTGAATCTTAAGTAGACCGTTTTGCCTACGCTTTAGTCATTCCTCTTCCCACACCAGTTCATACTTTGTTTCCAAAAAATTATATATTACTCATGCTTGCTTCCCTGTTGAGGAGGAAGTGCTTTTTTTCTTCTTCCCGGAGATTTGTCTGTGATTGTGCCGATCCCATCAATAAGAGTAAAGCATAATCAGTGAGACCTACATAAATTAGATGTTGGTGATTTGAATGGAGAAAGAAAAAGGCTTATTGTGGTGTAAGCAAGAATGTATATAGTGTATTAAATAAAGAAAATATTATATGAACAACTTGTAAAATGACTTCTGAGCGGTCTGGTACGCTGATATTTTATATAATCAGATATTTTAGATGTTTGGGCATGATAAATGTTCTTGTATAACATGTAAAATTCTCATATTTGGTATGACATCTCAAGTGGAGTATAGTATAATATAAAAAAGAATAAACACTCAATGTGGTACTATGAAAATACAAGTATTATTAATATGATATTTTAATAATAAATATATTAAAATGATCATTTAATGTTAATTTTTGACATTAAATTAGTCTATTTAATGTAAAAAATTGACATCAACATATTATTTTAATGTATTTATTTTTGGAGGATTAAACTGATGATATTTATATATTTAAAGAATTAAAATGAGTATTTACTTAACTCAAAAGCTAAGGGAGAAATACATTATGTGGTAGTAGAGTATAGAAAGACATTAATTAAGCCACCCGAGTTTTGCAATTGATATAAAAAATCTAACTCTAAATTCATGACTAGAAATATTTAGGATTTTATCTTAAAGAGTGTACTTTAAAGAGTAAATTATAGAATTATAACTATTGGTTAAAAAATTAAAGGTTTAAGATTTTATAAAATATAAATACCTACATAACATATCATGAATATGTGATAATCTATTATCTTAATTTTCTCATCAAGCCTCAGTAAGGGATATAATACTTATAGATAATCTATCAATAAAAAACCACTAACAGAAATTAAACTGAAGATTGTG
Source organism: Styphnolobium japonicum (assembly GCA_023212625.1). Classification (NCBI taxonomy): domain Eukaryota; kingdom Viridiplantae; phylum Streptophyta; class Magnoliopsida; order Fabales; family Fabaceae; genus Styphnolobium; species Styphnolobium japonicum. Next base: position 7,104,398 of record JALBWW010000006.1, read on the forward strand.
TCAACAATGTTTGATCATATTCCCGTTGAACAAACTCTCATTGATAAATGAAGTAAATATCTTAAATTTAATTAGCTGTAACAATTTCTCGTACGCAGTGTTTTAGACAGAAAAGGATAAAATATATTAAAATTTTTTAATTTGACTTTTTTATGAAATAGCTCTTATAACTTTAGTTTTGATAATTAATATATAAAAATGAATTTTTTAATTTGTTAAAATGTGAAAGAAAATAAAAAAAGGAATAAATTAAATAAGACTTTTAGTGAAACTTGATTCAATAAGTATGACCTTAATTATTATTATTTTTTATCAATTTTGTGATTATAGAAAGCTTTAATTTTAGTTAAGGTTTCTAAATTTGTGCAATCTGAAATGAAATGTACTACTTTTCACTTATTAAAAATTTAAATGAGTTATCTGTCAAAGTTAAAAATAAATTATTTGTGTTTTGACCCATCGAAAAAAAGAAAACTCCGTCTCCCATTTTTTTTTTTGAAAAAAGTAATGTCCATTAAAAAAAAAATTTGATTTTGTTTTAGCTTGAGTGTTCTGGTCACTTCTGGCTGAAAGGAAAACTTTACTTGTATGTGTACCACTGTCATGAAGAAATACATAAAATAGGGAAAAAGCATCATAGAGCATCTGCTTGCAAAAAAATCATAACCCAACTAACAGCAAAAGAACCAAAACCTACACGACAGGAGAATAAACAAATTAATGAAGTCGAGCTTTCTCATGAACTGTCAAATAGTAAGTTGCACTTATTTAAATCATCAAGATTTGGACCTACGATGATTAATCACTATTAATTTAGCCGCTTGACGATCTTACTGATAAACCGTTGGGGTTCTCTGGTGGACCCTGAGGAGCAACTACAGCAACTAAAGGATTACTTTAATCTAGAATCAAACAATAACTTTTGTTCATAAAGTAGACTTCACTAATGTCAAAAGATATGTGATTAGAAACTTTGGCACAATTGACACAACATAAAGAAAAAAAAAACATTATATATGAGTTGCTTAGAGAGATGCCTCTTGAACAAGAAATATATTCTCCATCATTGGATTGTAAATTCTCAATTTTATTATGATAAAGCATGATGAATTGCTGATGATAGATTATTTGGAGGTCAAATTTGGAAGTGACAACCCCAAATTATTGTTTGAATTCTTAGAAAATTGGTTTGATTAGGTGCGGCGGGTAAGTTGCAATATTGCAAAGCACGGTAGCAGGTTTTATTAGCCGTAAACGGCTTGTTCTTAATTGAAGTTGAAGGAAACATGGCGTACTTTTCAAATAATCATATTATCTTCTAGATGATTGTTTGACAATAACCCTTTTTTGGTTTGGGATCTGAGTTGAGCTAGCAATGATTTCAAACAGACACATACATGATATCTTCAAGTGCATTTGGATTTCTTTTTCGAACATAGGTTTATTTATTACATAAAACACACACACACACACACATATATATCCAATTACTATTACAAAACGAAATTGAAGTTATATATACAATTACAATATGAAGATCACTAATATAGAAATATAAAAGAAACGTTTAACTAAATAGGGATGGATACACCAACATAAAAACATATGAAATTATTCAAATGATCATTAGAGATAAATTTCACAAGAAGTAGATACTACAATTTAAGTTCTCGTAATGTGAGACTTGGACAAACTTAAAAGTTAATGTATGACCAATTAAATTATTACTCATGATTAAGTGTTCATTAATTCAACATATATAATGCAATTCCAAGTAATAAAAATATCATTTTGTTAACATTAAACTACATTGTTAAACAATAATAAGATTATCTCTTATAATTTATTTATTTGTATTCTCTACACATTTGTATAGAAATATAAATACACATAATAATGTACCATAAGTCGCGTTTACGAAGAACCTCAGCCTTTAACTTATATATAGTAACGTTTAAAATTCACATTTTATAACAGTTACTTAATAACATAAATATATTAGTCTTATATTTAGAGTTAGTGCCGGACCACTCATATATATTATCGATCCATTAAATATATTTAATAAATTGAATAGATCAATAATTTTGTAATATAATGACACCTAACTTCTTAATTAAGAAGCATTTGGTACTAAATTTAATTTCTGAACAATTTCAGTATCCTACAATTCTTCATCTACTTATCATATATATATATATATATATATATATATATATATATATATATATATATATATAAAGTGAGTATCCACTTACTTTAGGAGTAACTATTGTAGATTTACATAATTGAATAAATTTTCATGGAATTATAATTTTACTAATCCAACTATTGAATCATGTAATATCATCATAAAAATCATGCATACCAAATTTAAGATAAATTGGACATACATAGGTATCTTATCTTATAGCCGACATTTATTTATATTATGAAAATCATATTATACGTTGAAATAAAATAATTCAATGAAGTATCAATTAATTTTAAAATTTTATAAAATTTTATAAACTTAATTTACTTAATGAGAACTTTTAATCCACTAGTTGGATTGATGAAATTTATAAAAAGTTATTCAATAGAGTAAGTGTGCCAAGACTTACTCTTGGAGTAAGTGAATATATATATATGGAAAGAGATTTGCTTACATCGATATAAGACTTGATCACTCTTACACTACTTAATAATTTTTTATTGGATAACTTTCTTATAAAATCTACCACCAGATTAAAAGTTTGTGTCATGTAGATCATACCTATAAAATTTCACATTAATCTAAAATTGTTTTGTGACTCATTGATATACATTAAAATTAACGTAATATAAACTATTAAAATATATAAAAATATGAACTATTTGATTATATGCTTATTGATATTCATTTTTTTCAAAATTTGACACAAAAGGCTCAACATGATGAATAATTATAATTTAACGGTTGGATCAATAAAAAGTATACGCAATAAAAAATTATTAAGTGGTGTAAATACTCTTACACTACTTAATAACTTTTTGTAGAATGTGAATTTAATCAATTTAACAATTGAATCATATGATATTATTATAATGATCATGCATATCAAATTTTAGATAAATTGGACATTCATATGTATGTTATTTATTAGTAAACAATTTACTTATATTTAAAATCATATTATATATTAAAATAAAGTAATGCGATGAAGTATCAAATAGCTTTTTGATTGTAAGAAATTTTATGAGTTTAATCTATCTTATAATAAATTTTAATTCAACGGTTGAATTGATAAAATTTAACGTTTATAAGGAAGTTATTAAATGATGTAAGTGTATCAAGACTTACACTTGATGTAAGTATATTCTCACCCTCTATATATATATATATATATATATATATATATATATAAAGAGTTTAAGTAATGCGATGAAGTATCAAATAGCTTTTTGATTGTAAGAAATTTTATGAGTTTAATCTATCTTATAATAAATTTTAATTCAACGGTTGAATTGATAAAATTTAACGTTTATAAGGAAGTTATTAAATGGTGTAAGTGTATCAAGACTTACACTTGATGTAAGTATATTCTCACCCTCTCTCTCTCTATATATATATATATATAAAGAGTTTATTCAAGATCCATTAATGTTACATGTCACTCATACAATAAGTTTTTTCCCTTCAAAATTTTTAACTTCTCATATAAATATTGATAATAAATGAGTTTTTTTTTCTTATGTATTTAATTTCTTTCTACTTTGCATGTAAAATTCTTCTTAATGACTCCTAAAATTACTATTAAAAATTAAATCCAAAATTAAATTTCATAATTTTTTAATGATAATTATGGATAGTAATTATGAATTCAAATTCAAATTTTAATTATAATTAATTTGATTGCATTTAGATTTTGACAAAAGTATATTAATTTCTCGATGAAATAACTATTAAAACAAATATAACTTCATGTGAAAATTTGTAGCTAATTAATTTTAACAAAATTTAGACATTTAAGGCTATAGCTTTCCAAATATTTACAAGTGATATAATAAATCATCAAATTGCTTAATCTACAATAAAACAATACAATACTAATGGATATTTTAGACAGCCAACAATTCGAGGGATGCATTGTTGGCGGAATATCCATTGCAAAATGAATTTACTTTCCTCGAATCTTCAAAATCAGATAAATCGTTGGTAATATTGTGGATAATTTCAGTGCCAAATGGCGATAACTCTTCTGACAAAAACCTGGCATGAAATTTCTCTAGAAAAATGAAAAATTAATTATTTCTTCTATATTATTATCAAAGCATAATCTGTAGGTAATGTAATTGAAAGAAGTTTTTTTTTCTCAAGATATAGTAATAGTTTCAGTGGATATTTTTCTATGGCCTCCATTATTTAAAAATAAAAAAAATTACATGTATTTTTTTAGAAAAAAAATTAACTTAAATCTTCAAATCAAGTGTTTTTTTTTTTCCCTTTGCTTTTCTAAAAAAAATTCTCTGATCCGCACCTGATACAAAGGGACTTTTGTACAGCTGAGGCAATGGCTTCTTGATTGGCAATAAGATATGCGTTGGCGTTTTATGGTTCCAATCTTGCTGCAGTTTTGGAAGTTGTTATGCACTGATGATTTTTCCTTGCATTCTGTTAACTCCAAATTCACTAACTTCACTTACAGACCCTAAACTTGACCCTAGTTTATTAGCCATTCGTGTAATTCTGCATTGAATACGCAAGGTTGATAAAGCTCTCGTGATGTTGAAAGATATGGTAGTCAAGCAGGTAACGAAGAGGGTGCATGCTAAATGATACAATCAGTTCACTTAATCACATTGAGCTGCGACTAAAATAGCGTAACACATAAGACAACATTATGAAGGCTAACACTTTAAGCTTCAGGAATTGAACGACGACGATATGTTTGTTATATGTAATGAGAAAAATATTATACACAATACTTCACTAAACTCTTTATCTAAAATAAAAGTGAAAGAACAACTTTGAATTATACAAGAAAATAATTCAATTGAATTATTTAAAGGACTGTCTACACTCTTTACTAGTAACAACACCCTTGTCAACTCAAATCTAAAAAGGAAGCACTAACGCAATACAAAATTAATACCCCTAATTATAGTATCTTTGAGCTACTTCCCCATATATTTGCTTATTCCTACTTCTCTAATCTCATTTTCTTGTAGACGAAACTTGACATCAGCCGTCATTGTAGTCTGAAATTAGCCAGTTTTTTTTTATCTTTTTTCCCGGGAATTAAAGCTATATTGGTTTTAAAAAACAAGTGTTAATCCTTTTCATATATAATAGAACATGTTAGAATTGAAACTATCCTTTTTTATAAGAGTGGGAAAAGTGTTAGAGATATAAAATTAATCATGCTTCTTTACCTAATAGCTTAAGTTATTGGGAAAGTTAGTCATTGACATGATTTTAGATCCACTATAACCAACTCAGCAAAAGGTAAGATAAGTTTTTACATTGTCCATGCTTCAAGTTTAAATGATTCTCGTGTGAGTAAGCATGTTAGAGATATAAAATTATTTATGAGTTCCACATAATTTCTTAAGGTTTAAAGAGAGTTGATCCTTGAAAAGAAAACAAAAAAAGAGGAGGCTATTTTTAAAATCATGAAATTCATGTCATGATTCTTATGAGAATAATGTCGTGATTATTACATGCTAATTCAAAATACTATTAAGCATGACTTGGATTTATTCCAATATGACTAATGTTAAATATCATTTAAAATATGAATTGAATATTTTTTTTATGTATGATATTGATTTATCATATTCTATTAAGCACCATTATTCTTAATTTGTATAATTGTATCTCATTTATCGTAGGTATAATTATGCAGATTTTATATTTATTATATAATTAAGTTTAATCCTTAATTATAATTTATATTTCATTGATAATAATTATACCTTATCGGTGTGTTGTTATTAATATAATTTGTTATTATACAATGTACTATTAGTTTTATGCTTATGTCAACTATTCGTTCAAGTACCCTATCAGAATTAGAATTTTGGTGACATAAGATTTGTGCATTGTATTATTATATTTCTTTTGTTGTCAACCTTATGATCTAACTCTTAATTGGACATTTTTTTATGCAATTCAGTGTTATTTTAAAATTTTGCATTTGCTTATTGCAATGCAAATTTATGTTACATATTTTTTTTATTGAAACGAATTGCGATTATCCTTGTATTGTGTAAATGATGGACATATCCTATCGATATGGTATTATTTGACATGATCATTGTATGATAGAGAAAAATAGTTGAAATTTTTTTTTGGAACACTTTGAATATTTTAAATTGTTAGTTCAACCATCTTTCTCTATCAAGTGAGAGAGTCTAGCATGCTGAAAGTAATATCCTATATATAGGATTGTATTGATACAAGATCTCTACCTTAATTAAATGCTCAATTAATTAGACGTGAGAAAGAAAATATAAATATATTTACAAATATTTCTTATTTAGTAATATGATTTCCTCTTCACATATTATTTGTCATCGTTTTGTTGGGAGGACCTATATTTGGGATATACACTTAACAATGTTATTCTTATTATTATCCTTTGAGATACAATACATTATTACTATCATTTAATACTTGTAAGAGTTATAAGCTATTTGTTATTATATCCTCAATTACAGTTAAGTATAAGTCTCATGTATTTCTGCTGCACGTAACTTAATTTTCTGCTCAAGTGCTTGTGATTATTATCTAATACTGAGTTTTGAGTGAGCTATTAAAAACTTGCAAGAAATTTTATATTCTATTTAAAATACTGAGATTTTTTTTATCTCACTTATACGATAATAAGTCTTTTAAATGATTATCATACTTTATAATATATAAAAGTTATCTTATTTATAAAATTCTTTTCAGAATTCATGTTTGAAAAAGCAATATGAGTTACAGTAATATGCTGTAATTTTGTATCTATACATAAATCAAATGAATAATTTTAGGTACACAATCTTTGATCTAGCCCTTCCCTTCTATTCAATATAATTAACATGTTGTAATTTTATTTCTTATACATAAGTTTATGTTACTGTTATTTGATTCATAATCCTTCATAAGCTTGACATACAAATGACAAACAGTCCATTATCACTTTTTTTATTTTATTTTCGATCAACTAAGAATATATCAAATGTCACTTTATATATATATAAACACATATATACAGCATTTGTATTTATCACAACTCTATTACATTTTTTTATCATTAAATTACATTTAGATTTGTTCAAAAGTCACAACAATTTTCTTTTATATAGATCTATAAGTAATTCAATACTTTTATTATTAATCGTGCACACACATCCTTGAATCTAATGATTTGAAGAAAGGACACATTTCTAATTTCTATTAAACTATCAATTTTTTTAAAAAATAAACTTATGCCAATTTATTTAAATTATGCCGTCATTTTTAATAGTATTTAAAAGTTTTAAATCATGTTAACGAGCTTGTAAACACTAAAAGTTTGATATTCTATCAAGCTATTTATTCTCTTTTTCCATTCAAGTGCTTACACTTTTAATATAAAAAAAGAGAGTTTAGAATCCTCAATTAATAAAGTGCAAGTAAAGTGACTTGAATAAAATTTAATTTATTCTAAATTCAAGTATTTAATCTTAAAAAAATTAATATCGCTTAAATTATGATTCTTGGCTAAGTCCTTAATTAATATAATTAGACTTGTTCTTTTAAAAATATATATATATATATATGTTAATAGAAGAACAGGTTCTTACTCTACACTTCTCACTCAAATTTCTTCAAACTTAAATCTAATTTTGGGGATGTCATTTACTTGTCATGTTTCGTACTCAACAAAATAATAAGGATAAATATTCATTTTGATCTTCTAAAAATATATGTATCATTAATTAAATTTTTTAATAATAAATACTTTAAAATAGTCTTAAATGATTAATTTTTGACATAAAATTAATTCTTTAATGTTATTTTTTATATCAAATTTATACTAATATCATCTTTTACATCAAATTAGTCTTTTAAAAAAATTAATTTAATGTTAAAAATTATTAAAATATTAAATTAATATCACTCATATATTTAAAAAACTAAAATATGTATTTTCTCAAATAATAATAATAATAATAATAAATAAACTCCTGAACATTCACGAACTGAAGTCTAAGCACACAGGAAGAGACCACAATTTTGGAGCAACTGAGCAAGTACTTGCGGGTCTCACTTCTCTGTTTCATGCTGTTCCTTATGGGTACAGATGCCCTGTTTGGTCTATGGTGCACTTAATAGTTTTTCTGTCTTTTGCTTTTTTGTCTTTATTTTAGCTTCTTTTTTATATATATATTTAACACCGTTGCTAAAAGAAAAAAGAAAGAAACCACATCATTATAGTTAAATTAATAAATAAGAAACCATAAAAAAATTAATAATGCTACTCTCAACAGATTAAAGCACCAGTAATAATAGGATGATATTCCTTATTCTTTTCAAACATGACAAGTCCATATATAATTTTAGAAAAGTAATGGAAAGAGCAAAAACAGGGAAAGGCTACATAAATAACCGTATATAGCTATTTATGATTGGAGATTTGGCACGATAACATGGCATCGATTCCCCGATTAAATACATGGAAATCTCATTCTCCGTGTCCTCATTTTGCAGCCAAAACTCAGAATAAGAGAGTGCCCAATCAAATATTTGAGTAGTTATTATGAACTCGGTGTCGTGCTTATTATACATGGTATGCTAGCCTTAGCTTTTTAATTAGTTTTGGCACAACTTTGTTTACCAACTGTCTTCTAGATGATTGAATTAGTGTTTGAATTAGATTTTACAAATTTGATTTTAGATGAACTTGATTTTGTAAATTTAATTTTAATTAGAAATAAGTTTAGGTGAAGTGATTTATGTTTGAAAACTTTTATTTGAAAATTGATTTTGTTACATAAATATTGTTTGGATAATATTGATAAAAATACTTTTAGATATGTAATTATTCAAAATGATACAAGTTTGAATTAGATTATTAATAAATTGATGTTAAAAATATTGATTATAAATAAATTGATGGTAAAAAAAATTCTTTTAAAAATTAAGTTTACTTGTAGTATTATAAAATAAAATCAGTTTGAGTATAACTATAATAATATTTTAAAAAATTATTAAGATATATTTATTTAAATATTATTAAAATAGTGATATAATATCAAATTATAAAGGTACTTTTGTCAATGTATACTCAAACAAGTTTTCTTTTATTGTAAAAATAATAAAATATTATTTATGCCTAAACCACATTTGTGATGAAAATTCATTCACTTTTTAAACTAAAATTTCTCCCAAACATGACAACAAAATCTTAAAAGCCGTTTGTAAGATACAAAACGGGTATTTGGAGTGAGCAACACACCTTGAGTCCAAACAAAGTTGTTATTATTTAGTTTTAAAAAATCCCTTCCAATAAGGATTTAGATTTTCTAAAGTTATGAATGCACTTTAAAAAATAAATTGTAAAATTCTAATAATTAATGAAAAAATTAAGAGTTTAAAATTTTATAAAATACCAGTACTTACATAACAAATTACAAATATATAATAATTTACTTCCTTGATTTTTATATCAATGATTAAAATTCTACACTTTATCATCTAAATTTCACTCTTTACTTTAAATAATCCAAATCCTCCTAGTAATTTGAGCAAACTTATAAATTAAAAATTTTCCACCACCGTCTTTATACTTTTCTTCTTCTTTGCAACATTTTCTAATATCTCTCATTTCTTTCTAAGATTATATCTGTTTCAATTAAAAAATTTAATAATTTTTTTATGGAAATATTTATGTCACAAAAAGTGTATATATATAATTACCAAAAAAATTCATGAAAATTATTTTTTGTAAAAATATTTGTCATAAAAAATCTAGCCAAAAAATACTATACATAGCAACAGGACAAATTATTATAGTTTAAAAAGATAATAATAATAATAATAATAATAATAATAATAATAATAATATAACTTTTACATTTATGGCACGTGACTAACTTTCATAAATTTTTTAAATATTATAATAAATTATATTCATAAAACAATAATAGTTGTTATTTTAAAATAGAAAATAATTTTTTTAAGAATTTTTTAAAATTATGTGAGTGAGAAATGATTTAGTCATAAAGTTAGATATAAAATTAAAATAAGATAAAAAATTAAATATTTTGATTGAATCAATTTAATTATTGAGAATAAAAGCTTTCATCAAAATTAAATAACTACGAAATGATACTATCAACTTGAATGGAAATACTTTATTAATTAATATAATAAAGTGAATGTTGGGCCAGTTACATTATTATTAAGATAAAAATAAGGGAGAATAACTTATTAGTTTAGTTTAAGTAAAATATGTTCTATTTTAGTTTGGTTATTAAATTAATTAAATATTAATTTAATTTAATTAATAATTTATATACAGTTAATTAATAATTTATTTTTATTTTAATACTTGATATGTGATTAATTATAAGTAAATAAATGTTAAATTAATCTAATACTTAATTAATTTAATTTATGAACCAAAATAAAAAATATTTTTACAAACCATACTAAATTTTCATTCTCCCTAAAAATAACCCAATTATTGAGAAGTTAACAGCTAAACAAGTTGCGAGGACAAACATAGGAGTCCAGCTGAACATATTTAACCAATAGGTTGTCAAAGTGTTGTATAACCATTTTACGGCCATGTTAGCACGAAACAGTCCGTTGCAAGTTTATTTTTTCAAGAAAAAAAAAATGAGGTTGTTAGGTTACGCTATCACTTTTTATGGAGAACATTGTGTTGTTTTTATTACTATGCATATGGAAGGAACTGACATATATGTCTAAAATTAGCAACAAATTACTTTTACAATAGTTATTTTGAATACATAGATATTCCACTATACTATAAACTTACAGGTGGGGTTACCCAAGATTTCAGCTAAGTAAAACATTCATCTATTATTAAATAATTACCATTTGAGGCGAGATATATATATATATATATATATATATATATATATATAGCTGTTTAATTGAAGGATACCTCTAGATAGAATGAGTTTGAACTTTGAAGGAATCCAAGATGGTTGAGCCAAGTGGTGTGACTACAGAGGCGAATTTCAACTTCGAATCCTACTGGAGTTATTATATTAGAGAGGACTTGTATTTAATGTGCTATTTAGTCTGGGGCTATAAAGCTTTTTCCTCCACATTTTTATCAATTGATGGTTGGTTGAACTAGTAAACAAGTTCGTTCTCACGGAACAAGACATAAGTTTGAATTTTAGTGAGAATTGCTCTGGTTGGAAAGTAACAAAACCCTTATGCTCTAAGCTGTCAATAATGAATTAATCCCACAATAACTCGTAAGGATATCGCAGAACGCCACTTGACCTAAAGGATTAAGTAGAATGGTTGAACAAAATATATATATATATATATATATATATATATATATATATTTTTTTTTTGCTTTAATGGTAGTCATTATAAATCATTTCCACTTCTCATTATTAACTAGTTTTCATTTGAAGCAATTTTGTTGTAAGTTATAGCATTACTTTGAGTAATGTTAAATTTTCATAAACAATTACCTAAAAAAATTTAACTATTAAAAAATTTTAAAAAAGGCATATAAACATTTAATATTTTTAAAACTAAAAAATTATTACTAACATGGTGTGGCACAAGTGGTAGATATTTGAGCTTCTTAAACATGTGGTTAGAGGTTCGATTCTTGATTCATATGTATGAAAAAATATCTGTTGGGAGAAATTAACCTCTTAAATAAATCTCCGTACTTCGAGGGATTAATTATCATAGTCACGCGTGAGAATACTTTAAAAAACCAAAAAAAACTAAAAGGTTATTTAATATTTTTATCAAAAAATTTAAAAGATTATTAAACTATTCTTTTAGATGATTTTTTTAATTTAAGTATTTATCTTACGAAAATAGAAGACTAAATAAAAATGTGGGGTTCAAATTGTATCAAGTTACATTCATATGAATTTTTTGATTGAAAATTATTTAAATTTAACATTTATATATAATTAGAAAGACATCTTTGAAATATCTTTTTATTATTTTAATTAGTTTAAAAAGCTTTTAACTTTCCAATCAGTTCCATTGTTTTTATGGACACATATATTTGTGTATATTTTTTTCGGCATGTTATGCGTGCGCACTCTCAGAGTAATAGAGAAAAGTAACAGAAGTAACAGACATAAAAATAGAGTATAATGATAAAATATCAAAGAAAAGGGAGAGTTAACCAAAAAAAGAAAAGAACAAGGAAAATTATTGTTCTGGGGCAATTCATGGATCATATTTTCCTTTGTTGCAGTAATTTATTTATACTCTTTTTAAATAATAATTCTTATAAAAAATAGCCACAAATAAAAAAAGTGATTATTCAGTATGGATATTTTGTCAAAAATTTGAGATAATATAAATATTAAAAAAAAATTCACAACAAAACAACTATATTATTTTTTTAACCGATTATCATTATGATAAATGATTACTCCAATAATAATTTTTTAAAAAGTAACATGTCAAATCAGGCACTAAACTAAAATATGATGTTGGATTACACAATTCACTATAATTATTTTTGAAAAAACAGTTGGATAAAAATATTAACTAATATTTTCAAATTTTATATTTATATTTATAACCTTATATATTTATTAATTTAATGTAATTTTCAATTAAAATATAATAAATTTGAGAATTTGTAAAAAATAAAGATAATTCCTCCGATTGTCTTTATTAATAATAAAAATATATAGAATGATCGACTTTTTTGCTTGATAGGAGACTTTGTCGATCTCTCTTTCCAGTTCAACAAATAATAGCAATGTGACGCATGGATTTTCAATTGTTAAAAACAAATTATTGCGCTCGTGAATAATATATTATTCATGTTAGGTCTGCAAAAGTATGCCGTTGAAAATTGTATTCTCTTTCATTCGTTTGGCAAACAAAAGGAAAAACAGCCACCGAACAATAAAATAATTATATCACGATTAAAATAATATATCTATTTTTAATAAATAAAATTTTATAATTAATATTGTCATAGTACTCATATATTTAATATAAATTTATTTTTTTTGGGTAAAGGTGCCATTTGAAACCATCTTATCCGTACTTGATCTGTTTTAACTCGTATGAGATAAGTTTTATTTTGTTATAAGGATAAGGCGAGATAAGTTTAAATTGTGTTACAGGGTGAGGTGTTACAGGGTGAGATGTGTTTGAGTTTAAGGTCTATCTGTTTATGCCCTACTTATATTTTTTATTTTTCTACAAAAAGTATGTTTCATATTTGATGTAACTCAATATTTTTGATAGGGCTGTCAAACGGGCCGGCCCGGCCCGTTTAGGCCCGCCCGTGACGGGCCGCGGGTTAAATGGGCTGGGCCAAAATTACTCGCGTTTAAACGGGTTGTAAATTAGTTAACCCGACTCGCCTCGCATCAACTCGCGGGCCTAAACGGGCCGACCCGCGAAACTTTTTTTTTTTTTACTTTTAAACTTTGAAATAAATTTAAATTTAATAAAAAATTTAATTTAATAATCTCAAATTAAATATTACATTACATAGACATAATATTTAATACTTTAATCTTATTTAAAGGGTTAAGGGATAATTTAAACAAATAAATAATATAAACTTATGAAGTTTGACGAATATGTTTGTGTATAAGTTGTGTCATTACTAGCATGTGCAATATATATATTTTGTATTTTTGTTTGTGAAAAGACTGTTTAATTAACTTTTAAATTTTTAAATTGAAATTTTTTCTTTAGATACAAATAAATTAAGATTTAAAAAAAAAGTTATGTGGGCAGCCCGCGGGCCCCGACGGGTTGGCCCGTTTAACTCGCGGTTAAACGGGCCGATCCAAAATTACCCGCGTTTTTACGGGTTACTAATTTTGAAACTCGACTCACAAAATTTATGCGGGTAAACGGGCCGACCCGACGAGTTTGACCCGTTTTGACGGCCCTAATTTTTTATGCAATAAGTAAGTTTTTTAATAATTTATATTGTATTATGTATTAGGTAGAATATGCAAGTAAAGTTTGAGTTCTATTATCTTTTTACAGATAAGATATGAGTTTTCATTTATAAAACTCACGAGACGGGTAAGGCAAGTTGAAAATTCCTCTAAAAAATACGGAAAAAATTTAGAATAGGTAAAAACTCGCCCTTACCAAACCTATTGTTAAAAAATATGATTAGTGCATAAAATCTTAAAAATTAAATCAACAGTCACGCTTAGTATGAATACTATTTTTATTTTTTTTAACTTTTTAATCCAAAATCTAAAAATATATAATTTTGACTAGATCATTATTAAAATAATATTTTCGAAGTACTTATCCATAAAAATATATAAAAGAAGATGCTAGCGGAAAATTTTAAATTTCAGTACCACTGTATAAGAAATAAAGTTCAAACTTCAAAGGGTTACTATTTGGTCTAGGATAGGATAGAAAATAAAATAATTACATAATCAATTTAATATCACGATTTTGTACGAATAAATTGAATTTTTATAATCAATTTATTATAGTAGTAACATACTTTAATATAAAATTTGATTCTAAAATATGATTTTCCTTTAAAATTAAGAGTTTAATTTTGATTCATCTTCTGTGTAAAGTTTTTTTATACTGTCATTCAATCATGTGTTATTAAATCATTAAAAGAGTTTAACTATCACAACAATAACCTAAAAAATTTAACTTTTTTAATGATATATCAGTACATAATTAAATGACAATGTTTACATTAACAATAAATTAAAATTAAATTCTAAAATTAATTATTAGAAAAATAAAATCAACTGTCGTGATTGATTTCTAATAATTTAATAATTATGAATAACACTTTTAAATTAACTAATTTTATCACTTTTTGTTTTAAATAATTGTAAAAATATTATTTAATTTTAAGAAATCACCATTAAAACAAATTCTATGAAGTACTAATTAATAAAATACTTGTATAAAACTTTAAAATTGTATTAAAATATCAATCTACCAAGTGGGTAAATAAGCACAACACAATCTAAAAAATTGGCCAAGTGGTTAAGAGGTCTGCTCAAACCTTGTTGATTACTTTCATTCGAATTTTAGACGAATAATTAAAAAAATTAATTTTTTTTAAATACATCTGATGTGAGATACAACTTTGAAATCATTTGAAGAGGAACTTTATTTCAAAAAAGTTGACTGAGATATTCTTGCTGTAAAAAAAATAAAAATAAAAAATCAGCACCGCATTCTGATTTAGTTTACTCAATTTAGTGCCATTCTTTGCCTTCTGTTATTTATGAGAGGCTTTTCTTGCCACCATTCTAGCAGCTTGTTCCCTCACAGATATCTCATCGTTTTCAACATGTATATTTCCCTTGCTTGCTGCTTCGATCTTGAATAATTTGTTTTAAGTGCTCTGGTGTCATGTGCCAATTTCATGGTAATTTACGAGTATTCATTTGTATTGCACCATCCCAGTTTAGGCTGAAGAATAAAAGTTTAATTTGGGCTTTGTTAATGCTTGGGATATGGATAAATTGAAAAGACCGCCCCAGAAAAAAAAAGAGAAGAAAAAGAGAAAAAGTTTTTTCATAACTAGTTTATATATAGGTACCTCTAAATACAAAATCATATTTCCTTTTGGTGTTTCTCTAATTTGGTTGTGATTTCCTAATATTTGTTTAAGTTTTGATTTTAGTAAAATCTCTATCTTGTAAAAGGAATCAACAACAAAAAGAAATATTATCATAAGCATTTGTCGGATTTTGTCAACAAAAAAAAAAACCCTTGTAGCCCTTCACAATTGGTAATTATTTTTTCAGTCTCTCTTTCAAGTTTCAACTCATGATGGGAGAGGAAAGAGATTGATGCTTCCCAGCATTAACTAATGTGGTGGGGAATAGATGGTTGCTTGGGATATTTTGAATATGACAAATTTTTTAGAATTGTTTGATGAGATACTAGTTTTTCCATTATGGACAAGAATATAGTTCAATGAAATCATTTTCATTTTCTGTGTTGAGTTCTGGATTTTCATTCTTTTTGGTTTCTTAACGAAATAATTACTTATTTATTTATACAGATATATATACCTTGCGAAGAGTGTCTAAAAAACAGACATTAACCTTAAAAATAGAAAGTTGTTTTTTTAGAAAAGAAAAAGAAAATCTTAACTGAACCTAGAAAAAGGTTGATATTTTTTAAAGAAAAAAAAAACCATTAACTTCTCAAGTTAGTTGGTATTTTTAATATAAATAAATCTAAAAAATTTGCAAAAAAGAAATTGTTAATAAGTGCCAATCAAAACACTAAAAAAAATGTACTACTTCTTCCAACAGGATGATCCAACATGTTCTTCTCACTATTAGGTGAATTAATTTAATCATCCTAGTGTCCACCACTTGCATGTAATCTTTTTTGTTCATTTAGGGTTCAAATTTAGTTGGCTTCAATGCAGTATCATTTATCATAACATATAGCAACCCACAATTTTATTTTTTATATTTTTTTTAATATCCTTTCTTCTAGGCTTCTAGCAATCCTAATGCAGAATCAAATCTAAAAAAGAAACAGAAAAGAATTCCCAAAAAGAAAAATCTAAGAAATAAAAAAGAAATTAGAAATAGTTGGAAGAATAGTCTAATTCTTCAACTCCTAAAAGAGTAAAAAAACCCTAGATTATCCCTTAATATATATGATAGTTGATAAACTTTCTAAATATATATCACATATCACTCTTCCAGCGATTACGTTTTACATTAATTGGCAATGCTAAGAGCTAGTTTTGTCGTTTTCCTCTCTACCTAGTTCCTACCTCTCTCTCTCTCACTCATCGTCTCCACCTTTGCTTCCCTTTCGTTACATAACTAAAATTCTGACCCTTTTTGTGGGTTTTTCTGATATTAGGGTCCGATCCAATCCCTTCACACAAACTGTTCCAACTGTCGCCGTCCGATTCCTCCAGCTGACAATCTCCACCGTCCGTTCACTCCCTCCACCCATGTCTTCACCTCACCCTGCTGCTCCCTCGCTCTGCGATTGGCCGGGTCGGAGGTTCGTTCCCGATCCGATTGGCTCGTCTTCAGTGCAAAAATCGCTGCTTTACACTTCAACCTGATACCCCTTCATCGTTAATCGTGCTCTCAACTCTCAACTCTCAACTGAACCTTCTTCTCTTTCTTCTTCTTTTTCTTCTCTCTCGCTGAAACCTTTCCAGTAATCGATTTTGCGGCGCCACCGTTCCTTTGTCACTTCCACCCACGCTCTATGTTCTGTTATGTAGCCTCTTCCCACGTTACTCAATTCGCTTTCCCTGTTTTCTGAGTAAATTTCGATTCTTTCAACTTTTTTTTTCTTCTTTTCATCTGAGTTTGAGTCTGAGCTGAGCTTACCCGTGAGAGTAAAAACTTTTCAAGGTTTTGAACCGATCTGCATGGACAAGTTGAGATCTTCGAATTGTTTCTGATACCCAAATCTCAAAATTCCGTTTCTTTGATAGTTTGGGGGAGTGTTTTTCTTCATTCTTTTTCCACTTTTGCTGCGATTTTGGTTTTTTTCTCCTTTGTTGTTGTTGTTCTTTTCGGTTTCTAATGGCCATGGAGGATCAAAAAGCGAGCAGGATGAGTACGAGGTTGTCGGACGTGGTGCTAGACTGTGTGATGCCTTATATCCACGACCCAAAGGACAGGGATGCGGTTTCTCAGGTGTGCCGGCGGTGGTACGAGCTTGACTCGTTGACGCGTAAGCACGTCACGATTGCTCTTTGTTACACCACCACCCCGGACCGTCTCCGGCGGCGGTTCCCTCACCTGGAGTCGCTGAAGCTGAAAGGGAAGCCCAGGGCGGCGATGTTCAATTTGATTCCGGAGGATTGGGGAGGGTTCGTCACGCCTTGGGTTAAAGAGATTGGGCACTATTTCGATTGCTTGAAGTCGCTCCATTTCCGTCGCATGATTGTGAGAGATTCCGATCTTCAGCTTCTAGCTCGGTCTCGGGGTCACGTGCTTCAAGCTCTTAAACTCGATAAGTGTTCTGGATTTTCCACGGATGGTCTTTACTATATTGGTCGGTTTTGCAGGTAACTTTGGATGTCTTCTTTCACCCTTCGTTTTTCTCTTGGATGACTTTTTATGAACATGTTGGATTTCAACCTTTTTTTTTTTCTTTTCCTTTTCCCCATTATTATGTTTTGCTTAGAGTGTGGAAGCTTATCATTGAAATATTGCTAACTTTAGCCAATTAGTTTGATTGTAATGTGTACGGGTTTTATAAAAAAATTTTTTGTCTTTTTGGTTTTGTAATTCACGCATACGTTTTATAGTTATTATGGTTAGAATAATTTTGAAAGATTAACTTAATCAGTGTTTAGTTAATACAGATAACTCCCACTGGTTTGAGCGTTTGTGTTTCTTCTCTCTCTGAATGCATATCTTTTTCGTTGATGTTTTGGATTCTGTAACCTACTCTTCATATTGGACTGCATGTTTGCAAGCTTTGTCTGTAATTTTGGAATATTCAATTTTTTTGTTACACAGTCTTTGAGTTACTATTTTCAGAATTTTCAATGTTTAATTAGCGACGCCAGGTGTTCTCATTTATTTTGCAAATCCTCTGTTCTGTTACTGTTACGTTGCAGTTCCAATTGTTTAGTAGGAAGCTTTTTTTCTATCCCCTTGCGTAGGAAATTGTGCCCCTTTCTACTGCATTATCTGTTATTGATGAGGAACTCTGGCTATTGTTTATATCATTTTAGTCCGAATGTCCAGCAATTCTTTTGTGATTTCTCAGGATTTGCCGAAAGATTAAATAATCTGAACCTTAAACTGAATTGGCTCATTTCATGCTGCTGGAGTTACCAATCCTGCAAATCGATAGAATCGTTTAAATGATTGAATATTGATCATTGATGGAGTATGTCTATATAAAATGGAATTTCTATATCTGTTGACTAAAACTATGCTAATCAATTCCTTATAACATGTGGGTTGAAGTATTTGAACAGTTTGTAAGACACAATATGGTTGTAAGGAACATAATCACGGAAGTCATTTGAATCCTTCCTTAACTATACGTTGCATGAAAGATTCAAACTTGTGTTCTTCCTTTTGCTCTGAATATAACCGATCCCATGCTTTATACTCCATTAAAAAAAAAACCTATACTTTATCCTTTTGTTTTTTTCTCTTCTCTCTAAATTTTGGAGATTTCCTTGTATAATGTGAGTTGGTCATCTCTATTTATTTCTTACGACATTGTTTTACGTAGGATTTGATGACATATCTATGGTATATGTCAATTCAGTGAGAGAGTTTACGAACTGGTTCAGTTAACATATTCAACTTCTAATCCCTAGAGAATGGAGATGCTTTTGAACATCTCACTGTATTATTGTGTTTGTAACTGGTTAATTCTCTGACTTACTGCCAACTCTTTTTCTCCCTCATTCCCCAAACTGTCTCTTCTTCCAAGTCTATGCTCTTTTTCGCTCATTAATTACAGGCTTTATATTGCAGCTTTTTAGTGTAATTAACTTTTTTTTGTGCCTCTACCTTTATTACCAGTTAGATTGGACTTTTTGAGAACATTCCTGCTCATTTAAAACGTCATTTATGTCCTTTGTTGTTCTATCCATTGCCTCTTATTTATTTCAAATTAAGGTGATATTTTGCTGCATTTGAGCATGCAGCAACTTTTGAATTTCACTCTGTTCTAATTATCCAAATTCTTAAATTACAATATGGTCATGTTTTCAGGCATCTAGAGTTTGGATAAAGTTTCACATGATACTAGACGTCTTTATTTGCAGGAATTTTTTTTTCTTTCAGACATATAAGAATTTTCAAGTATATTGATCTGAGTCATTGCTTCTTGGAAGTTGGAAAATATGCCTGCAGTTATAAATTAATGTGACTCTGAATGTGAATTTTGCTTTTTGGCAGGAATTTAAGAATCTTGTTTTTGGAGGAAAGCCCAGTTGTTGAGAATGATGGTGAATGGCTGCATGAGCTTGCTTTAAATAATACAGTTCTTGAGACACTGAATTTTTACTTGACAGATATTGCCAATGTCAGAATTCAGGACCTTGAACTTATAGCCAAAAATTGCCCCAACTTAGTCTCTGTGAAAATTACTGATTGTGAAATCTTGGATCTTGTGAACTTCTTTCGATATGCAACTGCTCTAGAAGAATTTTGTGGAGGTTCCTACAATGAGGAACCGGAAAAGTACTCTGCTGTATCGTTACCAGTAAAGTTAAGTCGATTGGGTTTGACATATATTGGAAAGAATGAAATGCACATAGTGTTCCCTTTTGCAGCCCTACTCAAAAAATTGGATCTCCTTTATGCGATGCTAGATACAGAGGATCATTGTATGTTAATCCAAAGGTGCCCCAACTTGGAAGTCCTTGAGGTAAGTTTCTAGAACTTTTTCTCATTAAATTTGCTTACGCTTCAAATCCTTTCAATGATTGTTTTAATCTTTATTTTAGTTGTCTTCTAGTTTCTTTTGATCTAGGCTTCCAAATTTAGCTATCTACCTCTCTATTTATATACATCCATGCATATGAATACTCCACGAGCACAAACATGCTTACATATTATTTATTCGAGTTTCTCTGATTGGACAAAAGGAAACATGAACCTGTAAGATAATAAAATCAATTGAAATGAATGTGGATACTTTGGGGTAATATGTTATTTTGAATGACCGGGACTACATTTGAAGTATTTATAATGAACTGATATCTTTCCTTATGGACAGTCAAGGAATGTAATTGGAGATAGAGGATTAGAAGTTCTTGCTCGCTGTTGTAGGAGGCTAAAAAGGCTTAGGATTGAACGAGGTGATGATGATCAAGGAATGGAAGATGAAGAAGGTGTTGTTTCCCAGAGAGGATTAATTGCTTTGTCACATGGCTGTCCAGAGCTTGAATATTTGGCTGTTTATGTATCCGACATTACAAATGCATCTCTGGAACACATTGGTACTCACTTGAGAAACCTCTCTGATTTTCGCCTTGTCTTGCTAGACCGTGAAGAGAAAATAACTGATTTACCACTTGACAATGGAGTGAGGGCTTTACTGAGGGGTTGTGACAAGCTAAGAAGATTTGCTCTCTATCTCCGACCTGGGGGCTTAACTGATGTGGGCCTTGGTTACATTGGGCAATACAGCCAAAATGTGAGATGGATGCTTCTTGGTTATGTTGGGGAGACTGATGCAGGGCTTTTGGAATTCTCTAAGGGCTGCCCCAGTCTTCAGAAACTTGAAATGAGAGGCTGTTCCTTTTTTAGTGAGTATGCACTAGCTGTTACTGCAACGCAACTCACTTCTCTGAGGTATTTATGGGTACAAGGGTACGGAGCATCTCCATCTGGCCGTGATCTTTTGGCAATGGCTCGTCCCTTTTGGAATATTGAGTTGATTCCTTCTAGACGCGTGGCTGTTAATAATCTTCCCGAAGAGCCTGTAATTGTTGAACATCCTGCTCATATTCTTGCATATTACTCCCTTGCTGGTCCAAGATCAGATTTTCCAGATACTGTTATACCTTTGGACCCTGCAACATACGTTGACACGTAGAGTTGTATAATGTATATATACCATTTTTTCCCCTTTTCTTTTTCTCTCTTTTCAAATCTTGTTTGTAAGTTGCTGCAGTGTTTTAGTTAGGGGGTGTCAATTTTCTCTGCAATTCCTAGACATTAGTCTTGTAATAAGCTCGTGTTTTCTTTTTGTACTTCAGAAACGCTTCTACCAACTCGTGCAGCTAGTTCCCTTTCCACTGAAGATGCTCAATTTTGTGAATATAAAGTAAGGATTGTTTTTCTTTCTGCCATGATTTGTTGTTTGCCCTTTTGACCCCTTCCTCAGCCCAGATTAAACAAATAGGAAAACAAAAATCCGAGAAAAGAAGCTCCCACAAATATAGGTGACCGAAGAGTTCAGATTTGCAATGTGTAGTAGAATCTGTAACAAATTTAGATGGTTTGGTTCTTCAGGGACTATCAAACTAAATTTTCCTATATTACCTGTAAAAAATGATTTGATACAACTCTGAGGTTCTGTTTGTCTCATTAGAAAAGGGGTGGTGGTGTCGTGGGATTGAGAATGAGCTAGAAAGTTTGAAATGGAAGTGGTAATTTTTTTCCAAAATTTGGTTGCTTACGATTGTCATTTTGTCATTATACTTCGTGTCTTTTCTTAAAATTATAACAATATCTTTTGCTGCCACCCCCGCCGTTATAATCACCCTGCTGTCACTGTTGTCACCATTACACGTCTACACCTCAATGCCACCCATCACCATTGTCATTATTGCTACATACTTGTCAAAGATAATTTAATATCAAATCATGTTTGGCTATTATTTTTTTTTAAGATAATAATATTTAGAATGATTTTTTAATTATTTATTAATTATTATTTATATTAATATATTTTTAAATATTTATAATTAATAAATAATTAATAATTTACTTTAAATACTAAACTCATTAAAATATTTTAATAACTCTAGAATTATTTCTATAATCATTTTTTTAGAGTATCATACCAAGATAAGTTTTTTATTATTTATTAATTATTATTTATATTTAATAAATTTTTTAATATTTATTATAAAATCAACAGTCAATAAATGATCAACAATTTATCTTGAGTATTAAAAGATATCATAACAACTCCTTAGTAACTCTCATCAAACATGTTAATACAAATAGCATGATTATTTCAATACCTATTTTTTTTTTCAAAATATTAATATCAAAAATAAATTTTTAAATATTTATTAATTATTATTTATATTTAATAAATTTTTAAATATTAATTATAAATCTAACAATTAATAAATAATTTACAACTCAATCTAAATATCAAAAATGCTATAACAATCTTTACAAATAATCATTCTTGTAAAATGATAAAAAAATCGTTAGTGCTCCAACAGTATGGGCTCGAGTCTGACGTCGATCGGATTTTACTTTCGTAGGATTTTTAAAATAAAAGTAGATCAACTGTTAAATGATATAATGCACAACAACATAAAATTTACATTCTTTCATTGGCAACTATATTCGCTTATTTGTACATATCATATCATATAATAAAATATTTACAATATAATGAACATAAACAAATTCCAAGCAAGAGCTTGAAATTCAATATAGTTGCATCTGCATAATAATGAAATTAATATTCTACAGGTTGTTAGATTACAAAAGCAGGCACATGTGACAAGATTACAAAAAATGGTATTTTTCTATTTTGTACAAATTTTTAAAAAGAGAATGATGTTGATTTAATTTTGACAAATATATAAATGTATATGCACTCCTGTTTCTATATAACATTTTATTTCATTCATTATAAATGTGGCATAATATTTAAATTTGTAGTGATTTTTCTACCCAAAAAAAAATGTAGTGATTTGTACCCTTAAGTTTTAAAAGCATGATCACCCTCATGTGCATATATTGCTCTTCTTACATCCGGGCATTGAGCAAGGAATTGATCAAATAATTTGTGCAGAAATAGCAGAAAAAAAAAAAGAGGTGAGCAATTACATGATCCACGAACCCTGTGTTCAAATCTAAATTCGTTATTGGTTAAGATGGGTAGCTATCATTTGTACATACATGAGAAGAGACAGTGACATCATTGTCGAAAGAAATTGAAAAAAAGGCATCCATTTTGACAACAGTTGTCTCTTACAATCCAAAATTCCTGCTCAAATATGAGACTCGTTTGAATGTTGAGTGGTGCAATTAGGGGACGTCAATGAAAGAGTTTAATTTTAATTCATTGTGAGTGTAAAAAAATTTTATACTACTATTTAATCATGTATTGTTAAATCAGTAAAAAAGTTGACTATTACAATAACTATTTAAAAAGTCTAACTATTTTAATGATTTGACAATGTATAATTAAATAACAGTGTAAAAAAATTTTACTATACAATAAATAAAAATTAAATCCTCAATGAAATATCTTATCAAATATGTGAATAATTGCATTATACGAATATTTTGAGGATGGTGAAAGGTCTGAGAATACCGAGGAGATCTACATTTATTACGATTGCAAATATGTTTCCCTTGTGTGATGCAGCTTGGGATTTTCTTCTTCTTTTGGTATTCAATTCAGACAACCATCCGCGGAAAGGTAACTCGGCCTCCTTGGTGGTTGAGTGTACATATCCGAATTTACAGATCTCGAGTAAGCACACAATCTTTGTGCCCGGTTTGTAACGCTAATTTTACAAGAATTATGTGAAACAAGAAAGTAATCCTTGTCTTTTCACATTTCTACAGGGGGAAAAAATAGTAGATACCGGATTGATGAAGCATATTCGTTTGAGACATTTATTATAGCTCCCTCTAGAAAATGTCATCATTTATAAAAGTTGAATTGCATCAGTGCTTGCATCCCTGTAAACAAAGCCAATTCCATTAATCGAATTATAAAAAAAAAAAAATACCCAATTCCATTAATGAGTGTATAGGCTCTAGAGTGTAGAACTCTAAATCAGCACCTCAAAACTTACTCATTCGACCATTAGAATAAGGCATTTTGATCATGATATACTTCATTTATGAAAAACTACTCACTTTAATTAAGACACTTTTTTTTAAAAAAAAATTATTTCCTAAAGTTGTTTCACTTTTGCATATATACCTTATTTTTTTATTTTTAATTTTAACGAGTTGTCAACAGGACCAACAACTCAAGTGAGGTGATTTTTTTTTCCTTCAAATTTTTATTCTAATTTATTATTATTTTAATATATTTTAAAACATCTAAATTTTACTTAATTAAATTATTGTTTTATTAAAAATCATGTGTCTTAGAAAGATTAACGACTTCCAATGTTTCAATTTAATCATTGATTTTCAATTATCAACTATTTTAATATTTAATATTATGTTACACTTTTTAAAAAATAATAATATTTACCGTGAGTTGTTGAAGACAATAACAACTCACAAGGAATACAGTGATATTCTAAGCGTGGGTAGCTTTCTAAATTATTTGATTTCTTATTTTAATATTAAAAAAATTAAAATTGGAAGTCATTAGTCCTTCTAACGACACATGACTTTTAATAAACAAATAATTAAATTTATTATTTTAAAAATATATTAAAATAATAATCCATCAGAATAAAAAATTAGAAAAAGAAAAGAAATAGACTCGTTAAAATAAAATAAATAAATCCACATACACAAAGTGGAACAGCTTGAGAAATAAAAAATAAAGTATCTTAAAATGAGAAAATTTTCTTAAACATGGTACATCATGATCAAAATTCCTTATAATCACCCCCAAGAGGGAAAGAGTATTATTTTTTAGTCTCCTTTCCCACCCTTTCATTAGAGATGAAAATATGCTAAATTATACTAGGCTTTACATTAAACAAGTATAATCTATTTTAAAAAAATATTGGTCTTAGTTGGTCTATTACTTATTATAAACTTTTTGTTAGACCTGTCTTGACCTTTTTATGAAAATATAACAGTATGACCTAGTCTAAAAGCCTATTTAAAAGCTTATATTGCATAAAGACTTTTGAATAAATAAACAGACTCAAACTTTATAAATTTCAAATATACCTAACATTTAACA
This sequence comes from Styphnolobium japonicum, assembly GCA_023212625.1. Lineage (NCBI taxonomy): Eukaryota > Viridiplantae > Streptophyta > Magnoliopsida > Fabales > Fabaceae > Styphnolobium > Styphnolobium japonicum. Next base: position 7,130,157 of record JALBWW010000006.1, read on the forward strand.
AAATTATTGTATGGTATATTAAGTAAATAAATTATTAGTATATAATTAATAAATCATATAAACATTATAAAATTTCAATTATATGTTATTATAATAAATAAATAAGCTAGCATGTTAGGCTTAATAGAAATTTTTAAAGGCCTAGGTCTAGGCCTATTTAACTAAATAGACTTATAAAAAATCTAAGTTTTACTTATTTAATAAATAAGTTAGGTCAAAATAAATCAAAAATAAGCTAGATCTTAAATCTCTGTTGAGCCACCTGACCTAGTTTCACCTCTACTAATTATATCTACAAATGTGATCTCTCCCAAAATTTATGAGTTTAATTTTTATTTACTGTCAATTTAAAGTTTTTTTACATTGTCATTTAATAATGTATTGATAAATCTTTAAAAGAGTTTGACTCTTACAACAACTACCTCAAAAGTCTAACATTTTTAATAATGTGTTAGTAGAAGATTAAATGATAGTGTAAAGAAATTTTACATTAAAAGTGCATTAAAATTAAATCCAATTTATATATTAAGCATATATCTAATGAAACTTAACCAGCGTTGTATGAACATGCATCTATGTTATTTCACCCTACATCAGAGTACAGAAAAGACTGTGTGATAAGGATCCCTTGGTCCTAACCGAAGTACAGATGAGCAATCTTTTTGCGTGGTGATAGCTAGCCAAATCATATTCGTTACATTGGCTTGGACCTTTGGATGCGCGAATCGTCGTGGTTTATAAAATGTTTGTGTAGAGTCAAAGGCGTTAGCACGAGCACGAAAAGATCTTCTTAGTATAATCGTGGCAACAAATTAAATAGTAATAGAATCCACAGTTAAGAGCAACTAGAAGAAAAACAGTGGCAGCAAGTTATCGTGCAAGTTGTTTTTTCTTTTGTTTTTTTTTACATGTTTTGAGAATCCTTGTACCCCATCCCATCTTGAGCTAAGTCATAGAACCTATATTCTATAGATAGGTATTCGGTAGTGTTAATTTGTCAAAACTTATATAAACCTTCCATTTTTTTGGGGCTAAAGTATACTTGAAGCTTTTTCTATAACTAACTTGTAATCTGCGAGAAATTCTGAAATAGTTCTTAATTCTTATTAGATTTGATAAGGACCTAAATTCTGGAATAGTTCTTATGAGATATGATAAGGACTATTTGCATGCAATATCCTAGTGTTGATTTGGAAAAGCATTATAATTTTGATAAAGTTTGACAATTTTTTAATTATTATAAATGTTTGAAGTGTTAAAAGTAAATGTTACTGAAAAGTCTCTTTACGTTTGCATATATATGGTTAGGATCCACAGACATCAGTTAAAAAAATTATACTTACTTTATCTAATAAGTTCTTATAAAAAATGATTTTAACCAATTTTGAATTGCTTAATTAATTAATATATTAATCTCACACATCAAATTTTAAAAAATTAAGCGTCTACAACATCTATATTTGGAAAGAATATTATATGTAAATTTTAAGATATATTGATGGTGTACTAGGAAATATTTTTGGATTAATATGAAATTTATGAATTATGATGCATGATGTGTATTTTCAGTCCAATGATAGATTTTGAAAAAAAAAATTCAACTTAAAAAAAGTTAGTAAAACTTTATGTTCGAGAAAACGAAAGTTAAGAATTTTTGGAATAAAAAGTGAAATATAAAACTAAAATTTAATCTCTTCAGATTTTCTTCTGAAAGGTACTCCGTAGAAAATTCCACACATTTTAAAAAGTGATAAATTAACAAACACCTAGTACTATTAATTTCTCAAAAAATAAAAGAAAATTTTTCTATTGGGAAACAATTATAATCTCAACTCAGAAAGAGCAATATGCTTATTCTCATAAAGACTAATTAATATAGTCTTTCAATATCAAAGAACAGTAGTTTGAAGAGCTCAATCTGAACTATGTAATCTAAGGTCGGCTGCTTTATTCCTAGTAATAGTTTTAGTATGAACAAAATCTGCATAGTGCATACGGGTAGAATATGTTATTGGGCTCTCAAGTAAAACAAAGAATCAAAATAAAGCATGATGCTTCGAGAGACCAGTAAAAGAAGAAACAGAAAAGCATGATGCAACATTATTGCCACCACAGAAAAGTAGATTGGCGGGGACAGAAATATCAAAGAAAAGGCAGAACTGGATTGGCTGAGAATCGAAATTAATAAAAGATGACTATGATAGTGTGAACCACATTGGCATTCCTACGTGAGTCTGCCTATATTCTGACCCAATGAAGCATGGGATTCTAATTAAGTGGAATGCAAACTCAGATTCGACTACCAAAGTGATGCTGATCAAACATGGTCAACTTGGCCATATTGCTCTCATAAAGCAAATGATTAACGATCTAAAAGACCAAAAAGCTTATTATAGCAAATGCTGCACAAAATTTCAATGGAAGTGCTCAAGTGAGTCAGCCACATCAGCAAATGAACTGGCTGTTCAAGGTTTTATTCAGTGGTCACATAATTAGTATTCCATTTTGAGAAGCACCAGGAGTTTCAATTTTGTAATATTTAATAAGCCCATTATTTTGACTTGAGGTTAATATTTCTTATATTTTGGGCCTACCCTGAGGTTAGTATTGGAAACATCACCTTTGATATTCGCCCAAATATTGAGGGCTGAGCATTGGTAATTTGGTATCATTATGTGGTTCAATTTGTAGCTTATTGGATAAGAATGAGGGCTTCTAACTTGAAAGCAAATAACATGTTAAACCTTAACTAATATACGTGTGATCTAATGGAATTCAATGATTAGTGAAGTTTGTCATATTGCTCGAGACTTAGCATACCTTAATGGTACATCATATGATGCAGATTGATCTCCAAAGAAATAGACATGCTCAGGGTCAGATTTAATAGATAAAGAGGAAAACTTCAAAAGAAGTCCATTCCAAATTTACAGTTTAGGATTGAAACATTATTGCAGTTTCCTTTCAGGATGTTCATGAACCAAAAAGCTTCAGGTCATCTACATTAATCATACAGAGCAATGGTCTATGTAGTGGAATTGGTTTGTTTTTGAACATCATCAGAGTTGGAATTACAATGCATGAATACCAAAAACAGCTTCCTTATTCAAGTCTCTAGAAGCCGTCCTGAAACCCGGAATTTTTAGCTTGGCATAAGCCTCATGGAAAGCACAGTCATAGAGATCCTGCACTTGCAGTTTCATGGCCTTGGAAGCGATATCAGATGAAGATGACATCCAGAAATCGTCACTATTTGGGTTGAAAACCATGAGTGATCCATCATTGTGGTGATTAATCCAGTCCAGTTTTGGTATGCTAGTCAGCTTCTGCTGTGGTGAAAGCATGGGAGACTCATTGAATAAAAGGGGCTTGTTCTTATTTGATGTGGTAGTTTCTGCAAGACTAACAATGGTTATATCATGGATACTTGGTCTCCTTTTATCTTTCCCTCCAGAAACCTTTTGCCTTATGTAGTACTTCTGAGCATGGCTAGCTACTTGGGTGGGAGTCTTTGTGACTACAAAATTGCGAGAGATATTTCTCCAGTCTCCTTTACCATACTTTAGAAGTCCCATCAGAAAACGTCTGTAATTCAATACCCAACGGATCCATGTCAAGTACAGGAGCCAAAAAGGATAGAAATTGAAACTGCTCAAATAGCAGCTCCACAGATCAAGATTAAAAGCAATAACAAGTACAGGGTAACAGGGGTAAAGGCCACCTAAACCAACTTAAAAATTATATTTAACATGTCAGCTGTTTTGGGCATGCATGCAGTTCAAAATTTAATTTACTTATACAAACTCACTGGTCAAATTATAGTATTAGCAGCTATAGCTACTTGGCTAGATTGACAAAGCAGCATAGTATAGAAGTCAATTTGCGGGCGTTGGATAACAAACCACTGGAACAGTAATAATAAACTAAGATTCAAGGAAAATGAAATGAACCATGTTAAAATCTTTTAAGTCTTGACTAATTGTTTGGCGCAAGTTGAGTTGCTTGTGTAATATAATCATGGTTCATTAGCAGAATTTCAATAACAATATCTTTTCCTGCTCTTTCCCAAACAGTTTTCAGCAACTAGAGAATTGAAGATTCTAAATTGATGAAACTCACCTGTGTTCCTCTTCTGTCCAGGGGATCCCTTTCTTCCTCTCCTGATCAGAACCCCTGACAGTTGCAGACCTCCTTCTGCAACCATCATAGTTCTGGTTGTCAACCAGATCAAACGTGAAAGAAGAGGCAAGATATCCGGGAATTGGAACCCGCCCTGCTTCTATTTCACTGACATCTTCTTCCAATTCCCTGTACTGCTTGATCACATCAAACACAGTCTTCCCAGGGATCATGGATGCCACCTTCAGCCATCGGTCTGGGGTGTCCTTATCATATACGGCAAGGGCACTTTCAAACTTTTTATTCTCTTCTCTAGTCCATTCTGTGTTGTAACTCTCTTGAACAAACCAATTTGAATTTGACATGAAACAAGGTGGATACAGAGTTTCCAGTTCCATACCTTAAATCACAATCTTACAAAATTCCTCTACTTGAATGAAGTCTCTAAAGAGATGAGGAACTAGAAAGGGATGCTCAGAAACACAGAAGAGAAGCACAAAAACAAGAAATTATAGAGCTTTGATTCAGAAGGAGCAGAATTCAGAATCTTTCACGTGTAATCAAGAATCTACTTTCCTTGACAGCATAAACTTGAGAATCTATAAAAGTCGTACCTTTTAGAATCAAAGAGAATCTTGGAAAAATCATGAAGAATTTTGATCCCAGAGAGAATTAAAAGGGAGTTGTGAAACTCAAGAATAAAGATGTTAGTTTCTCGTAGACCAGCCCAGAAATAGGATAGCAACTCTCAGCCCAAAAAAAATGGTTTTTTTATTTTTTTAAGTTCAGCCTAAGAAGTTGAGTTCCAAGGAAAGAGATAAAATATAAGAAACCCAAGAGCAATAGGATGGAAAAGGGTGCAGAAAACTAAGATCCAATAGAGAAAAAAGAGAGATTCTTTACAATCAGGAAGGGAAAAGCGGGAAACTGCTTCCCTTTGTCGTTGCTTCGTAAGGAAGCAACTATAAAAGCAAATACATTACATACATGTACAGATATATAGCTGAGTGAAAACTGGGTACTGAGAGACTAGGAATTAGATATCGATTTCTTCATGTTTGTGTACTGAGTTCAAAAGGGAGAAGGGGGAGGAGTTGATTTGATGTGAGAGGTGGCTACTGGATAGGTGCCAAGGTTAAGGTTGGGATCTAGCTAGCAGCCAGAACCAGTGACAAAGTTCCGTCCTTGATCATGCCATTAAGAAAAGAGTAATTGTAGAGATGTACAGATTTTGTCCTCACAAGTTTCTCGTAAATTTCAAGGTGAATTAATTTGAATCATTTAAGAAAAAAATAATTATAATGGGATCAACATTGCGAGAGATTTGTAAAAATAAAATATATGTAAGAATAATTATTTTTTAAAAATTTTAAAAAATTAATAATAAAATCAAATATTATCTAATAACTTATTCCAAAATATATAAAAAGTATGTGAATGAGTATGACTGCTCTATTAAAAAAGTTCTCAACAAGGATATAATAGTAAAATTGGGTCGTTCTATGTTATCTCGAGTAATTTTTCTACCCAAAGCATAAAGTAACATTTTTGTATTATTATTTTTAAATATATAAAAAATATAAGATTTTTAGTTAAAAATTCACTTGGAGGTATAATTATAGTTTAGGAATAGCTTAGAATTCGAAACATAACGGGAGCAAAAAATAATTAGCCACTACTATGATGAAAGAAAAATTTTAAAATTGAGTAGGGCATGTACCCCATTGTCAACAACTTGGATTTGTCCCTATTTTTGTATAAAAAAATTAAGCTAAACTAAACATGCACTAATTGCAATGTTGTGCAAGTATCAATTTAACCTAATTTAACTTTTTTATTGTAGAACTAAACTTAAAAGACCCCAAAATAAAATGAGTTACAAAGAAATAACTCTTGGCATAGATGCACACTAACATTTGAGTAAAGATAAGCTAGCAACGAGAGACCATTGGAGAAACATTGGCTCCATGTGTTCCATGACATAGCCTCAAGATGTAATTAGCAAGACACTCTTTCTAAATTGAGTTGGATTGGTGCAATGGGCATTATGCCTTTTAAATTAAATACTAGACTTTAAAAATAGATGCTACTTGCATTTTACATGGACTTGGATCTTCTCTTAAAACTTGAGTTATGTATTTAGGGCCTATATGATGGAAAGGAAATGAATGGAGTAGGAACATGTTTGGTTGAGAAATAGGAAAGGAAATACGAAGGACCATTCCATTCACCTGTGAAGACGAAGGAATCACGTTCCTTCAAGGGTTACGTTTACCCTTTTTTTCCACCGGAGCAGTCGCCAGCCGCCATTCTTCATCTAGGAGCCGCCTCCAACCACCATCTTCTGCTGCTACGCCATTATTCTCTGTTGAGGTTTGATTCTGGCTTTTGATACTTGATTTTCTTGGTTGATAATTTCTCATTTTACAATTTTTTTTTTGTTGCTCATGATTGCAACGCTAGAAGTATCTAATATACTTGTGATTTATTGATAAATTATGCTGATCTAAAATCATTTTTTTTTTTGTTTGGATTTCGAGAAAACAGAGAAAAAACTTATTTGTTCTGATTCTATTTATTTTTCTTTGTAATGATGCATTTCTTTTTAGCGTTATAGAGAAAAGGGGGGAAGCTTTTTATCAATATAGTGGGTTTGCCTTTGATCTGTTTTCGTTGTAAATAATTGAAGGGTGTATGAACATGTGCACTTTGTATATTACTTTTGAGAACAAGTGAGTACTCATAAACTATCTGCTGATCTAAACTAAAGGGATACTTTACTTTTGGATTCATGCTTCCAAATTACTCGAGTTCTGGTTTGGTTCATGAAAATTCTGCGGTGTTTTGTATGCTGAATGCGTTGAGTTGTATAGCCATATCAGTTTAGTTGTGTGGGTTGATGTGCTGCTTACTGGTCATTATTTAAAATTTGTTTTGTTTAGCATTTGGCAGATGAATACATTTTTGGGGACAAGACAGAGAGGGTTCAAGTAATATTTTTTGGATCTGTAGTGATGATACATGTTCTGTGGCCACTTCACTTCAAATTCATAGCTGATTGTTATTGATGGATTAGTACCTATGCGCTGTTTGAAGTGTAATGAATGAATGGACTGAGTGACCAGCCCATGCATGTTGTCTTGAAGTTGTGAAAATATACCAATATATTTAGTACTAGGGAGTCCTTTAGACAGTTGACTATGCACTTGCTTGGTATTGAATTATTATTATTTTTTTGGATACAATGGAGGGCCTAAGCCCAAGGAGAAAACTAAACAGCTGAGGAACAACCGCTCGAGGCAAAGAGCCCCCAGGCCCCAGTAACATCAGCATTCAGAAGGAAGTCCTTTCTACTTCATATTTCAGTTACGGCTTTATTCGTTTTGAAAATTTGAAAGCCTTGCAATTAACGATATTTTAAAGATAGAAGTGTCATTCTTTAATGAATCTATACATTAAAATAATTATTTAATGTTTATTTTTTATATTAAATTAGTCATTTAATGTTATTTTTTACATTAAATTAATTTTTTAAAAAAATTAATTTAATATAAAAAATTATTAAAAAATCAAAACAAATGATACTTATATTTTTAAAACATCAACATTAATATTATCTTTATTTATGTGATAATAATTAATATAGACCCACAACCACAACTCTACAAAAGCCTCGATAAGATTATAATTCCACAAGTTGTATGATTTGTCTCATATTCTGTGCTTACGTACTATCCCCGTTAGTTTATATATATACTAGTACGTAAAAAGAAAGGAAAAGGAGTAGGTAAAAGAGACAGTTCAACAACTTCCCTTGTAGTATTGGAACTTTTATTTTGATCATAGGGTTGAGACATCAAATGAGCAGAGTAACTACAGTCAGACCACCCAATCCTGATTAGCATTAATATGCACATGAGAAAACGACAAGAAATAACCAAACCAACATCTGACCTTGGAAAAGACAAGGTTACTTCCTTTATCAACATGTGTTTGGCTGCAAAAGTAATATATTTTTATGGCATTTGTTTATAGAATTTAATTTTAATTTATTGTGAGTATAATTTTTTTTATATTATTATTTAATTATATATTTATAAATTATTAAATAAATTTGATTATTAGAATAAGTACTTAAAAAGTCTAACTCTTTTAATGAAGTGTCAATATATTATTAAATGATAGTGTAAATTTTTTTTACACTGACAGTAAATCAAAATTAAACTCTTATTTATAAGTACTCTTGTATTAGTAATGTGTGGATAAAATACACACATCTAGTATTTTTATTGTTAGAAGATTTGATTTAATTCATTACTATTTTTTGTCTTTTATTATGTTTTATCATCATATCTTTCTTTTATGCCTTTGGTATATTTTTAATGAATTTCAGGTGAAAATTAAAAATCTTTGACTAATTTGATGAAAAATCAAGGATTTGACAAGAAACTTTGAAATTTGATAGCCATAATAACCTGCTTGTAGTAAAATAATCACATCCTGGGTTCTAGAGGTCTAATGGAAGTGATTCCAAATCCTTTATAAAGAATAAAAATTTCAGTTCCAATGTCTAAAGGCTCAAATCATAGGGGGAAATATAATACGAGATGAAGCTTGCAAAATTTATAAACTAACATTATATCAGTGATTTGGGTATAAATGGAGCTACAAACCTTGGATTTGTGTGATTCTTGATGTTTTGGAAAAATAAGAGAAAGATCTACAACTTCAATGAATACCTTAAAGTCCAGTTTGAACGTTTTATGAATAAAAAAGTGTGAACAAGACAGAACATGCTTGTTGCCACACTAATTTCTCTCTGCCTCTCTATCGCTTGAGCACTCGCTAGCCAACATTTGAGCGCCTAGAACGCCCAGAGTGCTTAAGCGCCCAGAAGCCCTCGCTTAAGCGCCTAGGATCAAACATCTAATGCATTTTTTCAGCCATTTGCGCGCTCGAGTGCCCAAAATCCAGCACTTGAGTGTTAGCTCACTTATTTATGCGCATTTTTGTACTATAAAAGGCAAAAGAAGGGGTTTGAGAGAAAAAAAAAAAGGAAGGCTTTGGGGGCAGTGAAATTCAGAGGGGAAGAGGGCTTCCAGCCTTATGAGATCAAAGAGATCATCAAGGAGCAATGATTCAATATCTTTATATTCTTGTTGTCTTGGATTTAATCGAATTTGCAATTCCCCATCTTTTGTGCTCTTGTTTCTTGATGTTTTTCTAAACTCTTCCTAACTAGAGTGATGATGTAACTTGAATGGATGATTTGTTTGGATTTATAGTTCTTAATTTAAGTTTCTTTTCATGATTAAATGTTCATCTTTATTTTTAATACTCTTATGACTTGATCAACCATAAATTGAATTGATGGTCATGCATAGGATTGAGAAATTCATATGTGATGTTGCTTCTTGAGATAAACACTATGATTAAACAATAAGCTAGGAATAGATATTGTTGGTTGTGTGGTATTACTTGAGATTTTGTTCATTCATGCTTTATTCTATTTGGAATTAGACTCAGAAATTAGTTAATTCTAGATAGTTGAAGAGAATTGATTTACCAAGGAATTGTGTATTAATTAAATTAGATCTCCCACCGTCAATTCTTGAATTAGAATTTAATTAAGAAAGAATCCAAATAATTGGAAAATCAAGTGAAATCGGTTATCTATCATCTCACTCTTTGTTTGTTCAACCCCATTTAACATAGTTATAATTTTAGTTTTATTTCGAAATTCTCTTAATTAATTTGCACCGTTTAAATAGTATCTAAATTAGTAATTTGATATTTGACAACACAATTTCTTATAGAGACGATAATTTACTCATCACTTTATTATTTGGGTGATTTGGTATACTTGCTTAGGGGTTATCAATTAGTTAATGAATAAAAATAAAAATATGAAATATATAATATTTTAAGAACTTAAAAAATATTTAATAATTATTTAATTGAGTAAACTCTTTGTTTTAATAATAAAACAAAATGGTGAAACTATAAGATGCGCCTGTAGCTCAGTGGATAGAGCGTCTGTTTCCTAAGCAGAAGGTCGTAGGTTCGACCCCTACCTGGCGCGGTTAATTTTGACGTTTTGGCTTTATCCCTTAAATTGAAGCATCAGCCAACAGCCATCAAACTAATTGGTCAATATATTAATATTAGCATGTGTAGGACATTCTGAAGCAACGGACGTTAACAAGTTAGAACAAAGAGAGAGAAGAAAATCATCTGAACTCTAGAAGACTATTAAATCAATTTGAATTTTTAACAAGCACATACATGAATTTTTATGCACCCGAAATTTACATATTGCAACCTAAACTTGGAAAAAGAAAAGGATTGAACTTTGAATTGCTATCTACGGCAATTTTTTATTGATTCCTGCTAATATGTTTCTTTCTTTTCTCTCCGAAATCACTCAGTTCTTAAAAATACAACATCACAAACTGTCACAAACAATTTGGTGTCCCCCTTTAGGCCCTGACCCCACCTTCTCTCCAGTATAGTGTACACTCGTTCCTTTTGCATCAGAAACTCTAGCACTTTGGAAGGTCGTTGGGGGGTGGCAGCGAGGACTCATTGGGGCCTCTTCCGTTGTCTACCAAGAATGCCATCTTAAGTCCCCATGTGGTGTGTACTTCTAAGTGGCAATGCAGGAACCAAACACCTTCACAGTTTACACACATTATAACCAACAATTTAGGCAACAGAATCTAAATCTACTGATAAACTACTTGTTGATGATATAATATTCCTATCTATAGCATAACTTCAAATGTAGCATAACAGAGGGGAATGATATATAAAATAAATATTTGGGAAAATCTGAAGAAGAAAAAAGAAAGTGGCTTGTTGCTACCTGGGTTGTCTGCCCTGAATCTGATTGCTGCCCATCCACCGTTTGGTACCCCTATTGTGTTTCTCTCAACTGGGTCAACAAGATTAAAGCTTACTGGATCCTTCTCTGGATCAAAATTCCCTAACCCCTGCCCAACAACAAAGAAATTGAAACCATGCAAATGAAAGGGATGATTTTCTGGTGCTATCATTGCAGTGCCCTGGAGAATAATTTGAACTGTTGAATTGAAATCCAATCTGTACACTTTTGTGCCATTTTTGGTCTGGATATTGGCCGGTTGGGTACCAGTATAATTAAAAACTATGGGTGGGTTTGTGGGAAAATCATCTGTGAAAACACCTTTGATGTTATAGTAATGTGCTTGAAGAAGGGCTATAGTTGGTAGCACAAAGGTGATATTATTAATAGCAGACACAAGCTTGGTCCCATTGAGACATGTAGCACATGGGTTAACCCCAACAGTTATGGTGAAGAAAAGAGAGTAGTCTATGGTTAATGGAACTCTTGCAGGGTAGTCTTTTGAATTAAGGCTTCTAAGAGAATCAATGAAACCCTTTGTTAATGGAGTTGCATTCAGAGGAGGAATGCTGGTTAGAATTGTTTTAGGAAAAGGCGGCGTGCCTTTGTAGCGAAGTGTAGCAATTGCAGTCAAGTTGTCAAAGAAAATAGGGGCGTCCATGAAAGGAGTGACAGCTATTAAGTACTTGCCAACACCTTGGTTAGCAGTTAAAAGGGCATTCGTGGTTTGGCCAGGACTCAAAAATATAGTGTCAGTCTCAAAAGTCTTAACGTAAGATGCATCTGCTTCAACGATGGTCAGATTATGCCCAGCAATTTTGAAGAATAGCTCATCGTTCAAAGCTGCATTTACAATGCGCAGGAGATAGGTCTTGCCACTTTCAACATGCAGAGTGTAACCTGCACAGGTTGATAAAGCTCTACATTTCAGGACAGGTCTAAAATGCAAGCATCTAGAAACATAAATCTGTATCCCCAGCTCTTTCATTTCTTTTTGTTCTTTAACTTCAACCATAACTTGTTTGATGCTTGAAGAAAAGGAACAAAAAGTGTCCTATTGATATTAGGCTAGAAAAAATAGTGAGTTTAGAGTACCCCCGTTATATAAGTACCCTGAGAAGTGCAACCGGGAACCGGTCCCGGATGACCATTGATGGTATGGGCATCTGATATGTTTGGAGGCAGACCAGATTTTGTGGCCTGATTGACTACAGCTTCAACGTCTGATTTCCACCATTCTCCTGAACTCATATAAATCAAAGTTGATATAAAGAAATATAACCAACAATGTACATGGAAAAATTGAGCCCCAGCTATTGGTAACCTCACAAGTGCTAAGGAAACATAGTTGAATGACTTGAATCATTTAACACAAAACTTACCAAGAATGATTATCTTTTCTTTGTCAGGTTTAGGAAATGGATAAGAAATGCCTCGCTTAGGCAAAATGACAATGGCACCATGCACCGTGGCCCTTAGCCAAGTGATATGTGCATGCCAGAGAAGTGTGCCTCTTTGACCTGCGATGGTAAAGTTGTAGATATAGCTCTGCCCTGGCTGGATCGGGCACTGTGTGATATATGCTGGCCCATCAGACCAACCAGTTCGAATCTGTTTGATTCCATGCCTGCCATAAGTCCAAAAATAACGATCTAGTCAAATTTTTGTACTGCTTATTTCTTCAGTTCCTTGTAATTTGTTGAGTAGAAGTTCTCACCAGTGGATTGTAACGTTGTATTTAATGTGGTTGGTGACCCTTATAATTACAGTATCATCCTCCCTTGCATAGAGAGTTGGCCCTGGGAATTGTCCATTGACTGTGACGAAAGATTTTGTTGAGCAAAGCTTTGTTGTATTCTTCATGACCACCTGTATACATCGACCAACATGAATTGCTTGTTTTCCTTTATTTTGGAAAAGACGAGGCATTGGGATTCCTAGATAGCAATGTGTCTCCACTCATCTTCACCTTTATTTTCCCTCCCTTTTATTAATAAAGAATCCTACAAATGCCTAGCAAATAGTGATTTATGATATTATAATAAAACTGTTAATGCTCAATCCCTATAATGCAAGGCAAGTTTATTTTATCGTGAGAGTAGCAGGGGCCTTTCAGCGATATCCAGTGATGTTCGATAATGCCAATTGTTTTTCTTCTTAATTTTTGTCTCCCGTCATTTGTCATGAACCTGCAAAATTGAGCATAGGAAACGTACTTACACTAAACTTGTAATGACGCACCAAGGACTGAACTAATGGTGGAAATGAAAGAGCCACCAGAAATATTGCCAGAAGGCGTGGCTCCATTTTCTTCAGCAATTAAGTTTTTTCTGTGTCTCTTCAATTCTTCTCTGACCCTTATTAATATCCTGTGTTGGAATACCAACGTATGACTATGCACCTTAACATTATATAATGGAACGAACAATCTTTGATGCTACGTCATTTTACAAAAGGTAGGTGACTAAATAATGCCAGCCATGTATTTTACTAAGTTTTCTTGCATGCTACACAAGGTAGTCCTCATCTGTCCGCATCGATGTAAACCATTTCTGCCATTTTCAGCTGACAGAAACCCTTTTGTGAGTTGAAAAATACTGCTCAGCTGCAAATGCTCCTTTTCTCATTACAAAAAACATGTTTCTTAATTTTCTTGTCCTTTTTCCCCCGTGTATGTATACATTTGAAGCTTTACTCTTCCCTTCCAGAAGAATATACACTACAATGCTGGATTGTAGCAGTGGGAAATGATCCATTCATATTTAGAGAGAGACTATCAGATGTCCATGGCAATAAAATTTTATGGTTGGGCTATGGTTTTCGGCTCATCCACTTCATGACCTTGATTGGATGTTTAAAAGATTGAGAAGAGTACAGATGGACAGTCTTGTAACATCTGCACCCACTAAAAGATTCAAATGGCACATCTTTTTCAATGTGATTTTTCTTATTCTTTGTCAAAAGATGCTGCTTTTATACTTCAGTAAAATCACCTCACTAGGCCAAGATGTTAAAAACTGTCACATTTTTTGCGCTGTACAATAAAGCTCAATCCTTCACATCTCTATCCAATAATTAGTTGGAATTGAAGAGTTTAATTTGTTATCGCTGCTAAAGAATTTATCCTCATAGTTTATCAATTTGGCAAGCGATACGCGGTTAAGGACTTTAACTGTTTTCTTGTATTGAATTGAATGGTGAGCAAAAAAGTTTGGGTGATGGCCAAAACAGGCTTCACTTGCTGTGCTTTGCCCTAGTCCACAGTCAAACCAAACGCTTTGCCTTTGAGATCACATTTTAGTTGAGAGTGATGCCATCTCCTTTGTCACTTTTAAAACACATTACATATCCACTTGCTCAGGGATATGCTAGAAAATTAAGTACAGCTACAAAAGAAATGGAACCAACCAACGCAATAGTCATTCTGGCCAATAATACCTCAATTGCCTTCGTTCAGTAAGCAAACCAGAATAAAGAGGGACCAGAGAGTTAAAGAAAAAAAAAGGGAAATTAAAATAGTGAAAGAAGCTGTAAATTATAATAGTGAGCGAAGCTGTAGTAATATTTACCAATATAAATATGATTATTTACTTTAAAAATTAAATTTAATTACAACATTAATTGCATTATTATTTAGTTCTTACTAGAAAAATAAAATTGGTGAGAAGATTTTTTTTTCTTGTCTTTAGCCGGATATCCCACACCTTTTGGGAACAAGACTATATCAATTCAAAATATTAAGGTTGTCCCTTTTTAGAAGTTCTTTCTTGCAAGCTTTAACTCTTGAGGTTCCTTAACTAAATTCAGACTTAATTATTACTTAGCTGCTTTTGTGAGTAGTGGGAAGTTCTTATTAATAAATATTATTTTGAAGTTTGGGTTTTTTTTTTTTTTTTATAATTAGCCTAAAAAAAGTTTTTAATAGGCCATCAAACTTCAAAACTAAAAGGAGATGAGAGGACATAATGTTTCTCGTGTCAAATTAAGGAAATTCTTGTACAAGTAATTAGCTGGGCATACCCTTTAAAGTTGAATCCCCAAAAGAAAATGACACAAGGCCCTATTCCTATAATATTAAAAAAAATATTTTTCGTATAATCACACTAGAAACATGTTAATGAACTATTATACGACCTCCAACAACAAAATTACCAAACCAATCCAACAACAAAGAAATTGAATCCTTGCAAAGGAAGGGGATGGTTTCTTGGTACTTCAATTTTGGTGTACAAAACTGTACCTCCTTTGTTGACAAAAGTCTTCCTTTGCTCAACTCCCTCCTTTACCTACTAAACCATCACCATCTTTTTCATTTCATGTAAATTCCCATTACCAAGTGATTCTTTCGTCATAAAATTTACAGAAGAAACTTAAAAGTGGAATAAAATGAGGCATGAGTCCACGTGAATTGAAATAGAGTTTAATTTTGATTTACTGTCATTACAAAAAATTTACATTGTCATCGAATAATGTATAGTTATTACGATAGGCAAATTTTTTAATGATTTATTAACATAAGATTAAATGACAATGTAAAGTTTCTATACAATGACAGTTGATCAAAATTAAATCTATTGAAATATTAGATTGTTACCATCAGCAGGCAATTATTATTCGTTATTCCCATTATGACTCCAAAGTATACATTGAAGAGGAAAAAAATGAATTGCAAAGGAGCTTGAGGTTTGAATAAAATGATATCCACTATGCTGGTGAAACATTTCTTGACGCAGCTTCTATAGCACCCTCAATCCTATTAATACAAGATTTATAGAGAAATCCCAGATAATCCACTATGCTGTCCTCAGATACATCTTCTAAAGGGTTTATCTCAAATGACCAATGAATAAGAGTTGACTCATCCCCATAGTCAACTAGTTTTAGTGAATTTACAGATCCGTCTAAACCTACATTGCTTGCTTCCATTCTGTAAACATAGCTATGTGATGAAGAGTCCAAGGAAACCAACCTCTCCTTGATCCATGACCTTTCTCCATCTTGTTGAGGAAACATGAAACCAGAGACTAGCCGAACATAGCCTAGCTCATCTTCATCTCCAGCCAAGGCAGTGCATCTTTCTACCATTGGCATCCATTCCGGTAGTCTTTTAGTTTGAGAAACCAAGGTCCAAACTTTGCCAATAGGTGCACAAACTATCCCACCAACTGAACCATGCCATTTACATTTACCATTTCTCACATTCTGCAAGTAATGAATTAAGGTGAAAATTAATATCTTACTAGAACATAATGCATAGTTCAGGCAGTAGGACCATCTAATATACTCATCGTTTTTGGATTATCTATCTCAGTCATCCACTTGAGCATTGAGTATCTTTGCCGCTACACCAACCTGCCGACGAGAAGGATTTAACTCGGATGGAAACAGCTTACATGTTGAGTTTATGGGATTTTATATTAAATAAATGATCACAAGAATTATTTGGCATCTTTAAATTTACGAATTTTTTAATTGTACCAAAAATATTAAAAAAAAATGTAATCCCCCCCCCCTTATTTTCTGCTGCACCATCGCACAGAGAGAGAGAGAGAGAGAGCAATTATACAGTCAGAAGTACCAGAAAGTCCAGTCTATATCTATGATGCACGGATACTCCAAAAATAGTGACGTATCCGTATTGTATCCGTATCCGATACCGATACTCGTATAATACTCCTGCATTCATATTTACTACTACTTGAAAAATCGAGATATGTATTCGAGCCTCATTCTCATCAGTTACCTCCCTTAAAACATATTCTCACTCTTGCAATCTTCTCATCCTCAAAATTATAGTAAATTGGTGAAGAATTTCACCGATTTTAAAGTTTATTTTTTGTACATCTATAAATATAAATTTATTTTATTCCATATATATTGTCGTACCCGTATTCTAATTTTTTACAAAACTGACGTATTTACGTATCATAACGTATCGTATCGGATACTCGTACCCGTACTCGTGCAACATAGGTTTATATATACTTCACCAAAAAAGAAGAAGGAAATTAAGTATATAATCATCCAATAGAATGTGTAAATTGAAAAGGAAAAGGAGGGACCAATGACTGCTGAGATAAATCATATCAGGGCATATATACATACCATGTTTATTTCTATATGATCCTATCCTGTTTTGGGTTAACAACTTTATGTCGTGAGGTTATCCTTCTGAATAATTGGACAGATCTTCGCTGTTAAACTAGTAATCACTTGCACTATTATATGAATGCTCAATGCAGCATCTATCTTGCAAAGTAATCGGGAGATTCAAGGCAAATTTTGTCATGTTCATTTGAAAGACAAAATAGTTCTGCTGCTTTCATTTCAGGACCGATAACTCTAAGGCCATACTTAGATGTTTACACTATTTCTATCGTATTGAACATTTTCATGTTATTTTGATGCCTAAATATGTTTATGCGGTTACTTCAAAGACTTCAATAGCTGTGATATCAAAGTACACATCGGATGAGCTGTCTTTTTTTTTTTTTTTTTGGCTAAGCAGATTGTCCATTTGACAACCGAAAAAACAATATAAGCTTAGCATTATGGTACATGGAACCCTCATTAATTCAACGTTAATTTCCTCACCATAAAAGTTTTGACGGTCAGGGTGCATTTAAAAAACAATATAATGTTTATAATGTATTCATAATGCAATTTGTAAATGACAAAATTGAGTGAGTGGCTAATGTACAGCGGACTTCATGACTAGATCCTAGTCATATCAACATAAATTTAACTCTGTTACCATAAACTGAAAATCTATTACTAAATTGTACGGAGTTTACTGAAGAATGAAGATCGAATATATCTTTTAAAAATCATACAAACATTGACAATGAATTGCAAGTTAACAGCTAAGCAGCTGCTCCAACAGGTACACCGCCCTTGAGCCTGGATGAACCATACAGGGTTTCTTCTAACCGGATGATCTCATTCTTGGATCTATAAGCAACTTGAGTTCTATCATCAATGCTAGTGATGACCTTGTCTAGCACAGACCTATGACCATCACTGCCAAAACCTCGGGCTTTTTCAATCAATAGCCCTAAAGGAGCTACCTCAAACAGCAGTCTCAGCTTGGCTTTGGCGGATGGGGATGTCACGTTTGTGAAGATGCCTTTTTCTTTTACGATAATCTGCAGACAAGAAGACATTTTGAAAGCATATTACGCTAGGCTGACATAGTAGTTGATCAACTGTTGGGTGACAAAGAAAGATGGAAGTGTTCATTTATAAATGTCATAACACGAGCAAAATTCTCCTTTTCTGATATAAGACTATAGGTAGACCTTGTCATAATTGGGGTTGTCAAATGTGGCTTTCAAATTTCCTGGGGAGAATGGTTTTCTCTTTGACATGCTGCCATCTTCCTGATATATGCATCAGATAAATTTGTCAGATGATGATGCCTACACTTATGGCAAAACAATGAAGGAACATTAAAAATTTGCCAATTGAGTGGTCTCGGAATTTATTGAGAAGTTTAAAATGACCATATCAGAATATGCAACTACTCCTTTACTAGATTCTCACAAATCTTATGGTATCAAGCTGACCTTCTTCAAGCAGAAGAAATTCAAGTGTGCCAGGGAAGTCCTTAAGAGCAAGGACATATGT
Organism: Styphnolobium japonicum; assembly: GCA_023212625.1. Classification (NCBI taxonomy): domain Eukaryota; kingdom Viridiplantae; phylum Streptophyta; class Magnoliopsida; order Fabales; family Fabaceae; genus Styphnolobium; species Styphnolobium japonicum. The sequence continues at coordinate 7,148,785 of JALBWW010000006.1, forward strand.
GGTTCTAGGACCCAAAACCCCCATGGCTGCAGCAACTTGATCTCTTCCGGTGACCCCAATCAACTTATCTCCAGGCCACACGCCAAAGATGGTGCCCACTGTGAAATTTGTATCCACGATGCTGGAGCATCAAGGGGGTCAAATGCAACACTAAATCCACCTGTTAGTTTCATATTAACACAAATTCACAACAACATTCCATCTTTGTATTAGAGTAAAATTTCAAATTATAATCGTCAATTTAATATAATGATCACAGACCTTCAAACTTGATCTCCCATGTCCTGGAGCTCAGGAACTTCTTCTGAGCAAGCATACTTGCAGAAGTGAGAATAATTTAAGGCCTATGCATAGATAAAACATGGGAGGCGTTAGTTTCACTTTCATCTCACATTGAAGATGCCATTGTTTTACTACTATTGAGGAAGAAATCAAGAGTTCAGTTCTGTATAAAAACAAAGGAGCTCATAGTTGAACCTGATCATAACAAAATCAAGTACCCTTACATAAACCATTTGAATTGGTTTTCTTAAATGAACGATGGGGACATCAAATTTTAAATGGAAAGTTTCCCAGATCAGATTCCACCATTGCAAATTAACATTGACACCTAAGCTTATATAGCAACTCCTCCTCCTATTCTTTACGGGAAATCATTCTTGCATATCATTTCACACAAGAGCTCTTTGGACTTGATGCATAAACAATGTACGTGCCCATTTTACCTTATGCTGAAATTTAAATTAACTATTACCACTTGACTAACTCTCCTAAAGCTGTTAGATGGAAGCCAAGGAATTATTTTATATCTTCAGCACAAATATCAGGATCTTTTGTTTAATTAGGCAGAAACTTATTGACAATACTAAGTGTAACCTCAAAAAGAAGCTTGTTAGCAAGCAAATCCACAGCAAGCTGCTCATCCCCGAAGGAATTAACACATTGTGTTCCACCACAAGAAGCCGTCTTCACTTTGAAGGAAATGGTTCTTAATGCTTCTCCCATGCACACCATCAACCTGATCAGCCCCTTGTCTGGTGTTGCCTTTGTGAGGAATTCTTCCTACAATACATAGACACCAACATCAGTTTATTTCACAATGCATGTAAACCACAACTTACTGTAAGTTTGACATAGGAAATGCTAAGCCCTTTAGACTCAGATGAGAACTTTCTGCTCTGTAAGTAACTGACCAGACTGTCACCAATTTCACATCTGGTTATCAGTGAAGCATCCTTTTGTCTTTGAAACCTTCAGCGTTGATTTGGATGCCACTCTTAGCGAGTCTCCAAAATCCAAATAAAGAGCTTGATTTCAGACCCTACCATTACAAATATGTTCATTTAAACACTTATTTTCTGTTCTTCAATTTGGTGTCGTAATATCTCAAATAGAAGTTAAATAAAGACAGGATACGTTGCATGACATAACTTCCGAAGTTTAAGTGGAAAGCTTTAATCATTCATATAGAAACTCTTCGATGCTACTAACCCTGAAGCCAAAAGATGGAGAGATGGTGGGTGGAGAGTGCTTGGAAGAAACACTAGGCAGGAAAGCCCCACGGGTGTAGCATGCTATGCCCGTCTCCATGGCTGCAAAATGTGCAAGAAGAGCTTTGTGCTTGCTGTGGTCAAAGGATCAGTGTGTTATTGCATTGGCAATGAGACTGGGAAGGGAGAAGAGGCCAGTAGGATAGCAATCAGCATAAATTGCATTTAGTTATGAATAATAATTAGCATCGCAAGTATTTATGTGGTTGTGCTCTGGTCCTATATATAAAGAGATATGGCGGGGAGCTGCTAGCCTCACTGCTCGTTCGTTTGTGACTTTGTGCTTAATTGTTTGTGTTCTGCATATGTGTGGCAGTTTTGGGAGAAACTGGTTAGCGGCATAAATGGTATGTTAGTATCAAGTGCGGTTAGGAAGTGTAGACAAAGCTGAAATCCTGACCAACCTTTCTTAAATCATGATTCATGGGCCCTTCTTTGAATTGGGTGATAACATGCAATTCAGAAAACGAAAACATTAAATTTTAAGATCACATCTTTCTTATGACTTGTGGGAAAGGGATGGTATATGTTAATCCCGTCATGGTTAATTTATAAGATTTAACTTTTATGAAGATAAACTTTTTTTACACTATTATTTAATTTTATGTTATTAAATAAATAGAGGACTTTTAATGTAGCTACAAATATTTTAGTAATTAAATTATTTTATTGATATGTCAATACATTATTAAATAATAATGTAAATTTTTTTTACAAAAATAATAAATAAATTAAACCTCTAATTTATATTATCCATAAGGTGTTGGCACAACGCTTCTTGAGAAGAGAATCCATGTTTGATTCCTAGGAGCCTAGGGAGGGTCGCTTTCCTCCTTGGAGAAATTAATCTCATAGGCGATTTAAATGAATAGAATCCATAATAAATACTTCTTGGTTTCACGAAAAAAAAAACTCTACTTTTATATTGGTGTAAAACTTTTTGTTTTGGTTAATGTGCTTATTCGTGACATATTTAAAATATGAGTATTACTAACGCGCACTTATAAGACATTATTTAAAAAAATATTTAATATCTCTTAATAATTTTTTAAAATTACTTAATGAAGAAATTATTAAATATTTTTTTAAATTTCCAATACATTAAATATTCTACTTTTATATTTAATACTTTTTATTTTAATTTCCTAACAAATACATTAAAAGCACTTCTTAACAAATGTCTTAAAATATTTTCACTATTAAATTTTTATTGTTTGTGACACTTTTTTTTCTTCGCTCTTCTTATATATTCTTTTTCATGACATTAAATTTATTTTTAATTTTTTTCAATTAATGAAAGACACGTGAGTTGCACATGAAATTGAATGTACATTTTCTTTAATGAAATAAAATTATATTACACGTAAAAAACTTGAAGAAGTTAAAATGTATTACAGTAAGAAATATTAAAATAAACACCACTAGTTTTCTGGTGAGTACAGGGGCCAAGGCCCAAACTCCTGTGTTTTCTCTTATAGAAAGACATACATTAATAATTAAAAAAATAATATAATAATTGATATTAAAGGTTCACAGTAATATTTATATATTGCGGTTGTTATTAACTAATGTTTATGGGTATTTTTTAGGGAGTATTTCATGTTTTTTAATAAAAATTTTAAATTATTAAATAAAGAAGATATTAAATATATTTTTTATTATCAAGATATTAAATATTTATTTTTACATTTAATACTTTTAATTTTACTTTTTTAAATAGTATTCTAAAAATACTCATTAGCAAATATCATATATTATTTAACAAGAGATATGGTTGACAGTGAGAAACAAACTAAGAGTGATTTGAAAATAATTCAATCGTTACTCATGTTGGTGTTTTGGCTTCAATCTTGAATAATTAAGTGTGATTATATTGTTTGAAGTTTGTTACTTTATAAGGTTACCTATCTCTGTCCTCTAGTAAGGTAAAGACTCTTAAGTATTATGAAATTATTATATCACCTTACTAAAAATATAACACGTGATATCTTATAATTATGCTAACACGTGATAACGTATAGGATTTTTTTTTAATTCATTATTAATGTAAAAAAAATTTACACTATCATTTAATTATGTACTGATACATTATTAAAAATATTAAATTTTTAATATAGTTGTTATAATAGTTAAATTCTTTTAATAAATTGACAATACATAATTGAATGACAGTGTAAATTTTTTTTTAAATTAAGAGTGAATTAAAATTAAACTTCATCGTATAACTATGATTAAATTTAAAACGTCTTAATAATATTTAAATTAAATTTAACGGTTGAAAAAGTATATTAAAATTTCTCCAAGTCAGGACCTTCCAATGTAGTGAAAAGAAAGTAAAAAATAGCGAATGAACTCACAGTTAAATTAGTAGCAGTTGTGATTCGGATGTCACTTTAGCTACCCTTTCATAATTCTCAGTAGCCAATATTGAAAAATAAAAGATGAAGTAGGGCTACACATATCCAAGGCAGAGTGAGTGTGTGAGAGTGGAGCTGGAGGGAAGAAAGAAAAGCGCGACTGCGTGAAACGTACCCTTACTCTCTATTCCTCCAATTCCATAGCCAAAGCCTTTGATGGAGTTGGGGGCTTGTTCCACACTTTCTAACAGCTTCAGCCCCGTCACAACCAACCTTCAAAGATCGACACTCCCCGTCCCTACTCATTTTTCGAATGCTTCCTTCCCTTTTCTAGCAGCACTTTCTCGCAGAGGAGGCTGCGCTTGTAAAGCTGTCCTCAGCGATACATCTCCCTTTACCCAAAAGGTTCGCTTTAACTTTCCCTTTTTCCTTTTCATACAAATTTGGTGTTTTACTTTCTGGGTTGTGGTTGAACTTGGCACTTTCAGGTGAAGAACATGTTCGGAGCTCATTCGGGTGAGTTTGAGTTGACGGCTTTGTCCCCATTGGATGGCCGTTATTGGGCCAAAGTTAAGGAATTGGCTCCTTTTATGAGCGAATATGGCCTTATCTACTATCGGATTCTTGTTGAGGTACCATTCCCCTTTGTTCTGGGTATTAAACCACCCTTGTTTTTTTTTTTTTTTTTTTGGGTGGGTATGAGTGTGTGTGTGTGACTTACTAAGCGAAGAAACAAGCTCATTTTATGCTTTGGACTGTGAAATTCGTGTGAACGTCTAAAGAGAGATTATGCCGTTCTTACAGGTTATTAAATGTTTTCCATGCTTCTGTGGTGGACTTCCTCAATTCACTAATGTATTTGGCTTTAAGCCTAAATTGAGGGAGTCACATGGGAGTGGTTTTGATTGGGAATTTACTTTGTTCAAGTTTGTGATTGGATAGAATGACATTATTATGTCATTGTTCTGCACATATGTAGCTTTAGGCAACAGGATTGAACAGTGTCAGTACCTCCGGTTTACAAGGGAATGAACATGTAATAGTCTTTTTTTTAATGGAACGTAGCTCCCAGTATAATTGACTGTGTGTGCATTTGTGTATGTCTGTGTTTGTATGCTTTAAGGTTTAGCAATTTATGTCTACTTTTTCCCCATGGAGTACTTCATTCTTTCCCCCCCCCCCTGTTTGTGAACTTTCTCTTTCATAGGTCTCTTTTTAACCTACATATTTTCTGTCAGATAAAATGGTTGCTGCAGCTGTCTCAAATTCCTGAAATCGTTGAGGTTCCAAGTTTCAGTGAAGATGCTAAATCTTATTTACAAGGAGTGATTGATGACTTTAGCATTAATGATGCCTTGGAGATAAAAAATATTGAGAAGGTGACAAATCATGATGTAAAAGCAGTGGAGTACTTCTTGAAACAGAAATGCCAATCAAATGCAGAAGTAGCTAAGGTTGAGATTCACTTTATCTGTTTCCTCATGCTCTGAGATTGTACGCTACTTTCTGTTTGACATCATGAGTTCTGATGGATTACATCATCATTCTAAAAAATTTCCAACAGCATTCTCTTTCTCTTTGCAGGTGCTTGAATTTTTTCACTTTGCTTGCACATCTGAGGATATAAATAACCTTGCCCATGCCTTGATGCTGAAAGAAGCAATGGATTCTGTCATGTTCCCTGTCATGGATAACATAATAAAAGCTTTATGTAATATGGCTAAAGATAATGCTCATATCTCAATGCTTTCTCGCACTCATGGACAGGTAGGCTAATTTGTGCATTAGTTGAGTATTTAAGAGTCAATATATTACTGGGGGCTGTTTTGCACTTTATTAGTTGCTAGATGTTCATTGTTAAACAGTCTTGATTGAACTATGCAAATTTTCTGCACTATTCTCCAGCCAGCTTCACCAACAACTCTGGGAAAGGAAATGGCTATATTTGCTGTGAGATTAAGCAGAGAAAGGAAGGAACTATCTCAGGTTGAGATATTGGGGAAATTTGCTGGTGCAGTTGGAAATTACAATGCACATTTTGTTGCATATCCTGATGTTAACTGGCCTCACATTGCAGAAGAGTTTGTACAATCTCTTGGATTAAGTTTTAATCCTTATGTTGCTCAGGTATGTTTTTACCCTTTTATTTTTACTGTTTTTTGGTTCTGTTCAGGTTTAATTTGTTGTAAGACTTCTGCTATTTCCATTGTTATGTACATATACATTTTTTAGAAATTTTCATCAATGGTAGTGAAACTATTGTGTCTTTTTTTTTTTTTTTGTAGTGGTTCTCTTATTTTATGATAGTT